>CANIUD010000686.1:600000-1200000 GCA_947470075.1 Closterium sp. Yama58-4 | reverse complement strand
CACATCTGAAGGGGCAGACATGACCGTTGAGCCTCCCGGCTATGTCTTCCTGCACTCCAATGTGAGCCCAGCGTCTTACTCCTTCCCCTAATGAGTTAAAACCCCATCCCACATCTGAAGGGGCAGACATGACCGTTGAGCCTCCCGGCTATGTCTTCCTGCACTCCAATGTGAGCCCAGCGTCTTACTCCTTCCCCTAATGAGTTAAAACCCCATCCCACATCTGAAGGGGCAGACATGACCGTTGAGCCTCCCGGCTATGTCTTCCTGCACTCCAATGTGAGCCCAGCGTCTTACTCCTTCCCCTAATGAGTTAAAACCCCATCCCACATCTGAAGGGGCAGACATGACCGTTGAGCCTCCCGGCTATGTCTTCCTGCACTCCAATGTGAGCCCAGCGTCTTACTCCTTCCCCTAATGAGTTAAAACCCCATCCCACATCTGAAGGGGCAGACATGACCGTTGAGCCTCCCGGCTATGTCTTCCTGCACTCCAATGTGAGCCCAGCGTCTTACTCCTTCCCCTAATGAGTTAAAACCCCATCCCACATCTGAAGGGGCAGACATGACCGTTGAGCCTCCCGGCTATGTCTTCCTGCACTCCAATGTGAGCCCAGCGTCTTACTCCTTCCCCTAATGAGTTAAAACCCCATCCCACATCTGAAGGGGCAGACATGACCGTTGAGCCTCCCGGCTATGTCTTCCTGCACTCCAATGTGAGCCCAGCGTCTTACTCCTTCCCCTAATGAGTTAAAACCCCATCCCACATCTGAAGGGGCAGACATGACCGTTGAGCCTCCCGGCTATGTCTTCCTGCACTCCAATGTGAGCCCAGCGTCTTACTCCTTCCCCTAATGAGTTAAAACCCCATCCCACATCTGAAGGGGCAGACATGACCGTTGAGCCTCCCGGCTATGTCTTCCTGCACTCCAATGTGAGCCCAGCGTCTTACTCCTTCCCCTAATGAGTTAAAACCCCATCCCACATCTGAAGGGGCAGACATGACCGTTGAGCCTCCCGGCTATGTCTTCCTGCACTCCAATGTGAGCCCAGCGTCTTACTCCTTCCCCTAATGAGTTAAAACCCCATCCCACATCTGAAGGGGCAGACATGACCGTTGAGCCTCCCGGCTATGTCTTCCTGCACTCCAATGTGAGCCCAGCGTCTTACTCCTTCCCCTAATGAGTTAAAACCCCATCCCACATCTGAAGGGGCAGACATGACCGTTGAGCCTCCCGGCTATGTCTTCCTGCACTCCAATGTGAGCCCAGCGTCTTACTCCTTCCCCTAATGAGTTAAAACCCCATCCCACATCTGAAGGGGCAGACATGACCGTTGAGCCTCCCGGCTATGTCTTCCTGCACTCCAATGTGAGCCCAGCGTCTTACTCCTTCCCCTAATGAGTTAAAACCCCATCCCACATCTGAAGGGGCAGACATGACCGTTGAGCCTCCCGGCTATGTCTTCCTGCACTCCAATGTGAGCCCAGCGTCTTACTCCTTCCCCTAATGAGTTAAAACCCCATCCCACATCTGAAGGGGCAGACATGACCGTTGAGCCTCCCGGCTATGTCTTCCTGCACTCCAATGTGAGCCCAGCGTCTTACTCCTTCCCCTAATGAGTTAAAACCCCATCCCACATCTGAAGGGGCAGACATGACCGTTGAGCCTCCCGGCTATGTCTTCCTGCACTCCAATGTGAGCCCAGCGTCTTACTCCTTCCCCTAATGAGTTAAAACCCCATCCCACATCTGAAGGGGCAGACATGACCGTTGAGCCTCCCGGCTATGTCTTCCTGCACTCCAATGTGAGCCCAGCGTCTTACTCCTTCCCCTAATGAGTTAAAACCCCATCCCACATCTGAAGGGGCAGACATGACCGTTGAGCCTCCCGGCTATGTCTTCCTGCACTCCAATGTGAGCCCAGCGTCTTACTCCTTCCCCTAATGAGTTAAAACCCCATCCCACATCTGAAGGGGCAGACATGACCGTTGAGCCTCCCGGCTATGTCTTCCTGCACTCCAATGTGAGCCCAGCGTCTTACTCCTTCCCCTAATGAGTTAAAACCCCATCCCACATCTGAAGGGGCAGACATGACCGTTGAGCCTCCCGGCTATGTCTTCCTGCACTCCAATGTGAGCCCAGCGTCTTACTCCTTCCCCTAATGAGTTAAAACCCCATCCCACATCTGAAGGGGCAGACATGACCGTTGAGCCTCCCGGCTATGTCTTCCTGCACTCCAATGTGAGCCCAGCGTCTTACTCCTTCCCCTAATGAGTTAAAACCCCATCCCACATCTGAAGGGGCAGACATGACCGTTGAGCCTCCCGGCTATGTCTTCCTGCACTCCAATGTGAGCCCAGCGTCTTACTCCTTCCCCTAATGAGTTAAAACCCCATCCCACATCTGAAGGGGCAGACATGACCGTTGAGCCTCCCGGCTATGTCTTCCTGCACTCCAATGTGAGCCCAGCGTCTTACTCCTTCCCCTAATGAGTTAAAACCCCATCCCACATCTGAAGGGGCAGACATGACCGTTGAGCCTCCCGGCTATGTCTTCCTGCACTCCAATGTGAGCCCAGCGTCTTACTCCTTCCCCTAATGAGTTAAAACCCCATCCCACATCTGAAGGGGCAGACATGACCGTTGAGCCTCCCGGCTATGTCTTCCTGCACTCCAATGTGAGCCCAGCGTCTTACTCCTTCCCCTAATGAGTTAAAACCCCATCCCACATCTGAAGGGGCAGACATGACCGTTGAGCCTCCCGGCTATGTCTTCCTGCACTCCAATGTGAGCCCAGCGTCTTACTCCTTCCCCTAATGAGTTAAAACCCCATCCCACATCTGAAGGGGCAGACATGACCGTTGAGCCTCCCGGCTATGTCTTCCTGCACTCCAATGTGAGCCCAGCGTCTTACTCCTTCCCCTAATGAGTTAAAACCCCATCCCACATCTGAAGGGGCAGACATGACCGTTGAGCCTCCCGGCTATGTCTTCCTGCACTCCAATGTGAGCCCAGCGTCTTACTCCTTCCCCTAATGAGTTAAAACCCCATCCCACATCTGAAGGGGCAGACATGACCGTTGAGCCTCCCGGCTATGTCTTCCTGCACTCCAATGTGAGCCCAGCGTCTTACTCCTTCCCCTAATGAGTTAAAACCCCATCCCACATCTGAAGGGGCAGACATGACCGTTGAGCCTCCCGGCTATGTCTTCCTGCACTCCAATGTGAGCCCAGCGTCTTACTCCTTCCCCTAATGAGTTAAAACCCCATCCCACATCTGAAGGGGCAGACATGACCGTTGAGCCTCCCGGCTATGTCTTCCTGCACTCCAATGTGAGCCCAGCGTCTTACTCCTTCCCCTAATGAGTTAAAACCCCATCCCACATCTGAAGGGGCAGACATGACCGTTGAGCCTCCCGGCTATGTCTTCCTGCACTCCAATGTGAGCCCAGCGTCTTACTCCTTCCCCTAATGAGTTAAAACCCCATCCCACATCTGAAGGGGCAGACATGACCGTTGAGCCTCCCGGCTATGTCTTCCTGCACTCCAATGTGAGCCCAGCGTCTTACTCCTTCCCCTAATGAGTTAAAACCCCATCCCACATCTGAAGGGGCAGACATGACCGTTGAGCCTCCCGGCTATGTCTTCCTGCACTCCAATGTGAGCCCAGCGTCTTACTCCTTCCCCTAATGAGTTAAAACCCCATCCCACATCTGAAGGGGCAGACATGACCGTTGAGCCTCCCGGCTATGTCTTCCTGCACTCCAATGTGAGCCCAGCGTCTTACTCCTTCCCCTAATGAGTTAAAACCCCATCCCACATCTGAAGGGGCAGACATGACCGTTGAGCCTCCCGGCTATGTCTTCCTGCACTCCAATGTGAGCCCAGCGTCTTACTCCTTCCCCTAATGAGTTAAAACCCCATCCCACATCTGAAGGGGCAGACATGACCGTTGAGCCTCCCGGCTATGTCTTCCTGCACTCCAATGTGAGCCCAGCGTCTTACTCCTTCCCCTAATGAGTTAAAACCCCATCCCACATCTGAAGGGGCAGACATGACCGTTGAGCCTCCCGGCTATGTCTTCCTGCACTCCAATGTGAGCCCAGCGTCTTACTCCTTCCCCTAATGAGTTAAAACCCCATCCCACATCTGAAGGGGCAGACATGACCGTTGAGCCTCCCGGCTATGTCTTCCTGCACTCCAATGTGAGCCCAGCGTCTTACTCCTTCCCCTAATGAGTTAAAACCCCATCCCACATCTGAAGGGGCAGACATGACCGTTGAGCCTCCCGGCTATGTCTTCCTGCACTCCAATGTGAGCCCAGCGTCTTACTCCTTCCCCTAATGAGTTAAAACCCCATCCCACATCTGAAGGGGCAGACATGACCGTTGAGCCTCCCGGCTATGTCTTCCTGCACTCCAATGTGAGCCCAGCGTCTTACTCCTTCCCCTAATGAGTTAAAACCCCATCCCACATCTGAAGGGGCAGACATGACCGTTGAGCCTCCCGGCTATGTCTTCCTGCACTCCAATGTGAGCCCAGCGTCTTACTCCTTCCCCTAATGAGTTAAAACCCCATCCCACATCTGAAGGGGCAGACATGACCGTTGAGCCTCCCGGCTATGTCTTCCTGCACTCCAATGTGAGCCCAGCGTCTTACTCCTTCCCCTAATGAGTTAAAACCCCATCCCACATCTGAAGGGGCAGACATGACCGTTGAGCCTCCCGGCTATGTCTTCCTGCACTCCAATGTGAGCCCAGCGTCTTACTCCTTCCCCTAATGAGTTAAAACCCCATCCCACATCTGAAGGGGCAGACATGACCGTTGAGCCTCCCGGCTATGTCTTCCTGCACTCCAATGTGAGCCCAGCGTCTTACTCCTTCCCCTAATGAGTTAAAACCCCATCCCACATCTGAAGGGGCAGACATGACCGTTGAGCCTCCCGGCTATGTCTTCCTGCACTCCAATGTGAGCCCAGCGTCTTACTCCTTCCCCTAATGAGTTAAAACCCCATCCCACATCTGAAGGGGCAGACATGACCGTTGAGCCTCCCGGCTATGTCTTCCTGCACTCCAATGTGAGCCCAGCGTCTTACTCCTTCCCCTAATGAGTTAAAACCCCATCCCACATCTGAAGGGGCAGACATGACCGTTGAGCCTCCCGGCTATGTCTTCCTGCACTCCAATGTGAGCCCAGCGTCTTACTCCTTCCCCTAATGAGTTAAAACCCCATCCCACATCTGAAGGGGCAGACATGACCGTTGAGCCTCCCGGCTATGTCTTCCTGCACTCCAATGTGAGCCCAGCGTCTTACTCCTTCCCCTAATGAGTTAAAACCCCATCCCACATCTGAAGGGGCAGACATGACCGTTGAGCCTCCCGGCTATGTCTTCCTGCACTCCAATGTGAGCCCAGCGTCTTACTCCTTCCCCTAATGAGTTAAAACCCCATCCCACATCTGAAGGGGCAGACATGACCGTTGAGCCTCCCGGCTATGTCTTCCTGCACTCCAATGTGAGCCCAGCGTCTTACTCCTTCCCCTAATGAGTTAAAACCCCATCCCACATCTGAAGGGGCAGACATGACCGTTGAGCCTCCCGGCTATGTCTTCCTGCACTCCAATGTGAGCCCAGCGTCTTACTCCTTCCCCTAATGAGTTAAAACCCCATCCCACATCTGAAGGGGCAGACATGACCGTTGAGCCTCCCGGCTATGTCTTCCTGCACTCCAATGTGAGCCCAGCGTCTTACTCCTTCCCCTAATGAGTTAAAACCCCATCCCACATCTGAAGGGGCAGACATGACCGTTGAGCCTCCCGGCTATGTCTTCCTGCACTCCAATGTGAGCCCAGCGTCTTACTCCTTCCCCTAATGAGTTAAAACCCCATCCCACATCTGAAGGGGCAGACATGACCGTTGAGCCTCCCGGCTATGTCTTCCTGCACTCCAATGTGAGCCCAGCGTCTTACTCCTTCCCCTAATGAGTTAAAACCCCATCCCACATCTGAAGGGGCAGACATGACCGTTGAGCCTCCCGGCTATGTCTTCCTGCACTCCAATGTGAGCCCAGCGTCTTACTCCTTCCCCTAATGAGTTAAAACCCCATCCCACATCTGAAGGGGCAGACATGACCGTTGAGCCTCCCGGCTATGTCTTCCTGCACTCCAATGTGAGCCCAGCGTCTTACTCCTTCCCCTAATGAGTTAAAACCCCATCCCACATCTGAAGGGGCAGACATGACCGTTGAGCCTCCCGGCTATGTCTTCCTGCACTCCAATGTGAGCCCAGCGTCTTACTCCTTCCCCTAATGAGTTAAAACCCCATCCCACATCTGAAGGGGCAGACATGACCGTTGAGCCTCCCGGCTATGTCTTCCTGCACTCCAATGTGAGCCCAGCGTCTTACTCCTTCCCCTAATGAGTTAAAACCCCATCCCACATCTGAAGGGGCAGACATGACCGTTGAGCCTCCCGGCTATGTCTTCCTGCACTCCAATGTGAGCCCAGCGTCTTACTCCTTCCCCTAATGAGTTAAAACCCCATCCCACATCTGAAGGGGCAGACATGACCGTTGAGCCTCCCGGCTATGTCTTCCTGCACTCCAATGTGAGCCCAGCGTCTTACTCCTTCCCCTAATGAGTTAAAACCCCATCCCACATCTGAAGGGGCAGACATGACCGTTGAGCCTCCCGGCTATGTCTTCCTGCACTCCAATGTGAGCCCAGCGTCTTACTCCTTCCCCTAATGAGTTAAAACCCCATCCCACATCTGAAGGGGCAGACATGACCGTTGAGCCTCCCGGCTATGTCTTCCTGCACTCCAATGTGAGCCCAGCGTCTTACTCCTTCCCCTAATGAGTTAAAACCCCATCCCACATCTGAAGGGGCAGACATGACCGTTGAGCCTCCCGGCTATGTCTTCCTGCACTCCAATGTGAGCCCAGCGTCTTACTCCTTCCCCTAATGAGTTAAAACCCCATCCCACATCTGAAGGGGCAGACATGACCGTTGAGCCTCCCGGCTATGTCTTCCTGCACTCCAATGTGAGCCCAGCGTCTTACTCCTTCCCCTAATGAGTTAAAACCCCATCCCACATCTGAAGGGGCAGACATGACCGTTGAGCCTCCCGGCTATGTCTTCCTGCACTCCAATGTGAGCCCAGCGTCTTACTCCTTCCCCTAATGAGTTAAAACCCCATCCCACATCTGAAGGGGCAGACATGACCGTTGAGCCTCCCGGCTATGTCTTCCTGCACTCCAATGTGAGCCCAGCGTCTTACTCCTTCCCCTAATGAGTTAAAACCCCATCCCACATCTGAAGGGGCAGACATGACCGTTGAGCCTCCCGGCTATGTCTTCCTGCACTCCAATGTGAGCCCAGCGTCTTACTCCTTCCCCTAATGAGTTAAAACCCCATCCCACATCTGAAGGGGCAGACATGACCGTTGAGCCTCCCGGCTATGTCTTCCTGCACTCCAATGTGAGCCCAGCGTCTTACTCCTTCCCCTAATGAGTTAAAACCCCATCCCACATCTGAAGGGGCAGACATGACCGTTGAGCCTCCCGGCTATGTCTTCCTGCACTCCAATGTGAGCCCAGCGTCTTACTCCTTCCCCTAATGAGTTAAAACCCCATCCCACATCTGAAGGGGCAGACATGACCGTTGAGCCTCCCGGCTATGTCTTCCTGCACTCCAATGTGAGCCCAGCGTCTTACTCCTTCCCCTAATGAGTTAAAACCCCATCCCACATCTGAAGGGGCAGACATGACCGTTGAGCCTCCCGGCTATGTCTTCCTGCACTCCAATGTGAGCCCAGCGTCTTACTCCTTCCCCTAATGAGTTAAAACCCCATCCCACATCTGAAGGGGCAGACATGACCGTTGAGCCTCCCGGCTATGTCTTCCTGCACTCCAATGTGAGCCCAGCGTCTTACTCCTTCCCCTAATGAGTTAAAACCCCATCCCACATCTGAAGGGGCAGACATGACCGTTGAGCCTCCCGGCTATGTCTTCCTGCACTCCAATGTGAGCCCAGCGTCTTACTCCTTCCCCTAATGAGTTAAAACCCCATCCCACATCTGAAGGGGCAGACATGACCGTTGAGCCTCCCGGCTATGTCTTCCTGCACTCCAATGTGAGCCCAGCGTCTTACTCCTTCCCCTAATGAGTTAAAACCCCATCCCACATCTGAAGGGGCAGACATGACCGTTGAGCCTCCCGGCTATGTCTTCCTGCACTCCAATGTGAGCCCAGCGTCTTACTCCTTCCCCTAATGAGTTAAAACCCCATCCCACATCTGAAGGGGCAGACATGACCGTTGAGCCTCCCGGCTATGTCTTCCTGCACTCCAATGTGAGCCCAGCGTCTTACTCCTTCCCCTAATGAGTTAAAACCCCATCCCACATCTGAAGGGGCAGACATGACCGTTGAGCCTCCCGGCTATGTCTTCCTGCACTCCAATGTGAGCCCAGCGTCTTACTCCTTCCCCTAATGAGTTAAAACCCCATCCCACATCTGAAGGGGCAGACATGACCGTTGAGCCTCCCGGCTATGTCTTCCTGCACTCCAATGTGAGCCCAGCGTCTTACTCCTTCCCCTAATGAGTTAAAACCCCATCCCACATCTGAAGGGGCAGACATGACCGTTGAGCCTCCCGGCTATGTCTTCCTGCACTCCAATGTGAGCCCAGCGTCTTACTCCTTCCCCTAATGAGTTAAAACCCCATCCCACATCTGAAGGGGCAGACATGACCGTTGAGCCTCCCGGCTATGTCTTCCTGCACTCCAATGTGAGCCCAGCGTCTTACTCCTTCCCCTAATGAGTTAAAACCCCATCCCACATCTGAAGGGGCAGACATGACCGTTGAGCCTCCCGGCTATGTCTTCCTGCACTCCAATGTGAGCCCAGCGTCTTACTCCTTCCCCTAATGAGTTAAAACCCCATCCCACATCTGAAGGGGCAGACATGACCGTTGAGCCTCCCGGCTATGTCTTCCTGCACTCCAATGTGAGCCCAGCGTCTTACTCCTTCCCCTAATGAGTTAAAACCCCATCCCACATCTGAAGGGGCAGACATGACCGTTGAGCCTCCCGGCTATGTCTTCCTGCACTCCAATGTGAGCCCAGCGTCTTACTCCTTCCCCTAATGAGTTAAAACCCCATCCCACATCTGAAGGGGCAGACATGACCGTTGAGCCTCCCGGCTATGTCTTCCTGCACTCCAATGTGAGCCCAGCGTCTTACTCCTTCCCCTAATGAGTTAAAACCCCATCCCACATCTGAAGGGGCAGACATGACCGTTGAGCCTCCCGGCTATGTCTTCCTGCACTCCAATGTGAGCCCAGCGTCTTACTCCTTCCCCTAATGAGTTAAAACCCCATCCCACATCTGAAGGGGCAGACATGACCGTTGAGCCTCCCGGCTATGTCTTCCTGCACTCCAATGTGAGCCCAGCGTCTTACTCCTTCCCCTAATGAGTTAAAACCCCATCCCACATCTGAAGGGGCAGACATGACCGTTGAGCCTCCCGGCTATGTCTTCCTGCACTCCAATGTGAGCCCAGCGTCTTACTCCTTCCCCTAATGAGTTAAAACCCCATCCCACATCTGAAGGGGCAGACATGACCGTTGAGCCTCCCGGCTATGTCTTCCTGCACTCCAATGTGAGCCCAGCGTCTTACTCCTTCCCCTAATGAGTTAAAACCCCATCCCACATCTGAAGGGGCAGACATGACCGTTGAGCCTCCCGGCTATGTCTTCCTGCACTCCAATGTGAGCCCAGCGTCTTACTCCTTCCCCTAATGAGTTAAAACCCCATCCCACATCTGAAGGGGCAGACATGACCGTTGAGCCTCCCGGCTATGTCTTCCTGCACTCCAATGTGAGCCCAGCGTCTTACTCCTTCCCCTAATGAGTTAAAACCCCATCCCACATCTGAAGGGGCAGACATGACCGTTGAGCCTCCCGGCTATGTCTTCCTGCACTCCAATGTGAGCCCAGCGTCTTACTCCTTCCCCTAATGAGTTAAAACCCCATCCCACATCTGAAGGGGCAGACATGACCGTTGAGCCTCCCGGCTATGTCTTCCTGCACTCCAATGTGAGCCCAGCGTCTTACTCCTTCCCCTAATGAGTTAAAACCCCATCCCACATCTGAAGGGGCAGACATGACCGTTGAGCCTCCCGGCTATGTCTTCCTGCACTCCAATGTGAGCCCAGCGTCTTACTCCTTCCCCTAATGAGTTAAAACCCCATCCCACATCTGAAGGGGCAGACATGACCGTTGAGCCTCCCGGCTATGTCTTCCTGCACTCCAATGTGAGCCCAGCGTCTTACTCCTTCCCCTAATGAGTTAAAACCCCATCCCACATCTGAAGGGGCAGACATGACCGTTGAGCCTCCCGGCTATGTCTTCCTGCACTCCAATGTGAGCCCAGCGTCTTACTCCTTCCCCTAATGAGTTAAAACCCCATCCCACATCTGAAGGGGCAGACATGACCGTTGAGCCTCCCGGCTATGTCTTCCTGCACTCCAATGTGAGCCCAGCGTCTTACTCCTTCCCCTAATGAGTTAAAACCCCATCCCACATCTGAAGGGGCAGACATGACCGTTGAGCCTCCCGGCTATGTCTTCCTGCACTCCAATGTGAGCCCAGCGTCTTACTCCTTCCCCTAATGAGTTAAAACCCCATCCCACATCTGAAGGGGCAGACATGACCGTTGAGCCTCCCGGCTATGTCTTCCTGCACTCCAATGTGAGCCCAGCGTCTTACTCCTTCCCCTAATGAGTTAAAACCCCATCCCACATCTGAAGGGGCAGACATGACCGTTGAGCCTCCCGGCTATGTCTTCCTGCACTCCAATGTGAGCCCAGCGTCTTACTCCTTCCCCTAATGAGTTAAAACCCCATCCCACATCTGAAGGGGCAGACATGACCGTTGAGCCTCCCGGCTATGTCTTCCTGCACTCCAATGTGAGCCCAGCGTCTTACTCCTTCCCCTAATGAGTTAAAACCCCATCCCACATCTGAAGGGGCAGACATGACCGTTGAGCCTCCCGGCTATGTCTTCCTGCACTCCAATGTGAGCCCAGCGTCTTACTCCTTCCCCTAATGAGTTAAAACCCCATCCCACATCTGAAGGGGCAGACATGACCGTTGAGCCTCCCGGCTATGTCTTCCTGCACTCCAATGTGAGCCCAGCGTCTTACTCCTTCCCCTAATGAGTTAAAACCCCATCCCACATCTGAAGGGGCAGACATGACCGTTGAGCCTCCCGGCTATGTCTTCCTGCACTCCAATGTGAGCCCAGCGTCTTACTCCTTCCCCTAATGAGTTAAAACCCCATCCCACATCTGAAGGGGCAGACATGACCGTTGAGCCTCCCGGCTATGTCTTCCTGCACTCCAATGTGAGCCCAGCGTCTTACTCCTTCCCCTAATGAGTTAAAACCCCATCCCACATCTGAAGGGGCAGACATGACCGTTGAGCCTCCCGGCTATGTCTTCCTGCACTCCAATGTGAGCCCAGCGTCTTACTCCTTCCCCTAATGAGTTAAAACCCCATCCCACATCTGAAGGGGCAGACATGACCGTTGAGCCTCCCGGCTATGTCTTCCTGCACTCCAATGTGAGCCCAGCGTCTTACTCCTTCCCCTAATGAGTTAAAACCCCATCCCACATCTGAAGGGGCAGACATGACCGTTGAGCCTCCCGGCTATGTCTTCCTGCACTCCAATGTGAGCCCAGCGTCTTACTCCTTCCCCTAATGAGTTAAAACCCCATCCCACATCTGAAGGGGCAGACATGACCGTTGAGCCTCCCGGCTATGTCTTCCTGCACTCCAATGTGAGCCCAGCGTCTTACTCCTTCCCCTAATGAGTTAAAACCCCATCCCACATCTGAAGGGGCAGACATGACCGTTGAGCCTCCCGGCTATGTCTTCCTGCACTCCAATGTGAGCCCAGCGTCTTACTCCTTCCCCTAATGAGTTAAAACCCCATCCCACATCTGAAGGGGCAGACATGACCGTTGAGCCTCCCGGCTATGTCTTCCTGCACTCCAATGTGAGCCCAGCGTCTTACTCCTTCCCCTAATGAGTTAAAACCCCATCCCACATCTGAAGGGGCAGACATGACCGTTGAGCCTCCCGGCTATGTCTTCCTGCACTCCAATGTGAGCCCAGCGTCTTACTCCTTCCCCTAATGAGTTAAAACCCCATCCCACATCTGAAGGGGCAGACATGACCGTTGAGCCTCCCGGCTATGTCTTCCTGCACTCCAATGTGAGCCCAGCATGGCTGCTCTCCTCTCCCCCCTCGAGATCCGGACATGGCTCAGTGAGCTGCGTGCGTGCAGTAGGCTTAAGCAAAGGAAAAAACAGCAATGTGAGCGCAGCTCACTGAGCCATGTCCGGATCTCGCATGGCAGCTCTCCTCTCCCCCCTCCTGGTGTGGTGTAGTGTGAGTCGATTCAATAGCCATGACTGTTGAGCCCCCCAGTTATGTTTTCCTGCACTCCAATGTGAGCCCATCCCACAATGCCATTCCTTCTGCTCCTCCCTAATCAATCAAGCCCCATCCCACCCACATCTGAGAGGTTATACCCGTTGAACCCCCTCCGGCTATGTTTTCCTGCAGTCCAATGTGAGCCCATCCCCATACCCTCTTCCCCTGCTCCCTTCCAATGTGAGGCCTCCCTTGTACCGCTCCTCCTCTCACCTCCTGCATTCTTGAGGCGCCTCAAAAATCTTCCAATGTGAGGCCTCCCTTGTACCGCTCCTCCTCTCACCTCCTGCATTCCAAAACGAAATGGGCGTTCTATTCTAGCCCGCTGGCTTCTCACCTCCTTCTACCCCTCTCCTCCTGCAGAATCTGAGTCGCTTTTGAGAATTCTCAAAAGTGGCTTCTCACCTCCTTCTACCCCTCTCCTCCTGCACTGCCTCGTGCTGTATCTGTCTGTCCTTGTGTCCTCGTGTGTGTGTGGCAGGGGGTGGTCATGGCTGCATGCATAGGCTGGCAACCCATGCTCGGAGGAGACTTTTCCACAATCACTGTAATTGGAGGTAGGTACACCTTGCATTCGTTAAATTCACTGTCATCAAAGGCACACTTGCTGCGTTTCCAGTCACTGCCACTTGTGATTTTGAAATAGAATGCTTTTGTTACAGTCACTGTTTATCAAGGGTACACTCTGCTTGCTTTGCAGTCACTGTGTCAACAAGCGAAACTAGCGGAAGCTCACCATGTTTTTCTTGCTCCTTCTTGCTCTCTGTGCATTGAGGTGTATTTTGAGGCGCCTCACAATACAAGAAGCGAAACTAGCCGGGAAGCTCACCATGTCTTTCTCGCTCTTTCTTGCTCTCTCTCTCTCTCCCCCTCTCCCCGACATTTGCTGCGCAACCACCTGGTGGTGTATGACACAGACAACATGAAGCTAGGATGCCTCAGTTCAGTCATTTCCCCTCATTCCGACCTCTCTGCCCCCCGTCCTGTCACCCCTTATCTTGTCTCTCCCTCTCCCGGACATAGTGCTACACGGCCGCCTTGTGGTGTATGACACAGGCAACATGAAGCTAGTTTTGAGACGACTCAAAAAACTGCCTTGTGGTGTATGACACAGACAATATGAAGCTTGAATGACTGAGTCACCTCACCTCCTCCTCCTCCTCCTCCTCCTCCTCCTCCTCCTCCTCCTCCTCCTCCTCCTCCTCCTCCTCCTCCTCCTCCTCCTCCTCCTCCTCCTCCTCCTCCTCCTCCTCCTCCTCCTCCTCCTCCTCCTCCTTCCTCCCTCCCACTCCCCCTGTCCACCCTGTATCCCCCTTTCCTCGCAGACATAGTGCTGCGCAACCACCTAGTGGTGTATGACACAGACAACATGAAGCTAGGATGGGCTCCCTACGACTGTGAGTTCCGTTTCACTGCACTGATGCAACAGTATTCTGATCTGAGGTTTTTGAGACGTCTCAAACATTCACTGCACTGGTGCAACTGTATTCTGATCTGAGGTGCCTCTAGAGTCAGGTGACTTTAGTCTCGAGCCAAACGCAACCACCTTGTGGTGGATGACACGGACAACATGAAGCTAGGCTGGGCTCCCTACGACTGTGAGTCTGTTCAGAGTCTGTGAGTCTGTGGCTGTCACTTGTGCAGAGTATGCTCAGCATTCAGTATTTCGCTCCCTTCCTCCTTCCTTCCCTCACTTACTTCCTTCCGCGTTCTCTCCCTCCTTCCTTCCTACCTTTCTCTCTCCCTCCCACTAAGCAGTTGGATTACACACCTGGGACATTCCAAACCACAAGACCTCCACTTGTCTTTTCCTCCCTCTGCACATTTTATCAGACAGATTCCGTGGGCACAATCACAGCCGATGGTGGGGAATACAACGTCATCATCATTGTGGGAGCCAATCTCTCGAGCTGGCTTTTGAGTCAACTCAAAAGACATAATTCCCCCACTTGTCTTTCCCTCCCTCTGTGTGTTCACAGGTTCCGTGGGCACGATCACAGCCGATGGTGGGGAATACAACGTGACCATTATTGTGGGAGCCAATCTCTCCCCCCCTCCACCCGTCAAGTCGTCTGCCTCTGCTGCTCGGGGCCCCACTTTCATGCTCTCGTTACTGGCTGCTGCATTAACATCTGCTGTGCTTTTCCTCGGCACCAGTGGAGAGGGTTTGCTAGAAGAAAGTGAGTCTTCTTCTCGCCAGGGCTCAGGGGCACTGGACGCATCGGAAAGCCGTGGTTTGCGTCAAGGGCTTTCAAAAGTCGCATTACCGCAAGTCGACTGTTGTAGAGAGTATGAGATGCACTGTTGTTCGCTTGAATCGATGCCGTGGTTAGATGATGATGTGGTTAGATGGTGACTTGCAGTGGCAGCTACGGGATGGCATCGGGTGTGGTGCTACTTATTTTCTGTGCAATTGCTAAAGGGATTCATAGTTAAAAAAAGTTATTATGTTAGCATTCCAAATGCATGTAAAGAACTATTGAGCTTTTCTCTCCCACACAATCTTCACTTGTTAATAATAAGTGTATACACATAGAGTACTTGTGATGTAGTACACTAGTTACCCTCAAGTTTGGGAATCACGTGGTATCATACAAAACCTACCCCGCATGTATTCCCCAGTAGCCGCTGGTGGAAATTTGGCAAACCTTCCTTGGCTCATTCCGTGCTACTGCCTCTTGCTGCTACTAATTTGAATCGTGCAGAACATAATCTGGACCTTGCTCCCGCCATTTGCGCGCTGGCGCATCCGCTCTCCCGCGTAGTTGTCTCACATGGATGAATCCGATTTCCTTAAAGCCCTGGCGCTTTACCCCGTAGTCCGCTTGCGCGACTATAATGAAAATGACCTCCCAGCCACTTGTGCTGCTTCCTCCCAAGAATCTGAATCCCGCGGTAATCCCAAGGGGGTCAGTTCAGTCGCAGAGGAAGCTTCCGAGCAGCAACCTGAGACAGATGCAGCGAAGTTAGGGCTTGGGGTAACGGCTCCTCCTCCTTCTAGGTCGTTCTGGGAGGTGCTGCAGGAGCGAGTGGCGGCGCACTTACCGCCGGGAGATGCGGTGGCGTTCTGCGACGCGTTCAAGGAGTTCCACGAGGAGCTTATTCAGCAGAGATTGTCGCTGGATGACATTACGAGGATTGCTAAGCATGGGAAGGTGAAGTGATTTCTGAGACGAATTTGAAGATTTTCACGAGCAGCAGCTTATCAAGCAGAGATCGTCGCTGGGAGACATTAGGAGGATTGCTAAGCATGGGAAGCTGCTGCAAGTGAAGTGAAATAATCATTCTTACACAATAATTTCTGGCATGTTCTTAGATTGATTCGATGGTACCAGTATTGAATGCTTTGGAAGCAAGGCTGATTGGAGGGGTGAAAAGAAGTTGTCAAAGAGAGTGCTTTGTGTATCATAGATTGGCTGTGGAGTCTGGTTGGATTGTCATTGGAAGAATCGTCCATCATGGGTGATAACCCGTATAACGTGCACACAATATTTGCTACCTACACATCTAAACGAAACCCTTCCTATTGTCTTGTCATGGAATGGCATTAGAAGGATTGCATTGCATGTGAAGCTAGCAGGTTTACCAGGTGGAGTGAACAAACACATCCCCCATTTATTTTGGGAATTTGCAAAGAAACAACCTACAGGGGGGGTGCTGCTTATTACGGTATGTAGAAAACAATTTTCTATGTTCAAGGAATATTAGTACCTAGCATAGCACTCTATGCTCGTATATCCTCCTTGGACCTGTGCTCCTTTATTTTTTTCATCTGTTCTGTGAGAATATTTGTTATTTTCCCTTCGTCCGAGTGGCTGGGTTTGCCTCCCATCTGCACAACACAAACAGATGGAGAATGTGGGTGGGTGGGTGAGTGGGTGGGTACACTTATCAGTGGGTGCAATTCTATAAGAATGCGGCAGCATGCCGACTGAGGCTACAGAAGAGCAGAATGCCAATGCAGAGGATGAACTCGCCATTAAGTAGAAGTTTGTAGTGTAGACGTCAATAAAAACTGCCAACTCACGTGAGTTAGGAGGGCATATAGCGGCAGCGTGCTGAGGCTGCAGATGAGTACAGTGGTGATCCCGAATATGAACTTGAGCCACGGCACCCACGCGGAGTAGGTCTTGCACTGTGATTGGTTCAGCGCTAGATACTGGCGTGGTGTGGGGAGGGGTGGACAAGGGAGGGAGGGAGAACAGGAGCTGTGGCGTAAGAAACTTCTGATCAAGATCGTAAACTTGAGCCATGGCACCCACGCGGAGTAGGTCTTGCACTGTGATTGGTTCAGCGCCCGATACTGGTGTGGGCAGGGCACGGAAGAGGAGTGGGAACAGCAATTGAGCGGTAAGGAACTTGAAGTGCTTGGACTTCAAAAGATGAATTTGAGCCACGGTAGGTACCCTACCCACGCGGAGCGCAGTACTCTTGCACTGTGATTGGTTCAGCGCCAGATACTGGTGTGGCACGGGGAGGCAAGGACAGGGGAGGCACGTTAGCAGGAAGCAGTGAGAGGTGAGGAATTGGAACCACCACACCACACTCACCTTGGAGAGTGAGAGGCAAGGAATTAGATATTGGGACGTCTAGAAACAATCAGCACTTGTACCTTGAAGAACAGGCTTGTAGGAAGAAAGGCAAGGTGTTTGAATCACAACGCTCCTACCGTGTTGATCCTCAAGAATCTCCCACAATTTTACCTTGTGGTCCGTCCGTCCGTCCGTCGGGGTGCCTTTTGAGTCGACTCCGAAGTCACAGCACTTCTCTACCGTGATCATCCTCAGCAACCTCCCACACTTTTGAGAAATCTCAACAGCGTTTGAGAAATCTCAACAGCGTTTGAGAAATCTCAACAGCGTTTGAGAAATCTCAACAGCGTTTGAGAAAACTCGACAGCGTTTGAGAAAACTCGACAGCGTTTGAGAAATCTCAACAGCGTTTGAGAAATCTCAACAGCGTTTGAGAAATCTCAACAGCGTTTGAGAAATCTCAACAGCGTTTGAGAAATCTCAACAGCGTTTGAGAAATCTCAACAGCGTTTGAGAAATCTCAACAGCGTTTGAGAAATCTCAACAGCGTTTGAGAAATCTCAACAGCGTTTGAGAAATCTCAACAGCGTTTGAGAAATCTCAACAGCGTTTGAGAAATCTCAACAGCGTTTGAGAAATCTCAACAGCGTTTGAGAAATCTCAACAGCGTTTGAGAAATCTCAACAGCGTTTGAGAAATCTCAACAGCGTTTGAGAAATCTCAACAGCGTTTGAGAAATCTCAACAGCGTTTGAGAAATCTCAACAGCGCTTGAGAAATCTCAACAGCGCTTGAGAAATCTCAACAGCGCTTGAGAAATCTCAACAGCGCTTGAGAAATCTCAACAGCGCTTGAGAAATCTCAACAGCGCTTGAGAAATCTCAACAGCACTTGAGAAATCTCAACAGCACTTGAGAAATCTCAACAGCACTTGAGAAATCTCAACAGCACTTGAGAAATCTCAACAGCACTTCTCTACCAGGTTCATCCCCAGCAACCTCCCACACTCTTTTTACCTTGTGGCCGTTGGGTTGATACTCACATAGTAAACGGCGAGGTTGCCGATCGTGTACGAGCTCTGCGTGGAAAAAGACAGTGACAGCTCCTTTCTACCTTATGGTGGTTGCTATGGTGTTACTCACATAGTAAACGACGAGGTTGCCAATCATGTAGGAGCTCTGCAAGTGGGCAAATGTACAGTGAAAAGTTCGGAGGAAAGAGACGCGAATAAGTGACACCTTTAAAGGGGGTAAAGTTCAAGCCAGAGTGTACACGTGCCCACCATAAATGAAAGGGTTTGATTGTCGTGTGTAAATAAAGCAAAAAGAAAGAACGCTCGTAGACAAAATGCGAAGTGCAGCAGGTGCAGCTTTAAGGGGGGCACTGAAACTCAGAACTAAAAAAGACACTGTAAGTAGCAGCTCTATTCCTAGATAGTTTGCTAACCAAAAAGAGAGATGCTTACAATGAAGAGAGCGAAGTGGAGCAGAGACAGCATGAAGGTTGGTCGCTTGAAACAGAAAAGCGAGCCTCGTGGCTTTAAGTGCTCGCCCTCGCAGTCTCCCTGCACATGTGCGCTCTCTAGAGCCAGCAGCGATACTATGTACTCAAGCTTCGTTCCCACTGCCAGGGCGATCTGCATATTCATATACAGTAAACAAATTCATACGTAAAAAATTAGGTTTATAACAAATGCGTTTAAACTTGCATATGTATGCGATGTTATGCAGCCTCTGCACAGCCATGTGCATGCTACATAGATTGATATGTACGCTTTTAACGAACATGTGCTTGGACGAGCATGCGTTACAAGAATGTTAATATAACGAGCATGAGCTCACCAGGAGGCCGAGAACGGAAAAGATGAAGGAGATATCCCACTCTGCGGCAGAGAGAGAGGGTAAGAGTGACGAGGGGCGAGACGGGGTGATAAAGTGAGACGAACGAAGAACATATACACATATATACATGCATATACACATTTTTCTACACACATACATATATTCCGAGAGATGCTTGACACAGCAGCAGCTACGGTAGCGAAAGAAACAATCAAGGCAAAACACTATGTGTGAAGAAAATTGCATCCGGTGTTTTCATTTCGCCCAGTAAGTGCAGTAGAGGGAGTGACTTACTGTAGCTAGTAATGCATATGACAATAATGAGAGTGATCCAGAGGGGCAAGCTGGGTAGGCAGAGGGAAGGGTGTGGGGGGGGATGGGGGACAAAAGAAAGAGTCGGGAAGGGAGATTGAGGTTAAGTGGGGATGGGTGAGGAAAAAATAAAAGAAAAAAGAAACACGTTGTTGGAAACACCTGAGATTTCTCCTGAGCACGATTATGTGAACAAACGCTCTATCGACCACCTGAGATTTCACCTGAGCGCGATCATGTGAACAGAAACACCTGAGGCCGACGATGTAGACATATCGTTCTCTAGGTCATCAACCACGCATCTGTTGAAAACACCTGAGCATTCACCTGAGGCCGACGATGTGGACAAAGTCCTTCTCCAGGGAGCCAACCACGTAGTGGTAGAAATCAAAGTCGCGCGGAAGGTTCTGATTCTGAAAGATGGGGAGGAGGGAAGGGAGTGGATGAGTGGTGCTTGAATCTGATATTGCAGAAAGAAAGTCAGTAAGGGAGGAACAGCACTAGAAGGAACAGCATTAGTGCTTGATAACCGATCACACAGCAAGCTGAGATGCACTTAGCTGAAGAACAAACCGAAGATAATAACAATAACAATAACATTGATATGGTAATAATAGTAGTATTAATAATAGTAATACTATAATAGTAATATAATAATAGTAATATATTACTCACGTGAATGAATGCAAGTCGAAGAGTGTAGTAGTCAGACCGGGTGATGGGGTTGAAGAGCTGCTGGAAAAAGCATTGCTGTGGGGTTCAATATGGGACGGGATGGGGTGGGATGGGGTGGGATGGGATGGGATGAGGTGGGATGGGATGGGATGAGGTGGGATGGGGTGGGATGGGGTGGGTTGTGTCGGAACGTCATTTGAAGCGCCTCAAAAGTCAGACCGGTTGATGGGGTTGAAGAGCTGCTGGAAAAAGCATTGCTGTGGGGTTCAATGTGGGGTGGGGTGGGTGGATGAGAGGGGAGTTGGAGCATTGGGGGGGAGGAGAACGTGGAAGGGCGAACGTGGAAGGTCGAACGTGGAAGGGCGAACGTGGAAGGTCGAACGTGGAAGGGCGAACGTGGAAGGGGGAACAGAAAAAAAGGATGGGAGGGTTGAGAGCCTAACTTATTGCTTAATGCCCAACCACACCCAACTAGAAACCCCCCCCCCCCCAAACGCACCACAGTGAGCACCAGCGACTGCCAGACTGTCAGCTCAGTGCTCGCCTCTTTCCGCGCCATCGTTGCCAGTCGCACCAGCCGCTTCTTTCCCTCACCCCCTCCCTCCCCCTCCTTCCTCCCCTCCTTCCTCCCCTCCTGCCTCCCCTCCTGCCCCCTCCATTCCTTCTCCTTCCTCTCCTCCTCCTCTCTCTCCTCTTCCTCCTCATATACCGTATCCAGGTCATCCCCCTCCTCCTCCTCCCCTATCCACGTAAAATGCTCCGGCTCTTCCTCCTCTGCCACGTCATCCTCATCGATATATTGAACTTGCAACTTCAAGCCTCGCCGCGCTGGCTCCCGGGCCTCCTGTGCCCGAGCCTGCTCCCGAACCTGCTGCTCTTGGCTCCCCTGGGATTTCGCCTCTTCCCCCTACTTGACAACTTCCTGGAAGGTTCTCGCCAGCTCCGGCTCCTGCTGCACGCCGGGAGGGGGCTGCTCCACGTCATATCCGCCACCTGCTGAGCTGGAACCGGCATCTGCCACGTCAGCTGCCACGCGACGGCGAAAGCTGGCAAGGGGTCCAGTGCGGCGGAGAATGAAGCTGCGGTCCTGCAGGGCGCGGGTGAGCTGGCCTGATACCGCGCCCTTCCTTTGCTTCATCTTCTCTTGGCACTTGTTCTCCCACCTGTGCCACGTGGATACCTGCGGTGAGGTGGTTGGGTGGGTGGGGGTGAAGGGGGGGGGGGGGGGGGGGGGGGGGGGGAAGGGGAGACAAGGCATGGATATGACCTTCCTTTGCCTCATCTTCTCTTGGCACTTGTTCTCCCACATGTGCCACGTGGATACCTGGGACGGAGTGGGTGGGTGGGTGGGGATGAAGGGAGAACGGAGGGGAGACAAGGCATGGATATGACCTTCCTTTGCTTTAGCTCTCTTGACAGTTGTTCTCCCACACGTGTGACATGGATACCTGCGGGGAGGTGGTTGGGTGGGGAGAGAAGGATGGGGAATGGGGAAGCTAACAAGCGACGACAATGGTGATGCAGGTGTAGACGATGTGACCAAAGGGCTTGAAAGGTCACTGTTTTTTTTTTCAGGGTGTAAACAAGTATTGTGAGAGGAGTTTACCTTGGCACGGGCGATGACAATGGTGACACAGGTGTAGATGATGTGGCCGGCAACGAGGACGAAGATGAAGAGATGCAATTGGTGGATGGCTGATGGCGACATGAGTGGCTCCTGGCCCTGCGACCACGTACAGAGTGATTCCATACAGGTCATAACAGGAATTAATTCTAGAAGAATAAAAGCCACAGGAGACGAAAAAGGAAAGAAAAGGAAAAGAAAGAAGAAGAATAGAAGAAAAACAGGGTATTAGAGCTACCGGAGGTGAAATGGCATCGAAACTCTCAGGTGGACATTCGTTCGGGAAACTCGCCAGCTTTCTTCGCACATGATGGATGAGCCGGCTGCCATGCTCCCAACGGTCATCTTCTCCAAGAAGTTGCCGACGATGCTCTTCTTGGTCTTTCTGACGTTCCCAGTCCAAAATCAACCTACGAATTTGATCTTCTATGCCACTGGATGTCACTTCACTGTTTTTAGCTGGTGTAGATTCCATAAGCCCTCTTTCATGAAATTTGTTGACTTCATTTGAAGAACTAATGTTAGGAAATGGGACTCCTCGTGGTGGTATCGAGTCTGTTTTGTTGGTAACAGATCCCGTTTCGTTGCCGCGAAAGAAAGCTTTCGACGAAGATTTCAATTTCGTCCCGTTCGGGAATATGATCGTAGTCTCACGAAATTCGAGCCCAGTTCCGTTCGCGAACTGCTCGGTATTGACGACCGTCGAGAATGTCGTGCCATTTCCGCCACTCGGAGTAACCCCACTTTGATTCGTTTGAACCACTGGGAGACCTTTGTCCGTGAAGTTTGCAGCTGTACTGGCGGGCGGTGGAGAATAATAAGCAATCTCCGGCGGTTTGCACGGGATAAGAATGGTGTCTCTGACGACCGGGACGCACCACCCGGCGAGGAGCGGATTAATCAACGCGAGAACGATGGAGAGGAATCCGGCGACCATAAGCTCTGGCAAAATTATGAGAGGAGGAGAAAGAGGAAATATATGAGAAAGTGGACAGGTGTCAGTTTCGATCCTCGTTGATATTGTTTTCTCCCTAGAGGAGAACAGATGAAAATTCTTCATGAGAAGAAACAATATCCTTGTTGAAATTAAGTTGTTCTTACCGTCTTTAATGCGGTCGACCACGTGCACTAGGGCCTTATTCTTCCTGTGACCAAACCACTGCGCACAATAGACAAATGTGCGTAACGCATTACAGCCTGCTTCCTTTTCCTTAAATTAGAAAAGCCAAGAAAAGCAAGAAAGAAAGACAGACAAAACCGTTTTGAAGATCGGGAAACTTACATGGTGGATGACGTGGATGATTTTCTCAAAGAGCAGTGAAACGATGACAATTAAGGCGGTCACTGTAGCGATGTAGTAGCTCGGCGAGTAAACCATGTAGTTATACATGCCGCTTGTCTTCTTCTCACCGCCTCCGCCGCCGCCTTCTTCGCCGAGAATGCGCTCAAAGAGGAGATGATGCAGGTCCGACGCGGCGAAGTCATGAGGACTTCCCGCCATTTCGAACGATAAATATGACGTATTTCGTCAGCGAATGTAACGGACGTAACAATCGGCGAATGATGACTCGAAAACGGATCTCCTGGAGCAAGCCGCGCTGACTGACGAGTGGCCAAATCCGAGCAACAGACGAATGTAACAGACGAGCAAGACCTCTGCGCCGCGACGACGTGGATAAATCCGGAGCCTACGAGTCGCCCTGACTGGCTTCGCTGCAAGTAATCAATCACGGTTTAGGAGGGGATAGTGTCGGATGATAGCGTTTCTCGTTGGGCACGTGCTTCTCTTCAGGGTGGCTTGTGCTTTTTGAGTCGAATCTCCATGATAAGCCTTGCCTGGCTTCTTTAGACGAGTTGTGGTGGGAGTGTGACGAGCACCGCGATTCGCGAGCGTGCTCCATAATTCACTGTCAACTTCGCTTGCGGACCATGTCTCGTCATTTTCTCAATAATTGCGTGATTCGGCGTGCCGTGTAAGCGCCGTGTATGGCGGCGCTGCCTAGAACAATAATGTCCTGTGCTTGACAATAGTGTAACATCCTCCTTATTGAAGATTCCTCTGCAGTATATGAAGTGCTACTTCCAAAAGTTTGAGAGGCTTAAGAGTGTTTTGTTCCCATCCAATTATTTCCACGGTTTGGGGTCTATGGATTTTCAAAATACCGTAGCATACACTATATGCAGTGATCAACAGCATTACATAAAAGCAAACATTTGCCAGCTGCATCTCTCCCCGATCACCAATAATGTAACCATCCAACCTCATCTATTGCAGCTTTTATGGACCAACATTCCATAAGTTATCTTAACATCTCCCCTCGGTTCTGCAACTCATCCTCCATACAGTCAGCTCCGATCACTCCGATATAACGCTGATCGAGAACGGATTCGCATAATCCCCCGCAGCAGCCGCCGCCGCCGCAGCCGCAGCAGCAGCAGAGACAGAAGCATGCGGCATAAAAGCATCTCCAGCCTCGTCCATAAGCAATGCCGACTCCCCATCCCCCACTTTCAGGGACGACTCCAGCAGAGAATTCCCAGCTACAGCACCAGCGGAACCACCAACAGAACCAGCACCGGCAGAGATAGAGGCGGCAGCAGCAGCAGAGGGGGTGGGAAGTGGGAGAGCAGACGAGGCGGGGGGAGAAGAACCCTCAGCGTCGAGAAGGGCCTTGGCTTCTGCGAGAACGCGGACCACCTCGGCCATGGGGGGACGGCTCTTGGGCTGCGTGCGCACGCAGCGGTAAGCGAGGTCAGCCACCTTCATGAGGCTCTGCATGTGCCGATCCACATCGAGAGTCGGAGCCACAATGGGGCGAATCTGCCCCGACTTGAGGAACGGCTCCGTCTGGAGAAGGGGAGGGGGAAAAGGCGGGGGAGGTGGGGGAGAGGTTGGGACACGCAGCAGTACTTGAAGTCAGCCACCTTCATGAGGCTCTGCATGTGCCGATCCACGCCGAGCATGGGAGCCATAATGGGGCGGATCTGACCCGACTTGAGAAACGGCTCCGTCTGAAGATGTGGGTAGGGAACATGGGGAGGGGGGGAAGGGGTGTAAATAACAGGGTTACAGGTGACACAGATCTACGTCAAGCAAGGAACCACAATAGGGCGGACTTAATGGCTTAGTCACTCCCTTGCCATTTCGCCCACCCACTCACCCATTCTACCAGGTTAAACGTGACTCCCCCCCATTCTGCCAGATGGGCAGGCGGCCTGAGAGCAGCTCCAAAGCACACCTGAGCCGCTGCACTACCTCTCATTCAACCATTCAACCAGAAGGAGTGTGGAGAGGACTCACCCACTCCACCAGGTTAATCAGGCTTTCGCCCCCGTTCTGCAGGCCTGAAGCGTCGTCCTCCTGCCAGATGGGCAGGCGGCCTGTGAGGAGCTCCAGCAGCACGACCCCGAAGCTAAACACGTCGCTCTTGTCTGTGAGGTGCTGCTTCGTGTAGTACATGGGGTCCAGGTAGCCTGGTGTGTGGGGGGGGAGGGAGGGGCAGGGAGAGAAGAGAGGAGAACGAGAGGTCAAGAGCGGTGTAGAGTGGTGCAGGGATGGGCAAGCTAAACACGTCACTCTTATCTGTGAGGTGCTGCTTCGTTTAGTACATGGGGTCCAGGTAGCCTGGAAGGGGTGTGGAGGAGAAACAGGTGAAGAGAGAGAAGAAAGCAGTGAAGAGTGGTGAAGAGCGGTGCAGGGATGGGAGCTCCAGCAACACCATCCCGAAGCTGAACACGTTGCTTTTGTCCGGCAGGTGCTGCTACGTGTAGAACACGGGGTCCAGGTAGCCTAACGAGTTGGGAGGATGGATTTCGAGGGATAAGAGGGTGGTTAGATACCAGAGGAAGCAGTGCGGCTCTTGTCCATCAGGTGCTGCTTCGCGTAATACATGGGGTCCAGATAGCCTGGCATATGGCAACTTGAAATCATTTTTACGAATTCTCAGAAGTGATTTCATGGGGTTTAGGCAGCCTGGCATATGGCAACTCCTGAGGCGCCTCAAAAGTCCTAAGGCCTGACAGTGTGAAAGAACTCACCAAGGGTGCCCTTGACACGCGTGCTGATGTGGCTCATGGCGGATTTCTCCTCCACGCCCATGCCCATGGCGGCTGGGGTCTTCTTGCCCAGCTTGGAGAGTGAGTGAGGGAACCTTGAATGTTAAACAAAACCATCAAGAGAGGTAATCCGGGCTGGACTCACCGAGGGTGCCCTTGACGCGCGTGCTGATGTGGCTCTTATCTGATTTCTCCTCCACGCCCATGCCCATGGCGGCGGGGGTTTTCTTGCCCAGCTTGGAGAGGCCAAAATCGGCGACCTTGGCGTTGAAGGCATAGTCGAGCAGAATGTTGGACGTCTTGATGTCACTGCGAGTGGTGCAGATGGGTTGGGATGGGTTGGATAGGGGTGGGGTATGGTGTGTGAGTGAGGCACAGGGTCTGCAGCGAGGGAGGGAGAGGGGCGCCTCTTTCTTGCAGAGCTTGGAGAGACCAAAGTCAGCCACCTTGGCGTTGAACAATAGTCAAGGAGAATGTTGGACGCCTTGATGTCACTGCGAGGGGTTCGAAGGGGCTTAGATGGGTTGTGACGAGTTGAGATTGGTTGAAATGGACAGGATAGCGGTTGGCAGACAACCCAGCATAGTTGGGAACACAGGAGACAGATCGGGACACAGAAGCTAGCCATTGCGGCAGACTCACCGGTGGATGACGGAGGGCGAGGCACCGTTGTGCAGGTACTCAAGGCCCTTGGCGGCAGTGGTGGCGATGCGCAGGCGGCGCTCCCAGGAGAGGGACTTCACCCTCACCACGTCTGTACGTGCGTGTTTGGGAAGAAAGTGGGGGAGAGAAAGAAGGGGATAAGGAAGAGCGACACTAGTCCTTCTGTCCCTCGCTGAGAGAGGGTAGGGTACACCGGGATCAGCTGGTTGGGGTCCTCATCGCAGTACCAAATCAGGTCTGAAGGAACACTGAAGTACCCTATCAGGTCTGAAGGAACACTGAAGTGCCCTATCAGGTCTGAAGGAACACTGAAGTACCCTTTTCAACTCACAGTGCACTGCACAGGGATGAGACAGCATGCCTCGGAGGTAGTCCTGAAGTGTGCCGTTAGGTGCATACCACCAGAATAAACTGGTTGGGGTCCTCATTGCAGTACCCAATCAGGTCTGAAGGAACACTGAAGTGCCCTATCAGGTCTGAAGGAACACTGAAGTACCCTTTCAACTCACAGTGCACTGCACAGGGATGAGACAGCGTACCTCGGAGGTAGTCCTTGAGGGTGCCGTTGGGCGCATACTCATACACCAGGATGAGCTGGTTGGGGTCCTCATCGCAGTACCCAATCAGGTTCACCAGGTTCTTATGATGCAGCCGGCTCAGCAGCTGCACTTCAGTCAGAAACTCC
This sequence comes from Closterium sp. Yama58-4, assembly GCA_947470075.1. Lineage (NCBI taxonomy): Eukaryota > Viridiplantae > Streptophyta > Zygnematophyceae > Desmidiales > Closteriaceae > Closterium > Closterium sp. Yama58-4. Next base: position 1,173,122 of record CANIUD010000686.1, on the reverse strand, counting down.
GACGCTCCCTGCTGCGATCCCGACCCAAGCCTCTTCACCGCAACCTCAAACCCAGGCACGGCGGGTGCCGAGCCTGCGGCGTCACCTTCGCCTGCCGAGCCTCCGAGCGTGGCTCGGTAGACCTTGCCGAACCCGCCCTGCCCAATGAGGTTCCCCGAGGCGAAATCGTCAGTGGCTCGGCGGAGCTCAGCGAGGGAGAAGATGCGCGCTCCAAACAGGCCGGTTTTGGCTGTGGCTTCGGCATCAAGGTTCTTGAAGGCCTTGTGCTTGTCGTCTGGTGGGATGGGGAGAGGAAGGGGGAAGGAGGGGAAAGGGGATAATTAAGGGTCCGGGTGTGGAGCTCCACGAGGGTGAAGATGCGGGCGCCGAACAGGCCGGTTTTGGCTGTGGCTTCGGCGTCGAGATTCTTGAATGCCTTGTGCTTGTCGTCTGGAGTGATGGGAGGGGAAGGGAGGGGGGGAAAGAAGGGAAAGGAGATAATAACCAAGGGTCAGGGTGTGGAGCTGAGCGAGGGTGAAGATGCGGGCGCCGAACAGGCCGGTTTTGGCTGTGGCTTCGGCGTCGAGATTCTTGAATGCCTTGTGCTTGTCGTCTGGAGTGATGGGAGGGGAAGGGAGGGGGGGAAAGAAGGGAAAGGAGATAATAACCAAGGGTCAGGGTGTGGAGCTAAGCGAGGGTGAAGATGCGGGCGCCGAACAGGCCGGTCTAGGCTGTGGCTTCGGCGTCGAGATTCTTGAATACCTTGTGCTTGTCGTCTGGAGTGATGGGAGGGGAAGGGAGGGGGGGAAAGAAGGGAAAGGAGATAATAACCAAGGGTCAGGGTGTGGAGCTAAGCGAGGGTGAAGATGCGGGCGTTGAAGAGGACAGTCTTGGCTGTGGCTTCGGCGTCGAGATTCTTGAATGCCTTGTGCTTGTCGTCTGGTGTTTCGGGGGGAGAAATGGGAAGGGGGAAGGAGGGGGTCAGTCAGTTGGGATTTACAAATTAGCGAGGGAGAAGATGCACGCGCCGAACAGGCCGGTTTGAAAACAGAACAAGATAGCTCTAGTGGAAAGAAATGAAAAAAGAACGAAAATTGGGCAGACAGAAGGGTCTACAGAATTCTGCACCGACTGACCTGCAGCCGTGGAGCCGAATTTGCCAGAGATGAGAGCCAGGATTCCACTGTCGAAGAAAGCACCCCCAGTACCACCATCAGCACCAACCAACACCCCAGCATCAGCACTCCCACCATCGCAACACTAGCCGAAGAACCAGCAGAGGAGAACCAAAACACTAGCCAACCACTGACCTGCTGCCAAAGACCCGAATTTCCCAGAGATGAGGGCCAAGATTCCACTGTCGGAGAAAGCACCACCACCAAAACCACCATCAGCACCACCAGAGGCGCTCTTGGACTTGGCTGAAGCGATGCCGTCATAATAGCCTATCTCTGCTGCTGCGGCTGGAGTGCTTCGTACCTGCTGCTGTGGAGCTGAATTTCCCCGAGATGAGAGCCAGGATTCCACTGTCGGAGAAATCGCCCCCACCGAAGCCCCCATCAGAGGCGCTCTTAGACTTGGCTGAAGCCGTGCCGTCGTAGTAGCCAGCCTCTGCTGCTGCGGCTGCTGCTGTCTTCTGCGGCTAACAGGTTCTTACCTGCTGCTGCGGCTGGAGTGCCTCTTACCTGCTGCTGAGGAGCCGAATTTGCCAGAGATGAGAGCCAGGATCCCACTGTCCGAGAAAGCACCACCACCAAAACCCCTATCAACACCCCCAGAGGCACTCTTTGACTTGGCTGAAGCAGTGCCGTCATAATAGCCTGCCTCTGCTGCTGCGGCTTCTGCGGCTGCTGCTGCTGCTGCAATGCATGCTAACCTGCCTGCTGTGGTAGAATTCGGAAAACAAAAACTACTGACCTGCAGCAGAAGAGCCGAATTTGCCAGAGATGAGAGCCAGGATTCCACTGTCGGAGAAAGCACCGCCACCGAACCCCCCATCAGCACCCCCAGAGGCACTCTTTGACTTGGATGAAGCCGTGCCGTCGTAGTAGCCTGCCTCTGCTGCTGCGGCTGCTGCTGCGATGCGCGCCTGCCTGTTGCGGTAGTGTGTGCGGAGGACGATGAGGGTGGCGAGCGAGGCGAGGAGGAAAATGATGATGCCCATGCCCACAGCTATGCCGATGCCTAGCGCCTGTGGGAGGGAAGGAGAGGGGAGAGGGGCGTATAGGGTTGAATGGGTGAGCCTGCATCCTTGTGCCTGCCTGTTGCGGTAGTGTGTGCGGAGGATGATGCAGGTGGCGAGCGAGGCGAGGAGGAAAATGATGATGCCCATGCCCACCGCTATGCCGATGCCTAGCGCCTGTGGGAGGGGAGTGGGGGAGAGGGGAGGAGGGAGAAGGAAGAGATGGTGTATTTGGAGTCGGCTCAAGAGGCGAGGAGGAAGATGATGATGCCCATGCCCACCGCTATACCGATGCCTAGCGCCTGTGGGAGGGAAGGAGAGGGGAGAGAGGGGGGTATAGGGTTGAATGGGTGAGCCTGCATCCTTGTGCCTGCCTGTTGCGGTAGTGTGTGCGGAGGATGATGCAGGTGGCGAGCGAGGCGAGGAGGAAAATGATGATCCCCATGCCCACCGCTATGCCAATGCCTAGCGCCTGTGGGAGAAAAGAGAGGGGAGAGAGGGGGTAATGGTGTGTTTAGAGTTGGCTCAAGAGGCGAGGAGGAAAATGATAGTCCTATGCCGATGCCAAGTGCCTGTGGGAGGGAGGGCAATGGAGAGAAGAGAGGGGAGAGAGGGGGTAATGGTGTGTTTAGAGTTGGCTCAAGAGGCGAGGAGGAAAATGATGGTCCTATGCCGATGCCAAGTGCCTGTGGGAGGGAGGGCAAGGGAGAGGGGGTAATGGTGTGTTTAGAGTTGGCTCAAGAGGCAAGGAGGAAGATGATGATGGTCCCCATGCCCACTGCTATTCCAATCCCTAGCGCCTGTGGGAGGGGAATGGGGGGGATAAGGTGACGGAGTGAAGTGGGGGTATGAGTGGGGGAAGAAGATCAAAGATAAGGGAGAGAGATGAAAGGCTAAGAAAAAATATTGGAGCCAGCTTTTGAGAATTCTCCAAAAGGGAGGGAAAGGGAGAAGGCACAGGGGGACCCAGGGAACAAATAGAGCATGAGTGGTGGTGGGGTGATTGCAGCAAGAACAAATAGAGCCGGGGGAAGGGAGGGGGCCGAGCAGCAGCGAGGGGAGCGGTGAACAGGACTCTCTAGGGTGAGCGAAGAGGAATGAGAAGGGACTTACAGCAGAAGAAGACTCGGAGGAGGCGGAAGCGGCGGTGGTGTCAACAGCAGCAAAGGGAGCGGGAGGAGGGAGGGGCTTGGCGGCAGATAGGAGCGCTGCCTGGTTGGCTGGGTCGGTGGGAATCACTCGGAAGAGCTCAAGCGTGCTTATGAACACGTTGCTGTTGGGGAGGGCGGAGGGGGTGGAAGGGGAACAATTGAGAGGGGGAAAGAGGAGAGCTGTCTGGTTTGCTGGAATGGATGAGGAGGAGGATGACTTGGAAGAGCTCGCGCGTATGCTGGTTGGTTGGCGGAGGGTGCCCTCCCCCCTCTCCCAGAGCTCGCACGTCATCGAACATGTTGCACTGGGAGAGGGGGGAGGGCGCAGGTCGGGTCAATGAGAATTCGCGATCCAAAGAAACAGAGGCAGTCATTGGCAGCGTGAGAAAAGAGGCGACGAGGCCTTGAAGCTCTTACTTGTGGAGGGAGTTGGTGGAGGTGTTGAGGAAAATGTTCATGTAGCCCGAGGGACCAGAAACGATTCCTAAGGTGGCAGGGTTGCAAGGCTCTCTGTTTGTGAGGCGCCTCAGAGGCAGAGCTGCGCTGCAAGACTCACTTGTGCAGGGCGTTGGTGGAGGTGTTGAGGAAAATGTTCATGTAGCCCGAGGGACCAGACACAGCTGTTGATGAGGAGGGGGGGGAAGCGGGAAGGAGAGGGGAAGGAGGAGGAGTGGGAGGGAAGGGAGGGGGCACTTATGGTCCTGTAATGGCACTCATGAGCAGATGTCCACGAAGCCCGCGGAACGGGGAGAAGGTATAGGGATAGAGGAGGAAAATATGGGAGGAGACAAGAAGAGGGCAAGAGAGGAAAATATGGGAGGAGAAAAGAAGAGGGCAAGAGAGGAAAATATGGGAGGAGAAAAGAAGAGGGCAAGAGAGGAAAATATGGGAGGAGAAAAGAAGAGGGCAAGAGAGGAAAATATGGGAGGAGAAAAGAAGAGGGCAAGAGAGGAAAATATGGGAGGAGAAAAGAAGAGGGCAAGAGAGGAAAATACGGGAGGAGAAAAGAAGAGGGCAAGAGAGGAAAATCGAGAGGGGTAGGGGGAGGAGCATCGGCAGGGATGTGTTGAGACAGATGCTCATGTAGCGTGAGGGACCAGACACAGCTGGCAGGTGAGGAATGCACAGGCAGGGAGAAAAGAAAGGAAGAAAGAAAGAAAGAACGAAAAAAAAAAGGATAGAGAAACGAGGTGAGTGAATTGGAAAAAGCCAACTGACCCCTGAGTGTGACGGTGTAGGGCACACCAACGCCCGCCACTGTGGCCAGATCGAGCTCCTTGAGCATGAGCTCACCATCCACATAGAAATCCAGCAGACGAGCCGTCTGTGCATACAGGGGGAGGGGGAGGGGGAGGGGGAGGGGGGAGCGGAGGAGGGAGTGGGGGAGGAAAGTTTTGAGTCGACTCAAAACTGGGAGGAAAGGGGTGAGTGGCCAGATCCAGCTCCTTGAGCATGAGCTCGCCGTCCACATAGAAATACAGCAGACGGGCCGTCTGCATGTGTGCGGGGGAGGAAGGGAGAGGGGTTTGGAGTAGTCCTTGAGTGAGACTGAGGAGTGAAGGGGGGAGGTCAAGCTCCTTAATCAGGAGCTCGCTGTCCACATAGAAATCCAGCAGACGGGCAGCGTGGGTAGAGCAGGTGGAGGAAAAGCGAAAACAAACAAACATTGAGAAAAACAGTGAGCGCAGCAGAGAGAAACAAGAGCAAAAGGGGGGGGGGGGGGGGGGGGGGGAGAGGGAAGGAAAGAGCGAGCGAAAAGGGAGGAGTTTCAAGGAGAGAGGAGAAAGAGCAGGGACGGAGAGAGGGAGAGAGGAAAACTTCTGAGTCAACTCAAAAGTCACCAGAGTTGCGAGGAGAGAATGTTTTTTGAGAATTCTCAAGAAACAGCAGGGACGGAGAGAGGGAGAGGGGAAGCGAGTGGGAGAGCGGTAAGGTGAAAGATAGAGAACAGGGAGGATAGCAAGGGGGGGAACAAGGAGGTACAAGGAGGAGGAACAAGGAGGAGGAACAAGGCACTCACATAGTGATACCAGAGCTCCTCGAAGCCCAGGTCAATGCGGTAGGCGGTGTTTGGGTCGACGGGGAGAAAGAGGGACAAGAGGGAGGGCGAGGGGGAACATGATGGACATGGCACTCACATAGTAGTACCAGCGTTCCTCGAAGCCCAGGTCGATGCGGTAGGTGGTGTTGGGATCGACGGGGAGAGGTGAAGAGAGCGAGAGGGGAAACAACCAGCGAGGGAGAGAGGGAGAGGGAGAGGGGACGCAGTGAGGGAGAATGGAAAGTGAAAGGTAGAGAACAGGGGGGGGGGAGCGACGGCACTCACATAGTAGTACCAGAGCTCCTCAAAGCCCAGGTCGATGCGATAGGCGGTGTTGGGATCAACGGGGAGGGAGAAGTTGAGGAATGTGTTGAAGTTGTAGCCCCCATAGCTGGAATACTCCACTGAGTGCAGCCCCGCCTGTAGGGGGATGGAGTTAGAGGCAAGGGGGTGACAGGGGGTGGACAATGGGAGCACGGGGAGGGAGAAGTTGAGGAATGTGTTGAAGTTGCAGCCCCCATAGCTGGAATACTCCACTGAGTGCAGCCCCGCCAGAAGGGGGATGGAGTTAGAGGTAAGGGGGTGACAGGGGGTGGACAATGGGAGCACGGGGAGGGAGAAGTTGAGGAATGTGTTGAAGTTGTAGCCCCCATAGCTGGAATACTCCACTGAGTGCAACCCCGCCTGTAGAGGGGATGAATTGAAACGTTGAGCAGAGGTGAGAGAGGAAACGTTAAGCAGAGAAATGATATTAGAGGTCCCTGTGCGATAAAAAACTGAGGGACAACAGAAGTTTTGGGGGTAGGGGGGTATGTCACGGCAATTGTTTGGGGGAATGAAGCTCACGGTGGTGAGGTCGAGGGGGAGCATGAAGGGTAGCTTGTCGGCGCTGTCCACAATCTAAGCCACTGGTAGGGCGCTGACTGGGTGTTTGCCCACTGCCCACGCCCTTCCTTCCCTATCACCCTTGGGCAAGCACTACGCCTTAAGGCTCACAATTTCGGGATTAGAAAAGCTCACCGTGGTGAGATCAAGGGGGAACATGAAGGGCGGCTTGTCGGCGTTGTCGAGGGTCTGCGGCCACGTGACGGGCGCTGATTCGGTTCTGTTGTAGCGGCGTGACCCAGGGTCCTTGGGCGTGTAGAGGTCGGAGGGCAGCAGATTCCAGATGCGCTGGGTGAGGTCCGTGATGGGGAGGAAGAGCCCACAGCCAAAGCGGTAGTCCGTGGCTGGAAGGGACAAGGGAGAAAGAGGGGGTGAAGAGAAGGAATGGGGAAGTGCAGGTAGAAAAATAATGTGAGGGAGGGGAGGTGCCACTGGTAGGGCGCTGATTCGGTATTGTTGTGGCAGTGTGTGTGACTGGGGGTCCTTGGGCGCGTAGAGGCCGGAGGGTAGGAGGTCGGAGGGTAGGAGCTCGGAGGGTAGGAGGTTCCAGATGCACTGGGTGAGGTCCGTGATGGGGAGGTACAGGCCGCATCCAAAGCGGTAATCCGTGGCTGGAAGGGGCAAGGGAGGGAGGGAGAGATAGGTAGAGAACGGGAGCGAATGGTGAGGGCGAATGAGGGCGAACAGAAGGTGAAACAACAAGGTGAGGGAAAGAGATAGGATGAGGGAGGGAGAGGGGCCACTGGAGGGGCGCTGAGAGCATGTTGTTGTAGCGGCGTGATTGGGGGTCCTTGAGCTTGTAAAGGTCGCTGGGTAGGAGGTTCCAGATGCGCTGGGTGAGGTCGGTGATGGGGGGAGGTACAGGCCGCATCCAAAGCGGTAGTCCGTGGCTGGAGGGAGAGGGGGAGAGGAGGGAACGGGAAGAGCAGCACGCAAAAGAGCAGGAGCGAGGGACAGTGAGGGCGGGAGATTGAGGGGGCGAGAGGCACTGCAGGGGCGCTGCTTCGGTGTTGTTGTAGCGCCCCTGCAGTGCCTCTAGCAGCGTGACCCGGGGTCCTTGGGAGTGTAGAGGCCGGACGGTAGGAGATTCCAGATTCGCTGGGTGAAGTCGGTGATTGGGAGGAAGAGATTACAGCCGAAGCGGTAATTGGTTGCTGGAGGGAGGGACAAAGAGAGGGAGGGAGAGAGAGGGAGAGAACGGAGAACTGTGAGGTTGGAGAGTAGGAGATTCCAGATTCGCTGAGTGAGATCCGTTTTGGGGAGGAAGAGACCACAACCGAAGCAGAGATCTGCGGCTGGAGAGGAGGTCAGAGTGAGTGAGGGATAGAGAGGGCGGGAGAGAGAAATGGTAAGCAAGCAGCAAGTGAAACCCAGCAGATTCCGGATGCACCGAGCCAGGGACTCCAGCGGAAGGGAGAGGAGGACAAAGGAGGGGTGCGAATGAAACACTTGACCCAGGCACGGCAAGTGACGTACCCATGATGCGAGACGTGGCAGTGGGGGCGGAGAGGTTGTACATGCCAGGGGTCAGAGGCACCACCTGTAGGGGAGGGGATGGCAGGGGCATAGAGGCAGGCAGAGGAGGGGGTATGTGGGGTGCGGGTGAGGTGGAGGCATGGGGCATGCGTGGTGGCATGGGGCATGCGTGGAGGCATGGGGCATGCGTGGTGGCATGGCATTGATCATAGGCTTGCCAATCTCCCCACGGATTGATGCAATATTGGAACAAACCCGTTTGTCACGGACACTGCCGTGCGGTTCTGAGAGGTGCATTGCGGTGCTAAGTCATGCTGAGCAGTGTTGCGAAGTTCTGTGCGGTGCAGAACAAACGCAATATCCACAGAACCGTCCAGCACAGACGCGAAAAACTCCTCCACTCCCACAGCGCGGTACCCTGGGGTGTAGTGTGGTGCTGTGCGGTGGTGTGTGGTGGTGTGCGGTGATGTGCGGTGCAGTTCTCACCGCAATAGTACTGATCATAGGCTCGCCAATCTCGCCCCTTATAAACGCAACATCCACAGAACCATCCAGCACTGGCACGACGAATTCCTCCACTCGCACAGCGCGGTAGCCTGAGGTGCTGCACGGTGCTGTGCGGTGGTGTGCGGTGCAACACTCACCGCGATAGCACTGATCATGGGCTCGCCAATCTCGCCCCGGATAAACGCAATATCCACAGAACCGTCCAGCACAGGCACGACAAACTCCTCCACTCGCACAGTGCCACGTGGCACGCTGTAGTTGGTCAGCACGGGCGCGCCCTCCACTGCCACGTGGAAGCGGCGCAGCTTGGCTGTCGTGTAGATAATTTCAGCAAAGTACAGACGGACGAACACGTTGGTGGGAGGGCCGGGGACCTGGAAGGAGGTCAGAGAGTGGGGGGTAACAGTGGGAAAGCAGTAAGGGAGAAGGAGGAAACGGATTCGCATTGAGTTGCTTGGATGGAAGCGCTGCAGCTTGGCTGACATGACATGCACAGTACAAGCTGATCACAAGCTTGGCTGATCTCAGCAAAGCACAGGCGGAGGAACACATTGGTGGGTGGGTGGGCGGGCAGTTTTTGAGAATTCTCAAAAACCGGCCAGTGACCTTGTAGGAAACAAGGTCATCAGCAGAGCGACCTTATACTTGCAGTTCGTGAAGAGAACCCTGAGCAGCAATCAGTGGCACAGCGTAAGTAGAAGTAAAGCACCATCTCAAACACGCGTGCATCCATCCCACCTTATCGTACCCCCTCACAACACACAGCATGCATGCAGCACACGGAGCAGCTTCAGCCAGGCAGCCAGCCGGGCTCTTGTGGGACGAGAGACAACGACCAGCAGCACTTACCGGCACAGAGTAGGTGGAGCCATTGGGAGCGAGCTCATCAAAGTACCCAACGTGGTCATACCCCGCCAGAGCACACAGGGTGCAGCAAGCAACCAGAGTAGGTGCAGCAAGCAACCCCACCACCAGGCCACCAGGCAGCACTCACCGGCACAGAGTAGGTGGAGACGTTGGGAGCGAGGTCATCAAAGTACCGCACCGTCTCAAACACCCGTGCATCCACTCCCGGAGGCGTCTTCAGCACCCCTGTCTCGCTAAACTCCACCTTCCCGTTCCCCATCCTGCCCGCCGCCACCGTCCCATTCATGGTCGTCTTGATCACGCCTGCCCGGAAACTCCTCCCGAACCTGCCCGAAAAGGTATCCGCCTCCCAGGTGTAAAGAGGGTTTCTTAGAGACTGGTTGCTGCCGCAGTTGATGTAGGTGCCTTGCATGAAAGAGACGACCGGAGGGGGTGGCGGCGGGGGCGGCGGGGACGGCGGAACATTCCGCTGAAACGCCGCCTCCCCGGGTTTCACTGGGTTGCCGTATTCGTCCGTTCCCGGATCAACAGGGGGTGAATTAGCAGAGACGGGAGGAGCAGGCGCGGAGGGTGGTGAGCGAATGGCAGGTAGGCCAATGGAAGGTGAGTTAACAGAAGGTGAGTAGACAGGTGCGTAGGTGGCTGGAGCGTCTTTGCCTGTGACGGGCGGCGGGACGGCCGTTGGCTGGTCCTGCAGCGACCTGTGGCGTCGTGCCACGTGGCTGCCTGAGAGTGGGCGTCCGTCCTGGGCGCCGTAAAGGGCGGAGGAGGTGGGAAGGATGAGATCGTTGAGAAACCCGAAGCCGATACCAACGGAACCAGCACCACCATCAGCACTGGCAGCGGTGGCAGCGGGAAAGGCGGAGGGAGTGAGGGAGAGCAGGAGGAGGAGGAGCAGGGGGGATAGAGGCAAGGTGGAGATTAACTTGCGACGGCACCCAGAAGTCGCCATGGCGTTCTAGCTCGTTCCGTGCGCAGACTCGAATCTATTTGTGGGACGGAAAACACGCGTTGCGGAGAAGAGAGGGGAAGCGGGTTCCTATAGAGACTCGGACTGAGTGCCTCTCGTGACTCGCACGATCCCTGACAGTCGTTTCTGTAGGCCCTCCGGCTGAAAACGACTGCTGCTGCGATGAAACGACCACCTAAAATGGCGCGCTGCTGTTGGGATTGAGTACATTAAGTACTTGTCGCTCCCCTTGTCTCTGGCAGCGCAGTCGAGCAAGAGACTAGCAGGGATGAACGGGATCTCGCAGCCGTTGTACAGTTGTCCCCCCTCTCAGGACGATGCGAGTTGCTTATAACCTCTCCCTTTCCTAGTAACCTCGCCCTCCCAGGACGATGCGAGTTGCTTTTCCCGTCATCCTCTAACACGTCACCCTTTACCTGCATCCTCTCCTCCTCTCCTAGAACCTCCGCATCTCCTGCTCCCGATAACTGTACTTTTTCTTCCCCCTGTCTCTTACAGTGCCCTGTACAAGCGCAGCGCCTGCTTCGGCTTCTCCTTTCCTCCTCCGCCGACCCTCCCCTGCTTCGGATTGAGCTGCTAAGAGCTGTTTCGAAACGAGCTGTTTCGTGCGATTCGGGTCGCAGCACTGCTGTTGCCTTGCCAATGCATCAGCTGCCCGAACAGCCTCGCTTTTCCGAGCCGCAAACGTTAATGCAGATGTTTCTAAGCAGATGTAGCGATTGCTTTCCAAAGCGTTGACTCGTAGGTCGTTGATAGTAGCAGCATGTACAGAGAAAATGGCAGTAGCGTTACAGGTCAATGAATCCTCCATACGCGAGGAAGCTGTACGTACACTAGCGCAAGATGCGGCTCTTGAGAGGAGATGAAACGGCCCTATCGAGGCGCGCTGCGAAGCTTTTCATCCGCAAGCCCTAACCGCGGCATCGGAATTTCGCCTGACTCTGAACTTTCGTAACCTCGATTCACATGAGAATATGAAACGGCCCTATCGATGCCTGTTGAAACTCGCAGCAACCGCTGTTCGCTCGTTCACGGGATTCCTAAGACCCTTTCGTGTGTATCGTCAAACGGCGACGCGACCTGGCCGTTCGTAATACCCTGTCGCAATGCTGCTTGCCTGCTCGACCACTTGTCTTCTTGTTAGATTGCGTCCTCCCCGGTACTGCCAATTCAGTCTGTTTCAGGGACCCTCCGCCGTTCGCGTTTGTCTCTTTCGCGGCCCGTACTCGATTCTGCAGAATAAGCTGCAACGCGGATTTGCTTATTAGCAACACCGCACATTCGCTGCAAGGATTGGCGGAAAGAGCAATCATCACGCTGCATTCTCTGCGCGATACCAGTCAGATCCTTTTGAATCGACCACTATGCTCGGTTCCCCCCACCCCCACACCAGCGATTCTTCTGTCGCGCACACCCCGCGCTACATCGGCTGCGTCGCGGAGGCGGTTAGGAAGATGAACCGGCACTAAGTCGAAAACGTTCTAAATAGTCTCTCACCTGACAGAAAACTCCACCTATAATTCTCTGAATTCATGCTTCCAAGTCAAGCTGGAGATGTCAAGGGCTGAACGGAAGTGTGATTGTGAAAGTTGGTTTGGGGGCACCGGTTTGAGGGATCGAACGGTTGGGATAGGTGCGGATCCAGGTAACTGATTTTTTTTTGGTTTGGTTGGATAATCGAACGGCTCACAGAATGTAATGCGGTTTGTGAGCAGGGCTGTCGCTTGGTCTGGGCCTAAACCTTACGAAGCTGAGCTGGCCCGAAACAAGCCCTGAAGCATCCGGACAGCAGTCGAATCTAGCCCTTAAACTCAGGCCATTGGGATTCCTGCCCTGAGCCACATGCGCAAGAAAGCTAAGTAACTCTAGGTACATACTCTACCGATCAGAGCACGCTGGAGAGGTTGAGTAGAGAGGTTTGGGAGGAAGAGAAGTGGGACACGTGCACGGTCGAAGGTCAGGAAGAAGGGGGGGAATGGGGGGGGGGAGGGAAGAGCAGGTACACGGGAAATCCGGGGAAGGCTCCAAACCTGTCCGTTAGGAATACGGACCAGGAAAAAACCAGCCCTGAAAATCTCTGAGCTGAGTTGAAACGAACCCTGAATTCTCAGGGGAAACGGGCAAATGCCCGTGAATCGACAAGCCTGTTTGTGAGGCATGCCTCCACCGCAGAAGAACCTCCACCACAGAAGAGCCTCTCCACCACAGAAGAGCCTCTCCACCACAGGCCGTTCCATCTCCTTGTGACTGCGCTGTGAATCAGCGATGTTCAAACCGTTCCATCTCCGTTAGAAATCGGATGGAAGATGAATCGTCATGCAGCTAGCTGCTCCGTTACAGATCACCTATAGCAGAGCACTACCTTACTTCGAGTGTAGAAATTATCGAGAGACCACAAAAGCTCTTTGAGTGACCTGCTTTCACTTCTAAAGTAGTTTTATATTGAATCCTTTGAAAGCACGACTATCTACAATTAAGTAGAGTGTTGTTTCTTGTAAACAATCACTCCCCATTGGGTTTGAGATTCGTCAGTCAAGGATTTTACTAAGTTTCACTGGCTATCACGGCTACTTTTGGAAAAAGACAAAAGCTACCCTAAGAGGGGAAAAGCAAAGCGGTGTTCATCTTAACAGTACGATCCATGAGGATCTATCAAAAGAGCAGAAAAAACAGCAGCGAAAGAATATTAGTGTTTTTTCTTCTTCTAAATATGCACAAAACCTTCTGACCCTAAAAATCATGCTAAGGCTGGCTTCTCAGGCCACCAGTCCAGCCAAAAGTACGAATCAAAACTCGACCCTGACGTCCCCGTTACTGTAGCAGGCCCTGCCACATCAGCATCATCGTCACTTGTCATCGACTCCACTGACCAATCGTCTCCCTCCTCCTCCTCCCCTTCACCTGATCCTTCCCCTACAACTCCCACTACCTCCCCACCATCAACATAGTTACTACTACCACCACAACCATCAGCCCTTCCTCCTCCTGTCGTTCCTCCCCCTGCCGTTCCTCCTCTTGCCCGTCCCCCAGAGCTGGTCCCAAGCCAGGTATTCACATCGATAGAAAGGGAGACGTTCGGATTCCACCGCCTAGCACCAGTCACCCTACAGCTGGCACTGCGCCCAAACCTGCTGTCAGCAGCTAGTAACCCCACGCCACCACTGCTGTTACGGTTACTACTGCTGCTGCAGGTGGTGGTGGTGGTGGATTCGCCTCCTCTGCCTCCCCTCTTTATAAGCACGGGGTCCCGGTCCTCGGACCACGGGTGCAGGGTCGGGAGCACGCGCATGGTTCGGAGCACGTCGGTTATAGTCACAACGCCTTCAAGCACAGGCCCGGAACAGTGCAGACTTGGACTTGAGGGGGGTTTGTCGGGAGGTGATACTCGTGGAGCTTCAGACATAGTAGCTGTATTATCCTGAGAAGCTGCCTCGTTACAAGGTGATTCGTTATTGGAAGGAGGAGGAGGAGGGAGGGGGTGGACTGGAGGGGGTTTGACCACCCAGACTCGGTGCACATGGTGGGAGACTAGCAGGGAGAGCACATGACGCAGAGAGCTGGCACTGTGAGGGGGGGGGGGGGCAGGGAAGACAGGGATAAAGAAGGGTGTGGATGGGTTGAAAGGGTGGAGTGGAGGGGGTTTGACCACCCAGACTCGGTGCACATGGTGGGAGACTAGCAGGGAGAGCACATGACGCAGAGAGCTGGCACTGTGTTGGGGTGTGGAGAGGGGAAAAGGGAGAGGGGAGCAGGTGAGCCGGAGCGAGAGCATGTGTGAGGCAGGACGGAGGGGGTTTGACCACCCATACTCGGTGGTAGACTAGCAGGGACAGCACATGACGCAGAGAAGAGGCACTGGAAAAAGGGGGACAGGGAAGAGGGTAAGTGCAGTGCAGAGGGGTGTGGATGGGTTGAGAGCGGTTAAGCAGGTGGTGGTCAGATCAGACCACCCAAATGTGATGCGCCTTCAAAATGCGCCTCAAGAATTAGGTGCCCGAAAAATAGGACCAGAACGAATTCTTTCCCCTTCCCATCTGCCTTTGAGAATTCTCAAAATGCGCCTCAAGAATTAGGTGCCCGAAAAATAGGACCAGAACGAATTCTTTCCCCTTCCCATCTGCCTTTGAGAATTCTCAAAATGCGACTCAAGAATGAGGTGCCTGAAAGAATGAGGTGCCTAAAAGAATAGGACCAGAACGCATCATTTCCCCTTCCCATGTGCGTCACATACGCACCTGGTGCATGTCACCACTTCCGAGTCGACACAAAAGCTGATTTTTGAGTCGACACAAAAGCTGATTTTTGAGTCGACTCAAAAGCTGATTATTGAGTCGACACAAAAGCTGATTTTTGAGTCGACTCAAAAGCTGATTTTTGAGTAAACTCAAAAGCTGATTCTTGAGTCGACTCAAAAGCTGATTCTTGAGTCGACACAAAAGCTGATGTTTGAGTCGACTCAAAAGCTGATTTTTGAGTCGACACAAAAGCTGACTTTTGAGTCGACTCAAAAGCTGATTTTTGAGTCGACTCAAAAGCTGATTTTTGAGTCGACACAAAAGTCTTTCCCCTTCCCATGTGCCTCACAGACGGACCTGGTGCATGTCACCACTTCCGAGTCGACACAAAAGCTGATTTTTGAGTCGACACAAAAGCTGATTTTTGAGACGACTCAAAAGATGATTTTTGAGTCGACACAAAAGCTGATTTTTGAGTCGACTCAAAAGCTGATTTTTGAGTCAACTCAAAAGCTGATTCTTGAGTCGACTCAAAAGCTGATTCTTGAGTCGACACAAAAGCTGATGTTTGAGTCGACTCAAAAGCTGATTTTTGAGTCGACACAAAAGCTGATGTTTGAGTCGACTCAAAAGCTGATTTTTGAGTCGACACAAAAGCTGACTTTTGAGTCGACTCAAAAGCTGATTTTTGAGTCGACTCAAAAGCTGATTTTTGAGTCGACACAAAAGTCTTTCCCCTTCCCATGTGCCTCACAGACGCACCTGGTGCATGTCACCTCTTCTGCTACAACTGCTGGCCTCACTTCTGCAGCTGCTGACCTCACTGCTGTAGCTGCTGGCGCCACTGCCACATCTGGTGACGCCCCTGCTATAGCTGGTGCATGCTTCTCTGCTGCTGCATTTCCAGCTGCCTTTCGTTTGGCGGAGAGAAAATCAGCTACGGTGGTGGTGGGCGCGAGGGAGAGCAGAGTACCAACCTCCACCTGGCGAAATGGGTATCGCAAGGAAAGGAGGTAGGTAGTGATGCGATTCATCGCAATTCACAAGGGCATCGGCAGGCAGAGGAGCGAGGTCCTTCCAGCTTTTGAGTCGACTCAAAAGCAGGTCCTTCCAGCCATTTGGGTGGATAAACGTGTGGCTTGGCTAGGTGCTTCAAGAGTGTAAAAGAGTTATTAATATCTCTATTTTTTAAACGAACGGAGTGCCGGCAAGCATACGAAGAGTAACCGAAAAAGAGACAGCCTGGCAACACACCTGCTTGACATCTGATGCTGAGAGAGTGCCTATCAGCACACTGCCACATCCCCCCATGCAACAATGAGTCCTTCCATGTGGGCATCATCGCATGCATGGTCTGACAAACACCCACCTGCTTGACATCTGATGCTGAGAGAGTGCCTATCAGCACACTGCCGCACCCCCCCATGGGCCACTGAGGAAGCACAGCAGAAGCTTCCTGTGCATTCTCATTCCCCCCCTCCTCGTCCTTTTGGTCCCTACCCCCCTCCTCCACCATGACTGCTGGTGGAGCTGGCTTAGGCTGCACCACTGCTACTGCGCTTATCTGTTGCGATTCAGAGGGGTGGGGATGGGCGGAGATGGGTTGACATGGGTGGGGATGGGCGGTGATGGGTTGACATGGGTTGGGATGGGCGGGTGGGGTGGAGGCTTGGGGGGAATAGTTTAACAGGCTGCAGAACTGCCAGTGTGGATGTTTGATCAGTTGGGGAAAGGGGCGAGGAGGGTGGGTGGGGGAGGGGTTCAAGTTCCTGAGGAATTGGGATGTGGAGAGATTTGAGGCGCCCTAATAAAGATTTTTGTGGCGCCTCAGAACTCGTCTGTTGAAGGGCTGGAAGGTGCAAATTAAAGGCTGCACTTCTGTCATTGCACCTATCCGTAGCATGCAGGGGGGGAATGGTGAGTTAGCGGTTCTGAGACCTTGGCGTTTCAAGAACCAAATTAATAGGACGCTCAAGTCTTGGCTGAATTGGGTATAGTTGGTGCTGGATACAATCACTTCACGATCAAGGTACCCAGCTCAACTCAAACATGTTGCATTGCATGCAACAGAGGGAGTGTTTTGAGTCGACTCAAAACACAGCTCAACTCAAACATGTTGCATTGCATGTAACAGAGGGTGGATGTAGAAGCATAAATGTTTGATTC
Source organism: Closterium sp. Yama58-4 (assembly GCA_947470075.1). NCBI lineage: Eukaryota > Viridiplantae > Streptophyta > Zygnematophyceae > Desmidiales > Closteriaceae > Closterium > Closterium sp. Yama58-4. The sequence goes on along the minus strand of CANIUD010000686.1, from coordinate 1,156,663 downwards.
CCACTTGGCAATAACTGATGCCAAAAGTGGTCGATTGCTTCAAATTGGCATGCTTTATCTCATCACGTAGCCTCTGTAACATGCGACGTGAAATAAGTGTGCTTTTGAGACGTCTCAAGAAAGCTCTCATCACATGGCCACTGTCACATTTGACGTGAAATAAGAGTGTGTATTTGAGACGTCTCAAGAAAGAGATCTCACTACATGGCCACTTTCACATGCGCTCACTCACCCAGTCACCCCTCCTATTCGAAACATCTCTCATTCGGAGCCTCCGCTATGACATGGAAATCACTTTTGAGAATTCTCAAAAGTGATTTCCATCTATTCGAAACATCTCTCATTTGGAGCCTCCGCTATGACATGCACTCACCCCTCGGATCCGGAACATGTTAAAAGGTGACTTTTGAGTCGACTCAAAACTCACCCCTCGGATCCGGAACATGTTAAAAGCGTCGAGAAGGGGAGTGGATGGAGTCACCGAGACGACAGAGGGCCAGACCAGCCCAATTTCGTCGATGCTGCAATGCAGGGATGGAGCGAAGAAGGGAATGAGGGAGAAAATAGAACAAAGGAGTTGAAGGCATTGAGAAGAGGAGTGGATGGAGTCACCGAGACGACAGACAGCCAGGCCAGTCCAGTCCAGTCCAGTCCAGTCCAGTCCAGTCCAGTCCAGTCCAGTCCAGTCCAGTCCAGTCCAGTCCAGTCCAGTCCAGTCCAGTCCAGTCCAGTCCAGTCCAGTCCAGTCCAGTCCAGTCCAACATCGTCAATGCTGCACTGCAGGGATTAACGAGGAACATAAGAAAGAGAGCAAATGGATAAAATGGGATACATTTGATGGCCAGACCATACCAATCCAACTGCATTGCTACAGTTTTTACTCATAAAATAACAATGGCCCATACAGGTCTCGAACCTGTGACCTTCGCGTTATTAGCACGACGCTCTAACCAGCTGAGCTAATAGGCCTGTGCACCCAATGTCTAATGTGACACCACTAAAGACTCAAACTGGTCTCATCTTTCCTTCAAGGTACGGAGACGCCCAGCATCCCCTCACAGAAGCAGCACGTGTGAATGTGACTTTCAATGCATCGATTTTTTAGGCGCCTAAAAAAACGCCCAGCATTCCCTCACAGAAGCAGCACGTGACAGGCGTGAATGTGACTCTCTCAATGCAACGCACCTCTTAGCCAGTGCCAGCCCCAGTAGCCCCTCGAGCGTCAGCATGAACACACCAATGTCCATCTGACAGCACACAGTACTCCTCCCTTGTCGTCGATGTTCCCCCCTCCCCTCTTCGGCAGCACTGCATGTAGTCAGCTCAACGTACCTTGTAGCCAGTGCCAGCCCCAGAGGATGAACACACCAATGTCCATCTGACAGCGCACGACACTCCTCCCCTGCCATCCCCCTCCCCTACCCGGCAGCAGCACAGCTATGTAACGGGCTGAATGTTCCTGGTAGTCTGAGCAAAGCCCAGCTGCCCCTCGTGCTTGAGCATGAAAGCTGCAATGCCCATCGGAGGCAGCACTCGTACTCCTACCCTGCCGCACCCCCCCACCCCACCACTCCCAGCAGCCCCTCACAACAGTCACTTCATGGGCTTTGAGTGTGGATCCGACTTACCTCTTGACTTTTGAGTCAACTCAAAAGAGTTGACTTTTGAGTCAACTCAAAAGTCAACCCACCCCACCACTCCCAGCAGCCCCTCACAACAGTCACTTCATGGGCTTTGAGTGTGGATCCGACTTACCTCTTGACTTTTGAGTCAACTCAAAAGTCAACCCACCCCACCACTCCCAGCAGCCCCTCACAACAGTCACTTCATGGGGCTTCAACATGAACGCAGCAATGTCCATCCGACAGCACTCGGTACTCCTCCCCTGCCATGTCACCTTCCTGGCAGCACAGGAAAGGTGGGATTTTGCTCATACCTTTAAGCCAGTGCTAGGCCTTAGCCCCTCGTGTTTGATCATGAACGCAGCAATGTCTATCTGACAGCACTCGGTACTCCTCCCCTTCCATATCTGTCCCCACCTCCTCTCCCCTTCCATGTCTGTCCCCACCTCCTCTCCCCTGCCGTATCTGTCCCCACCTCCTCTCCCCTGCCATATCTGTCCCCACCTCCTCTCCCCTGCCATATCTGTCCCCACCTCCTCTCCCCTGCCATATCTGTCCCCACCTCCTCTCCCCTGCCATATCTGTCCCCACCTCCTCTCCCCTGCCATATCTGTCCCCACCTCCTCTCCCCTGCCATATCTGTCCCCACCTCCTCTCCCCTGCCGTATCTGTCCCCACCTCCTCTCCCCTGCCGTATCTGTCCCCACCTCCTCTCCCCTGCCATGTCTGTCCCCACCTCCTCTCCCCTGCCATATCTGTCCCCACCTCCTCTCCCCTGCCATATCTGTCCCCACCTCCTCACCCCTGCCATAACTGTCCCAACCTCCTCTCCCCTGCCGTCCCTGTCTCCCCCCCTCCCCTGGTGGCACAGCCATGGCAGTGGTCTAATCATACCTCCCAGCTTTAGCAGAAAAGAGAAAGAGGCGACAGAACGTGGGTAGCAAGAAAACGTCTGGCCCATACAGGTCTCGAACCTGTGACCTTCGCGTTATTAGCACGACGCTCTAACCAGCTGAGCTAATAGGCCCGTGTAATGATCGCCCTCCCAACTTCTAATTCAGCAGCACAAGCTCCGACCACACCTTCTAGGCATGGGCATGGGGCCACCTTCTTCATACCTCTTAGCCAGTGCCAGGCCCAGCAGCCCCTCTAGTTTGAGCATCAATGCAGCAATGTCCATCTGAGACAGCACTCGGTACTCCTCCCCTGCCGTCCCCCTCCCCTCCTCCCAACAGCCCCTGACCACAGTCACCCCATGGGCATGAATGGGACTTGACTCAACGCACCTTTTAGCAAGTGCCAAGCCCAGCAGCCCCTCGTGTTTGAGCATGAACGCAGCAATGTCCATCTGAGACAGCACACGGTACTCCTCCCCCGTTGTCCCCCCCTCCACCCCTCCTAGTCGCGACTGCAGCAGCGCAGGCATGGGCATGGCGGTGGTTTTATCGTGGTCGCACGGGCACACGTTAGGAACGAGGGCCCGGTGGAAGCCCCTAGAGCCAAGCAGCTCCATGGCTTGGAGCACCCTGAGAGGGAGGAAGGGGAAAGGGAAGAGGAAGTGTGTGAGGTACACTGCGGTGCAGTGGTTTGACGGTGGTCCGGTTGTGGTCGTGCCTCTGGAATGAGGGCTTGGTGGAAGCCTCTGGAACCCAGCATCTCCATAGCTTGGAGTACCCTGTAAGAGAGGAAATGGAAAGGAAGAGGAAGTGTGTGAGGTACACTGCGGTGCAGCAGTTTGATGGTGCTCTGATCATTGTCTTGAGGAAAGACGTTGGGTGCAAGGGCCAAGGGCCCGGTGGAAGCCCCTAGACCCAAGCAGCTCCATGGCTTGGAGTACCCTGAGAGGAAAGAGAGAGGAAGGGGAAGAGGAGGAGTGCGGGATGCACTGATGTGCGGAGGTGACTAAAGAGTCGACTCAAAAGTCACCTTGGAAAGAGAGAGGAAGGGAAAGAGAGGAGGAGTGCGGGATGCATTGATGTGCGGTAGTTTGATGGTGCTCTTATCGTGGTCTTGTGGGCACCCGTTGGGAACAGGCGCTCGGTGGAAGCCCCTCCAGCCCAGCATCTCCATGGCTTGAGACGTCACAAAGCATCTCCATGGCTTGAGACTTCTCAAAGCATCTCCATGGCTTGAGACGTCACAAAGCATCTCCATGGCTTGAGACGTCACAAAGCATCTCCATGGCTCGAAACGTCACAAAGCATCTCCATGGCTTGAGACGTCTCAAAGCATCTCCATGGCTTGAGACGTCTCAAAGCATCCCCATGGCTTGAGACGTCACAAAGCATCTCCATGGCTTGGAGTACCCTGAGAGGACAGTGAGGAAAAGGTATGAGGAGATGTGACCACAGCAGAGCAGGCATGCGCGTGGCAGTGTCCTGATCTTGGTCCCCCTCTTTGTCTCCCTCCCTCTTCCAAGCCTTATCTCACGTGGCATGCGGGTCCAGCACGAGCATGGTGCGGGTCTCCTCCGTTCCCACCAAACAACTACATCTTTTTTTCACACCCCCAACCCACCACTTATCTCCTGCCTCCACTCACGTGGCATGCGGGTCCAGCACGAGCATGGTGCGGGTCTCTTCCGTCTTGCCCATCACATCAGCCACACGAGACTCTTTCAGCCACTCCAACTGCCCAATCCCGATGCTCCCTCCCCTTTTCTCGCTCATTCCTCCTCCGTCGCCCTTTACTCCACCTCCCTTTTCGGTTGTTCCCCCTTCACCCCCTCCTCGACCCACACTCCCTTTTCCCCCTTCACCCCCTCCTTCCCCTTCTCCCGCTCCTTCCCCCTCACCCTCTCCTTCCCCTTCCGTTTCTTCCCCGCTCTGCTGCTCCTGAATCGACTCGAGGGCATTACTCATGCCACAGCTGGTGCTAGCACTGCTGGTGGTGCTGCTGGTGGTGCTGCTGCAGCGTCTGGCGATGAAAATGGTGATGTCGATGACTGAGATCTGCCATGGAGTAAGATATGGATGAACATCCAAGTCATCAGCCCCTACTGAGTGTTTCACTTATTCCTTTGCAACAATGAACCCAATCCGAGCCGCAAATGGACATCCATTGAACCAGTCCCCATTCTGTGTTTGCTCTTTTTTTTCTCTCTCCCTAACTAGCTTTTTCGATAGTGACTCTAGCATGCCACGGATGGACATCATCTTGTGTTGCTCTGTTCGACCACGCTCTTTATCCTCGGGCAACTACTCACCAAAAATAATTTGAATCAGAAAAGTGGCGACAATCGTGTTGCTCTGTTCCACCACGTTCTTTATCCTCTGGGAACTCACCATTCCAGTGAAACAGACTCTCGACGGAGTGACTTTTGAGTCGACTCAAAAGTCATCTTTATCCGTCGGGAACTCACCATTCCAGTGAAACAGACACTCGAAGGAGCAATAATTGGCCGCGGGTAGTTCTGCGTGCGCCGCGTAGAGGCCGAAATCGCCGACATCTGCGCGAGCAGGCGCCTCTGCGCGACTTGCGCCAATGACGGCGCGGAGCGGACGGGCATGGCGGTGATGTCGTGGCGGCGGAGGAGGTCCAACGCGGTATAGAGTGACGCGTTAGCGTCTACGGAAACGAGGCATTTCTTTCCTGCGACAATGTCCTGAACGCATGTTGAGCGTAGCACGGTCGCCATGATTCGCTAAACCACGGCAATATTGCTGGGAAAGTTGGAATTAGCTACAGAACTTGGCTCACATGTACAATTAACCTTGAACAAGCCGAGAATTTCATACTACGATGGGGAAAGGCGTTGCTACTACTGCTTAGGGCTTACATACATACGCGCGAGACGTGCTGAATGAAGTTGCGTGAATCAAGAAGCGTGGATTGATTTTGCAGAACAAGAAGAGCTCTTCAATTTCAACCTGAATCATGAAGTGTTCGAGGGTGTGTTTCTACAGACCTGAACAGGCGGGGCGTCACCGTTACGAGGTGCTCCAATTCTTTCATCAGACAATGTCAATGTGACTAGGAGTTAACTATCTGACAAACTTGTTCCCTCGACTATCATCATTTGCACCTATCCTGCAGTAGGGATACGTCCCAGAGCAATGAACGGGACTCTGGAACTTCCCGAGGTCCAGGTCACCCTGACGGGGCTTGTGAGGAGGGTGAGGTGTCGGAGAAGGGAGATACAGCGTTCTCGTTGATGACGTGATTCTGACATCTTCCAGATTGGCATCAGGACGTGTCACATTTGAAACATCGAGCGTGAGGAAATCGAAGTGCGGGGTATATATTAAGTCGCCATGTCTTGTATCCCTTTTTCGCTGGTATTATCTAGAACTCGAGACACATCACCGAGCGCGATGTCTCTTCCAGATGGATCTTTTACCGCACTCAAAACATACGTAATGCGTTTAAGACTGTCAATAAAAAATCTAACCCCGCTAAATCTCGAGCTTGAAGACGATCGCGACACATGTGGCTCAGAGGTGATCAATGCCCACAGCTTCGGTGCGTGGACCCGATCCTCCTTCCGTGTGTCAAATGTGACGCGTCCTCAGAATTCAAGTTTGCGCTACTATAAAAGCTGATTCAGATATATTTGAAGAGCTAGAAGATATATCGCGAGCAAAGGCTGCTTATATGTTTTTTTAGAAAGTTCAGTATATGATGCATAACAGGTCGTAACTACCTTTTTTGGGTTGCGAAGCAACCTATTACAATCGTTATGTTCAATTTTTTTTTTTCATCCTCTTTACTTAAAAAAAAAAAGGATAAGGTAACTAAGTGACTGACTGCCATGTCTTTGCCATGGCAATTTAGCATGCGCCGTACCATATTTCTTCTCATTTCTTGGTTCGCCTTGACCGAACCTATACTCTATGGGTTGCTAAAATGATGTTCCTGTGAACGCGTGACTGTTTATTCCGTAATGCATAAGCCGGATGATGTTACGGTATGCATAGATGAAATATAATGATGGATATGGTGAAAAAAATATTTAATGGAAAAATGCATAATTATGTTGCATATACTACTGTGGTAATGAAATGAATGCATATCATGATAAAAATGCGTCACAGTTAATTGACACAGACCCTATGCTACGGCATCCCCTGCCTAGCATGGGGGGGAGCTCAATAGCATAGTTCCTGAGTCATCCAACTGTCACATGAAACAACACAATCTGTGCGAACTAAAAAAAAGGTCAATTCTATCAAATCCAGTTCAAATGAACACACTCACTGAGTGGGCAAAGAACCTTCTCGGAAATGATAGTTTGATCCAATTTTTTAAAACCCACAGACATGTGTTATTAATGCAATGGAAGCATGAATGAAAACACATACGCACACAACACAATGCAAACACACACGCACATAGACAGATACAAAGACATGCACATGATCACACATATTCACACAAACGAAAAACGCTCAATGCATCAACTGTTAAAAAATAATAATAATAAACTAAAAGCAAAATTAAACCCTAGCCATATACATATAATCCTACACGGAACCATCTTATCTTTGCTTTGCACCGTCCAAAAAAACCTTCACTTCCTGAAGAAAACAACAAGGGAAAGAATCAACAATAGAAAGAAAGAAAGACAAATATGGAACAATGAGGATAAGGTGCAAAATTGTACAACAGAAACGCAAAGAATCCTAGCAATGACACAATACATTATACTTTTGCTATTCACGTGCTGAACTGATTTGATACATCCAATTTCCATAAAAAACAAAAAAAAAAGAACCAGTTAGTTAACATGGATACAAGAATCAGATAACAAACATGTTGAAAGAAGCATATGGAAAGAGGTGAAACAGAAAATAAAAAGGATCAGAGAAACAAGAGAAAATAGAGGAGCAAGGAAACTAGGTGCAACAGAAACAAAAGAACTACAAAAGAAGAAAGGGAACAAATAATTAAGAAACCGATCTAAGAATGAAGAGCCCAATAAGAGGACCGTTCAAAACTATAAACGAGTGCTGGTTAACAAAGAACCTATAACGTAGAATAAACCAATTCAAGAAAAACATTGTTGAAACGGAAACGAGATGCAACGGAAACAAACAGAAGTTCATGTCTAATGAACAAGGATAAAGTTCAGACTAATACGGAAAGAGGAACGGATAAGAGAAACACGAGAGGCGAAATACAAATACTAAAAAAACAACAACAAAAAAACAAAACAAAAATATCAATAGAGCGAACTCACCTAGCTACGATTAGATCGTGCATAGTTGAAAGGGGACGCCCGTTGAATGTGTACCTCATGACTGAATGGAATGAAAGCTGAAGGGCAAGGGTATATAGAGCTCAGAAACGAAATGGAGAAGGCACGTATGGGTGGTGGCAATAAATAAGGAGCACAAGACAAGAACTAAAACGTGAAGGTTAAGTATTCAAATCTACATAGAAAGAACAAAAGAGGAAATGAAGTGAGAATGTCAAATAACATATGCAACTACAAGGTGATAAGGATGCGACGGAAGGAAAAGGACGATGAGGAACTAAAGAACGCATGCAGGCTTATAAACGACTTAAAGCTTAAGTACTTGAAACAAGTCTAGAACCTAACCTTTAAAAACCTGGATCCTTTTAGAATTGAGTTTACGACTACGATACGATAATAAGAAATGATAGGCTAGCTCTTAATCTCCTAACTTAGTTCTATACAGGCTAGCTCTTAATCACCTAACTTAGGTTGATCTCACCTTGTCGAGAGAATCAGGCAAGGTTTTGGTTCACTATGGAGAGTTTGGTACTGTCAAACATTGCATGTTTATATTGTCTAGGCTGTAGTGGGTTACACCTTAGGGGGTACACAAAGTTAGGGTTTACTACTTGTACCAAACTCTGTTCTAGTTCATTCATTCCTGCTCAGTTATTTCTGACATGGTTTCAGAGCAGGTCCTTCGCTAGGACTGTTCTTAGGGCCCACCGACTTACCTACCTGCTTACCAGGCGCCACGTAAGTGGCACGACACACTGAGGACGACACTTGCGGCTCTTGGGTTCGCTCCCTCTACTGCTGACCCGTCGCTGTTTCTACGCACCGACACCTCGCTGCCGCCGTTCTACATCCTCGTGTACGTCGACGACTTGGTCTTTGCCACTGCTGACACCGCGGCACTCGCTCACGTGAAGTCGGAGCTGCAGAGGAGACACACGTGCACAGACCTGGGTGAGCTGACGAGCTATCTTGGCTTGCGGATCACCCGGGACAGAGCACGGCGCACCATCACCCTGACTCAGTCACACATGGTGCAGCAGGTTCTCCAGCGCTTCCGCTTCACGTACTCCTCGCCTCAGTCCACTCCTCTGCCTACCGGTCACTCGCTCTCAGCTCTGCCTTCGGATGAGTCCGTAGAGCCGAGTGGCCCGTATCCAGAGCTTGTGGGCTGCCTCATGTACCTGATGACCTGCACTCGACCTGACCTTGCATACCCTCTTAGCATCCTAGCACGCTATGTCGCTCCTGGCCGTCACCGGAAGGAGCACATGGATGCTGCTAAGAGGGTGTTGCGCTACTTGTGCAGTACGTCGGGCATGGGGCTTGTGCTTGGAGGGCGAGACCGGGTTGTTCTCACAGGGCACTCAGACGCTTCTTGGGCAGACGACCAGGCTACTCAGCGGTCGTCCCAGGGTTACACCTTCAGCCTTGGCTCTGGCTCAGTTTCTTGGCGTTCTACTCGCTCTTCTTCTGTTCTCAGCTCCAGTTGTGAGGCTGAGATCTACGCCACAGCCATGGCTGCTCAGGAACTACGCTGGCTGACCTACCTGCTGACCGACCTCGGAGAGCGGCCTCGTTCTCCTCCAGTGCTGTACGTCGACAACAAGGCTGCCATTGCCTTGTGTGAGGAGCACAGACTGGAGCACAGAACGAAGCACATCGCTCTGCGGTACTTCCTTGCTCGAGAGCTGCAGCAGCGTGGTCAGCTTTGTCTGCGTTACGTGGCCACGGAGGCCAACACTGCTGATGTGTTCACCAAGGCGCTTCAGCCTTGTGACCATCAGCGCTTTTGCACTCTACTAGGCCTTGTACCTACTGGGCCTCACTTGCTTACCTCTTGACCTTGTTTGTACTGTGATCACTATATATATATGCCTACTTTTTTTACTTTTGCTAGGTTGTGATCACTGTATCTCTTGCTTTGTTATAAACCTGCATGTGAACTGGTCTTGAGACCACTTGCTTGTGCTCGGAATTTGTGTGGAATCCTTGAGATCCACCCTGAGCTTGCTTTACTTTGCTTTGACTGGTCTTGTGACCCTGTGGTTGTCTCCCACTGCGCCTATGGGGGTGTGTCAAACATTGCATGTTTATATTGTCTAGGCTGTAGTGGGTTACACCTTAGGGGGTACACAAAGTTAGGGTTTACTACTTGTACCAAACTCTGTTCTAGTTCATTCATTCCTGCTCAGTTATTTCTGACAGGTACAAGATAACACAACCTGCAAAGTGTTATCCCCTATAACATCTACCCCACTACAGCCTACCAATATATATCACACATATATATCATTTGACACACCCCCATAGGCAAAGTGGGGGAGAGCAACGGGTCACAAGACCAGTCAAGAGAAGCAAAACAAGCTCAGGGTGGATCACAACGTCACCACACATTCTGAGCACAAGCAAATGGCCACAAGGCCAGTTCACATGCAGAGATATATATGAAGCAATGACAGTACAGTGATGGCTACCTAGCAAGAGCCAGCATACAGGTATATATGTATATAGATCACAGTACAAGCAAAGACTACAGCAAGTGTGGAAGCGTAGGCACAAGGCCTAACAGAGTACAAAAGCGCTGATGATCACCAGACGGAAGTGCCTTGGTGAATATATCAGCAGTGTTGGCCCGAGTGGCCACGTAACGAAGACAAAGCTGGCCTCGCTGCTGCAACTCTCGAGCCAGGAAGTAACGCAAAGCAATGTGCTTCGTTCTATGCTCCAGTCTGTGCTCCTCACACAAGGCAATGGCGGCCTTGTTGTCAACGTACAGCACTGGAGGAGAACGAGGCTGCTCTCCCAAGTCAGTCAGCAGGTAGGTGAGCCAGCGTAACTCCTGTGCAGCCATGGCGGTGGCGTAGATCTCAGCCTCACAACTGGAGCCGAGAACTGAAGACGAGCGTGTAGAACGCCACGAAACTGAACCAGAGCCAAGGCTGAAGGTGTAACCCTGTGACGACCGCTGAGTAGCCAGGTCGTCAACCCAAGAAGCGTCTGAGTGCCCAGTGAGTACAACCTCACTCGTCCCTCCAAGCACTAGCCCCATGCCTGATGTGCTGCACAAGTAGCGCAGTACCCTCTTAGCAGCAGCCATGTGCTCAGGTCGGTGTCGACCAGGAGCCACGTAGCGAGCGAGGAGACCAAGAGGGTACGCGAGGTCAGGTCGAGTGCAAGTCATCAGGTACATGAGGCAGCCGACTAGCTCTGGGTAAGGACCACTCGGCTCTACGGACTCGTCCGAAGGTGGAGCTGAGAGCGTGTGACCTGTAGCCAGAGGAGTGGCCTGTGCTGAAGACCAGGTGAAGCCGAAGCGCTGAAGGACCTGCTGCACCATGTGTGACTGAGTCAAGGTGATGGTGCGGCGTGCTCTGTCCCGGGTGATCTGCAAGCCAAGGTAGCTGCGCAGCTCACCCAAGTCAGTGCACGTGTGTCTCTTCTGCAGCTCCGACTTCACGTGGGCGAGAGCCTCAGTGTCAGCAGTGGCAAAAACCAAGTCGTCGACGTACACGAGGATGTAGAACGGCGGCAGTGAAGTGTCGGTGCGCAGAAACAGCGACGGGTCAGCAGTAGAAGGCGCAAACCCAAGAGCCGCAAGCGTAGTCCTCAGTGTGTCGTGCCACTCACGTGGCGCCTGGCGGAGACCGTAGACCGGCCGCCGGAGGCTCCACTGGGTGCCAGGAGGGAACGACCCAGTGAAGCCCGGGGGGCGGCGCAGCCAGATCTCCTCGTGCAGGCTGCCCTGTAAGAAAGCAGTGCTGAAGTCAAGAGAGTGAAGCTCGTAGTCACGGTGAGCAGCAACGTGCAGCAGCACCCGAAGAGTGGTCATCTTCGGGGTGGGGGAGAAGGTCTGGAAGAAGTCAACTCCCTCTCGCTGACTGAAGCCTCGAGCCACGTAACGCGCCTTGAAGACAGGCGGAGAACCCGGCGGCCGCTTCACCCTGAAAATCCACATGCCACTGACGATGTTCGCCCCAGGTGGGGGAACCTCGTCGACATAGGTGCCTGTGGACTTCCAGGAAGCCATCTCTGCGTCCATGGCTGCCTGCCACTGAGAGGAGTAGGGACTCTCTATCGCCTCTGCGTAAGAGCGCGGAGTCGGGATGTCTGGTGCATCCGGGTCTCCCTCAGGGGCAAGTAGCGAGGACACAAGATGAGGTAAAGCAGCAGCAAGACACTGGAACTCCTCCTGCCTGTCCTCAAGGACGTCCGTGCTAAGAGCACACTCACCCCCGACGGACGGAGGACAGACAGACGCAGACTCAGCAACAAGACTGGCGGCGTAGTCTAGACGACAGGCAGCAGCAAAGTCAACAAGCTCAGCGACAAGAGCAGACGCAGCAGTAGACTCAAAAGACGGGTCAGTGACAACAGTGGCTAGCAGACGCGTGACAGTAGGGTGGTCAGCACGAAACCGGTCAGACTCAGGGTCTGGAACGTCAGGTAGAGAGGACGCAGGAGGAGACGGCAGAGGAACAGGCTGCAGAGCAGAGGAAGGACGACGAACTACGAGGTGTGCGCGGGGGACAGCCGGCTGACGCGAACGAGGAACACGACGACCGGTACGACCAGGACGAGCAGGCGAGACAGGACGCGACACAGGCTCACGACGCTCAGCAGGACTACCAGTCTGCTCAGTGTAAGGAGAAGGAGCAGGCAGCGGTGAGCCAGGCTGTAACGGAAGACCAGTAGACGACGGGAGAGTAAGAACCTGACGAAGAACAGAGTCAGACGGCGGCAGAGACGACGAAGACGGCGGAGCGAAGAACAGTCGTGTCGGCGCAGCTGCATCAGTACCGGCAGCTCCAGCAGCTCCAGTGCCTCCAGCAGCTCCAGTACCTCCAGCAGCTCCAGTACCTCCAGCAGCTCCAGAAGCTCCAGTCCCCGAGCCTACACCTCCAGTCCCAGGGTCTCCACCCTCTGTGTCTCCAGCAGTAGCACCCCCAGAACCAGCACCTCCAGTCCCAGGGTCTCCAGCCTCAGTGTCTCCAGCAGCAGCACCCCCAGAGCCAGCACCTCCAGTCCCAGGGTCTCCAGCCTCAGTGTCTCCAGTACGAGCACCTCCAGAACCAGCGACTCCAGCACCTCCAGTAGACAAAGGTCCAGCACCACTCCTAGCTCCAGCAGCGCGACGCTGACGGTGACCGTACCAGTCCTGCAGCTGCTGTGGGGTGAGAGGCACCCGTGGACGAAGGCGGCTACTCCACGGAGACCTCCAGCGTCAGCACCTCCAGGCTCCACACGCGTAGGCTCAGTACCCGCAGACTCGGCACCCGCAAGCTCAGCACCTCCAGGCTCCTCACGCGCAGGCACAGCACCCTCAGACTCGACACCCCCAAGCTCAGCACCTCCAGGCTCCTCACGCGCAGGCACGGCACCCCCAGACTCCGCACCCCCAGGCTCAGCACCTCTAGGCGCCTCTCGCTCAGGCTCCGCACTCCCAGGCTCAGCACCCCCAGAGACAGCACCCCGAGTAGGACCACCTCCAGCAGGACCTGACCTCAACAGGCGCAGGTACCGGGGGGTCTACCTGAGAAACACCTGAAGGAGCAGGACCTGGCGCGGGGAGGGGGTCTACCTGGGGAGGACCTGGAGCGAGAAAGAGCGGCGGGGGGGGGCGAGAGGCAGTGCGGTAGGGAAAGAGACGGTAGAAGGGAACAGACTCGTCAAAGGTGACGTCCTGAGACGCAAAGACACGGCGCGAGGTGGGGTCATAAAACTGCCAGCCAGGCGCGTCAGGAGGAAAACCAAGGAAGACGCAGGGAATGGCGCGAGCAGAGAGCTTGTCCGCGGTGAGATCGCGGACAAAGGCACGAGAACCCAGACCCGGAAACGCGACGCATCGCCAACCTCTCCCGTCCACAGCAGCGTGGGCGAGGTCTCCGGCAAGGAGACACGGGGCCAGAGGTTGAGCTGATGCGCGGCGTACCGGACCGCGAACGGCCACAGAAAATGGGGAGCCGCCGCATGGATCATGGAGGTACGAGCGACCTCCATGACTAAGCCAATGCGGCGCTCAGCAACCCCATTCTGCTGCGGAGAGGCCGGAAGCGTGAACGACTGGGTGATGCCGTGCTCCGCACAGAAGGCTGCCAAGAGGTCAGAGGAGAACTCACCACCTCTGTCAGAGTGCAGACGCAGGACAGGAAAGTCCCGCTCGAACCGCTCGCGGAGCTGGAGACGCACAGCGCGGATCCAGGGGATCAGAACAGCAGGGACGTCTCCCTTGCTGCGCAAGGGGAAGACCGTGGTGTAACGCGTGTAGTCGTCGACAACCAGCAGAAAGTACCGCTCACGGCCCTGTCCCTGGACGCGGGCTGGGCCCCACACGTCCAGGTGAAGCGTCTGCAGGGGAGCCTCTGTGGGAGGAAACGAGGAGGAGTGAGGAGCGGCGCGCTGCCGCCCCTCGACGCAGGGAATGCAGGGCGGCGCAGGCGAGGGAGGGAGGGCAGGCAGAGACCTGGGAAGCCCAGAGACCAGAGAGCGAGAGTGCATGCTACGAAGGCGAGGCAGGGAGGGGTGACCAAGGCGGTGGTGCCACAGGAGCGTGTCGTGCGACAGGCGGCGGCACTCACACTGGGTAGCTACCTGAGCAGACGCGTACAGCTGCGGAGACAAAGGAGCGGAGCGTGAAACAGTGGTGAGGGTGTACAGACTGGACCCCGGCTCACGAGTGAACGTGGCCAGGTGGCGGCCAGTCTTGGAGCACGTGCAGATCGCCACACGCTGCCCTCCAGGAGTCCAGGTGTCAACCCAGTGATCCTGGAGGACGGCGTTGCTCACCAGGTTCGTAGAGAACGAGGGAACGTGGAGACCTGACAGCTCACCAGACGGGACCGCCGGGCACGGGAGCACAGTCGTGGCTTGTGCAAGCACTGGGCCCCCAGAGGGGTCAGCCAGGGAGACAGGGACAGGTGCAGGGAGGGGAGTGACGGTGGTGCTATCGCGAAAGAAACAGCGGGAAGCACCAGAGTCAAGTGTAAACGTGTGCAAGGCCTGAGCCGACTCAGTACCAAGGGGAGCAGACTCACTAGCACCTAGGGCTGCAGCCCTTATACCGGGGTCAATACCAGGGTCAGGCGGCACACACAAGTAGCAGTCACCCTCAGCACTAACAGTCAATGCATACATGGCAGCAAGAATAACATCATAGTCCAGATCAAAGATAGGCACATCACGCCTAAGCAGCTCTGCCCAGTTGGGGAACTCAGTAGCATCAGGATACTTGGTACGCCAGGCGTCACTAAGCCTAGCAAAACAACGATACTCAGTGTGAAAACCGTTGCAGGGGCGACCCTTGCGGGGGCCAGTACGAATGACATAGGGGCAGCGGTCAGAACCACGAGACGCCCCACGCCCAGCATACCAGTCATTGAGCTGCTGGGAGGTGAGGGGAGGAAGCTGCTGCTGCTGCTGTGGCTGCTGCTGCTGCTGCTGCTGCTGGCCACCCTTCTGGCCAGATCCACCCCCACTCCCACCTCCACCGCCACTGCCGCTGCCTCCTCCCCCACCACCGCCGCCGCCGCCTCCACCGCCCCCGGTCCTGCCGCCACCCCACCCACCGCCTCCACCCCCACGGCCACCCCCACCACCTCCACCACCCCCGCCGCCTCCACCACCGCTCCCTCCACCGCCACCTCCGCCACCCCTGCCACCCTTGCCGCCCCTGCCACCACCACGCTTCCCACCAGGAGCGGAAGCCGCTGCGACCTTCTCCGCACCGAGGAAGTCGACAGCAGTAGCAGCAGAGGCGTAGGAGGGGTCAAGAGGGGAGGGGGAGCACCCCTCAAAGAGGGGAGTGCGGGGAGTGCCACGAGCAGCACCGACAGCGAGGATGTTCTTCTCTGCTGCGACCAGCTGCTGCTCGAAGTCGTCCAGAGTGATAGTTGGAGGATCCTTGGCAAGGAAGTAATCCCTGACAGAGCGAAGAGTGTCAGGGAGGCGGGTGACGAGGATGTAGAGGGTGAAGTACAGCGGGGGGGTGTTCGTGGCGAGGAACTCGTTGGTAAGAGCGGCTCGAAAGCGGGCGTCACTAGCGCGGAGGTGAGTGATAAGGTCGGCAGCAGTGTGAAACGAGGCTAAGTCTGGGAACAGGTAAGGCAGGATGAGACTACCAACGGTGGCTGTGGCCGGGGCGGAATAGCGGGCAACGACAGCATCATACAGCGTCTTAGCAGTCTTAAGCTGGTTGAAATGCGCGCGCTCAGAGATCGGTAGGTGATTGCGAATAACAAGGCGCGCGACTGCATCACGGAGCTCCCACTGTGCTCGTTCAGGGGCAGGAGCAGTCTCAGCGGGAGTAGGGACAGTGCCGGTCACATAGGCTAGCAGTGACACTCCAACTGCGACGTCAGTCATAAGGTAAAGGCGCAGGTCACTAAGCCAGGTGTCAAACTCGATGGGGCGGCCGTCAGGCTCAAAGGCGAGAACAGTAAGGGTCGCCATGGTTGCAGCGCAGTCAAAAGTAGCAGGCTCAGGCAGCAGGCTCAGGCAGCAGGCTCAGGCAGCAGGCTCAGGCAGCAGGCTCAGGCAGCAGGCTCAGGCAGCAGGCTCAGGCAGCAGGCTCAGGCAGCAGGCAAAGACTGCAGGTTCAGGCAGCAGGCTCAGGCAGCAGGCAAAGGCTGCAGGCTCAGGCAACAGGCAACTGTAGCAGGTAAGGAAGCACGCAGTTCTGTGACAGGCCGCGTGTAGGCTGGCGGGGCGCGACGTGAGCTGCGCGGGCGGTGCGCGGGCTGCGTGCGGACTGCGCGCGGGCTGCGCGCGGGCTGCGCAGGCTCAGTGCGGGCCGCGCGGGCTCGGCGCGGGCTGCGCGCGGGCTGCGCGGGCTCAGTGCGGGCCGTGCGGGCTCGGCGCGGGCTGCACGGACGGTGCGCAGGGCAGCTGCGGGCCGCGCGGGCTCAGGGCGGGCTGCACCAGCGACCTACGGGGCGCGACGCGGCTGGCAGCAGCTGTGCGCGCTAAAAAAAAAAGGCGTGCGCGCGCAGTTGAGGCGCGCGCGGGCAGCAGGCTAGGCAGATACGTATGCAAGGCAGGCAGGTAGGCCGTTGGGGAGGTAACTTAGCACATGGTGGGCCCTTAAGCTTAGGTCTAGGAACCTGCTCTAGATGCCATGTCGAGAGAATCAGGCAAGGTTTTGGTTCACTATGGAGAGTTTGGTACAAGATAACACAACCTGCAAAGTGTTATCCCCTATAACATCTACCCCACTACAGCCTACCAATATATATCACACATATATATCATTTGACACACCTTGCATCTGCAGGTGGAGTAGCGTGACTGGCGGGGGTGGTTCAACTAGCGAGAAAGGAAAGGGTTGAACTAACCCTAATGCAATGCCAAATTCGTCGCAAAATAAACGGTTTTGTAAAATCCGTTACGCTCGTAAAACAGAAGCGTTCTCCCAGTTGATTGAAACTTTACTGAAAATCGAAAGGTCGAGGGTTCGATTCCAACTCCAGGACGGATTCCAACTTTTTAGGAAAGATGATGCACCACTTTGTACCACGCTACTATGGTTTCATACTACACTACAATGAAAAATTTTCATACCAATTTGCTTCGCAACCCTAGGACGACCTAGTCGCCTCTTGTTTTTTTTCGAATGAGTCTGCACTATAGCGATGCAAATACATTCACAGTCGTAACAGGTCGTAACTACTGGTGTACATTATTATCGCATCGAAGTAGACTTGGCCACAAGCGCAGCACGACCCAGAGGTTCGAGCCACGTGGCTATGTGACTTTTTCCCCACCACGATACCGATATTCCCCATCATCGCCACGCCGACCAGTGAGACCAATAAGGCATGTGGTGGCCAGCTTGGAAAGCGACGTCATCAAAAGCGCTTGAAAGCAAAGGTCAGCTATTGGTGGCCACCAAGAGCCGCCAATAACACGAAAGTAGAGCCTGACAAACGTGCAGTTGTTGGGGAAATGTTGCTTGCACTACATTATTGCAAAATATAGGAACCGGGTTTTGAAAAAGGCTCAGAAAGGTTGGCTGATGTAACGCAAAGATGCAGTACGGTCTCGGGTCAGAGGCTGGCTCACGGCCTTGATAACTCCAACATGGCACGCCTCCTCCAAGACGTGCTTGTTGAACGATTAGACCTAGGATAGTATTCACCTTCCGAATCCTCAGGATTCCCTCAGGCTCTTAGCACCCGCGCCTCGAGCTCCTGGCCCAAGGCTGATTCCATTGTTACTTTCCTAGTATTCCTTGGCTGCGGTGTATCTTTCACCACCATCACCATGTCGTCCGCTTCGTCTGTGAATGTGCGGATTAGTATGGCATGTCAAAGCACTAACTTGAAATGCACAGGCAGGCAGTCCCATCGTAAATCGTCAACCGAAGTGACGTTCTTAGCGCTACGTTCTAGACCAACCGCCTCTGCTAAATTGACTTGCAGAAGCCAAGCCAACTCATCCCCATCAACAACTCCATCTTCAGACTTCAAAGCGCGTAAAGGTCGATTCTCGAACTCACCCGCTCGAGACGGTGTACTAGCTGAAGCTTCCGCGTCGACCATTGCTCCTGTCGAGACTCCATCCGCCATAAGCACATCCTCGATACCCACAGCGGTAGAGAATTATCCCTTGAGTCCGAATCCTCTTCCTGACACTCAGCCTGCTCGGGCCGTAGTATCCCTAGAACGGGGAATCAACAAGCTGATAACCGACGCCGCGTTTCACATTCTAAACGCCTTCTACGGGACGACGGAGCGCGCGTACGCTCGGTTCTACGTTCTTGAAACGATCGCACGCGTTCCGTACTTCTCATACGTTTCCATCCTCCATCTGTACGAGAGCTTTGGCTGGTGGCGACGGATCGAGTTCCTTAAAGCCCACTTCGACGAGAGCGTGAACGAGACGCATCATCTCATGATCATGGAGGCTCTCGGCGGCGATCGGAGCTGGCTGGATCGGTTCGTCGCACAGCACATCGCTGTTGGTTACTATTTTTTCGCGATTTTCTGTTACCTGATCAGTCCTCGCATGGCATATCATCTATCGGAGCTGGTGGAGGAGCATGCGTATGAAACGTACGATAAGTTCCTCATGAGCCAGGGCGACATTCTCAAGACGCAGCCTGCTCCTGAGGTAGTACACTCCATCCTCGTTATTATCGATCCAGCTCTGATTGTGCAGCTCCTGTGTCCAGTGTATTCCTCGTTTCATATCGACGTCAACACCATTGCACTTTTCCAACGCACCACTCTGCTGTGGTTAGCTCCGTTTATTGCACGCTTCTGCCTCCAGCTACTTTCCCTCCTGACCCAATCTTCATTTTCTCTCTCTTTATCGCTCTCTCCTTTTCAACAAATTCTACTGTTCCCTCTTGCGCAGATAGCGGTGAGGTACTATAACGGGGGTAACCTGTACCGCTTCGACGGGTTTCAGATGCAGGCTGACACGGAGCGGCCATCCCCGCGCGTGGAGAGTCTGTACGACGTGTTTGTGAACATCCGAGATGACGAGGCGGAGCACTGCAAGACCATGCGCGCCTGCCAGGCCGCGCAGACGGGGAAAGGTGGGTTTCGGTGAGGTGAGGTGGGTTTGGGTAAGATGAGCTTGCTATTGGGAGCGGTGCGTTTGAAATCAGGCGAGATTGGGATAGGGAAACGGGAGCTTGCTACACTGAAAGGTGAGCATGCCACACTGAAAGGTGAGCATGCCACACTGAAAGGTGAGCATGCCACACTGAAAGGTGAGCATGCCACACTGAAAGGTGAGCATGCCACACTGAAAGGTGAGCATGCCACACTGAAAGGTGAGCATGCCACACTGAAAGGTGAGCATGCCACACTGAAAGGTGAGCATGCCACACTGAAAGGTGAGCATGCCACACTGAAAGGTGAGCATGCCACACTGAAAGGTGAGCATGCCACACTGAAAGGTGAGCATGCCATCGAGGGAAGGGGAGGTCGCAGGGAGCACATGAGACGGAGTGGCCGTCCCCGCGCGTGGAGAGTCTGTACGACGTGTTTGTGAACATCCGAGACGACGAGGCGGAGCACTGCAAGACCATGGGCCCCTGCCAGGCCACGCAGTCAGGCAAAGATGAGCTGGCAACAAGGGAAGATGGGTTTGGCATGCGGTGGGGGAAGGTGGGCGTGGCAAGGGTGAGCTTGGCTTGCCAGTAGAGGAAGGTGGAACTGGCTTGCAGTGGGAAAAGGAGAGCTTGCCTGGCAGCGTTGTGAGTCAATTTCAACGCATTTGCATAACGAGTCGGAGCACTGCAAGACCATGCTTTTGAGTGGACTCAAAAGCAGGCGGAGCACTGCAAGACCATGCGCGCCTGCCAGGGAGCACAGACCGGCAAAGGTGAGCTTGGCTTGTAGTTGTACCAGCAAACGGTTGGCTTGGCTTGTAGCTTGTACCAGCAAAAGGTTAGCTTGGCTTGTAGCTTGTACCAGCAAAAGGTTAGCTTGGCTTCTAGCTTGTACCAGCAAAAGGTGAGCTTGGCTTGTAGCTTGTACCAGAAAAAGGTTAGCTTGGCTTGTAGGTTGTACCAGAAAAAGGTTAGCTTGGCTGTTTGATGCATTCTGAGAAACGACAAGGCGGAGCACTGCGAGAATGTGTTGTATTGACGCACGTGTCACCTCAATATACTTCTGGATTTTACCGACTTGGATATGAAAGGTTGCGTCAAACTCGTTGGAAACACTCAGACCAACAGGTCACAGCAGTTTTGTTGTGCCTTGGAGCTGGGCTTTAAGGAGTCTTTTTGTGCCCATGTCTGTGTGTCTCTGTGGCTCGGCGCGTGGTGGTTGCTTGGTGGCCCGCACAATGTGATTTTTGAGGCTCCTAAAAAACATGTGTGTCTGTCTGTCTGTGTGATTGGTGGTTGATTGCAGGGTTGCACGACGTAGGATGCTCAGGTGTGGTTGAATGTGCAGTTACCTCGACATCTGCTGCTGACAGAATTCCCTCGGATTGACATCTACATACCACTCGTTGCTGTACGCATATCCTCCATTTCTTGCATGGGATGTCGGAATGCCAAGAATACCAGGTGCTGCAAATGTTTCCAAATATTAAATAGACGCCTTTCCAGGCGACCCGGATGTTGTATCAGAATCTCATATAGCTGTCTGTGTGTCAGGACGCTTACAGAACGAGTAGAGGAACAGTACAAGTTCCATTGTATTGCTTGACATTATAATTTACAGAAGCAAACAGCCTTGTAGGGAAAGCTTTGGATGCAATGATAAAAGGGAAAGTATGCCAATGGTAACAAAAAGGGGCTCTTTAACGCGTACAGTAACTATTACGGTATGTTTTCACGGGTTTGGTAACCCGTTTCACGCATTTGGTAACTTTGCACAGGCGAAGGATCACTTGAATGGTAACTACATGAAACTCCCGCCGAAATGATCCTGACTACGAGAAATTTGATAAACTGAAAGCTTTTATGCACCGTTTTATCTTTTTTCAACGATTGTTGACGTGACTTCAAAGGATCGTGTTTATTCTATTACCACGGACCAAATAGTTTCAGAGCCATTTCATATATGTTTCAAACTCTTACAAATAACAATTCAAATCATATTTTGGAAGTATGATTGCACACTTGCAAAATGGAAAACAATTTCCCGAAAAAAGCATTAGATTTGTTTTTTTAGTAATTACTGCAAGTTTGAATATTTTTTTTCATGCGGGAAAAGGATATATTCTTTTTAACTGGCATGATTTATTTAAAAAAAAATAAAAACTTCATGCACGCCTTGTCGCAAGAAGTTTAGGGTTGATGCCTTCAAAATCATTTGCCATCTGAAAAGGGTGTAATGTTTGCCCCGGCTGTACGATAGAATGAAGTACGAACAATTTTCCGGAAAAAGCGCCAGAATATTAGCTAAGAAAAAAAAACAACTGCTTGTAAAACAGCTATGTTTTTGCAATTCGCCCGAATTTCGGAAAGTGTGTCAGAATTTCGAAGTGTGTCAGAATTTCAGAAAGTGTGTCAGAATTTAGTGCTTCAAGATTCGTCAATTTAGTCTGGCGCGAGCGGGAAAAACAAGAATCAGGGTCATATTGGGCGAGGGTTTCTTCTAATTACCATTCGCGTGATCGGCCGCTAGTGTATAGTTACCAAACGCGTTAAGCGAGTTACCAAACGCGTTAAAACAACGTGTAATTGTTACCGTTCGCGTTATAGTGCTCCATAAAAGTTACCATTGACATATTTTCCCATGATAAAACAACTATTCACTGTAGCATCAACTTATTGTGACCTCACCACCAGCCTAATCCTCGTTTCTGCTTAGTATAGCAGTGTATTGTACAGCATTTCTAGCCATGCGTCTGTTACACCAGCTTCACACCAGTGCAGACAATCTTGCTTTCCAGTACCGCCCCCTGCCCAATCAATAATCAAGGAGAAATTGGAAACATGACTACTACCGTAAATAAAATCCCAATCAAGCATGGGCACACAAGCAGGATTGAATCTATAAAGCAGAGCATAAACAGCAATGCAAAGTTACAGAACAGTGACGCACCTGGTACAGTCCACTTCGATAAATGCCCATCTGGTCGCCAGAAGCTCATTGGTAACACGTCCACATATCGCAGCCTAGACCCTCTCAGCACCTGCAGCTGCACCTTTCGCATCTCAAACGATCGGCTGTCCATCCTTCTCACCTCCATTGTCTGAACGGATAAGGGTGGGAGGAGAGGCGAAAGGAAGGCAACAAGATTGATCGGAGAAAAGAAGATTCTCTCTGCACCCGCAGCTGCACCCTGCGCATTCCAAACGGTTAGCTTTCCATTCTCCTCACTTCCTTTGGCTGTGGGAGGAACAAAAGAACAAAAGAAGATGATGAGAAGATGGCGTCGAATGAGAAAGGAACAAAAGTAGATTTCATCACCACATCCCATCGACTTCAAAGAAATCCCAAGAGCCCATACATATGAATCCTGTAATTCCTCACCTGATTCCAGTCAAGACGGTTGTTGACGTCGCATTTCCCCCTTTTTATCCCCGGCACCGGCACGATATAGTGCGAAGGAGACACACCCTTCACCACCCATCACCACCCATCATCTCTCAAATCATTCACGAGCCCACACATGTGAGTCCTATAAGAAACACCTCACCTGGTTCCAGTCAAGACGGCTGTTGATGTCACATTTCCCCCTTTTTATCCCCGGCACCGGCACGATGTAGTGCGAAGGAGACACACCCATCACCACCCATCACCACCCATCATCTCTCAAATCATTCACGAGCCCACACATGTGAGTCCTATAAGAAACACCTCACCTGGTTCCAGTCAAGACGGCTGTTGATGTCACATTTCCCCCTTTTTACCCCCGGCACCGGCACGATATAGTGCGAAGGAGACACACCCATCACCACCACCTTCCCTTGAAACCCGGACCGCACCACATGGTCCCTTAGAGTCGCCATTCCAATCGCATAGGCAGCGTTTCGGGAAATTTTCTGCTGCTTTCCGCCTAGGAACCACTGGTTGTCTTCCGCATACCACCAATTAGTCGCCTGGAAAATAACTATGTCGGCTTTAGGGAGCAGGTCTTTAATCTTCGGGTCGATCTGGTCTAGGAAAACCCGCCGTGCTTGCTGCTGCGCCTGGGGCGAGACTCTTCCTGGAATCTTCCCCGAACTCGTTCCTCCTGCTGCCCTTACTGCTGCTGCTGAATATTCTCCTGCTTCTCCTGGCGTTGCTGCTGCTGCTGCTGCGACTGCTCTTGATACTGGTGACGATGCTGCTTCAGCAGCATCAGCAGCAGCCATTGTGGTGGCTCGTGCAATGGCTGCTTCGGTCGCCACTGCTCTAGCTGCCTCTGATTTCGCTTCCTCCCTTCCAGTAGCAGACGCAGCAGCAGCATAAGACGCAACACTGGCACCACCATTAGCACCAGCACCAACACCAACACCAGCAGCAGCAGCAGCAGCAGGAGGCTGGGATGCATCGGGGATGAACCCAATGCCGTTGAGGTGCGAGGAGAAGAGCGACACTATGCGGATGTTCTGAGGCTCCACCTGAAACGAGAGGTGAAATGGGAGGGGAGTGAGATAAAGAAGGGAGGTTGGGGTGATGCATCGCGGATGAGCACAATGTCGTTGCGGTGCGAGGAGAAGAGCGACACTATGCGGATGTTCTGCGGCTCCACCTGAACAAAACGCACCTCTGAGGTTCTGAGGTTCTGAGGTTCTGAGGTTCTGAGGTGAAATGGGGAGGGAAGAGAGGTGGGCAAGTGAGCTGCGGATGATAAGGGAGGGAGGTTGGGATGCAGGGAGGCCTATGTTGGTGCAGGGAGGCCTAAGTTGGTGCAGTGAAGTGGGGTGGTGAGAAGAGGGTCACTATGCGGAAGTCACGTGAAAAAAGGAGTGTTTTGAGACGTCTCAAAACACTCCTTTTTTCATGCAGGGAGGCCTATGTTAGTGCAGTATGGAAATCACTTTTGAGAATTCTCAAAAGTGGAGGCCTATGTTGGTGCAGTGAAGTGGGGTGGTGAGAAGAGGGTCACTGTGCGGAAGTTGTGCGGTTCCTTCCACCTGAACAAAAAACGCACTTGTTTTGCTTTCTGCCGCTCACCTTCTTTTGAGACGTCTCAAAAATCGTCTACTTGTTCTGCTTTCTGCCGCTCACCTTCTCGCCCCACACTCTCGTCTGCCCTCCTGCGAGCTTGAATCGCCACGTGTAGTGAGGGTGACAAAAACTTGAGACGTCTCAAAAGCACCCTCACTACACGTCTGCCGCTCACCTTCTCGCCCCACACTCTCGTCTGCCCTCCTGCGAGCTTGAATCGCGAGAAGTTGGGGGAGGCGGCGTGCAGCATGCAGCGCAGCGACGTCGAGAGGTCCTTTGAGACGCTGTCGCCGAACACGACGACCGTCTTGTTGCGGAAGAGATTGAGGAGACGCTGGGGGGTCAACTGTACCACCTTGCACCCCCACGGCTGGAGAGAGAGAGAGAGAGGGAGGAGAAGTAGGGAGAGAAGGGAAGGTAAGAGGGACGTAGAGAGGTCCTTTGAGACACTGTCGCCGAACACGACGACTGTCAGATTGAGGTGTATGACCTACGTGTGATGAGTCGATTTTTGAGTCGACTCAAAAATCGACTCATCACATGAGGTGTGACCTACCCGCCAGCGCAGCTTCTGATAGCTCATATCGGAGCGCCCCGCGCTCTGGCAGTTGTGGCCGGAGCGGATGTAGGGACACGTCAGCCCGGTGTAGAGAGGAAGGTTCGGGGCAGGTGCCCAGCTTCCGGAGGAAACATCGCAAGTCCACGGTTTGGGGGGGTCTGGATCGGTCGCGTCTGGTGGTGAGGATGGAGTGGTGGGGGTGGTGGGGGGATGGAGGGGAGGAAGGGGGGAGGAAGGGGGGAGGCGGAGTTTGAGGCGGGGAGGGGAAAGGGAGGAGAGAGGGAAGGGGGAGGTGGGGTGGGAGAAGGGGAGGGAGGGGGGCAATAGCATAAGTAGGGGAGGAGCGACATCACTAGCTTCTTTGCTTAGAGCGAAGGGTAAACGCGCCTTGGAGCTTTACTGAGGAGGATATTATAAATCGGAATTCTCAACAGCGAATTACTGGGAAAAAGGCTTACTGGGGAAGGGGCTTATTGGGAAAGGGGCTTACTGGGGGAAGGGGCTATCTGGGGAAAGGACTTACTAGGAAAATAACTTACTGGGGAAGGGGATGGGCGTGAGTTTCTTTTTGAAGCTACTGTAGGCCAAGGCGACGGGCGGACTTCTCTCGGCGATGGCGAAGAACAGCAACGCGACGAGCGATAGGGTTAAAAGATTTCGCCAATATGCCGTCATCTTCGTGTCTCTTGCTGTGCCGTCTATTAACGAAAGCACCCGCTAGTTATTACTACTGATTAAGAAAGCAGCTAATATTGAAAACGACCCGACAACCACAGCCGTTTATATCTAGCGAAGGCGTCACTGAAAAAAAAGGGGAAAGTTATCCCAAGTATTATGAAACATTAGTGAGAGGATCAAGCCCGTATCCACAAGTATGGGTACCCCTAATATCGTATCCCTTGCGTCGCTTCACAAACCGTGCGTACTACGCAAGTACTACCAACGGAAGAGCTAGTTGGGCTGGGGGAGAGAGAGACGAGGCGTGAGCATGTATAACGGCATGGGTGCGGCTGTCAGGCTGGAATGAGGATTGCCAGATTCGCCGACCACAATAGCTCATAGTCAAGAATTGCTTTCGTAAGATATGAGACGAGCGTTTTGGTCGGCCTTTCTTGGCCCATAGTCGAGCGATCAGATCGGATGTATGTAACCCTGGTTGGCAGATCCGCGGCGCGAAAAGGCGGTGCGAAAACGGAAGAAAAACCTTCTAGTGCTGATTCAGGTGAGATGGTGATAGGTCGGTCGTAGGACGCGGCTGCTGCAGAGTGAGAGGGTGAGCCTTTCTCCTCGGTTCTGGGGGTAATTGTCGAAGCCAACCAATGCGCAGTCGGCTCTGCTCAGCGCCGAATGTGCTCGTTTGACGAAGTCGAACGGAGAAAGTCAGGGTGCATTCAGGTGGGATTTTAGTCGATTCGACGGGCCTTTCGCGGTTCGAGAGTTTCTGACCAGACGAGTTTAGATTCTATCTACACTCAAGCAGGGAAGCTAAATGCGCTGGCATTGCTGGGATGGTGGTAGGAAGGGTGGTTGGTGGGGAGGCGCTATTTTTCGTTCCCTCAGAATCTGTGCTGCAATGCAATTGCTGCAATGGCCAGAGGTAGACAGGGCAAGACGCCAACTATGGTTGGCCAAACTGGAACAATTGATGAGATGACATCCGGCGGTTCGTAGGCGGAAGGAGGACATTCAAATTTGTGTGATTATGATGAAAGAGCTCGACAGATCCAAACCGTTGATTGCAAACAAATAATGTCGAATCGGCATGATCCGAGAGGTGGAAATCAGTGCAATGACGGCTCGAGACACAAAAGGAAGCGAAAGTCTTGGAGAAAGATCACTGTATTGGAAGTGCGACCCGATGTTCCTTGATAGGTAAAATCAATACGGTACATTATAGAACTTCTTGACCACGCAACGAACAGATGCTACAACACATTCTTAAATTGTTTGTCAGAACTTCAAGTGCCAATGATCATGACCAGTTACTGTACAATTGTAAGATAGCTAATGCAATGGTTCTGAGTTATGGTTTTCATTCACAAAAATGAGGGAAATTCTATTGACTAAAATTTTAGAAAAGAAGATTGTTGTACAGCATTTCAAGCCAAGTGTCTGTGACACCACCTTCACACCAATGAAGGCAGTCGTTTTTCTTGCCCGCTGGAGCCCCCCCTGCCAAGGCATGGTATAGGTGGACAAAAACCATGAGTGTTAGCAAGAAACCAAATGTGGTGGAGTTGTACTCTGCGTATGCACCACGGAATCCTCACCTTTCACCATCCATTTCTGGACGTGGCCATCCGGGCGATAATTACTCATAGGCGCAACGTCCACATAGCGTATTGGAGTCCCTGACAGAACCCTCATCTGAATCTCCCGAAACTTTTTGCCTGTGTTGTCGCCCTTTGCAAACTCCTCCGCCTGCACGTTGGACAAAAAGGGAGGAAACAGGATAACTCATGATAAGTCCCACGACAAAGTTCACTGGAGATGGAAGTTCTTTTACAACCATCACATGCAACCAATTCCAAGCGTGCCCTATGTGTAAGATGTTGTGCTCCGAGGACACCATGTTGTGCACCATGAGGTCTTTATTGAACCTTTTCAGACGCAGAGCCTCATGGTGGGAAGGTGACATGAACCACGGCAGTGCCTTGTTGCTACGAATCAATGTCTTACCTGCTGTGCGGTGAGCCTTTTGCTGGTCTTGCAACACCCCTCCTTCAGCCCGAGGACTTTTCAGTGGGAAGGGGACACGCCCAGCAAGTCCCTTGCATATCACCCAACATTCACCCTTGAGCGAAATTCCTACCTGTTGTGCGGTGAGCATTTTGCTGGTCTCACAAGACCCCTCTTTCAGCCTGGGGACCTTGTAGTGAGAAGGGGACACGCCCAGCAAGTCCCTTGCATTTCACCCAACATTCACCTTTGAGCGAAATTCTTACCTGTTGTGCGGTGAGCATTTTGCTGGTCTCACAAGACCCTTCCTTCAGCCCGGGGACCTTGTAGTGGGAGGGGGACACGCCCAGCAGGGCAGCGCGGCCCTTAAAGCCCGACTTGACCACATAGTCACGCAGAGTCTTGAGGCCAATCTCGTAGGCTGCCTCCTTGGATAGCGATTGCTCCTTGCCGCCCACGTACCACTTGTTGATGGCAGGGAACCACCAGTTGGTGGCCTTTGGAGTGAGGAGAAGGGGAGGGGAAGGGGAGGGGAAGGGAGGAGGGAGGGCAAGGGTGAGGGAGTGAGGGAATGGTGATACGTGGTTACGATTATTTTTATAAGAGAGTACACAGCTGACGAGCATTGTGGTGTCACAGAGCGGATTGTAATGCACAACTTCGCCTGCAAAATGACAATTCCAACCTATAGTTTATGGGAACTCTCAAAAAACGCCTGCCATCTCACCTGGAAAACGACAATGTCGGCCAGTGGGAGGAGGTCAGTGATCTGCCGGTCGATCTTATCCAGGTCAACGCGGTTCATGTTGCCGCCCAGCCCGCTCGCCTGGTTCAGCCAATTGGAAAAGACCGACGCGAACCGAGTGTTTGTACTAGGCACCTGAATCGGGTTACCAGCAAGGGAGATGGGGAGGGGAGGAGGGGGGAGTGGGGGTTTCGGGGAGGGGACGAGAATGGGGGGGGGGTAAATGTTGGGGCTGTTCTGAGAAATCCCTGAAGGAATGGTAGAAGAGTCAAAAGAGTCGGAACGCGGAACTTGCGTTGGATCGCCTACACAGGGGAGAAGGGAGACGGAAACTGTGTGTGCTGGTAGGATTGGAACACATTCACAGTCTTGCTTGGATTGCGTGGCATCTCATGTGGGGGACAGATCAGATCGGTTTTATGATCGTTTCATCTCATCTCACCCTGACGCCGTACGCCTTGGTGTTGCCGTTGGCGACGCGGAAATCCTGGATGGTGCCAGGCGACGCGGCGTGTAGCACGCACGCGACGGACCCGGCGAAGTTTTTCGAGACGCTGTCGCCAAACACGAGTACCAGCTTGTTGCGAAAGCGCACCAACAGGCGCTTCGGTGTCATGCGCTGCAATGCGCAGCCTGCGGGCTGGTGGGGCGGGGGGGGGGGGAGAGACGGGGACGGGGAAGGGGAGGGGAAAAGGAGCAGAATGGGGGTTGTGGCACGAAGCGGGAGTAGCTCACGCGGCCTCATGCGCAGCAATGCGCAGCCTGCGGGCTGTGGGGGGGAAAGGGAGAGGATGGGCACGTGAGACGTCTCAAAACGGGCTACTAGCCCAAAAATGTTTGGCGTACGTACTATGTACGTACATATGCTGCTACATAGAAAATACGAGCTCAGGAGAGTTGGTACACTGTAGCAGCACATGTACGTACATAGTACGAGCCCCTCCAAAATTTGGGATGTAGGGTGTGATTTTGACGTGACGCGCCCCAACAGTCGTAATAAGAACACTGGCATAAAAACACTCCCTCTCTATACTCCTATAGTACGCCCTGACGACCAGGTCGTGGGTAGAACCGCACGGATAGACAGCTAAGGGAATGGCGGTGAGGTTGAGGTAATTTCGTGTTAATAACGCGTGTACGTACCACCCATCTGAATTTCTGAAATTGTAGGTCGGGTCGTCCCTGGTTCTGGCAGTTTTGGCTGGAGCGGATGTACGGACACGTCATTCCGGTGTAGCGGGGAAGATGCCGGGCCACGGAAACCCAGCGTCCCTTTGAAATGTCGCAGTTCCAGGATCCAGCGGTGACTCTTGTCGCATCTGCATTGGTGGAGACGTAGTCGCGAAGAACGAGTTCGCGAGAATCAATGTCGCTTCTCGTTAATTCCCACAAGTGACCCCGATGACGTTGGAAAGCGGTTGTGGAACACTACTAGTAGGTAGTGAAGACGTGTGAAGTAAGCAATGTACGAGTTTTACGGAAAATGGTGACGGACGTAACGGTAACGCAAACGGGATACGGGAAACGGACCCAGAGCGACAAAGGTGACGGTAACGGAGCATACACTATATTGTGCGCTATAGTCCCACGTACTTTGTGCGCTGGCGGTAGGGAGGTTAGCAACTCCTGGTAAGAGGCAGACGGCGAGAAGCAGCAGGTAAAGCGATGGAGTCATCGTAACTCGTGAGGACGCCGCGGGCTGTATGAGTTGCACCGAAGGAGTCGTATGCTACTAGGTCTGCTCAGGTTTTCGATCAGCAGAATGAAGTAGATCCTTTTTATAACCTTCACCGTACTACGAGTATGGTTGATGCCTTTTTGTAGAAGCTATGACAAGCCAGATAGCAAGACGGTCAAGCTGTGATAGTGAATGACGAGACGAATTGGATGGGTGAAAGGTAAGCAATCACACGGACTGACAGATTCATGGAGTGGGCTGGAACATGACTGGTGCTCATCAAAACGCGGCTCGTTCAAGGCTTGCATATGTTCCTTCCCATGAAGAAACAACGACGGGTCGGAAAGAAGGTACTCCCACATTTGTTGGTGTAGTCCGTTTCCCTACTGTATCCCGCTTTCCCAGCATAATCGAGCTTAGTTTGATTTCTACAGATTGTACAAAGTGCCAAGTAGATGAATATTCACTGTTTCGGGCGCATTTTCCAGCGCCGACATGTCCAAGTCGAGCCGCAGCCCAACAAGTCCAACAGTCAATGAGCTCCACCAAGCGCACTAGACGGTGATGACGGCGCCGCGTGATTCGACACTGAAATGTTCCTGTCCTTGTTATTGAGAATTGTTTGGTTTTGCATACGAACTGTCCAGTGGTGTAAAAAGGATTATTTGAATGGATCATGTTGAAAGAATGTTATACAGCATCTCAAGCCAAGCGTCCGTAACTCCACCTTCACACCAGTGAAGGCAGTCGTCCTTCTCATTCGCGATGGTCCCCCCTGATAACCACAACAATAGAGAGAAATAAATGGAACGAACATCCTCAATCAATATACACACAAATAAACATCCACAATGGTCCCTGCGTCTCACCAGGTGGTTCCGTCCCCTCAGGTTGTCGCGTCCAGTCCAGTCGCTGCGTCTTGCTCCTGTCGGTCGCTTGCCCACCCCACCGTTCTGTGGCACCACCGGATGGGACACCCTTCTCTTCCACGTCTGCGTGCTATGTCTAGTCAGCGTCTGGTCTTAGGTCTCCCGCGTGTCTTGCCGTCGCTGCCGCCGTCCCTTGCACCACCGTGCGGTCCTTGCGTCGAGGGTAGGCTGCGTGCCACCCCTCACTCCTCCTCCCTTCGTCCGGCCACCGAGCCTTTTGAGACGCTGCACTTGGACGTCTGGGGCCCCTCTCCTCGCCCTGGCCCTGAGCGTGAGCGTTTCTTTTTGGTGGTCGTTGACGACTACTCCCGCTACACCACAGTGTTCCCCCTGGCGAGGAAGTCTGAGGTGACTTCTACGCTGATCAGGTGGTTGCTTACCACCCAGGACACTCGTGGTCGTCGTGTCAGCTGTCTCCACTCCGACCGCGGGGGCGAGTTTCGCTCCAACATTCTCGCTGGATTCTGTCGCGAACAGGGCATTCGTCAGTCCTGGACGCTTCCGGAGTCCCCACAGCAGAATGGGGTTGCTGAGCGTCGCATAGGCCTGGTCATGGAGATTGCCCGCACCTCCTTGACTCACGCCCGTGCCCCCCATTTCCTGTGGCCATACGCAGTCAGGTACGCCGCGCACCAGCTGAACCTCTGGCCACGCGTCTCTCGGCCGGAGGCTTCACCGACCAGTCTTTGGACAGGGTCCCCTGGTGTCGCGTCGAGGTTTCGTGTCTGGGGGTGCTTGGCTCTTGTCCGCGACACCTCCGCGGACAAGCTCTCGCCTCGCGCCGTTCCTTGTGTCTTCCTTGGTTTCCCTGAGGACTCCTCTGACTTCACCTTTTACCACCCTCCCTCTCACCGGTTCTTTGACTCCCGTGACGTCCGTTTCGAGGAGTCCACCCCGTACTACGTCAGGTACCCCAGTCGAGGTCTCCCGGTTCCTCCTCCCCCCCTCTTCCTGACAGCCGCTCCCCCGCCTGCTCCCCCGGTACAGCCTCCCCCCCCTGGTCCAGCCCCGTCTGGTGTGTCTCAGGCTAGCCCTCCCCCTTCGGTAGCCCCCCCTGTACAGCCTCCCTCCCCACAGTCTTCCTCACCGCCTCCTGTAGGTGCTCCCTCTCGGGAGGTTGGTCCTGCGACTGTCCCTGTACAGGTCTCTGGTTCTGGGGGTGCTGGAGTTGGAGCTGAGCCGCGGGTTGCAGAGGACTCTTCTCTTCCGGGGGCTGGTACTGGTCGTGCGGAGTCTGGGGGTGCTGGTGCGGAGTCTGGGGGTGCTGCGTCTGGGGGTGAGGGTGTTCCTTCGGTTTCTGGAGCGCCTGGGTCTGGAGCTGGTGTTGGTGCTGCCTCTGGGGGTGGTGTGCTTGGTGCTTCGGAGGTCGACTCTGGGGCTGCCGCTGCCCCGGACACTACTCCTTCCCCCCACCCCTACCCGACCAGGTTCCAGGCTCGTGAGGAGCAGCTGGAGTTGGAGAGAGAGGAGAGAGAGTTGCAGCGGCTCGAGGAGCAGGAGCGACAGCAGCAGGGGCAGCAGCCGCTGGAGCAGCAGCAGCCGCAGCAGCAGCAGCTGCCGTCTCCTCCTCCTGTCTCGGGTCTTCGGACCCTTGGTCTCCCCTCTCCCTCTCCTTCCTCCTCCCCCTCTCCTCCCGTCTCTGGTCCTCCGCTTCCTCCTCCTGACCCCTCTCCCGCTGTTTTCCCTCGTTCTCAGTCTTCGTTGTCCCCTCCTCCTTCTCAGACTTGGGCCTCTCGTCGCTCCCCTCGTGCTCGTCCCTCGTCTCCTGTTCCCTTCACTGACCTTCGTACTGCCTTACTTCGTTCTAGTCCACCTCGTCCGTCTCCGTCTGTGCTTCCGTCTCCTCCTGAGTCGGCTCTCACTGCGTCGCTCCCTACTCCTGTCACTGACTACTACCGCACGTACCGTCCTCTTCTCTCTCGTGTTCTCGCCTCGCTTGTTACTCACCCTCGTGCCTCTGTGTCCTCTGTGTCCGCTCTTACTGCCGCAGTCACTAAGTTTGCCTCTACCCGCCGCCTTGACTTCGCCACCACTCTTGTGGCTGCTCCTCCTTCCAGTCCTCTGGCCGTCGGGGGTGTGTCTGCCCTTGGCTGTGACGCCCTAGAGGACAGGCAGTTTGAGCTAGAGTTCCTGGCGGCCGCTTCCCCTCATCTCTGTGCCATGCTCCTCGCCCCTGAGGGTGACCCCGACGCCCTTGACATTCCGACTCCTCGCACTTACGCTAAGGCAGTGTCAGGGCCTTGGGCCTCTCAGTGGAGAGCTTCCATGGGCGCAGACAGAGATGGCCTCCTACAGATCCACAGGCACCTACGTCGATGAGGTTCCCCCTCCGGGGGCGAACGTAGTCGACGGCATGTGGATCTACAGGGTGAAGCGGCCACCGGGATCTCCTCCGGTCTTCAAGGCACGCTACGTGGCTAGAGGTTTCAGTCAGCGCGAGGGAGTTGACTTCTTTCAGACCTTCGCGCCCACCCCGAAGATGACCACTCTTCGGGTGTTACTACACGTAGCAGCACAGAGAGACTACGAGTTACACTCTCTCGACTTCTCTACTGCTTTCCTTCAGGGCAGTCTTCACGAGGAGGTCTGGCTTCGTCGTCCCTCTGCCTTCACTGGCTCTTTCCCTCCTGGGACCCAGTGGAGGCTGAGGCGACCGGTTTACGGTCTTCGTCAGGCTCCTCGTGAGTGGCACGACACCCTGCGTTCTACCCTGTCTGACCTTGGGTTCCAGCCATCTTCTGCTGACCCGTCGCTGTTCGTTCGTCGTGGCCCCACACCTTTCTTTGTTCTGGTCTACGTTGACGACCTTGTTTTCGCCACCCCTGACAGGGTTGCTTTGGCACACGTGAAGTCCGAACTGCAGAAGAGACACACCTGCACTGATCTTGGTGAGCTGCGCCACTACCTTGGCCTGCAGATCACCAGGGACAGAGCTGCTCGCACCATTACACTTTCACAGTCGCACATGGTGCAGCAGGTCCTTCAGTGGTTCGGGCTTCAGCACTCCACAGTACAGCGCACACCTCTTGCTGTTGACCACAGACTCACTGGACCCTTTCCTGACGAGCCGTTCGAGCCTAGTGGTCCCTACGCAGAGCTTGTGGGTTGCCTCATGTACCTGATGACTTGTACTCGCCCGGACCTCGCCTTCCCTCTCAGCGTTCTTGCGCGCTTTGTTGCGCCAGGGAGACACCGTCCTGTTCACTGGACAGCAGCTGTGAGGGTGGCGAAGTACCTAGCGACGACGTCAGGCGTGGGGCTAGTTCTTGGAGGGCAGCAGTCTGTCGTACTTACTGGTCACTGTGACTCCTCTTACGCTGACGACGCTGAGACTCACAGGTCTACTCAGGGGTACTGTTTCAGCCTGGGTTCTGGAGCTGTTTCCTGGCGGTCCACGCGCTCCTCTTCGGTCTCGACCTCTACAGCTGAGGCTGAGATCTACGCTGGTGCCATGGCGGCACAGGAGCTGCGTTGGTTGACCTTCTTGCTCACCGACCTTGGTGAGCGGCTGAGCTCTGCACCGACCTTGTTCACTGACAACAAGGCGTCTATTCTCCTTTGTCGAGAGCCACGACTGGAGAGCAGAGTGAAGCACATTCACGTCAGGTACTTTCTTCTGTGAGAGTTGCAGAGGCGTGGACAGGCTCGCTTTGAGTTTGTGGAGTCCGAGGCCAACACTGCAGACATCTTCACCAAGGCGCTTCCGCCTTGTGACCACCAGAGGTGCTGTGTGCAGTTAGGCCTTGTTGACACTGGTTCTCGTATTGTTTAGACTTGAGTG
This sequence comes from Closterium sp. Yama58-4, assembly GCA_947470075.1. Classification (NCBI taxonomy): domain Eukaryota; kingdom Viridiplantae; phylum Streptophyta; class Zygnematophyceae; order Desmidiales; family Closteriaceae; genus Closterium; species Closterium sp. Yama58-4. The sequence goes on along the minus strand of CANIUD010000686.1, from coordinate 1,121,915 downwards.
TACTGTTTACTTTGCTTTCTATATACCTCTGTTACTTCTTGGACTGGCCTTGTGGCCACTGTTGTTTGTGCTCAGACTGTGTGGTGACGTTGTGATCCACCCTGAGCTTCGTTTCTTGGACTGGTCTTGTGACCGTACTCGTGTGGTTCTGCTAGACACCCCTCACTTAGGCTATGGGGGTGTGTCAAATGTTGTAGCCTATAGTGAGGTTTGTCTTAGGGGGTACAAAACTTAGGGTTAGCTATATGTACCCCAACCAACATCAATGCATCATCCATTCTTCATTCTGACACATATTTAGCTTTTATGGGGTGCATGCACACACATACCTGGAGTAGTCCAATTTTGCAAATGTCCGTCAGGCCTCCAGGAGCTCATGGGAAAGACATCGACATAGCTGATCGGGCTACTGAGCAGCACCCTCAGCTGAACCTCTCGAAACGCCCTCGCTATCTTCTGTGTTCTCATAACCTTCTTCGTCTGGCGACGAGGACATGGTCCAGAATACAAACGGGACCGGTTCATCATCAAATAAAACCAAACGGGGAAAAGATGCAAACATGGTCACGAGAATGTTCGCCAAAACAGTTAATGATCTAGAGATGCATCACAATAGTTTTAGGTTGAAGTTTCGTGTATCTGTATGCTGGGAGGAGGTGGTTGTACCTGACTCCAGGTCAGCTTCTGATTGGTGGAGCACGTATCCCTCAGCAGCCCAGGAACTCTGTAGTGCGAGGGTGACACACCCATAACCACAGCTCTACCAGAGAAGCTGGATCTGGTTACAAAGTTACGGAGAGTGGTGAGGCCGATGGCGTAAGCATCTGCATTACTGCGAGTTACGATCTCCCTTCCGCTCTGATACCACCGCATTCCCTTCCAAAACCACCAATTCGTGGCCTGCAGGGGAAAAAAGAGGGTGATCTTCCATGCATGACCGAGAGGGGTACAACTGTGAGTGGTTAGAGGAGAGAGAAAGGGGGTGTTAAATCGGTCAAGGATGGGGGAAGGGTGTACTGTAACAATTGGGAACAAGGAAATGGAAGGTAGGGTGAGTTAGGGGAATGGAAGGAAAAGGGGACGGGCCTGCAAAACGACAGCATCAGCAAAAGGCAACAAATCCACCACCAGGTCAACCTTATTCTTTTATTATTATTATTATTATTATTACTATTATTATTATTATTGTTATTATTATTTTTATTTTTATTATTATTATTATTATTATTATTACTATTATTATTATTATTATTATTATTATTATTATTATTATTATTATTATTGTTATTATTATTATTATTATTATTATTATTATTATTATTGTCTCAAAATTAGGAAAGAAGAGCGGCGCACCTGGAAAACGACAATATCAGCGAGTGGCAGCAGATCCACCACCTGCTGATCCACCTGATCCAGATTGATCCGATACTGTAGCTTAGGAGTGGGCATCTGAGCTCCGGTTAGAAGCCACTTGGAGAATACCGAGGCAAACCTGATTCTGTGAGAGGGCAGCTGTATGCCCTCTGCTGTGCTGCTGCCCCTCTGGATCGTGAACGGCTGCACGGTTACGTTGTTACCAGCAGCTGCAGCAGCCGCAGCAGCAGCAGCATCACTCTTACCAGCAGCAGCAGTATCACTGGCAGCGGCAACAGGAGCACCATTGTGACCAGAAGCAGCAGCGTGCAAGACGCAAGCAATGGAAGAAGCGAGGTTCTTTGATACGCTGTCGCCAAACACCAGAACGAGCTTGTTTCTCAGCGCGTGGAGCATTCGTAGTGGGGTGAGGCGACTCATCCTGCAGGAGAAAGGCTGGGGAATGGGAGCAGATGGTGATAACATGAGAGATTGAGGAAAGAAGCGAGGTTCTTTGATACGCTGTCGCCAAACACCAGAACGAGCTTGTTTCTCAGAGAGCGGAGCAGTCGCATTGGGGTGAGGCGACTGGTCCCGCAGGAGAAGTAGGGCTTTTGAGGCGCCTCAAAAGTTGGGTTTTGAGGCGCCTCAAAACCCGCAGGAGAAGTAGGGCTGGGAAGAGGGTGACGATAGTGAGAGGCGGGCACAGGTGAGGGATGCAGCAGGCTCCTCGATGCGCTGTTTTCCAGAACAAGGAAGAGCTTATAGCGCGTACGTACCACCCATCTGTACTTTTGGCAAGAGAGGTCCGTTCTGCCGAGCCTCTGGCAGTTCTGGGTGGATCGGATGTACGGACACGTGAGGCCCGTGTAAAAAAGAACGGTAACGGAGAGAGGCTCATGCTTTTAGCGCGTAGCGTACGTACCACCCATCTGAATTTTTGGTAGGAGAGGTCCGTTCGCCCTAGTTTTTGGCAGTTCTGGCTGGATCGGATATATAGACACGTCAGCCCTGTGTAGAAAGGAATGCCCCATGCGCGTTGCCACTTGCCCGCTGCTATATTGCAGGTGAGGTTAGTGGGAGGAACATGAGGGGAGTCTGGAAGGGGAGGGGGAGAGACAAAGGATGAGTGGTAGGAGGGAAGGGCGTCAGAGCGGTGTAAAAAAAAATGCGCCACGCGCGCTGCCACTTGCCCGCTGCTATGTTGCAGGTGAGGTTGCTGGCAGGAAAGCGAGGGGTGCCAGGAGGTGGAGAGGGAGGGGCAAAAGACATGTGTAAGACACAAGGGGCGTGAGGCAGGTGCGAAAAGGACTGTGCCACGCGCGCTGCCACTTGACCGCTGCTGCCAGTGCTATGTTGCAGGTGAGGTTAGTGGGAGGAAGGCGAGGGGCGTCTGAAATGGGAGGAGGAGAAAATCGCTGCCACTCGGCCATAGCTATCTTGCAGGTCTGGTTAGTGGCAGGAAGGCGCGGAGAGTTTGGAGGAGGAGAGGGGAAGGAGGAAGAGAGGGGGCGCGTTGTCGTAGCTATTTGATTTTTTAATAGAAAGAGTACCCGGCCTACGTCGAGAGTGAGCGAGCGCAGGCACGAAAGGGCCTCATTGCCTTTATACGTCGGAGTTCAAGGGAACTTTGAAACATAAGATATCATTTTTAAGTCGACTTGAAAATGTACTAGACACGTTTCGAAGAGCTCTACACAGTTTAGAGTGAGCTCGAACACGGGGGGTTCGAGAGGAAGATAGCAGCAGCATGCAGTTTTTCCGAATTCTACGAGAGCAGCCTAAAGAGGTTGGAGGATGAGCAGCAGCATGACGGGGACAAATACAGATGGGACGCAACGGAGAAAAAAATAATAATAAAAAAAATCTCGAAGCTTAGGAAGTGTTTAGGAAGTGTTTTTCGTGGGTAGAGCTTGGATAACTTACACAGTCGAGAATGAGCATGCGCACGAGGGTTAGGCCGGCTCGGAGGTAGTAGCAGCAGCATGACGGTGAAAAAAAGGCAAACGGGACGGAACGACGGGACGGTTTTCCTCAAAAATCCCATGACTGTTGAACTGCCTAGAAACGCTGATGAAACGCTTCATATCAAGCGGAACCCTGACATTCCCCTCCGTACTCTACCGCAAAACAAGATTTTCTCGTCGCTATTTGGCTAGAAGCCTCGGTCGACTAAAAAAGGTTCCAGGTTACAATAGTGCCGTACGTACTTTGCGGTCTTTTTGCTCGAGTGCGTGCTAGCTGCACCAGGGGAAAAGAAATTGGAAGAGACGAGAGAGGGCTTTGGTTAGAAATGCAGCAGCTGAGGCAGCAGGAGAAAAAAGCCCAGCAGACGCAAAAATGCGAGGGAGAGGAATGTGGATGGGTTGGGGGGGCGTACACTGTTTGACGGTACTGTATGTATAGAAATCGGTTGAAAGGGGTTTTTGAGCAGGGTTGGCGGCGCTGTCGAATTTCGGCCAGCCAATCAAAACGGAGCGCGAATTGTAGGTTGCGCGAAATGGTTTGTTGGCATAGGAATTCGCTGTGTACAGTGTAAGAATTCCAGCAGATTTGCAGTTTGTTTCGCGCAATTGAGCGTGCACACATGATGATCTACATATATTTCTGATTTTGTGAATCAATTTCTACAGCTGCAGCCTGGATGGAAGCCAACTTTGCTTTCTCGACTTGCAAAGCCTCACTATCTGGTGGATAGTGAGCTGACAGGATCTGGTACAAGTGGCGGGACATATGGGGATTAAAAAGGAAGTGGGATACGAAATTGAGGAGACGAAGAAGAAGAAAAGAAATGGTGAGTGCAAGGAGCACATGCACAAAGTTTGGCACAACTCTAGATTGTCATACTTCACGAAGCGGGTTACCAGTTATCGTACGCACCGTCAACGCAGCTTTGCTGTGCTGAATGGCTTGTTTGAAATCACCGGAGCGACAACAAAGGAGCGCTATGATATCCTCTGCCTGTCATTCACCCATGCACAGTGCATCCTCATGCCCACAAACAAGAACAGTACATGTCGCACATGCATGCACATATATGCCACACAAACATGCACATACATGCCACGCAAGCACACACATAACACATAGACCCCCACAATCCATCTTTTAGGGCAAAGGAGGAAAGGATAAAATCAAGGAATTTAGGGTCAGGCGGGGTAGGAGGGTGAGAAAGGCATAAGATTGGTACGACAAAGGTGTGGGGATGTGCAAAAACAAGCACGTGATTGTACCTCTGCCAGGGTGCGGTTGAGAGGGTGCAAGTGGTGCCGAACTGAATCCAACAGTCGAGATGCACGCGAGAGAGACAATGCTGATGGTGGTCCACCAGGGCTGTCACTGTCTCGTAGCCTGATGTGGGTTACAACAAATGTTGTTGTGCAGAGGTTGATTTTGTTTAACCTTACCCAAAAAAAAAAAATAAAAAAAAAAAAGCTGTAGCTGGACTCCTACATCCCAACCATACAATTTTACATACCACTCTTACCTAAAGAATTCTGCAACGCATTTCTTACCTCAGCAATTCTGCTCTGATCGCATCCACTGCAGCCGCCAGCTTCCTCCCCCTTTCTGCTTCCTCCCCACCTTCACCCTCTGCATGCTCTCTCACACTTGGCAAATCTGCGATGCCCTTCTTACCTCAGCCCTCTCTGACGCACTTCTTACCTCAGCACTCTCTGACACACTTCTTACCTCAGCACTCTCGAAACACACTTCTTACCTCAGCACTCTCTGACACACTACCTACCTCAGCACTCTGAGCTGCACTTCTTACCTCAGTAACTCCGCTTTGATCGCATCCACTGCAGTCACCAGCTTCATCCCCCTCTCAGCTTCCTCAACCCCTGCACCCTCTGCAGGCTTCCCTTCACTCAGCAGCAGCTTCCTCCTCCTCCTCCCACCCTTGCCACCTCCTCCCTCCTTCCTCTCCTTCTCAAACAATCCACATCCACAAGCCGTACACTTCCAATTCCAACAACTGTCACCAGCCAGCCCTGGTACCACACCTCTCTCCCCACATCCCTTTGCATGGCAGTGGTAGCCTCGGAGACACAGGTCCGGAAACGCTCGGGAAGGTTCGGTGCAGGCTCGGCAGGAGCACTGGAAGAAGTACCTCTGGCGAAGCCAGGTTTGGCGTTCCGAAGCTGTCTTCTCCCCAACCTGAGCTCCGTACCCGATGCTGAGCTCTTGGCCTGGGAGGACAGGTTCGGTCGTTCGGGCCACTAGCAGACGGCCATGCGAAAGAGAAGTCACAGGGAGAGAAGAGGAGGAGAGACTAGGGAGTGGGGGTGTGAGTGAAGGAATTGGAAGACTAGAGGGGGGAGAGGAGGAAAGCGAGGGAGCAGAGAGGAGAGGAGAGGAGGGACTGATGGGAGGGATGGGAGGCGAGAGAGGGAGAGGAGTGGGAGGGAGAGGCGAGGTCGGGAAGGAGAGGGAGACGTTGGGATGGCAGCTGTGGTTGAAGAGCGATGCAGAGAGGTAGAGGGCCTGGGCGATGGGCACCTGGTGTGGGGGTTGAAAAGGGGTTGATAATAGTTGTCGAACGCAGACAGGTGGGCTGCGGAGGCCTTACGTCCATCAACTTGTATGGTTAAAACGACGAGACAAACCCCATGGAATGGATGGGTGTCCTGGTGAGCTGTGAGCTGTGAGCTTAGAGCGGTGTCTTAGGGAGCCAGTTTAAACAAATCGTCAACTTAATCCAGCACTTGTGTAATACGGTGTGGGGGTTGAAAAGGGGTTGATAATACGGTGGGAGAAAAGGGATGGAGGAAGAGAAAGCAGGAGGAAGAGAAAGCAGGAGGAAGAGAAAGCAGGAGGAAGAGAAAGCAGGAGGAAGAGAAAGCAGGAGGAAGAGAAAGCAGGAGGAAGAGAAAGCAGGAGGAAGAGAAAGCAGGAGGAAGAGAAAGCAGGAGGAAGAGAAAGCAGGAGGAAGAGAAAGCAGGAGGAAGAGAAAGCAGGAGGAAGAGAAAGCAGGAGGAAGAGAAAGCAGGAGGAAGAGAAAGCAGGAGGAAGAGAAAGCAGGAGGAAGAGAAAGCAGGAGGAAGAGAAAGCAGGAGGAAGAGAAAGCAGGAGGAAGAGAAAGCAGGAGGAAGAGAAAGCAGGAGGAAGAGAAAGCAGGAGGAAGAGAAAGCAGGAGGAAGAGAAAGCAGGAGGAAGAGAAAGCAGGAGGAAGAGAAAGCAGGAGGAAGAGAAAGCAGGAGGAAGAGAAAGCAGGAGGAAGAGAAAGCAGGAGGAAGAGAAAGCAGGAGGAAGAGAAAGCAGGAGGAAGAGAAAGCAGGAGGAAGAGAAAGCAGGAGGAAGAGAAAGCAGGAGGAAGAGAAAGCAGGAGGAAGAGAAAGCAGGAGGAAGAGAAAGCAGGAGGAAGAGAAAGCAGGAGGAAGAGAAAGCAGGAGGAAGAGAAAGCAGGAGGAAGAGAAAGCAGGAGGAAGAGAAAGCAGGAGGAAGAGAAAGCAGGAGGAAGAGAAAGCAGGAGGAAGAGAAAGCAGGAGGAAGAGAAAGCAGGAGGAAGAGAAAGCAGGAGGAAGAGAAAGCAGGAGGTAAATAAACTGTGGTAATGAAGAGCGAGGCAGTGAGGTAGAGTGCTTGAGCGATGGGCTCGTGGTCACCTGGTCTAGGGGAGGGGTTGACACAGAGAGGTGGAAATGAGGCGCTGTTATCAGTAAACAGGTGGGCTGCGGAGGTCTTACGTCCATCAACTTAGATGGTTCTTAAGACGGCGTAAAATGTTGGAATTTTTCCAAGGTCAAACAAAAGCGCTGTGTGGTTACCAGAAATAGCCTGGCTACCATCACAACTGCGGTTACCACTGCCGTACCTGTTCAATGCCCTCCAGTTGACCAGCAGTGCTGCCACTCTCCCCTCCATGCACTCGGCTCACTGCCACCGCATTGAACCGCAGTTGACCCAACACCACCAGCACTTGCCGACTTGACACTCGGAAGCGAGTCAAACGCTGATGAAGAGAAGATGCATGTTGCTGCTGCTGCTGCTGCTGCTGCTGCTTCTGCTGCTGCTCTATCCGCCTGCCATCTTTTCTTGTACGTGATAGTTCATGTGAGACTGCAGCAAGGGAGGAGTTGATGCAATGGGAAGTGACTATAGCGAGCAACGCTAGACGGATAAACTCGTCCTCCGACCATACCTGCCCTAGCTGCGCCTCTTTACTTTCTCCCCTCCCTTCTCCCCTGCCGTTTGCTCTCCTTTCTCCCTTCCCTTGGCCCTCCTCACCTCCTTCCTCCTCTCCGTTTCCCTGCGGCTCTTCTCCCTTCCCTAGCTCCTCCTCTCCCTCTCCTCTCATACTGTGAAGAAGTGATGTCGAAGGAGGCAACGACCCCAGATGATGACACAACAAATCCAGCCCTCTTCTTCCTTCCACACCCCCATTCAGCCTTCCCTCATCCTGCCCTGACCCGCCCTCACTCAATCCCACCTGCCCCAGTCCCACCTGCCCCAGTCCCACTTGTCCCACTTGCCCCAGTCCCACTTGTCCCACCTGCCCCAGTCCCACTTGTCCCACCTGCCCCAGTCCCACCTGTCCTGCCACCCTACCAGCCAAGGAGGCTTCTACCGGCAAGGCAGCATGCCAGCTGCTGCCGCCACACTCCCCCAGATGCTCCCCCCACCAGATAACACCTGCTCTCCACCCCGGCTGCAGCAGCTCTGCCGCTGTAGTAGCACCTGTATCTCCCCCCCGTCTTTCCAAGGCTGCTGTAGCACCTGTATCTCCCCCCCTTTGCAGTGTGGTTGTGGCCCGCGTATCCCCTCCCCCTTCCAATGCGGTTGTAGCAGCTGTATCTGTAGCAGGTGGGGCATTTGCAGCAGCTGTGACATATGTAACAGAGGCAGTATCTGTAGTAGAAGCAGCAGCATCTGTAACGGACGTTGTTACTCCTAGAGCCATAGCAGCGCAGAGGGGGCGACAGAAGAGGGCGAAGGAGCAGCCAGGGCAGGGGAAGGGGTTGGCGGGGAGGGGCAGCAGGCAGTAGTGGCAGCAGGAGGAGCGGTGGGGCTTCAAGAGGGCCTGGTGGGAAGAGCGGAGGGAAGAAAGGCGGTGGGAGGAGCAACCACTAAGGCCATAGATGCAACCACTAAGGCCATAGATGCAACCACTAAGGCCATAGATGCAACCACTAAGGCCATAGATGCAACCACTAAGGCCATAGATGCAACCACTAAGGCCATAGATGCAACCACTAAGGCCATAGATGCAACCACTAAGGCCATAGATGCAACCACTAAGGCCATAGATGCAACCACTAAGGCCATAGATGCAACCACTAAGGCCATAGATGCAATGGGACATCTAAGGCCATAGATGTCAATGGGACATCTAAGGCCCCAGTCAAGCGAGCGACCAGACCACATCGAGAAGGCCTGGGACCATTGGCCCTTTCTGAACAGTAAGGCTCTGCTCTGAAATGCCAGTGAGAGAACAAGAAAAGACAAACTCACCGCGGCATTGCTGCTCGCTGGAATGTCTCTTAATCGCTCTGAAATGTCTCTGGAATGTCTAACATGTCTCTGAATGTGAGAGAACAAGAAAACGAACGAGAACGAGAAAAGACAAACTCACCGCGGCAATTGGCTCTTCGAGCAGCACCACGGTGCCAGCTGGCACGCTGTCAGCACCGCCAGCTGGCAAGCCATGGGTGCCAGCTGGCTCTGTTCGGGCAGCAGCAGCAGAGGGTGTCTTACTGCCCGCACTGCTAGCACGGTCTGTTGTGGAAAGTCTCAGGCCCCACCCTGCGTCCGAGGCGTGAGGCATATGGATATGGTCAACAGCACTGGCAGCATCGGTTGACGCTGTGGTGTGTTGAGGCATGTCAACATGTGTAGCGGCAGTTTTGAGGCGCCTCAAAACTACACTGCTAGCACGGTCTGTTGTGGAAAGTCTCACGCCCCACCCTGCATCCGAGGCATGAGGGCCGCTTGCACGGATATGGTCAACAGCAGGCGTGAGGGTCTCAGCACTGGTAGCACCAGTTGACGCTGTGGTGTGTTGAGGCCTGTCAACATCTGTAGCGGTGGTATTGCCTGCAGCAGCACAGGTGGATTCTCCCCCCCCGCCAGTGGCAGCGCCTGGAGCTTTAAGAGCAGCAGAGTCCCGTTCTGCTGTTCTCGTGTGCCTGAAGGGTTCCATTTGCGGATGAAGATGAACCCATGTGGTTACCACTCCTCTTTGACTGCCCCTGGCTGCTGTAGCGGTGCCTAGTGTTGCTGTCACTGCCGCTGGCGCAGCTGCTGGTGCTGCTGCTGACGCTGCTGCTTGCGTTGCTGCTGACGCTGCTGCCTGCGTTGCTGCTGGTGCTGCTGCTTGCCTGAAAGCTGCTGTTTCTCGACTTGTTAGAGCTTCCTTGTTAAGTGCTGACCCTTCCTCTCCTGTTGCTGCTAGACTTTCCTTCTTTTGCTCCTCTGTAGTTTTCTTCAGCTCGTCAGCAATTTTCTTTGCCCCAGGTCGGTTCCCAGCGGCCTCCTCCAATAGGAGAGCTCTCTTCAAGTCACTGACTGCACTGTTGAACTTTTTTTGGGCAGCCCAAACACATCCCCTGCGAAACCAAGCCTGGCGTAAGAGCAAAAGAAAGGCAAGGCATGGCAAGGCGTGGGAAGCAATAGATTTTTCATGGCATGGTGCTTTATAGCCCGAACAAGCAACAGTATTTCAGAGTCATGGCATGAGAAATGGCATGGGATTGTGACATGGCATGGCGTGGTGTGAGACATTGCATGAGATATGGCATGACATGAAAAATGGAAAGGCAATCACCTTGCAGTAAGATGGAGAGAGGTGGATGGCATGGGAGCAGTCCTCCTCAGCCTCCAACAGTTGGAATGAGGTTATTTTGAGGCGCCTCAAAAACAACCTCATTCCACCTACCTTGCAGTAAGATGGAGAGAGGTGGATGGCATGGGAGCAGTCCTCCTCAGCCTCCAACAGTTGGAATGAGGTTATTTTGAGGCGCCTCAAAAACAACCTCATTCCACCTACCTTGCAGTAAGATGGAGAGAGGTGGATGGCATGGGAGCAGTCCTCCTCAGCCTCCAACAGTTGGAATGAGGTTATTTTGAGGCGCCTCAAAAACAACCTCATTCCACCTACCTTGCAGTAAGATGGAGAGAGGTGGATGGCATGGGAGCAGTCCTCCTCAGCCTCCAACAGTTGGAATGAGGTTATTTTGAGGCGCCTCAAAAACAACCTCATTCCACCTACCTTGCAGTAAGATGGAGAGAGCTGGATGGCATGGGAGCAGTCCTCCTCAGCCTCCAACAGTTGGAATGAGGTTATTTTGAGGCGCCTCAAAAACAACCTCATTCCACCTACCTTGCAGTAAGATGGAGAGAGGTGGATGGCATGGGAGCAGTCCTCCTCAGCCTCCAACAGTTGGAATGAGGTTATTTTGAGGCGCCTCAAAAACAACCTCATTCCACCTACCTTGCAGTAAGATGGAGAGAGGTGGATGGCATGGGAGCAGTCCTCCTCAGCCTCCAACAGTTGGAATGAGGTTATTTTGAGGCGCCTCAAAAACAACCTCATTCCACCTACCTTGCAGTAAGATGGAGAGAGGTGGATGGCATGGGAGCAGTCCTCCTCAGCCTCCAACAGTTGGAATGAGGTTATTTTGAGGCGCCTCAAAAACAACCTCATTCCACCTACCTTGCAGTAAGATGGAGAGAGGTGGATGGCATGGGAGCAGTCCTCCTCAGCCTCCAACAGTTGGAATGAGGTTATTTTGAGGCGCCTCAAAAACAACCTCATTCCACCTACCTTGCAGTAAGATGGAGAGAGGTGGATGGCATGGGAGCAGTCCTCCTCAGCCTCCAACAGTTGGAATGAGGTTATTTTGAGGCGCCTCAAAAACAACCTCATTCCACCTACCTTGCAGTAAGATGGAGAGAGGTGGATGGCATGGGAGCAGTCCTCCTCAGCCTCCAACAGTTGGAATGAGGTTATTTTGAGGCGCCTCAAAAACAACCTCATTCCACCTACCTTGCAGTAAGATGGAGAGAGGTGGATGGCATGGGAGCAGTCCTCCTCAGCCTCCAACAGTTGGAATGAGGTTATTTTGAGGCGCCTCAAAAACAACCTCATTCCACCTACCTTGCAGTAAGATGGAGAGAGGTGGATGGCATGGGAGCAGTCCTCCTCAGCCTCCAACAGTTGGAATGAGGTTATTTTGAGGCGCCTCAAAAACAACCTCATTCCACCTACCTTGCAGTAAGATGGAGAGAGGTGGATGGCATGGGAGCAGTCCTCCTCAGCCTCCAACAGTTGGAATGAGGTTATTTTGAGGCGCCTCAAAAACAACCTCATTCCACCTACCTTGCAGTAAGATGGAGAGAGGTGGATGGCATGGGAGCAGTCCTCCTCAGCCTCCAACAGCTGTAATGAGGTTATTTTGAGGCGCCTCAAAAACAACCTCATTCCACCTACCTTGCAGTAAGATGGAGAGAGGTGGATGGCATGGGAGCAGTCCTCCTCAGCCTCCAACAGTTGGAATGAGGTTATTTTGAGGCGCCTCAAAAACAACCTCATTCCACCTACCTTGCAGTAAGATGGAGAGAGGTGGATGGCATGGGAGCAGTCCTCCTCAGCCTCCAACAGTTGGAATGAGGTTATTTTGAGGCGCCTCAAAAACAACCTCATTCCACCTACCTTGCAGTAAGATGGAGAGAGGTGGATGGCATGGGAGCAGTCCTCCTCAGCCTCCAACAGTTGGAATGAGGTTATTTTGAGGCGCCTCAAAAACAACCTCATTCCACCTACCTTGCAGTAAGATGGAGAGAGGTGGATGGCATGGGAGCAGTCCTCCTCAGCCTCCAACAGTTGGAATGAGGTTATTTTGAGGCGCCTCAAAAACAACCTCATTCCACCTACCTTGCAGTAAGATGGAGAGAGGTGGATGGCATGGGAGCAGTCCTCCTCAGCCTCCAACAGTTGGAATGAGGTTATTTTGAGGCGCCTCAAAAACAACCTCATTCCACCTACCTTGCAGTAAGATGGAGAGAGGTGGATGGCATGGGAGCAGTCCTCCTCAGCCTCCAACAGTTGGAATGAGGTTATTTTGAGGCGCCTCAAAAACAACCTCATTCCACCTACCTTGCAGTAAGATGGAGAGAGGTGGATGGCATGGGAGCAGTCCTCCTCAGCCTCCAACAGTTGGAATGAGGTTATTTTGAGGCGCCTCAAAAACAACCTCATTCCACCTACCTTGCAGTAAGATGGAGAGAGGTGGATGGCATGGGAGCAGTCCTCCTCAGCCTCCAACAGTTGGAATGAGGTTATTTTGAGGCGCCTCAAAAACAACCTCATTCCACCTACCTTGCAGTAAGATGGAGAGAGGTGGATGGCATGGGAGCAGTCCTCCTCAGCCTCCAACAGTTGGAATGAGGTTATTTTGAGGCGCCTCAAAAACAACCTCATTCCACCTACCTTGCAGTAAGATGGAGAGAGGTGGATGGCATGGGAGCAGTCCTCCTCAGCCTCCCTTAGCTGTCCCATTCTCTGAAGATACATGCAATGCAGCAATGGTTGCACACACGCACATGTGCGGACACACACACATGGGCGTGCATGACGAATTAGCAAATGGAGCACACAGATTTGACACAACGCGAGCCACTTACATGCGGACACGTGGCATATTAGGGCCACTCACATGCAGACACGTGGCGCGATTGGTGAAGAGCACTGCCAGCAGGTCAGTTGAGTCCAGCGGCGCGTACTGCAGGGCCTGCAGGGAACCAGCACAACCCAAACGGGAGACGGATTACAGAACCAAGGTTGTGCATGAGAATTCCGTTATTTTTGAGACGTCTCAAGGGTTAGGTGAGTCCAGAGGCGCGTACTGCAGGGCCTGTAGGGAGCCAGCACAACCCAAACAGGAAGAATCTGTTTCGGAGGCGCCTAAAGAACAGTGAATACTGGAGAGCCTGCAGGGAGCCAGCCCAAGCCAAACTTGATGAGCACCAAACAAATAAAAGGGGCGTATGAAGGATTCTGGGGTTTCTGAGAACTCAAAAAAGAAAGAAAAAAAGAAAAATTACCTTGCTGTAGCAGGCTACAGCCTCAGCGTATCTCTGCTCTCCAAACGCGCGGCTGCCTGCGATCTTGGCCTCCCCCGTTGCTGCACTGTCCTTGGCGCAAGGCCCCTCGCGGTCAGTGAGCGGAGAAATCAGCTGCTCAAAGCAAGGAAAGAAGAAGAAAAAAACAATGTGAGACATTTAAGGAGGAAATCAGCATCCTTTGCACGGAGAAAAAACGCATTAGAGGGCGAGCGTGAACACCCAGAGTTTTTTAAACTGGCAGTTGCGGCTTGTAACGAGGATAGCTTGACAACCCATCTCACCTGATCGAACACTCGCCGGTGCGCGGGCTCTTCGAGAAGACTCCTCTCTATTGCCGCAAAAGCCGCCAAGGGGAGGTGCACTGAGAGAGTCTCCTTTACTTCGTCGAGCAGCGACGGCGACAAGAGACGCTGTAACGCGTCCATTGCGTGCCGAGTTGGAGACCAAAATCACATCTAGGGTGGAATGAACGGACACAGGAGGTGGAATGAACGGACAAATTCGGGTGGAGGAATTTACGACACACGAGCAGCTGCTGGGTAAGGGCGCGTAACCATTTTGCATTTTGTGATTTTGACGGACAGTCCGCTTAAAACGAAGCGGACGGTCCACTTACTGAAAACGGGACCGTCCGAAGTGAAAATTTGCAACTTCGGACTGTCCGAAGGCAGTTGTGACACCTTTCTTCTATTGTACAGTTTCGCGACAGCTGTACAAGAGTTACGCGATTTACGATTTTCATGTTTTTCGTCGTCGAATCATTGTTCTAAGAGAGTTGTCTCTGGTTGGTCATAGTAAATTTGCGAACTCTCATCACATGTTTTTGTTGGTGGACGAGATGCCCGAGAATTTTTACGTCGTGCACCAATCGGATGCAAGGAAATTCGGACAGTCCGTTTGAGATTCGGACTGTCCACGGTTCAGATTTCGGACCGTAGAAAATGGGAAAAAGTGTCACGACTGTCCGTTTAGTTGGCGATGTCGCCAACACCTTAACGAACACACTTACGACATATCGCGAAAACTGTTACCTTTTCGCCACCCGGACGGTCCACGGTTCGAACCGTCGGGTGCAATATGGTTACGCGCCCTAATGCAGAACAACAATGGTGGAGTTCTCTAGGCAACAGAGGTCCACTGCAGCCAAATTTGCGCACCACTGGATTCGACGTCCGCGTTAGTATTGCTTGTACCGTAGTATCACTTGCACAGGCAGTAAAGGAGTTTCACTAAAAAGTTAAACATGCTCTAGCTTCAATTACTACCACAATACCATCAGACAGGTTACAGGTAGCAACAAACAAGGGGAAGTGTTGTCAGGCAAATATCCCTAGGTAAGCTTCCAAGACTATGTAACTACTTTACGCCTGCAATCTCGTCCTACAGAAAAAGACATCAATCATCATATGATTCAGCTGTGCATCTTAGTTACGTATGTTCCATCCTCCTCCCTCCCTGCATTGCTCCCTCCCTCCGTCCCTCTCACCATTCCTTCCATTCCCCCTTACCTGATTCTCCCATCTCCCCATTGCGCCTGCCCCATCTGCACACCACTCCACCACTTCCCACCACTCTTTGATCCTCCCCCCTACTTCAACTTTGCAGCTTTCCCTCTCCCTCTCCCTCGTCCCCGCCCGCGTCCCCTACCTCTTCCTCTTCCCCCACCCACCATCTCCCCAGCCTCACTATTCCCATCCTCTTCCCCACCCTCCCCCTCCCCTCCTCCCTCCTCCATCATCCCCTCCCCCTCCTCCCCCTCTTCCTCCTCACCCCCACGCCTCCTCTTTTTACTCCTCCCCTCCTCATCCACACTTGCCATACTCCCCGACTCACCACCATCACCCCCACTCACCTCCCCTCTCCTCCCTGCTCCTCGCCCACCCCCTCTGCCTCCCCTCCTCCCTCCCCTCCCCCCCCTTGCACCACTCCTAACCGAGCTAGTAGGGGATCCCATCCCTCCTCCTCCTGCGCTCACCCCTTGGGACTCCGACCCTGCACCAGTTGCTTTCCTGGCAGATCTCCTCACCGGCTTATCTACCTCCTCCCCTGCAACCCCGTCCGCTTCCCCTGCCCCGCCTCTGCGCCTCATACGCCCCGAAGGGGTCTGGCTTCCCGCGGGCGCTCTGACCGGTGTGGCAGGTTTGGCTGTAGCGGCGGTTACTGGAGTGGCAGCTCCTGCTACAGCTGCTACAGCCAGATGAGCTTCGACTTCCACCACACCCACAGCTACACCAGCAGCACCATCTGCTGCCTCAGCATCCATTCCATCCGCCGCATCCCTGAATGCCTCATCCTCGTCCCCTGCAGCATCCCCATCCGCATACCCATCAGCAGCGGCAGCATCAGGAACACCCTCCGCATTGTCCTTCTCTCCCTCCTCGCCTTCCTTCCCTGCATCCCTCTCCTTCTCATCCCCATCTGAAGGACCAGCACCAGCAGGGAACTTGCTACCACCAGCAGCAGCACCACTACCACCACCGCCCCACAGACTAGCCAGACCAAAAGCCGTTTTCCTGCATTGCTCCAATGCCCAGTTTCGACGCGGCTGCGGAGGTTCGGTCATGGGCACAGCAGCAGGAGCAGCAGCATCTGTGGCACCTGCCTTAGCAGCAGCAAGTGCAGAGGTAGGAGTTGACAAGAGAGCCGATTTAGCTCCTGATTCCTTTCCAGGGGTTGTAAACAGCCCCCCCTCTTGATTGCTGCTGCTGCTGCTGCTGCTACCGCTGCAGCTGCCTCCGCTGCAGCTGGCTCTGTTGCTGGCACCTGAAATTTCGCCTGAGCCTGGGCTGGAGAGCCCAGCAGAGAGTTCTCCATGGTGGCGAGTTCGGATTTGAGTACTCGGAGCCGTTCGGCTTCCCGTGCCATGCCCTCTCGCTCCATTTCCACTGACCGACGCTGAGCCTGCAACACATTGGACGGGGATCAGGTGGGGGTGGGATGGAGATTAGGAAGAAACGGAGATTAGGAAGAAACGGTTGAGGCACATTCAAAAGATCGCCTTTCCATTCCCTCCTGCTCCATCTCCACTGACCGACACTGAGCCGGCAACACAATGGCCGTGTGAGGGTGGGGGAAAGGGGGATGGGGGAGTAGGAGGGTCGGGTGAGGTGGGACGGGATGGGGCAAGGATACGGCAAATTAGGGTTAAAGAAAGAGGTGTGGGGTGGGGTGGGGTGGGGTGAGGCAGGACCGAAATGAATCATACAGGAACAACTGTTGAGGCACAAGCTTGCCTTGCAGGGCAGGTACAAAAAAAAGGGGTGGGGTGGGGGGGGGGGGACCTCAGGCTTCAGAACAGCACTTCCCACCTCGAGCTCCTTCTTCTCCATCTCGAAATCCTCCCGCTCCTCATTCAGCCTCTCCCTCGCAAACCTTAGCTGCTCCGCCAAGTCATGCCCGCCAGCAATCCAGCTCGACCCCCCCGACAGCCTCCTCTCTGCACTCTCCGTCCGCCTCCCCGCCTCCTTCTCTTCCTTCAGCTGCCGCCGCTGCTGGTGCAGCTCCTGAATCATCTTCTGCACGTCATCCCAGTGCCTCTGAGTATCCGCCCTGTCCCTCGCCACCGCCTCCCTCTCCCGCTCCATTTTCTTCCTCTCCTCTTCCACCAGAGCCTCCCACTCCTCCCGCCGCCGCCTCTGCTCCTCGTCCAGCCTCCGGGACCGGGCCATAAGGTCCCGCTCCTTCTCCTGCCGCTCCTTCTCTGCAGCAGCCCTCTCCGACTCAATCCCGGCCAGCGTTGTCGCCACCTCCTCCTCCGCCTTCGCCCTGCGAGACACCAACTCCAGATTCTGCCGCTCCACCTCCTCCCTCTCTTCCTTCACCTTAACCCGCTGCTTCTCCAGCTCTCTAAGCTCTCTCTCCTGCCGCCGTCTCAGCTGCTCCACCTGCAACACCTCTGCTTCTTTCTCCGCAATCTCCTTCTTCAGCTCCACCCTCTTTGCCACCATCTCCTCTCTCTGCCTTCTCAGCTCCTCCCTCTCGCCTTCGATCCTCGCCCTCTCCTCCTCCACCCCAAGCCGTTTCTCTTCCACCACCTCCCGCATCCGCCGCAGCTTCGCCTTCTCCTCTTCCATCCTTGCTTCAAACTCCGCAATCCTCTCAGCCAGCCTGTCAGCCTCCGCAGCAGCACGAGCAGCCTGAGCCGCAGCAGCCTCTTCCCTCTCCTTCTCAAGCGCAGCCCTCTGCTTCTCCCGCTCACTCAGCAGCTCCCTCCCACCCTCCCTCACCTTCGCCTCCTCCACCCTCAGCCGCGCCCTCTCCCTCTCCAACTCCTCCATCTCCTCCCGCAGATGCGCCCGCTGCTCCTGAATGTTCCTCGACGCCTGGATCGCCTCTGCCTGCTGCTTCTCCAGCCCTGCAAGCTCCGCGATCCTCTCTCCTATCTCCCTCCTCTCCTTCTCCCGCTCCTGCCTCGCCACCTCCCTCTCCTGCTCAATCTTCCTCAACAACCCCTCGTTCCCTGCGCGTTCAGCAGCCAATTCCGCCCGTTCAGCAGCAGCAGCGGACCGCATCTTCTCCAGAAGCTCTTTCTCCTTCTCCAGCTCACTCGCAGCAACAGCAAGCTTCTCCCTCTCTGCAGCCACGCTCTCTCCAGCCTTCACTGCTGCTTCCTGCTCCGCCCTCGCCCTTGCAGCAGCCACTCTCGCCCCCTCCGCTTCCCTCTCCGCAGCAGCCCTGGCAGCCTTCAGCTCAGCAGCAGCAGCCTTGGCCTCCGCCTGTTCCTTCTTCAGCTCCCGTCTCTCCCCCGCCAAAGCAACCCTCTCCGCCCTCACCTCCTCCCTCGCTCCCACCACCTCCTCCTTCTCTCTCCCAACTGCCTCCCTCTCTTTCCCCAAAGCACCTCTCTCCCTCGCCAGCCTCACATTCTCTTTCTCAATCTTCGCCTCAGCAGCAGCCTTCTCTTTCTCCACCGCCTCCCTCTCTCGCCTCGCCAAAGCCGCCACATCCAGCCGTTCCCTATCCAGCCTCCCCATCGCAGCAGTCACTTCCGCCCGCTCCGCAACCAGACCCTCCCTCAGCCTCTCGAGCTCCTCTCTCGCGCGATCCGCCTTCACCCTCTCGCCTTGCACCTCCGCCTTCTCCGCCTGCAGCGCCTTAATCTCCCGCTCCAGCTCAGCCTTCTGCTGCCCCAGCTTCACTCTCTCCGCCCTGCTCTCCGCCAGCTCCTGCCGTGTGCTGGTTCGTTCCTCCCGAGCCTTCTCACGCTCCACCCGAACCTCTAGCAGCTTCTTCTGCACGCCCTCCTTCTCCTTCTCCACCCTCTCCCGCTCCTTCAGCAGCGCCGCTCTCTCCTTCGCCAGAGACTCCCTATCCCTCTTCACCCCAGCTGAATCTCTCTCAACCTTCTCCAACGCCAGTTTCCTATCCACTGCCACGCTCTCCCTCTCCAAAGCAATCTTCTTCACGAAGTCCTTCCTCTCTTCATCCAGCCTCGCTCTCTCCTGCAGCACCTCCTTCCTCTCAGCCTCCAGGGCATCCATCTCCCCCTTGGCTTTCTCCCAAGCGTTCCTCGCCTCCTTCGCGCCTCTCTCCGCAGCTGCCCGTTCCTCCACGAGAGATTTTATCGCTGCCCGATGCTCGGCTGCTTCTGCCCTAGCAGCTTCCCTCTCCTCCCCCAGCAACCCCCTCTGCCTGTGAACCTCCGCCAGAGCCTTCTTGACCTCATCAGCCTCTCGCTCCACCTGCTCCCTCTCTTTCCCCACGGCCTCCCTCTCAATCCGAACCGTCTCCCTCTCCGCCTCTCCCCTCGCTGCAACCTCCTGCTTTTCCATCTCCACTCCTTCCCGTTCCATCTCCACCACTCTCTTCTGCTGCTCAACCTCTGCTTCCATCCTCTCCCTCTCCCTCGCAAGCCCCTCCCGCGCCCGAACCACCTCCTCCTCCCTCCCCGTTACAGCCGCCAATGCCGCCTCTACTTCACCCATCCGTGCTGCTACAGCCGCTTCTCTCCCCTTCAGTTCCTCTGCTGCCGCTTCAAGAGCAGATTCCCGTGCGCTCACGTCCTCGAGTCTGCTTCCCAGCTCAACCTCCTCTGACTGCAATGCAGCTCTCTGGAAAGCCAGTTCTTCCATTTCCCTCTCCACCTTCTGTCTGCCCTCATCCACTTCCTTTCTCGCCCGCGCCACCTCCTCCGCCTCCTCTCCCAGCCTCACCCTCTCTTCCCGCGCCTCTGCCACCACCCTCCTCCTCTCCTCCTCGACGCCTTCTCGCTCTGCCCGCACGGCGCTCAGCATCTGCTGATGCTGCTCCTTCCACCCTTCCCTCTCCTGCTCCAGCTCCTTCCGACCCTTCTCCACCGCTGCCAACATCTCCCGCACCTTCTCCTCTTCCGCTTTCACCGCCTTCCCCTTCCTCTCCAGAGCCGCATGCTGCTGCGACAGCTGCGCAAACACAGTTTTCTTCTCCTCAATCTCCTTCCTCAGCTCACCCCGCTCAGCCTTCAGCGCCTCCCTCTGCCCTTCCACCTCCATAGATGCTTCTTCCAGCGCATTCCTCTCCTCACGCATCTTTTCCCGCTCCCCAGCCACCTCCTCCCTCTCTGCTTCAACCTCCTCTCCCTTTTTCCTCCACTCCTCCACAAGCGCTCTCCTCTCCTCCTCCAAGTCCTCTTTCCCCTTCTCCAACCTCGCTTCAACCTCCCTCTCTTGCCTCCTCACCTCCTCCCTCTCTTTCTGCACGTCAGCCAAGGCATCCTCCCTCAGCTTCGCAACTTCTACCTTCATTCTCTCCACCTCCTCCCTCTGCGCATCCAGTACCTCCCATTCCTCCTCAAACCTCTCCTTCTCCGCTTTCAGCTCCTGCACGCGCCTCTCCGCCTCCTCAAGTCGCTCCTGCGCCCGCTTCATTTCCGCCTGCGCGGCCTCCCGCTTGACCCGCGAATCCGCTTTAGTCTGCTCCGCTTTAGCCAGAGCGGCTGCTGCTTGGCGCTTCTCCGCCTCTGATTCAGCTCGTTCGGAGCGAATTCTCTCACGAAGGTCCTCCAGCTGCTGCTTCTCTGCCTGCGCCTCCGCTCTCGCCACTTCCAACCTGCAAGCCAAACCCGTGCAGTCCACATCAAAAGCAACAAACAAAGAACGTGAGCCACGGGTCATGAAAAAAAAACGGTGGGTGCAGCGTTATGCCTCAACACACAATGAAACACCAAAGCAGCACCTCTCGCCCTCCACGTTCTCCATCCTTTACCCCAACTCTCCCTTCCCAACTACACCCAACCTTCCCCCTCGTAGCACCGCTTTCCCCCCTCGTTGCCCCGTTTTCTCCCCTTAGCCCAAACGCAAGACTCACCGCCTCAAATCCCTGTCCAGCTGCGCCTGCCGCTGCTCCACCTCCCTCTCCCTGCTCGCCGCCTGCAGCACCAGCGCCTCCGCCTCCGCCATGCGCTCCGCCGCCCTCTCCGCGCGCCTCTGCACGCCCTGCTCGCGCTGCTCCACCAGCTCCTCCTTCTGCGCCACCTGCGCGCGCAGCCCCTCCACCTCGCTCTCCTGCGCCTGCAACCTCTCCCGCTCCGCCTGCCAAGCAACCGAGCAGCAAAGCAGCCAAGCAGCATAGCAGCCCGTACGTCAGCAACAGGCAGCAAGTGAAGCGCGCAAGAGAAGACGTAGCGTTCCTGTGCGACTGGAGAGCCATATAGGTCTCATGAAGTCAATAAGCAGCTCTCTATCTCACCAGCAGCGCGCGCTCCTTGGATTGCAGCTCCGCCTGCATCTCCTCCAGCTGCGTGCGCCCACTGCTCAGCGACGCTTCCACCTCGTCCAGCCCCTTCTTCTCACTCGCCTGCTCGTAGAACCGCACGGCACACAAAGAGCAAGCAGAGGCACACGAGATAAGCGGGCACGCAAAAACACAATACTCTAATCCCACCGAGCCTTCCTTGGAAATCGTCCAGAACGGCTTTTCATATTGGAGGAACTTTGGAGAACTCTCACCAACAACTTGGGAAAAAAAAAACTCAGAAGTTACAGGTGACCAAAAAAAAAGGGGGCTTGTTATATCTCACCAGCTTGGCCTTAAGGTCGTCCAGAGCAGCCTGCCGCTTGCGCAGGCTCTCCTCCCACTCGCGCACCCTCTCCTGCTCGCTCGCCACGCGCAGCTCCACCTCCTTGCCGCGCATCTCCCTCGCCACCGCGTCCTGGTGCACACACGGGCAAGGGAGAGCGGCGAGAGTTGAGGGAGAGGCACAAGGGAGAAGGACAAGGGGGAGGGACAAGGGAGAGGGACGAGGGAAATGGGAAGGAGTAAAACATCATCCAAAGAAGCAAAGCAGAGAAAAATACCCAGAGGCGAGACGAGACAGATGCAAAGATCGGAGCGGGTACGAAGCATAGACCAACCAACAGGATACAGAAGAATGTGAGCACCATGCAAGCACGTGCAGGAAACGAAAGAATCCCCACCTGCTGCTTTTAAAAGCCTAAAAAGTCACCCTTGTGCCAAACCCACCCCTGTGCGAAACCAACCCCTGCGTGCACCCTCATCCTTTTGCCAAATCCATCCCTCATTTCAGTCAACAGCAGCATACCTGTTCGCGCGCCACCAGCAGGTCCTCCTGCACCGCCAGCTCGCCCTCCCGCTTCACCAGCGCCACCTTACCCTCCGCCACCGCCTGCGCCTCCTTCCGCGCGCGCTCCTCCGCCTCCCGCGCCTGCTCCCGCGCGGACTCCAGCCGCCGCGCCTCCTCCTGCAGTGCCGCCTTGCGCGCCTCCGCCTGCTGCTCCGCGGCCTTCAGCTCATCCATCGCTGCGCCTATGCGCGCCTCCCGCGCATCCAGCATCTTCTCGCTCTGCACGCCCGTAAACACACCACACACGCACACAGGTACACCCACCCACACACCCCCCCTCTTTCCCCTCACCCCCCACCCACCGACCCACCGACCCACCCCCCCTCTTCTCCCCCCCCCCCCCCCAAACCCACCCACCCCACTTCCCCCTCTCCCCCCTCCCCCACACACACAGTCACACACGCGCGCAAACACACAGACACACACACACCCAAACACACAAGCACACGAACGAACGCACGTGAAGCAGTTGTCAGGAGCCATCACTTCCAAAAGCGTGTCCACGAAACCACATTATGCGTCAAGTAAATATCCTTAGCTGCCAGCCATTCCCCCTCCCACTCCGAATGCACAAACATCTGACCCCCTTACCTCCAGAATCTTGGCATTGCGTTGCTTCAACTTATCCTCCCAGTCACTCAGTGACCCTTTCTGCGCCTCCAACTCCCGAGCCTTGGCCTCCAGCCTGAAAACGCCACAAGCCATACAACGGCGCACACACCATTCATAAGACAATACGATTAACTATATCAGAATGTAATAACAAGAAACAAGCGTGTGGACTTCAAAACAGAATCGAACAAGAGCTCGTAAGGTGGACAACCATCCACCGGGAATCTTCCAGTTCGTATTCCCACCCCCCCCTCAACCCAAGCATTACAAGCAACCCTCCCTTTCCCCTCCCTCACCTATCCTTCTCCGCCTGAACTTCGCGCCGGCCATTAGCCTCCCTGGCCTCCAGCTCCTGCTGCTTCCGCTCCGCCTCCGCGATCCGCCTGCTCGCCTCGCTGCGGCTCGCCTCCACCTGCCGGCTAGCCGCCTCCGCCGCCGCCAGCTTCTTCTCCGCGGCAGCCATGGTAGCGTTGGCCTGGTCTAGCGCCGTGCGCGCGTGCTTCTTCGTCTCCTCCACCTCCACCTGCAGCTCCTTCACGGCTCGCTCCATCTGCAGCGGAAAAGAGACAACGCAAGATTTATGTTCTCCGCAAAACGGTTGTAAAATTTTCAAGTTTCGTTTCGATTTTCCTTCTGCTTTTCCACCTCCACCCCCAGCACCTTCACACCCCGCGCTGTCTTCAGTGCAAATGGAAACACTTAAGGCGTCGCACGACGGCCCGTAATAAATGGCATCTAAACTTCTTTCAAGTTAAACGCTTAAACTTGTGAACATCATGAAAATCGATCTTGCTGAATAACAACGGAGACCGCGAGGAAGCAAGGAAAGCAAGGACGGAGGGAGCGCAGAGAGAAGCAGACGGAAAGAAGCAACGCGGCGAAAGGAGACAAGATAGCGTACGCTTGCAACGCAGTCCTGTTCGATGGCGAGCGCGTCTTGTAGGGCCTTCTCCCTCTCCTTCGCCTCCGCCAGAGCGACCCTGTGCGCTGTCGCTTCGCGCTGCAGCTCCGCTTCCGCCTCCTCCAGCGCCGCTCGCGCGTCCTCGTACTTCGGTAGCCACTTCTGCCGCTCCATCAGCAGCAGACCCATGTTGTACTGGTACTCGTACAGCTGCCAGAAAGAGTAAAAAACGAATAAACAACGAAATCAACGTAAATAAGAGACAATGTCAAATTTGAATTCGAAATACGCATAGAGTTAAACAGCATTGATAGCTGAAAAAAAAAAAAAAAAAAAAAAAAAAAAAAAGCATCACCACCACAACATAGAATGCTGACGATTCCAGTGAAGGAATAAAATACATCGCTTCAAAATACCTCTTGATCCAGCGAGTTCGCCTTCTCCATTAACGCGTCTCGCTCTTTCCGCAGAACCGCGACCTCGTCCAACCCTGACTCCCGGTATCGCTGCCAGACTTGCTCCTCCTCTTCGAGCCTCGTCTCCGCAACCGGAACAATGGCTCGGCTCTGCCTTGCTGCAGACCTGGGAGGAGCCGGCTTCAGGGACGCTGCTGCGATGGCAGCCAATGCATCTTTCGCCAAGGCTGGCGACGGATTGGCTCGCGAAATGGGGATACCGTCGACGGTGACGATATCGGCACCGTCGGCGGAAATGAAGCCTGGTGTGCTGTTTCTGCGCCTGGCGCTGCTTCCAGGTGCTGCTGACGTGTCAGGAGCCTTTGGTGTAGCATATTTCTTGGTAGATTTCAGACCGTTGTGTTGAGGAGAGTTAAGAGGAATGTTGTCGAAAGTAAGTCGAGTAGCGGTTGCTGAGATTGGCGAGAACGTCGAGTACTGATTCTGATCCATGACTGAATCTGCCTCAGATCAGCAGAAACTTTACACAAAATCGTTAAGCGAGCCTCCAAATGAGCAATTTAAGAACCAAGTACATAACCGTTCGTTAAGAAACCATGGCGCGAACGCGCACGGATAAAAACGGCCTATTCAATGTCAGCGCTATTCTAGGGTTGACAATGGCGCTGGAGAAATCCAAACAAGGGGATCTGAAACAACAGAAACTCAGAAAACCCTAGAGATCTTCGGCTGGCTCCATGATATCAATCGTCTGCGAAAATGGATTTGTGTCACAGATGCTGTCAAGATGGACAGTGATCAGGATTCAGGGTAGAGGGAAGAGCAATTTTGTCATTCTGTAACCACTTGGTTTCGCAGACGTTGACGAAAAGAGTTTAGCTTCAAGGTGACGATATTGGGTTTTCGTCAAGCCTATCGCCACAGGAGATATGAACTGGCAGTCAATTCTGCCTGTCAGCAGCTTGCCGCGCTTTTCTGACAGTACGACTCGTTTGATGGTGCGTCGGTAAGGAACGAATTCGTTTACGTCTTATTGCTATATCGTTTTCGGAATTCTGCCATTCTTCCTCTGGCCTTGCCCTAACCCTGCAAATTTGCTGGCAAACCAGCCTTTCTGACTGGTCGAGTCGCCGTGAAGAAATAAATTGCACCGTTCGTAACCGTTCAAAAACTTACAAAACTTCATATTTATGGACTCTCCCAGCCCCAACCACATCACAAGCAGAAAGAAATCGCGCCTCGTTCACCAACAAAATTTGCTTCACCCACCATTTTGCACCAACACGCCCAGGCACAGAAGAACCTCCACAGAAACACGAACCCAAAGAATGTCACAACACCTAGCACTTCTGGACTTAGGTGCCAACCACATAACATTCAGCTATGGGAGAGTGTGCGCGGGGTATTTGGATCTTCCAACGACGGCTCGTGCTGCTCGCGGCCGCACTGTTGCTTAGTTTGGCAACGCATGCAACTGCTGCATCATGGTTTCCGTGGTCTATGGCGAGTGAGTTTATTCCCTTCGTTGATACTTTTTCTCGTAAATCTTTTCGTCCGGGTTCTAGCTCCATCCAGCGCATTCAGCGTGTTCATCCAGCCTATCAACCGTATAGAATCCGCGGAGCCTGATCACGCTGAAGATCAGCCAGGGAGACACAGAGAGCATTCCCTTTGGATTGGGTAGTCTCAGACAATATTAACGACTCACGGAACTATTATTCTCACCGGCAGACTCGCTAATACCGCCAACGGCGGTTGGGAAAGCAGGAGAAAAAATCTTGTTGCAGATAGTTCTTGAGAAATTTTAAAACCCATCCGCCACTTTCTCTCTTCCCCCCCTCTTTCCCACCACTTATCCCCCACTCACAACTCTCACAACTCCCCCTTCTCCCCACCCCGTCCCTCTTCCCATCTCCCTCCCTCCCCTCCCCACTACCCCCCCTCCTCCCCCCAACCCCTTCCTTCTCCCTTTTCGTTTCGTCGCACCCCATTGAGTCAGAATCGTCGCGCTCTGCTCATGACTTAAGTTCTCGACAATGTCTCTGAATTAACCTCAATCCCAAAGTTGCCTTTCTCCCGCCATAGGCTCACAAACTAATGACTCCAAGTGGGAATGCGACATCACCAGCGGGGAGTGGGTGGGCGGGAGGAACCTTCCTCTCTACACGGGTATCAACTGCCCGTACGTTCGCTCCAGTCATAACTGCGAGAAGAACGGTCGGCTCGACAAGTCGTTTCAGAAGCTCAGATGGCGGGTACGCGTTACAGTGACGCTCGTTTCGTTTCGATTCAGCAAACAACATACAGTGACTGGAACCTTGCGGGCTTGAGAGGTGTTTCTATTATTCATGAAGAAATATCCCATTTCTTGGCTTGTGCATCCCCCCTCTCCCTGAATCCTAGCCTCATACGTGCAAGACCTGGCGAATGACTCCCAAGTTACTGCGTAACCAGCTTCGCGACAAGTTCGTTCTCGTGTTCGGCGATAGCGTGGCGAAGAACTTCGCGGCGTCGGTGATGTGCGTGCTACACTCGTCCAGTTGGAACCTGACGGAAGAGTTTCAGTTCGAGTATAGAGGGAGTGTCGCACACGGCATGCAGGTGAGTCGCAGATGACAAGAAGGTGAGTCGCACACTATCGTCGCTGGAACGTCTGTATGAATGAAACGAGCAACGCAATTCTGCCCTCCCCATCCCTTCTCCTTCCCAGGCACCATGGATTGGCTTTTGTCTCTCTTTCGGTGACCCTCTCCCTTCCCCTCCCAACAATCCTTCACCCACCCACCCATCCACCCGCCAACCCCATCAGATACCGCGGTACAATATCCGCGTCGCTTCAGTCACATCCAACTTCCTCAGCAACGCCACGGTCCTCCCATCAACCTCCTCCTCCTCCCCCTCCCCCTCCCCCTCCGCCTCCCCCTCCCCGTCGCTTCCGCCTCTCCCTCCCCGAGTCAACCTGGACCAGCTACAGGGCGACATTCTGAATCTTATGCCCCTTGCAGACCTTGTCGTTTTCCAAGCGACCAACTGGTGGACCTCTCGCAGAAACAAATTCTTTATAGGAGACACCGAGTTATCTACAATAACCGTTACAGAGGCCTACGAAATCGCCCTGCAGACGCTGAAATCCTTTGTGTAGAGGGCGCAGGAGCGAGCGTTCAAGGGCACCGCTGTGCTGCTGGGGGCGTCCCCTACGCACTATGAGCTGCCCCTGCCAGGTGTCCCTAGGGGGTCGTGCCAGGTCAACCAGAAGCTCACGTGGCTGCAGGTGAGGTATAGGAAATGGGAGTCAGTGGTTAAGGTGTGTCGGAGTGAGGGAGTGCACATGGACGGAGAGAGGGAGTGAGGCAGTGCGGGTGTGACAGAGAGTGGGAGTGAGGGAGTTTGGGGATCTCTATGGGGCAACATGTATCCATTGTACCAATCCAGATTTCTGCCAGTCCCGCATTGCTGGTGCTTCCTGATGACTATGTAACCGTTCGGGTGTCAAATTTCCTGTTGCAGGCGCAAGAGATTCGACAGGGGGACACCAGTGTGGAGGGGTTTAGAGAGGTGGAGAGGCGGGTGCTGTCTGGGTCTCCTGTTCAATACCTGGATGTGGGGCCTATGAGCGACTCACGACCGGATGGACACATACAGAACTGGATGGATCCAGGTGAGGACCACTTGTGGATTATGATGATAGTGTACAGCTGTCTGTCTGGGCCCTTTTGTGCAGTCAAAATTGCGCAGATTTGCGGGTGATGCTGCCAATCGAGTCAGTGTGGGTTCGTCTCTCATGCTCATTTGGTGTTTGTTGTTGTTGTGTACAGGAGGGATGAGTCCATCCACGCGTGATGATTGTCGGCATTGGTGTGAAGGAGGAGTTACTGATGCATGGCTTGAAATGTTGTACAATACACTTCTGTACTAGGGCATCTGTACTACCATATGTATATTGGTTCTAACATGGTGTGCAAAAGTACTAGTAGCATATACATATGGGCTCACACATTAGCTACGCCAATGTCAAGATGTGTTTTCTACATATTTACTTTACTTTAAGAAGGATGGGGTCGCTAATATTAGGTTCCTTGTGGTCCAACTTGGGCAATCAAAATAGCTTATTCCAATGTAATGTGCACGTATGGCGAATCAGTAATTTTGTTTTCACGAAATAGATCACATCGTACACGCAGGAGTACAAACCCAGTTGAAAATTGGAATAAATGCTTCGCCTGAACTCAGGGAATGCCATGACACGTGCCTGATTTATTCGCACGATTCCCCTTCTGGAGAACACCAGACCAAAAGCAGGTTCTGCTACTAAGCTGTCAGTTCAGACGTCAATAATCTCATCGGCTGCCTTCTGTGCCGTCGCTTGTCTTCGTTTGCAGTCGCTTCGCTTGCAGTCTCTTGCGGTCGCCGATCCTCCAATGGCGACCCTTCGTCTTTCGCTACCCGTAGCCACGGTTCTGGTTAATAGTCGTTTGAGTCGCGATCACTTCAGACCGAGGAGACGAACAGTTACTGCTCAAGCCAGTGCGTGCGCCTTGTCGCTGGTGTCCCATTTTGTTCTCTCTCTTTCTATCTCTTTTTTCTATTTGTCTTGAATGTCCCTCCTTCATGGCATCTGACTTAACTGGCTGAGATCCGATAAGACGCAGTACATTTATTACCATACTTTGAGGATGGAAGCAGGAACTCGATGCATTTTTTCAAGACTGACAACCGAAGGACTGTCTCCTTGTTTCTGCGTCCCTTTCAGGCGGGGAAAGCACGTTCACGAGTCCCAAGGCGGGGGCTGTAGGGGTGAAGCGGCTGCAGGAGGGAGCTGCGCCCGGCACATACTACGGGCCCAAGTAATGCTGCTGCTGCCCTTAAAGCCTTGCTGGAGCTCGCGTATTCTCGCCCAGTCAACATCACATGCACCAGTTGTTGGCTTGACGTCTTGAAGCTTCCCCGTTCTCACTTTCGCTGTCTCAGACTCACGTTTTGAGTCAACTCACAAGACTCTGTTTTGAGGCATTGTTCCTTGAGACAATGTTGGTTGTGGGATAACCCCTTAGTGATTGCTACTTGCGTGTGCGCATGTATGCGTGCGTATGTCTGTGTGTTTCACATGCGTGTATCATGTATGCACTCTCATGCATGCATGCCTGTGCTGCTGTGTACACATGACTCGATGCTGCAGAATTGACAACGGGAAGCCAATCACTGTGGAGTTCGACCTCGGATCTGAAACTGTATGTTAAAGCTTGGATTGCAAACTTCGGATGTTACATGTTGCAAGCTCTGTTCCTCAAGTTAAGGCCCTGGTAAAGGCCAGCGAAAAAATACCTAGTACAAAGTGTGCACCCGATGATCCGCTGCTCCTGCATGCCTCACCTGTACCACTCGTGGCTTTCACGGCAGATCACAGTGGAGTCAAGGGAGGGCGAGAACCTGCTGCATCTGGCCGAGAGCACTTTGTCAACGCTTCTAGAAGCGATCAGAAGAGCCTAAGTTTGGTCTACATCTGCCTTCCCCTCCACGACAGATTACAGTGGAGTCAAGGGAGGGCGAGAACCTGCTGCATCTGGCCGAGAGCACTTTGTCAGCGCTTCTAGTAGCGATCAGAAAAGCCTAAGTTTGGGCTACATCTGCCTTCCCCTCCACGACAGATCACAGTGGAGTCAAGGGAGGGCGAGAACCTGCTGCATCTGGCCGAGAGCACTTTGTCAGCGCTTCTAGAAGCGATCAGAAAAGCCTAAGTTTGGGCTGCATCTGCCTTCCCCTCCACGACAGATCACAGTGGAGTCAAGGGAGGGCGAGAACCTGCTGCATCTAGCTGAGAGCACTTTGTCAACGCTTCTAGAAGCGATCAGAAAAGCCTAAGTCTGGGCTACATCTGCCTTCCCCTCCACGGCAGATCACAGTGGAGTCAAGGGAGGGCGAGAACCTGCTGCATCTAGCTGAGAGATGTGGCGCCATGAAACCCTCTGAGGTACTCATTTGTTCGTAGTGCTACTACAGTACCACCACTACGGCACGCCTTTGGTTGTGGCAACTGAAGGGATGAAGCTTCTCAACCTAGCTGAGAGATGTGGCGCCATGAAACCCTCTGAGGTACTCATTCGTTCGTAGTGCTGCTACAGTACTACCACTACGGCACGCCTTTGGTTGTGGCAACTGAAGGGATGAAGCTTCTCAACCTAGCTGAGAGATGTGGCGCCATGAAACCCTCTGAGGTACTCATTCATTCGTAGTGCTACTGTATGCCACTAGCAAGGAAGCAACAAATAGCAAGAAGCTCCTCAGCTAGTTGAGAGACATGGAGGCACATTACACACAGATATAGGTTTGCCTTCCGTTCACCTCGACAACCTATGCCAATTTTTCCTCTTTTTTTTTTATAGGCATTCCCCTTCCCCCCCCCCTCCCTCCTCCCTCCCCTCCTCACTTCCTCCCCTTTCCCCCCTCTTAACCCTCCCCCTCCGCCTCTTCCCACACTCCCCCGCTTCCGATTTGATACCAGGAGTTTTGTTTTGAAGGGACGTGCTGCCACTGCGAGATGGAGGTGGAGGGAGGAGCGAGTGAGGTGAGGTTCCTTGCAATGTCACCCGGTTCCAGCGTGCCCGTTTTCTTACGTAAGACCATTCTTGTACATACATGTTGGGCAGCATCCACAATCCACATGTGGCCAGTTTAGCGATTCACCTAGTGATTCACCATCGCTTCCATCCCATCCCCTGCTGTGATTGTATGCAAGCATGCATGCTTTCAAATGCAAGTATTGTGCCATGGGGCATGGGGCACAAAATAAGGTCAATACTTAGTTGGGAAAAGAAAGAAGGGTGATCAAAGAACCCACCGATGTTTGCCATGTTTGGTTTGGGCATCATTGTAAAGAACTGTTCATGCATGCCGATCAGTTTCAATATTCATCGCTTTTATTTGCCTGCCATCAATCAACCATGTGTGTGTGCAGGCGGGGTATCGTGCCATGGGTGGTTCCGACCTCATTCGAAGCTGCATTTGCCCAGTGAGCTCTGAATTCCCTCTCAGCTAAATGTGCCCGCTGCAGACTGCACTTCCGCCCGCCTACCCTTTGTACCCCTCCCTCCCCAACCCCCCCTTTTTCCCCCCTCCCACTGCACAACCCCCGCTTCCCTACCCTTTCAACCCCAAACAACCCCCCCTTCCCCCGCCCACCTTCTCCGTCTCCCTCTTCCCTCTCACCCCTCTTTTAATCTCCCATTGGAAATATTACCCTCACTGTACCTGACATGTTTCTAAGCAGACCCAAGGACTCTTCTATCTGTTTCCTCTCGTCTCCCCCCCCGGTGCTTCCAGGTGCCGGGTCGCAATGGCGGCTCGCTCAAAGTGCGCATTCTCTGTGAGGAGGACGCATGGGGGGATGGCGTTCTGTAAACCGCGGCTGGAGGACTTTGAGCTATACTAGATAGTGACCCTTTTCTTGGTCAACGCTGCTGCAGGGTATTTTTGAGAATTCTCAAAAATACCCTGCAGCAGGCTGGAGGATAGCTAGTGACCCTTTTCTTAGTCGACTCAAAACTTGCATCAGTGAAGAGGACGCGCAGAGGGATGCCGTTTTGTAGAGCGTGGTGGGTGGAGGATAGCTAGTGGCCAATTTCGAGTGACTCTGGAGGCTGTTTTTTGTCAGGGGTGAGGTGTGTGGCAAATGGTGTTTGGTAAGGACGGGATGAGTGGTGCTACTATCAGCCCAGCATTCCCCGAGTATTCTGGGCTCAAGATGCACGGGAAGCGTGGTGGGAAAATGTGCTCTAAATGGTACAGTATGTTGGTAGATGTTGTCATGCTGCGTATGCGGCTCACTAACGTGTCCCATTTTTGCTGCGCAGATCTCCACACAGGTATAATACAAATATGCACACAGGTCCACAGTCAACCCAGATACAGAATGAAAAACAAAACAGCAATTACAAGTCACAAGCTGGGCCAGAAGAAGTATAGTAGACATCTCTAACAAGCACAAGCAACTCCCCACCCAGGCAACAACTATATCACTGTCTCCTAAAAAGACAGCTGCGTGGTAGACTGACAGGTACATTCCTCTATTCACTGCTCCCTATTGGGTGCTTCAGTTCAGTGCCTTTCCAGCACGTCAAAGAGCCCAGTAACAGCATCATTCTCCCTCCAGCCACCAAGGCTTTCGAGTCAACTCAAAAGTCAACTCCTTATAGAGTGCTTCAGTTCAGTGCCTCTCCAGAACGTCAAAGAGCTCAGTAACAGCATCATTCTCCAGCCACCAGGAGTCACCAGCGTGAAGAGAAGCCTCATTCAGCCTTTCTGCTTCTCTCTCATTTGTTGTTGCTGTCTCTGCTGCCTCTGCTGCTGTCTCTGCTGCCTCTGCTGCTGCCTCTGCTGCTGTCTCTGTTGCTGCCGCTGTTGACCCCGATGCTGATGTTCCTGCTGTCCTTCCGTTTGTACCTGTTGCATTTCTGTTACTAACACGCCCGTTGCTGTCTGCAGACTCGTTATAAGAAACAAAACCTTTGTCTCCGTTACAAGCTGCCCCATTGGGCACGAAAAGGGCGTCTGTAACAGCCGCACCGTTGGAGCTTGAGGAAGGCAAAGTAGCACATCCCACATCCCACGTCTCTAGACCTGCTTTCCACATCCCACCCCCTTCACCCCACTCCCAACTGACATCTCCCTCCCCCTCGCCTTCAGAGCTGCTTTCCCCATTATCATTTGAAGCTGCCGTCCACCCCTCGTTGTCGATGCGTGCCTCTGCTTGTGCCTCTAGTTGTGCCGTTGCTTGTGTCTCTAGTTGTGCCTCTGCTTGTGCCTCTGGCTGAGGTGCAGCCCACCACAGCCCATCTGCGTCTCCTCCACTGTTCACCACCTCTGCATCACCAATCACCGGCGGTGCTGCTGGTCCTGCTGCTGGGGGTGTTGCTATAGAAGCACCAATAGCCACTGCAGCAGCAGCTGCTGCTGCTGGTGGGGCTGGGTTTGCTGTTGGGTGTGCCGGTGCTCCCGTTGCTGGTGCAGCAGTCTTTCTCGGCCAATCACTGACTGGATAGGCACGCACTCGGATCTGCACCTCAGGCTCTGATTCACCATCATCCCTGACGCCCTCTTTAGTCACATCGCTCGTAGCAGCAGCAGCAACTGTGGTGGGATCAGTAGTTGCATCCGCAGATGCAAGAGGAAGTAGGCTGGAATTGGCAGGAGTAGCAGAAACACGAGGAGGAGGAGGAGGAAAAGGAGGAGGGACACTGGTACCTGCAGCAAACCCAGCATCACCACTTGCAGCATCATCAGCAGCAGTGCCACCAGCGACACCCCCTGCTGCTGCCCCATCACCCACAACCTTAGAAGCAGCAGAAGCAGCAGCAGCAGCCACGGCAGCAGCAGCCAGAGCAGCCTTACTGAGCGCCTTACCAGCAGCAGCCTTCGCTCCTGCCTTCACCACACTCTTCAGCTGCGACGAGAATTGCTTCAGCCTCGCACGCTTACTCCCCCTCCTGCTGCTGCTGCTGCTGCTGCTGCTGTTGCCACTGCTGGTTCCGCTGACGCTTGCCTCTGCTTCCCTCCCCCGTTTGTCTCCTGCAACAGACTTGAGAGTTTCTCCAGCAGCTGTGACTCTGTTTCTAGCTCTGTTCCTCAGGTCCTTGAGGGTTTCCCCTGCAGCTTTTCTCGCTCCTTTAGCAACAGTCTTTGCAGCTTCTGAATCTGCCGCCGCTGCTGCCGCTGCTGCTGCTGCTGCCGCTGCCGCTGCTGATAGTTCTGCTGCTGCTCCTGCTGTTGCTCCCGCCACTGCTGCTGGTCCTGTTGTCTCTCCCTTGAACCTTCCTGGCCCAAACAGCCACTCTCCATCACTCCCCCCGTCTCCATCGCTCCACCCCTCACTCCCACTACTCTCGCTCTCACTGTCACTCTCGCTGTTCCCATCCCTTGTTCTCCCACCCTCCTCTCCCCCACCATCTCCGTTGAATCTGATCCGAACCTTCGTCTTGTTGGGCTTGCCGAACTTCCCCAGGACTGTGGTTCGGCCCGAGCCTTCCTCCACGTACGACTTGTAGGTCAGGACCAGCCGAACCTCGCCCTGAGGTGCGGGCTTCACCCCAAAGGGCCCATCTTGTAACAGTGGTAACCACATGGAGACTGGAATGCAGTCCTGCAGCTGATTCAGAGGGACCTGTGGTGGGGAGGGAGGAGGAAGATATAGGCACTTATTGTAACAGGTGTAACAGCAGTAACGTGGTAACCACATGGAGACTGGAATGCAGTCCTGCAGCTGATTCAGACGGACCAGCGACGGGCTTGGGGGGGAAAGGCAGAGGTTGATGAAGGAGCTCAATGTAACAGTGGTACGTGGGTTAACCATATGGGAGGTGAGATGCCTCCGAGGGCTCTTCTCACAGAACAGAACGCCCTGGTTCCACACCGGGTCCTGGTAGCAGGAGCTTTTGAGAATTCTCAAAAGTGATTCCCAAGTAGCAGGAGCTTTGTGACATCAGTGACTACTTCATAAGAGGGACTGCTGCCATGCACATGCACGGCAGTCCGCTTCTGCCTCTTTGGGTTCTCCACGCAGAACAGAACGCCCTGGCTCCACACCGGGTCCCCGGGGCCTATGAGGGCTAGTCCTCCCTACCTGCGGGGCCCGTCTCAAGAGAGGTTGCTACCACCCACCTGCACGAAGCCCAAGTCTCGTTGGAACAAGGCCGAGTCCCGCACCACGACAGTGAGCTTCTGCCTCTTGGGGCTCTCCACGCAGAACAGAAAGTCCTGATTCCAAACCGGGTCCCCAGGGCTTGCAAGGGGCTAGTGAGTGAGACTAGTTCTGGGAGAAGAGAGACTGCTATCATCCACCCACCTGCACGAAGCCCAAATCTCGCTGGAACAAGGCCGAGTCCCGCACAACGACAGTCAGCTTCTGCCTCTTGGGGCTCTCCACGCAGAACAGAAAGTCCTGATTCCACACCGGGTCCCCGGGGCTTGCCGCATGCGACGTCTGCCTGTTCCTCTTGCTCTCCACCACCGCCCCCCCAAACACCAACCGACAGTACGGGTCACTCAGGAGCGAGAGAGGCCGGCCGAGAATCGCCAGGGGGTTGCTGCTTCTGTTGTTGCTGTTCTTGTTGCTTCTGTTGTTTTTGTTATTGCTGTTGTTGTTGTTCCGGATAGGAGGAGGTGTGGTGTGGTTGGAGGGAGAGGAGCTGGAAGGGGAAGAGAGGGGGGAGGGAGGGGAGATGGGGAGGGAGAGGAGGGAGAGCGGCGAGGTGGGGAGGTTGCGGGCCTCGCAGAGGGTGACTGAGAGCTCGCCTTTGAAGGCGTCGGAGGTGTCGCCCTGGAGGGGCGCGTGGATGGCGGACGAGGGGAAGGGGGAGGCGGAGGGGGAGGCAGAGGCGGAGGAGGAAGGGGCGGAAGAGGAGGCGCCTGCGTTGGCAGGTGCGGTGCTGATTCCTGTTGTGCTGAATCCTGTGGTGGTGGTGCCTGTGCTGCTGCTGCTGCTGCTGCTGCCAGCCCGGTTTGCGGCACTCTGACTGCTCGTTACATCGGTGCTCTTGCTGCTTAAGGTAGAGGCGGTGCTGTTGCTGCTGTCTTTGCTGCTGCCGTTGCTGCTGCCGTTCCCGCTGCCGTTGCTGCTGGCTCCTCCCCAGTTCAGGCCTGCAGGTGAGTTGAGAATACTGCCAACCACAGCAGACGCTGCTGCTTCGTTGACCCACTGCGCCTCTCGTCCTTGCTTCTCCACGCCAGCAGCCACGTCAGCAGCCACGGCAGCAGCCACGTCAGCGCCCGCGTCCGTGTCCTCGTCAGCGTCCATGCCAGGTGGCAGGAAGTCCAGGCTGATGTGGCGCGGTAGCACGAGAAGCCGCGGAAGATCCTCCGTTAGCAGCTTGGAGAGGAATCTGGGGGTACGAGGGAAGAAAAGGGAGTGAGTGAGGAGCAAGAGGGAATAATGGGGAGTGAGGAGGTGTGAAGAGGAATAACACAGGAGCATTACGAGAGGGAGATGTGGGAGTGAGGGAGCGTGTGAGTGTGTTACTGTTAGAAGCTTGAGAGAAAGCTGGGATACTGAAAGTGGGGAAGGGAGAGAGAGCGAGGGTGGGGGAGGAGGGGAATAGCCACGTGTATGAAGATTTGTTTTGAGACGTCTCAAAACAAATCTTCATACACGTGGCTACGTGCTTGTGTGTGTGCATGTGTGCGTCCCATAGCCAAATGCTCACAGAATGCCGACGACATTCAACACATGGAAGGGCGCGAGGACCAGCTTGATGGTGGGCAGGCGAACAAACGCGAGCGACAGGCTGGCAACAAACGGCTTCTTGGGCGTCAACCTTAGCTTCACCCACACCTCCGCATCCACGTCCAAGTCATGCACGTCCACCCGTGGTTGAGTGTGGGTGCGTGCATGTGCGCGTGCATGTGTGCATGCGTGCATGTGTGCATGTGTGCATGTGTGTGTGCATGTGTGTGTGCATGTGTGTGTGCATGTGTGTGTGCATGTGTGTGTGCATGTGTGTGTGCGTATGTGCATGCAAAGCCGATCCTACACCTCCGCATCCACGTCCAAGTCATGCACGTCCACCCGTGCTTGAGTGTGGGTGCGTGCATGTATGGGCGTGTGCCTCTGTGAGTGCATGTGTGTGGCTGTGCTGGTGCATGCTTGAGAAAAGGGGAAGAGAACTCACGGGATGCCGACAACATTGAGGACGTGGAACGGTGCGAGGACCAGCTTGATAGTCGGAAGCCGCACGAACG
This sequence comes from Closterium sp. Yama58-4, assembly GCA_947470075.1. Taxonomy (NCBI): domain Eukaryota; kingdom Viridiplantae; phylum Streptophyta; class Zygnematophyceae; order Desmidiales; family Closteriaceae; genus Closterium; species Closterium sp. Yama58-4. The sequence continues at coordinate 1,085,281 of CANIUD010000686.1, read as the reverse complement.
CGAGCGACAGGCTGGCAACAAACGGCTTCTTGGGCGTCAGCCTTAGCTTCACCCACACCTCCGCATCCACGTCCAAGTCATGCACGTCCACCGGCACGGACCACTTCAAACCCCCCACCTCCAAATGCAACCTGATCATACAATGCGCGTCCCCGGTATACCGCACCCCCACATGGTACTGTAAATCATCCGCCTTCCTGCTCGGCCGCTGCTGCACCGCTCGCACAGCAAACGGCTCGTAGTCCAGAGTAAACACCGTGATTTCAACCCGGGAGAACGGCGGCGGGAGCGTCGGTTGGAGCTTGTCGATGCTGCGTTGGATTCGGGTTACCAGCCAGGTTTCGATGGGCTGGCGGTAGACCTTCCACATCTTGTGCAGCACCATGTTGACCCACTCCACTGATTCTTTTTGCATGCCCACGCCCACGTCTGTCGGCGCGCCCAGCTTCCTGTCGCTGCCAGCAGCAATAACAGCGCTTGTGCTATTTTTTCCACTCGCTTTCGCGCTCGTTTTTGCACTTGATTTTGTGCCAGTGTTTGTTTTCGTGCTGGCGCCTGTGCTTTCTTTGCTGCTGGTTCTTCCACTCAGCTTGCCGCCTGCTCTGGCGGCACCGCTGCTCTTGCTGCTCACTGCTGCTGCTGAAGAAGCTGCTGCTGCCGCTCCAGAGCCAACTCCAAAGATCCGTGACAGGCCTTTAGACCAGATGGCACCGCCGGTAATGCTGCTGAGGGGTTTCTTCATGGCCTTGCTATCTCTGCTGTCCTTGCTGCTGCTGCTGCTGTTGCTGCTCTCCCTGCCCTCCCAGCTCCCCCCGCTCTCGCTGCTACTTTGTTCACCTTTGAATGACTCCTGGCCAGTGCTGCTGTGCACTGCGTACCCGTTAACAGCGTGCCCATTAACCGCGTGCCCGTTAAGAGCATGACCGTTAGAATTGGCCCCGTTAAGAGCATGACCGTTGGAAGCAGCCCCGTTAAGAGCATGACCGTTGGAAGCAGCCCCGTGAAGTGCATACCCGTTAACAGCATGCCCATTGGAAGCAGCCCCGTTCGAAGCATACCCGTTAAGAGCTTTTCCGTTGGAAGCAGCCCCGTTCAACGCGGCGTATCCGCTATAAGCACGGCCATTTTCGGCAGCCACTGGGCCGCCAAAGCCAGCATAGTCCGCGTTATCAGCTGACCGATCCGCTGTAGCTGTAGCAGCAGCAGCATTGGCTACTGCAGTGGCGTAAAAGCCATGATCCACTGAAAGCAAGGCTCCATTGGCAGCACGCTGAGTAGGGAATAGTGCTGAGAAAGCCCCATTCGTTTCTCCTGCTGATGATGTTGCTGCTGCTGTTGCAATCTGGGGAGAGGAGCTGAAAGAGGAGGCGCGGGACGGAAGGGCGGGAAGAAGGGGCGCTGCGACGCGTGTCTGTAGGGGATGGAGACACAACCGAGATTGGGGGAAACAGATAGGGAGCGACAGTTCTTGTATGGAGTGACACAAACGAGTGGGTGGGAACAGACAAGGATAGGCAAATAAAGGAGAAGGTGGTATGGAGGTGCGGGAAAAAGTTGACGGAAGGTGTTAAACGACTTCCGTCGATGGGCTCTTACGCCTATCATCACCTTCCGTTTGTATCACCATCCGCACATTATCTGCCGTTCGTTCCGTCGGCGCAGCCAGAGAACGAGCGCCGTGGTCAGCAGAGCCGCGACTGCCCAGAGTGTGACAAAAACGAGGCGGCGCAAGCTGTTAACCATCACCATCCGTTTGTATCACCTACCTCTTTCTCTGATTACCTGTTGTTCGGCTCGTCGGCGCAGCCAGAGAACGAGCGCCGTGGTCAGCAGCGCCGCGACTGCGCCGAGTGTGACTAGAACGAGGTCGCGGATTGGCCCGGAGACCACCGCGGAGACGGCGGCCTCGATAATGGAACTCCCCGCCGCCGCCGCATGCGCGCGCACTGGCTGTAGCCGCCGCTGCCGTCTCGGCTGTGCTACAGCTGCCGTCTGCAGCACCGAGTACGAATGCTGCTGTGGGTGGAGTTGATTTGCCCGACTACGACTAGCCCATGGGTTGATTCGCTCATGAGTGCCGAAGAAGGATGACGAAGGGCTACTGAAGCACGAAGGCTGTTGGTGCTGCTGCGTGTGTTTGCTCCTGCCCCTAGCCGCTACGAAGACGGACGAGTAGGGGCGATAGGGGTGGTAGGAGGAGGAGGAGGCGAAGGGCGGCGGAGTGCGGCGGGGAGCAGCGGGTAGGTTTCTTGGCGAAGCAGTAAGCGACAGGCGTGTTCGTTTCAGCAGTCGTTGCCGCTCCGATAGTAATGGTTTTCCGAAAAGGGAGGGTCTGAGCGGCACACGAGACGGCGTCCGTAGGGAGGGCAACCGTCGGGCGGCCGAGCTTGTTTTCAGTTGAGAGGCGATTGGCCGAACGGTGAGCGTCGGACGACGAGAAAGAGCTACGGAGACGTCCATACTGTGTCGCCTATGGGTAGTAGATGGTATAGTGCGCAACGCACGCTCCAAGGACGTAGCGCACGCTCACAGGCGGTAGATTGACCTAAAGTCGTTGAAACAGCAGACTGGGGAGGAAGTGCGCATGGTCATGACGATCAAAGGCACAATATGAAGAGAACACAACTATACGATGAGACATCTCTGGTAAGAAACGAATATGCTCAGGTGACACTAGCATCATCTCCGCACATGCGAGCGTTGTTGAAGACGGGAGGAACGCACGAAACGAAAGCTGCAAAAAGCGGGAAAGAAAGGAGGGGTGGGGCAGATAACAACTCTCATCCCATCTGCTCGTGCTCGTCAGTCTCTCGATTCAAATTGACTCCACTGATCTGATCGGAGCAGAAAAGCGAGCAGAGCAGGCGAATGCGAATTCGTGTTCACACATGCCTCTCCGCCAACCTGCCCATCGAATTCGCATCCCACACGGGCGGTGCAAACCTGCCCGCGGTGCGTCAGCAGCCAGCACTAATGGTCAGGTAAAACATTCTTGTAAGAGTTCAGGGCATTTGAAGGATGATTATGGCAGTCAACGATTGGCTTGCTGGAGGTCGCACTGTTTGTTCATTGGGGGACCCAGCTGGGATGGGTTTGTTGAAATTTGCCAACGCAGCGAAAATCATGGTTTTTTTCGAACCTTTCGCTCGCGTGTTCGGTTGGCCAAGGTCAACTGAATGGACAACCTCACGTGCGATGCTGCCCTTGAAAACCGCGATGTGCTTGAAAAAGCTGCGTTGTTGGAGGATGCCTGAGGTTGGTCATATTGCGAAGTGCCACGCGTCCCTGAACCCATGGATTTTGGGATTTCCGTGCCAGGTCAGGAAAGCAGATTTTCCCCACTGACCTTGTCGGGCCCACTTTCCTGATCAGGGTACGCGTCAGCATGAACTTGTCAGGTGACTGGTCATTCCCTGCTAGGTTGGCAGCAGGGCAACCTTGACGAACCCGCACAAAAATTATCGTCGAAGAATTCTGGTTCATAATTTCTCCACAAGCGTTCTAAGATTCACAGAAATGTAATATAGATACAAACAATAGCTGCTATTGAGTTCTATCCTAAAGCAGCCAAAAGCTGAAGGCCATCAGTTTGCACCAGACTCGGTGCATTTCGTTCACGAGGTCCTCGAGTTCGGTTCTGTATTTGATGATTGGAAACTTTCTTTACGATGCAGTGAGGTAACGTATGGTCATTTTCATTTCTTCATAACTCTGCCTCTGCCGGTCCATTGAGCAGCCCTCACATCCTGATAATCTATTCATTTCACCACGCTACTCGCCGCCGGAAACACCAGGACCATCAATATCTGAGTTCAATTTCGTATCCCCGTTGAAGCGGCGCTTTCGCCATGGCGGACGCGTCGCCTTTCAGCTTGGCATCGTCGATATCTTGCCACGCGTGGAATGGCAACATGTCCAGTTGAGTCTCCAGCATGGCCTAAGAGTCTAGTGATTGATGACCTGTGCTGCTGCTGCTTCCTTCTAAACTGGGTTACTTTCAGTGTTTCAGCTGCTTTCTGTAAACACATTGGCGATCAGCAACATTCAGGGCCATTCAGTTCCACTCAGCTTCTCCGCTTGATCAGGCTGTCTCCTCGTTGCTTCCTATCAGGAATAGCAGCCCGTTTTCAGGGTCTGTTTTTTTGCCTAATGTGGGATGCGCTATCGCCTGTCCTCTGCCTCTCTACAACGTCCCACACTGCACTCTCTTAATCTCATTTCAGTGGTGGCCGTTAGCAGGGTGCTTCTGAACATTATTGAGTCTACTTTGCTTCCTCTCACACCGAAATCCCTCCTTTTCTCCTTGCCCATTCCAGTGGTGGCCGCTAATGTATTTTGCTTCCTCTCACACTGAGCTCCCTCCTTTTTTACTTGCCCATTTCAGTGGTGGCCATTAGCCCGCGAACATCGGAACTATGGATATTCAAAGCTAATATCGCGGATGATGAGAAACAGTGGGAGAAGCTGCACACGCTGTCCAAGGTAATTCAGAGCACCAGCAAACAGCACATGAGAGAGTGATAGAAACAGTCATTCTCCAATTGTAAGAGAGGCTTTGTTTCAAAGTTGCCCTAAAGCACGAAACTACTGGCCTGCTGTCTTCGTGTACATCAACTCATTAACACCAACTCATTTTGGCTTCCTGTGCATCCTTCTCTTCTCCTTCCATCTCTATCCCCTCCCATTCTCCCTTACTCCCCCTACCACCCTCTCTCACCTCTCTCCCCCCTCGCCCCCTTCCCCCCCAATCCCAACCACCCCTCCTCTGTTCAACGACATAAACTGGTTTTCTTTTCTGATGGTATGTACTTGTATGCCATGATCATTTCAATCCGTACGGCATGGCATGACACTTCCTATCCACACGGCATGGCATGGCATGGCATGGCATGGCATGGCATGGCAGCACGAGGACATGATATCAGGCGTGGACTGGGGTGCCAAGAAGAACCGCATTGTCACATGCTCACACGACCGCAACTCGTGAGTCTCCCTTGGAAAACCCGTGGTGTCAATTTCTCTCTCATCCCCCCCAACCATCATTGGATGAGTGAAACTGGGTCGAGGAGGAGTGGAAGGGCGCTTGCGTCTCTACACCCGCCCTCTCCTCCCCCCTTTCCTCCCCTCTCACCTGCCAGTCCTCATCGCCCTCCCTCATCGCCCTCCCTCATCGCCCTCCCTCGTTGCCCTCCCTCGTTGCCCTCCCTCGTTGCCCTCCCTCATCGCCCTCCCTCATCGCCCTCCCTCATCTGCCTTTCCTTCCTCTTACCCTCCCGTGGTTGGCATGCGCAGGTACGTGTGGAACTGGGTGGAGGGGGAGTGGAGGTCTGGAAATGCAACTTCTAACCCAATGACACCCCAACTTCACCCCTCTCCTCTATATTCCCTTTCCTCCCTCGCCTCCCTTGGCCCGCGCGGACAGGTATGTGTGGAACTGGGTGGAGGGGGAGTGGAGAGCAGCACTGGTCATTCTCAGACTCAACAGAGCGGCGCTCTGTGTTGCATGGAGTCCCCAAGGTGAGGGTTGGGCGAATGGAGTTTCGGAAACGAGGGTGGGCCAAATGGGAGACAGCAGTATCCACTTTAAGAGTTCCAATGTCGTTGATCAGGGGTTTCTTAGACCCAAAGATTGTTTGCGAGGCCGTCTGTTTTATGCCGCTTATTCATGAATATACCATAAGTGCGAGAATGTACATGTATTCATACCGTGCAGAGAACAAGTTTGCAGTGGGAAGCGGATCCAAGACTGTCAGTGTGTGCTACTATGATGACGATAATAGCTGGTACGTGCTTACAATGAATAGAACCGGTGACACGAGATACGAATGTGAAAAGGGATTGGTATGTGACTATGTAAGCATTGATGTAACATGCGCAGAATGCTTGTGCGTGTGTTTCTGTGTGTGTGTGTGTGTGTGTGTGTGTATGTGTGTGTGTGTGTGTGTGTGTGTGTGTGTGTGTGTGTGTGTGTGTGTGTGCATGTGTGCTCGAGCAAGGTGATTCTTATGAAAGCATGCATCATCAATATTATGAGTCGACTCATTTTTGGATGCAACATATGCATATGTGTGCGCTTGTGTGTGTCTGTGTGCGCAGGTGGGTGAGCAAGGTTATTCGCAAGAAGCATGCATCATCAGTGACCAGCGTTGCCTGGCACCCAAACAACGTGAGACAATATGAAATTCACAAGTGACCGGAGCCAGCAGCAGAACACAAATCATGTCCGTCCCTTCTCACAATAGTAGAACCTGTTTACTGTTCTGCTGGTCGTGTTGTTGCTCTTTCTGTGGCTGGCCCCATTGCTCCCATCTCCCTTCTGTACCCTAACTCATCACTTCCCTTTTCCTTCTCCCAATCCCCTCTCTCCCCTCCGCCCTGCCTCATTCCTTGCAGCTTCTGCTTGCGACCACATGCACAGACAACAAGTGCCGGATATTCTCAGCAACCATTAAAGGGGTTGACTCTAAAAGGTATCCTCCTGTTCATCCGCTTAACTTCTACATCCTCACTCTTTTCATTTTCCCCTTTTACTAAATACTTTCATCGCGTTGCTCATCGCGATTTTGCTGACGGCGCATGTTACGCTTCTGTTCTTGCCTGTATTCTTGCTGACCTTTTCCCCCAAACCACGTTACATTATTCTCCACTGCCCAGTTCTGAGAGCTCTTCCTCTGGTGGATTCTCCGGGAAGTTTGGCGAGGTGAGGCAGGGAGCGGAATGTTCTCTAGGTTGATCCCTTTCGCCATCTTTTCCCTTTCTCCTTTTCCTCACACCTTCAACAATTCGCCCCACTGCTCGCCGCACTCTTCCCCCCCCCCCCCCCCCTCACCAGTCTCGCCTTTCCTCATCTCTTCCATGCACACAACCTGCCCTCTACCCCTGCCCTTCCCCTTCCCCGCAAGCAGCAACTTCTGCAGCTTGACTTGGCGTTCGGGTGGACGTTTGGAGCCAAGTGGTCGCCATCAGGGGCCAATCTCGCCTTTGTTGGTGAGTGGAGCCTTGTGAGTCATTGTGAGTTGCCTTCCTGACCTTCCTGGCTTCTGAGATGTCTCTAAAGTCAACTTCTGCAGCTCGACTTGGCGTTCGGGTGGACGTTTGGAGCCAAGTGGTCGCCATCAGGGGCCAACCTTGCTTTCGTTGGTGAGTCAGTCAACCCTTGTGCGTCGTTGGTGAGCGAATCAGTCCCTTGAGAGAGAGATGCGTCAGTCAGTCACTTGAGATGCGTGAGTCAGTCCCCACCCGGATCAGCCAGGCGGGGAGACGGGGAACCGGCTTTTGAGACGTCTCAAGAGGAGACGGGGAACCGGCTTTTGAGACGTCTCAAGAGGAGACGGGGAACCGGCTTTTGAGACGTCTCAAGAGGAGACGGGGAACCGGCTTTTGAGACGTCTCAAGAGGAGACGGGGAACCGGCTTTTGAGACGTCTCAAGAGGAGACAGGGAACCGGCTTTTGAGACGTCTCAAGAGGAGACGGGGAACCGGCTTTTGAGACGTCTCAAGAGGAGACGGGGAACCGGCTTTTGAGACGTCTCAAGAGGAGACGGGGAACCGGCTTTTGAGACGTCTCAAGAGGAGACAGGGAACCGGCTTTTGAGACGTCTCAAGAGGAGACGGGGAACCGGCTTTTGAGACGTCTCAAGAGGAGACGGGTAACCGGCCTCAGTGCTCAGCTTCCCCAGCTTGACTCAACTCTCGCTGCTCAACCTTTCATTCGCTGGTCAGATTGCCCTTGTGACTCTTGACTTCTGAGTTGACTAGAAGAAAGTCATTTCCGCATTCGTTAGGGAGCTAGCCCTTTCCGCCCTTTGATTGATCCGGTATGCTGTGCCCCATGTGCTCTGTGCCCCATGTGCTCTGTGCCCCATGTGCTCTGTGCCCCATGTGCTCTGTGCCCCATGTGCTCTGTGCCCCATGTGCTCTGTGCCCCATGTGCCCTGTGCCCCATGTTCTGTGCGTTCAAATGGTTATCCAGGCCATGACTCCACCATTCATTTCATTAACGACGTCGGCCCCTCTCTCACTCTCCATTCCATCTCCCTCCGATACCTCCCACTGCGTGATGTAAGTCTCACATCTTACCCCCCACCTCCCCCTCTTACCTCCCTCACCTCTCCCTCACCCATTTTTACCCTCCCCAATACCCCTCTCACCTCCCTCGCACACCTCCGTCTTCACTCTGCTCTTTTGCCTTCCTGGCTTCACCCCAAAGAATATTTCCTCCCTTACTCCCCTACACTCCTCATCTTAAGCATCTCAAACCCACCCTCGCCCCTTCGCCACCGTCCTACCCATATACCCACCCTTGTGTAGAGAGGGTGTTTTTGAGACGTCTCAAAAACACCCTCCCTTTGCCACCGTCCTACCCATATACCCACCCACCCCTGTGCTTCCGTGCGCTGCCTGACTGCCAGGTTCTCTTCCTCTCCGATCGCCTGCTGGTGGCGGCTGGCTTTGACTACAACCCTATTCTCTTTAGTGCTGATGCCAATGGAACATGGTGAGTGCGTGGTGCTGGCAGCAGAAGCACGTAGTGAGAGTTGCTGACATCAGCGGCACGTGGTGAGTGGTGCTGACAGACAGCACTGGCATGTGGTGAGTGGTGCTGACAGACAGCACTGGCATGTGGTAAGTAGTGTCGATATTTACGCGCCATAAAATTCCATGCCATGTCATGCCACTCCATGCAGAATATATATATATATATATATATATATATATATATATATATATATATATATATATATATATATATATATATATATATTTATATATCCTTTGTTGCACATTTTCCCCATTAATCCACCCTCCCCAAACCCTTCCCTCCCCCCCCCCCCCCCCCTCTCCTCCTCCTACATATGTTTTCCCTTCCCTCCTTGTGTCTGCACGCCCTCAGGACGTTTGTGAGAGTATTGGATGGATCGGAGGAGCCCACCTCCACTGCCACTGGCGCTGCTCTTTCTGCGGTAACCCCATCTCCTCTCCCCCCCTCCCGCTCATCCACATCTTCCCTCTTTTCTGAGATAAAAAAAGCATCTCTCATCCTCCCTGAATAAGTCTGCCTTCTACAGCTGACGCTTTTCCGTATCCTAGTCTCGCATCCATTTTCTGCTTTGTTTCCTCCCTTGCATCATTTCTTCGATCATTCCTTCCGCCCGCTCCTCAGAAGGACACGTTTGGTCGGTCGATGGAGCGTGGAAATTCTCTCCGCTCCGTTTTGAACGACGCTGCTCCCAACGCCCCCTCCATTCCCGACTCGGAGCTCTTCTGAGACGTCTCAAAAGTCCTCTCTTCTCCCACCATCCCTCTCGCTCTTCAGAAGGACACGTTCGGTCGATTGATGGAGCGTGGGAGTTCTCTCCGCTCCGGCCTGAACGACTCTGCCCCCAATGGATGTGCTTTTTGGGTCGACTCATAATCACCTCACTCATGATCCCATGTCCCACTTTCCAGAAGGACACGTTCGGTCGATCGATGGAGCGTGGGAGTTCTCTCCGCTCCGGCCTGAACGACTCTGCCCCCAATGGATGTGCTTTTTGGGTAGACTCATAATCACCTCACTCATGATCCCATGTCCCACTTTCCAGAAGGACACGTTTGGTCGATCGATGGAGCGTGGGGGTTCTCTCCGCTCGGGCCTGACCGACGCTGCTCCCAACGCCCCCTCCGACTCGGAGCTCTCTAAAGGGCCGAGCACTGTTCACCAGGACTGCATCACGTGAGTTGTCCGTTTCTGCAACAAAATTTGAGTTGATTCAACAGTGGGCGACTGTGAAGGACCAAGCAAGGTTCATCAGGAATGCATCGCACTAGTTGTCTGTTTGTGCAATAATGACTCCTATTTTGCCAAGTGGAATTGGTCTCTTTTTGCCCTTCTCTTCTATTGCCCCTTCTTTGTCGCATGCGTGGTTCCTTGCTGCAGATGCATTCGGCCATTGGGATCAGCAGATGATTCAATCATTCAGCAATTCTCGACCTCAGGTGAGCAATTTGCTTGCAGATATGTATCATCCCGACTGCATATGTGTACCTTGGCACATTCCTCTTCAATATTAGCGCTATATTTTAAATCTGTCCATTTCCGAAGCTCTTCAATCATGCACTTTGAGCACAAGCTTCTGAAAGCCATGTTAAGATTTATCCAACTTCGTTGGTTGCGCATCTCTTTTACAGGCCTAGATGGGAAAGTGGTGGTATGGGATGTGTCAGGTTTGCATCTAGCTCGATACGCTTCAAGGCCAGGCCACTGAAAATGTCGCTTGGTTGCTGTTCTGCTAGAAGCCTGTAGCAACAGAAATAGGCCATATGATTACATTTCTTAAGGTGTTCAATATGTTAGCCACAGTTGTACACGCTAACGATGGATTGTGTGGAACAGCGGAGACCGCCGCAGCGCATGTGAATGGCGGCAGGGGGTCTGATTTGGGCCAATTCACAGCGTACATACATCTCCGTAGACCCAACGAACCCCAGCAGGTTCATCTCTCGTGTACGCTTTCACGCGGTTCTTCACCCACCTTGCCGTTGTTTCGTGGTTTCGGCATGGCGAACACGGTAGCCATCCCAACAGGCAAGCTGGACCGTCAGAATTCCAAATCACAGGTCTTCACCGCCGTCGGATCGATCCATATATAGCACCTTCGACAAATTCGAGGCTCTAGCGGATGAACCGTATGAAACCATACCGTGTTATGTGAATGGGAAACGAACGCGCTGCACACACACTTTTATCCACCAACTTGTGATTATTTAGGGAAAGTATATCCCCGCTCCTGACTTTCAGATTTCTCTCATATTCAGCCCTAGGTTTACTCAAAAAGCACCACTTTCTAGAATTTCTCTCACGCGAGGCCCAAAGTATGTTCAAAAGTGGTCCTGCGGGGCGATTTTTTCGACACGTGTCCTCTTGTTACACCATCTGACGAACTTCCACGCATGGAAAATTTGGACGGGGGCAAAAAACATAAAACCCCTAGAGAACCAGGACACATTCGCGGGAGGGATCAACCCTAAACACCTAGCAGGTCCCGTGTTTAGGGTTGCTCCCTCCCGAAAATGTGTAATGGTCCTTTAGGGGTTTTATGTTTTTTTGTCCCGTAAAAACTTTTCCGGCGCGAAAATTGCCCTGACAAACGGTTAGTTCAGAGTGGAAGTGCGTCAGCTGGTAACAAAACGACACGTGTCGAAAACTTCGCCCCGCAGGACCAGTTTTGAACATACTTTGGGCCTCGCGTGAGAGAAATAATGGAAAGTGGTGCTTTTTGAGTAAACATAGGGCTAAATATGAGAAAAAACTGAAAGTCAGGAGCTGGGATAGGCTTTCCCGATTATTTACCGTGCTCTCCCCAACAAGTCAACTTCCGTTCAGGCTAGTTCTTCTCTGGCCTAGCTCAGCTCGTCCAGCTTTTGTCACCTGTTCTTTCTCTCTTGTTTTGTTTGGGAAGCCGTTACGCGGAGCAGCCTTGGAGTGAATTCGTAGTTGCTGAAGAAGGGATCAAAGCGTAGACGGTATCTCACTGGATGGTAGTGTTGGTGAGAAGGGACACGGTGTATGTGCTCTAGTTGAAGTCATCGATCCTGCCATCCATACTCTAAATCCTTCCTAAGTAGAATTTAACCTCCATTCAAGCTGATTCTAGGCTGGTCACGTTTTCGTTTAAGAAGTGTCGGGTTTCCTTATTGCTTGGAGCAGCCTTTTATAGAAATTGACGGGGACGGGGAGTGGAGATGGGGAAGTTTGGGAAGGCAAAAGCGAAGGCGAAGGTGTCGGAGCAGCCGCTTAAGTACGTCGGTACGACGGACCCGATCGTCGCAGCGCGGAACGTGAAATGGGCGCGAGTGGCGTTCTTCGTCGCCGTTGGAATCGATATTGCCTTTACACTTGTGAGTCCAGCCCCTAGTTTTGAGAATTCTGATGACAACTTCTTTTCGCGGATCTTACGAGATTTATCTTGTCATTTCTGAAACTGATATTGTCTTCTTTGGTGAGTGCATCGCGTTAGTGTAGTGTCCAAGGCCAAGCTCTGCTTTATTTGTTTCGCTCCAATCCGTATTGCTTGTTTCTGTTCTTGGCCTTTACCCTTGTCGTTCTCCTCTTCGTTTTTGTTCCTGTCCAGGCTCCCTTACTCTTATGTATTATTGTTTTTATCATTGTTTCTCTTTCTTGGCCTTCAACTTTGTCATTCTCCTCTACTTTTTCGTTCCTGGCCAGGCTCTGCACTATTCTTTCCACAACGCCTTCTGGACTCCCGATTTAAGCTCCTTCAGCGGATTCGTTACAAGCCTCCTCAGCTTCAGATCTGATTCCCTCGATCTCATCCTAATCGCGATAATCAGAGCAATCTCTCTGTCGATTCTGTCAGAAATAGCTGCTCGGTACGCGTGGCAGGAAGGCTGGGAGCTTGAAATTCCAAAAAAGGAACAGAAGGGGAGGCCAGGAGGGGGATCAGGATCCAATGCAGCCAGAAGAGGGTCCCATGATATGAATGGCGGGTTGAACGCTCCGCTTCTGGCTCGGGGAACGGACAAGGAGAAGGAGAAGGAGGAGGAGGAAGAGGAGGAGGAGAAGAAGCATGAGGTGATATCGTGGAAGAAGGAGGAGGAGGACCAGGGCTTTAAGGAGTGGATGAGCAATGTGTCATCCAAGGACGTGACTGTCTTCGTCTCCTTCCTCCTCTGTACCTTCTTCCAGGTACGTGATCTTAAACTCGTCTAAACAATTGACTTCCAAGTCGGTGCTTCACTCTCATGTTCCTGTGCGTTAACTGTTCATCACTTGCATATATTCGTTCGAACTGCTGCGGAGCTGGTTCATGGGTCTGCTATGCGATGGTTCAGCAAGTACCCGCCTCCCCTCTCCCCCCTCCCCTCTCCCCCCTCCCTTCTCCCCTCTCCCTCCTCCCCTCTCCCCCCTCCCCTCTCCCCCCTCCTCTCTGCCCCCTCCCCTCTCCCCCCTCCAATCTCCCCTCTCCTTTCGCCTCTCCCTCTTTCTCCTCCCCTCCCCAGGTGTATGTGGGCGCCAAGTGCGTCAACTTCGCCTTCCCCAACGAGTTCCTGCAGGGCTGGCTGATAGGGTCGGCCGGCCATCATTTTGATCATAACCAAATTCACTTTCCTTTAACGCATCCCCACTCCCCTCCACCCATCACCACCCCTCTTCCATCCTCTCTCCCCAGGTGTATGTGGGCGCCAAGTGCGTCAACTTCGCCTTCCCAAACGAGCTACTGCAGGGCTGGCTGATGGGGTCGGCCATCATCTGGATCAACGCCGAGTCCACCCTCCTCGGCAACCTCTCCGAGTGCAATGGCGTGCTTGGCCGGGCTCTCGCACTGAAGGACAAGGCGGCGCATGCTCATGCACTTTCGCATGGGCATGGGGCTAGAAGGAGGTCGTCCGACGGGGAGAATGGAGACGGATTGGAGGTGACCACCTCTTCTGCGGGCTCACACAGCGTTACCAGGTCAGTGGGATGACACACGCAGGTCCCTTGCGTCTCTGGCACCTCTGGCATCTCTGGTATCTCTCTCTGGCATGGCATGTATCTCTGGACACTACACTAACGCGATGCACTCACCAAAGACGAGACAGCTCTTAGAGGGGACAAGGGAATCCGCTTGGAGAAGGTGTTCACCCCTCGGCAGTACCTGCTGCGCTCCATCGGGCTCGCCTACAAGGAGCTGATCAGCTGAGAGCCTCCTCACTCCCCCTTGATTCATTTCCACTCTCCCCTCCCCTCTTCCCTGTCCCCATACCTCTCCGCCCATCCATCCGCCCCTAACTGAAACCCTTACCTGCAGTGGAGCAAAGACGAGTCGTGGGCCAAGCAGCAAGCAGCAGCAGGGGCAGGAGGAGGCGCTAGACGAGACAGCTCTTAGAGGGGACAAGGGAATCCGACTGGAGAAGGTGCTCACCCCCCGGCAGTACCTGCTGCGCTCCATCGGGCTCGCCTACAAGGAGCTGCCCAACTGAACCTCCGCATACATACTCTCTTGATTCTCTCCCCTCTCCCCATTGCCCCCCACCTGCCCTTCCACCCGTCTGCCCTTGACACCGACACTTGCAGTCCGTCCAAAAAGTCAAGTCGTGGGGCGAGCAGCAAGCAGCAGCAGGGAGATGAGGAGGCGCTAGACGAGACAGTTCTTAGAGGGGACAAGGGAATCCGAAAGGAGAAGGTGCTCACCCCCCGGCAGTACCTGCTGCGCTCCATCGGGCTCGCCTATAAGGAGCTGCCCCTTATAGTCACGGGCTTCATCTGCCTTGCTGTCACGTCGGGGGCAGGACTGCTCATCCCCACCTTCCAGGTGCGATGACATGAGATGCATCCCCATCTTGTTTCATCTTTTGAGAATCCTCAAGAGATGCATCCCCATCTTGTTTCATCTTTTGAGAATCCTCAAGACATGCATCCCCATCTTGTTTCATCTTTTGAGAATCCTCAAGAGATGCATCCCCATCTTGTTTCATCTTTTGAGAATTCTCTAGAGATGCATCCCCATCTTGTTTGATCCACCCCTACGTGGTAATTAAATTGTGCAATGCTCCCTTGTTCCCAGTGTCTTGGGAAGCATGATCGACCTCTGCTTCTCCGTGCTGGCCTTCACCCACCTAGCTTCGATGCGCAAAGATCCCCTTACTCCTGTCTCTCCTCGCTCCCACCTCCCCCCATTCCCACCTCCCCTTTTCTCCCTCCCTCGGTGCTGTATAGTAGACGATGTGAAGGACGCCCACGTGGACAAGGCCAAGTTTCATTGGGACGAGCTGGCCATGGCGCTCTGCACTCTCATCACCGGCATCTTCCCTCTCACCCTGTCTGCTCTCTCTACTCTCCCCACTGTCCCCCAACCCCAGGGCCGTATTGTAGACGATGTTAAGGACGGACAAGTGGATAAAGCCAAGTTCCATTGGGATGTGCTGGCCACGGCGCTCTGTTCGCTCATCACGGGCATCTTCGGTGGCCTGCGTGGCCTCTGCATCTCCATCCATCCTGCCGTTCACCCGCCTGCTTCTCCCTTGCCCCTGGGCCCCTTGCCCCTGGGCCCCTTGCCCCTGGGCCCCTTGCTATCTCATCACCAGATAAACCCTGACCCCGTGCTCCCCTCTCCCACCTTCCTCCGCTCCCGCTCTCCCTCCGCAGGGCCGTATAGTAGACGATGTGAAAGACGCCCATGCAGACAAGGCCAAGTTCCACCAGGACGTGCTGGCCATGGCGCTCTGTTCGCTCATCACCGGCATCTTCGGTGGCCTGCGCGGCCTCTGCTTCTCCGTCGTGGGCAAGCGCGTGCTCAAAACCCTCCAGGACAAGCTCTTTGAGGGGGTCATCATCCAAGACATCGCGTATTTCGACTCCACCACCACCGGAGAGCTCACTTCCCGGTTGACCAATGACGTGGCGGCGATGAGTGAGCCGATCAACTGGCAGCTGTCGGCGCTGGTGCGGAATCTGGCGTCGCTGGTGGGAGGCGTGCTGCTGTGCTTTGTGACCTCGTGGAAGCTGAGTATTCTCGCGTTCACCACCATGGCGCCCATTCTGCACATCACTGCGGTCTATTCGCGCTGGTCCCGGGACCTCAACCGGAAGCGATATGCGGTGAGTGGGATGGGAGGTAGGGGTAGAGGGGGGTGATAAGGCGTGGGTTACGGTGCGTACAGCACGGTGCAGTGTTGTGAGGCGTGGGTAAGGTTTTGTGCAGTGCGGTGCAGTGTAGTGAGTGAGTGGTGTGCTGCTGTGCTTTGTGACGTCGTGGAAGCTGAGTATTCTCGCGTTCACCACCATGGCGCCCATTCAGCACATCACGGCGGTTTACTCGCGCTGGTCCAGAGACCTCAACCGGAAGAGATACGCTGTGAGTGGGAGAAGGAGGGGGTTGGGGGAGGGGGGGGGGGCGGTGAGGCCGGGGGAAGAAGGAACGGGTGGGGTCGGATAGTGTATGACCATCGCTGTTTCCCGTGTCCTCCATCCCACCCACCCCCCTCCCAGGTGCTAGCGAGGTGACTTTTGAGTCGACTCAAAAGTCACCTCATGACCATCGCTGTTTCCTGTGTCCTCCATCCCACCCACCCCCCTCCCAGGTGCTAGCAGAGGCCAACAGTGCAGCATCAGAAGCCCTTTCCAACATCCGCACGGTGCGGGCGTTTTCCACCGAAGGGGTGGAGAGGGAGCGGTACGAGAGCAAGACCATGGCGGCCATGGCGAAGGGCGTGAGGGACGCCCTCGCCTACTCGGGTGCGGTTGCCATCAACAACTGGCTCGACCTGGGGGCTTCAGTCCTCATCCTCTGGTAGGCGTCGGTGTTGTAGGGCTTTTTGAGGGGCCTTAGAAGTTTTTGTAGGGCGTTCGTAGGGCGTCTGGCCATGTATCTGGTGGCGTGTTTGGTGCTGTCGCCATCAACAACTGGCTCGACCTGGGGGCGTCTGTGCTCATCCTCTGGTGGGATTTGGCATCCTGTTTTGAGCGTGTTTGCTGGGCGTCTGCTGGGCGTGTGCTGGGCGTGTGCTGGGCGTGTGCTGGGCGTGTGCTGGGCGTGTGCTGGGCGTGTGCCGGGTGTGTGTCGGGTGTGTGCTGGGCATGTGTTGGGCGTTTATGAATGTGGGTTGCCAAGCACCTCATTCCGCCTCCCTCTTCCCACCTTTCATGTCCCCCGATTTCTCTATCTCCCAGGTACGGGCGCGTTTTGGTGATGGAGGGGCACATGCGTTTAGGTCAGCTCATCGCCTTCCAGCTCTACTGGAACCTCATCCAGTCGGGGTATCAGAGCATCATGTCTGTCTCCCTCCCTAGTTCTACCTTTCCTGTCCCCCGTTCTATTAATGTTTCAGGTACGGAGGAGTGTTAGTAATGGAAGGCCACATGCGCCTGGGTCAGCTCATCGCCTTCCAGCTCTACTGGAACCTCATCCAGTTGGGGTATCAGAGCATCATGTCTGTCTCCCTCCCTCGTTCTACCTTTCCTGTCCCCCGTTCTATTAATGTTTCAGGTACGGAGGAGTGTTAGTAATGGAAGGCCACATGCGCCTGGGTCAGCTCATCGCCTTCCAGCTCTACTGGAACCTCATCCAGTTGGGGTATCAGAGCATCATGTCTGTCTCCCTCCCTCGTTCTACCTTTCCTGTCCCCCGTTCTATTAATGTTTCAGGTACGGAGGAGTGTTAGTAATGGAAGGCCACATGCGCCTGGGTCAGCTCATCGCCTTCCAGCTCTACTGGAACCTCATCCAGTTGGGGTATCAGAGCATCATGTCTGTCTCCCTCCCTCGTTCTACCTTTCCTGTCCCCCGTTCTATTAATGTTTCAGGTACGGAGGAGTGTTAGTAATGGAAGGCCACATGCGCCTGGGTCAGCTCATCGCCTTCCAGCTCTACTGGAACCTCATCCAGTTGGGGTATCAGAGCATCATGTCTGTCTCCCTCCCTCGTTCTACCTTTCCTGTCCCCCGTTCTATTAATGTTTCAGGTACGGAGGAGTGTTAGTAATGGAAGGCCACATGCGCCTGGGTCAGCTCATCGCCTTCCAGCTCTACTGGAACCTCATCCAGTTGGGGTATCAGAGCATCATGTCTGTCTCCCTCCCTCGTTCTACCTTTCCTGTCCCCCGTTCTATTAATGTTTCAGGTACGGAGGAGTGTTAGTAATGGAAGGCCACATGCGCCTGGGCCAGCTGATCGCATTCCAGCTCTACTGGAATCTCATCCAGTCGGGGTATCAGAGCATCATGTCTGTACTCATGTCGCTCACCAAGGCCTCTGGCGCCGCCCAGAGAGTGCTCTCCCTCATCGACTCGCTCCCAGATATTGACCCTGATGCCGGCACCAAGGTGTGTGGAAATTCGACTAGCAGTGCATGTGTGGAGTGGGGGGATCCAGTCGGGGTATCACAGCATCATGTCTGTACTCATGTCCCTCACCAAGGCCTCTGGCGCCGCCCAGAGAGTGCTCTCCCTCATCGTCTCTCCCCCATCTCTCCCCTGTCTCTCCCCCGTCTCTCCCCCTTTGCTCCCCTGTATCTCCGGTCCTCTTGAAACTCTTACTCCAGGTATCAACGCTGCAGGGATCCATTCACATGGAGGACGTGCACTTCCACTACCAGATGCGCCCAGACCACCCCGTGCTCAAAGGTGTGTTACCGTACCAACCTGCCCTAGTAGCGCCCTGCTTTATTGTCCGTTCCTACCCTCTGCTGACTCACTGAGTCATCTTGAAGGCCATTTCCACTTCCAGATGCGCCCAGACCACCCTGTGCTTAAAGGTGTGTTGGCAAAGCACCCTGCACTGGAAGCGGCCTGCCTTAATAGCATCCTGCCGTAGTAGCGGCCTGCACTGGTAGCACGGAGGACATGCGATTCCACTACCAGATGCGCCCAGACCACCCTGTGCTTAAAGGTGTGTTGGCTACCTTCCTGAGTAGCGCCCTGCTTTACTGTCACTACCCACCATGTGTTAGTAGCACCTACCCTAGAAGCGTCCAGTTTATGTGTTGTTTCGTTACCTGCCGCGTTTTAGTAGCAACCTACTCTTGTGCTGCCCTTATTTTGTGCTGTGCTACTCCCCCTCTTTTTGTGCTGTGCTGTGCTGTGCACGTGGATCCAGGGCAAGTGCTGGCCTTAGTGGGTCGCAGCAGCGGCGGCAAGTCAACAGTCGTGCATCTGCTCATGCGCTTTTACGATCCCTCCCTCCCTGTCTTCCTCTGTCCGCTGTCCCTTACTTACTGTAGGAGTATCCCTCCACGTGGATCCAGGGCAAGTGCTCGCTCTGGTGGGTCGCAGTGGGGGAGGCAAGTCCACTGTCGTGCATCTGCTCATGCGATTCTACGATCCCGTGCAAGGCCGCATCGTGATGGACGGCCGAGATCTGCGCGAGCTGAATCTACGGTCGGTGCACGCGCACATGGGGCTGGTGGCGCAGGACACTCAGATGTGGGCATGCAGCATCGAGGAGAATATCGCATACGGCTTGCCTTCCTATACTCGAGCCGAGGTTGAAGAGGCTGCCAAGTGAGTGTGTTTGGGAGATGCAGAACATGGGGATGTAGCAAATTTTGAGGTGCCTCGAAAGGCGCATGTGTGTGTGTGTGTGTGTGTGTGTGTGTGTGTGTGTGTGTGTGTGTGTGTGTGTGTGTGTGTGTGTGTGTGTGTGTGTGTGTGTGTGTGTGTGTGTGTGTGTGTGTGTGTACACTCAAATGTGAGCATGTGGCATCAAGGTTGTGTACGCACACGTGGGGAAGAATCCGAGGTCACACTCGTCTTGTGACACTCAGTGTTGTTTTGTTTTGTTTTGCTCTCTGCTCTCCTTGCAACTCTCCCGTGCAGGCATGCCAACGCGCATGATTTCATCACCAAGTTCCCGGAGGCTTATGCCACACGCGTGGGGGAGAGGGGAGTGCGGCTCTCAGGTGGCCAGAGGCAGGTGAGAGCAGCAAATCACAGATGACAAGAATTATACGTTAAATGTCAGCAGATGGCAAAAATTTACATCTGGGCTTTCAAAGACAGATCCGGCTTGCTAGGTAGTGGCCTTGATCGACTCGTCATCCCCTACGCCTGTCTGTGATGTCCCCCCCACCCCTCTCTCCCCCTCCCTCCCCTTCCTCTCCACAGCGCATAGCTATCGCTCGCATGCTGCTGCGCCGCCCGCGCGTGCTCCTATTGGACGAGGCCACGTCAGCACTGGACGCGGAGAGCGAGGCGCTGGTGCAGGGGGCTCTGGACCGGCTGATAGTGGAGGGCGGGCGCACCATCGTGCTGGTGGCTCCACCCACCATCTTCTCATGTTCCATGGAATCATCACCCCTCAACACCCACCCTTCACTCTCCCTCTCTCTTTCTCTCTCCCTCCCTCCTTTCCTCCCTCTCTCCTTCTGTCTGCAGCGCATCGCCATTGCTCGCATGCTGCTGCGCCGTCCCCGAGTTCTTTTGTTGGACGAGGCCACGTCAGCCTTAGACGCGGAGAGCGAGGCGCTGGTGCAGGGGGCTCTGGACCGGCTGATAGCGGAGGGCGGACGCACCATCGTGCTCGTGGCTCACCGGCTGTCCACCGTTCGCAATGCTGACAGCATATGTGTGCTGGAAGGGGGGCGGGTGGCTGAGCACGGGACACACGAGCAGCTGCTGGAAATACGTGAGTGGTTGGGTGCTGGGAGGGAAGTAGTGGCTGATTTCTTCCTTCCCGAGTGTCCTCTTGCACAGCACAGCACATGAATGAATGGGTGAGTGAGGCTGATAGCAGAGGGCGGGCACACCATTGTGCTGGTGGCTCACGGCATCCCTCATTCTCATCCTTCGCTGTCTCTGCTGTCTCCCTGTCCCTAACCTCTGTGCTGGCATTTGTTGTCACCTGCGCATTCCTGGCAGCAAATGGAGTGTACGAGCGATTGGTGCGACGGCAGTTGAGCAAAGCAGCCAATACGCTTGGGGGAATCGAGTCATCAGCAGCAGCAGCCGACAAGCATGATCGTATCGACAATTTGATAGAGGAAGTGCACTGAGGTGCACTAGTTTGCCTTAGCACAGCAACCAGGTGATATGATCTGCTTTGTTCAACAGCCATGATATAGCAGAGGTTAGTGATACTCTTTTGTGAGAATTTGCTGAGTTACCAGTTGCAGAATATCAGTGGCAGAAGTTTCGCAGGTTTGCAGAACACTGGAGTCAGGATCCACAGTCTGGGCAATTGAACACAACCATTTGTGGGCAGATAGCCAGTTGATCCTGGGTAACAAGTTGATTACCATCCACATCAATGTCAAAGGCAGGGAGTTTTTCCCATTCTTTCATTTACACAGAATCCCATTTCACTTTTGTTTTGGTCCCCGTGTGGGGAGGGGTGCGCCTTCCTCAGAGGTAGTGCAATACTGAGGCGACGCGCGCAGGGCCGACCAGCAAGCTGGCCATTGGCACCTGCCCCCGAAAGAAATTAATTTAATATCATGTGGACCGATGGTCCACGTATCAGATATTAAACTGATAAGAACAGATACTACACTTGATCTTAGCCAAAAGGCCGAGAAAGGTATGCCTTCTTTGCTCAAAACTTTCGAATTTATTTCCCGACATTTGCACTGTTCGAATCTGCTGTATGGGCAAAGATGCTGACGTGGGAAGCTGGTGGCTTTCCTCGCGATACATCCTTTCAACGTGCCTGCCGGTGCTTTCCCGTCACTCCCAATTCATCTCGCTCTGTTCTCGTGTTTAGGCTAAGCTGCAAAGATCTGTTTCGGCTAAGTGCAGCTTTTGTTCCACGACCTCAGCTTCCACACATTGGCATCGTCGCTGGCGGCAGTGGCGGCGGCGCGTCAGTCCTCGTAGCCGTAGGTCGTGGCGCTGTGGTTCTCAACTACGTTCGTTTCCTAATACAGTGAACTAAAGCACCGTAGTACGGCATTACTAGTTCTTGCGAGTGCTATTCTTGTTGGGCTGCATCTCTTCCGTTCGGTTCAGTTCTTGGCTCTGCTTTTACGATGTTGTGAATGATTTCGTAGAATATTCAAACTTATCATGCAGGCTTTCGTGGTTTCCGTGTCATCGATCGCTCGGGGCGTACTGCTGAGCGTTGAGGAACTAACTGACGCTCAGGATGTGCGCTTTGACGTGAGGCTGCGCCTGATGGCCAAACTCCTTGCGGTTCTTCGCGGCGCATTTCCTAGATTCTTGTTCCGCGCCAATGCCATTGGGTTGACAGCTTGAATGTCCCCTCCCTCTTCCGTCCAGTAGTTTCTCAAAAAAATCCTTCACTTTTTTTTTTCTCTCTCTTTTTTTTTTTTTAACCACCGCCTTGCCTTACAGTTATAACTTCCTGATGAGTCGTGCTTGACACACGCAACGTTACTGCTCTGCCTGTTCCGCGTCTCTCCCGTTCTTCCTTCCGTAGACCTCAAATTCATTCTAAGCACCGCAGACATCATGTTAACCGTGCTATGATATCCCGTATCCCTTCCCACAATCCTCATGCGCCCTCGCAGGTCCCGCGCTGAACATGGAGATTTGTATTCCTCGTTCGCAAGGCGATTAGGCGATTATTCCTCGTGTGCATACTTTCTGGAAACAGCTAACCGTTTGTTCCGCTCCTGCATTGCTAATGGTTCCGACAGACTAGCATTTCTGTCAGCTTGGGCTGCAAGGTGTTATGCTGCATTTGTGGGGTGAAATGGCTTCCGCTTTTACGGTATTCGCTTCTGCGCGTCTCGCGCTTGCTGCTAAACGGACAGCACGTAACAACTGTTCAGGGCTACCATTTTCCAGGACTTCAATTGGTGTACCAGAATATATTTCTTCAAATCATCTCTAATGGCTGCTTGAACTGATATAATCCTAAACTCTTTATTTTGCCAGTTGACCTGCCTACAGCGTTTTGGGTGTTAGAAGTGAGCAGACTGTGTCAAGCTCCCTTGGCACAGCAATGCTGCCAGAAGATGGTTAGCAGATCCGTTTCCTGCATTTCTTTTCCTTTTTCCTC
This sequence comes from Closterium sp. Yama58-4, assembly GCA_947470075.1. NCBI lineage: Eukaryota > Viridiplantae > Streptophyta > Zygnematophyceae > Desmidiales > Closteriaceae > Closterium > Closterium sp. Yama58-4. The sequence goes on along the minus strand of CANIUD010000686.1, from coordinate 1,062,844 downwards.
GGGGAAGAAACTGCAGATACTGTAGCAGCGGCGATGCTGATCCAGTTGTACACTGATCCGGTTGTAGCCGAGAGAAAGATGACGAGCACTGTACCAGGCTGGCTGCACCTGGAAAGCATTTTCTAGGCGCTTTCAAAGCATACTGGACTGGGATGGCTCAAATTTCTTGGCACGGGTACAGCCTGTTGCTTTACTTGGCACGGAAGTCGTGCCGAAAGATGGTTAGGTTCTGAGTGAACTTGTCTCGGTTCTTGGGGTCGAGGTTCCGCCCCACATCCGCCATCAGCTTGTCAAAGCACTCGGCTATGCGCGGCCGCTGGTCCGATGGCTGTCCAAGGGAGGGGGGGGGGCGATGATTGCGTACGGTAATGGACAGGCAGGAACAGGGGAGAAGCGAAAGGGGGAGGGGGGGGGGGGGGGGGAGGTGGGGGAGGAGAGATGTTCGAGGAAAGAAAGAGCGTGAAAAGAACCCGTTGGGATTGGAAGGTTAGGGTCAAGTGCGATCCACGTCTGCTGGAACATGGTTTGATGAGGACATGCAATAGGTACTAGTGACAGGTGAGAGAGATAGCATGCCACAGAGAGGAGGGGAGCAATTGAAGAAATTATATGCAGCTCAGGGCAATTGAGAATTGTCAAAAGCGACGTGAGAAAAGGAGACGATGTGTGTGCATGCGCATGTGTGCATGCGCATGTGTGCGTGTGCATGACATACTTGCGAGGAGAGTATTTGCAACTTGACGCCGTTATAGAGTTGCTCGTTGACGAGGATGAGGGAAAGAAGATGCAGATATGTGTGTGAGCGTGTGAGGGCGTGTGTGGGTGAGATAGACGTAGGTATGAAGCAGTGACATACTTGCGAGGAGAGTATTTGCAGCTTGAGGTCGTTATAGAGTTGCTCGTTGACGAGGATGAGTGACAGCATGGGTCTGCTGAGGCTCCACTGGTTGGCACAGTCCTCAAATAACACAATCTCGAATAAGGTCTTGAGAATCTGATGGTAGCAGAGAGTGAGCAGATAGAGACGCAAACAGAAGAGAGAGAGAGAGCAGAGAGAGCGGAGAGAAAAGGAAGAGTACAGAAAGAGGAAAGAGCAGAGAGAGCAGAAGAGCAGGCAACGCAAAGAGAGGAGGAGGAGATGAAGCTTAAGGGACGGCATGAATCAACCTCTCACAGTCCACACCAGTTGACCACAAATAGGTGACCACCACCAAGAGGCGTGGAAAGGCATGAGTGAAGGGAGAAACTTGCCTCAGGAAAGAGCGTGGGGCATGAAACTTGCCTCCGGAAAGAGCGTGGGGCATGAAACTTGCCTCGGGAAAGAGCGTGGGGCACTCAGCCAAGTGTTGCGCGATGGTGAGAGCAGCAGGCGAGGAGGGTGCATCCCCTGCTGTGACGTTGTTGAAATAGTAGGCTGCTAGGTTGTCCACTGCTGACGCACACTGGAGCGAGAAAGGAAACGGTTGCGAAGGGAGGAGGTTCAGGAAACGGAAGCATGGTAAGACAGACAACGTGGCAGTGGAAGGGGAGCCTGCCCACAGCCACTTTCAGTGAGGGGTGTTGCTGCCTGATTTCCGTGCCTTGTGGAAGGGGTGCTAATAACCACTCACGCTGCACCCAGTCACCAGCACACAACTCTCCGCTCACCTACACAAACACCTCTCCTCATCTCAACGCTCCCACACCTCATGTACCTGCGAGGAGATGGAATCATCAAGGCATATGAGCCCCGTGTCCAGCAATTGGCTGAACGTGGCTGTGGGCAGGTTGACAGCTGACTGCCTCAAGGGCCATGGCTCTGCTGCCAGCCAAGTACGTTGGCACCCACAATCCAACAGCACACCAAACTCCACTCATCCGCACCCCCCTACACACCTGGGACGAGATGGAGACGTCGAGGCACTTGAGCCCTGTATCAAGCGACCCCACCAGGTGGCTGAACAGAATCCTACCAACGACATACCCACCCTACTATCCAGACCCAACCCCCTTCTGAAACAAGACTCCTCACCTGGGACGAGATGGAGACGTCCAGGCACTTGAGCCCTGTGTCTAGCGACCCCACCAGATGGCTGAACAGAATCCTACCAACGACATACCCACCCTACTATCCAGACCAACCCCCTTCTGAAACAAGACTCCTCACCTGCGAGGAGATGGAGACGTCCAGGCACTTGGGCCCTGTGTCTAGCGACCCCACCAGATGGCTGAACAGAATCCTACCAACGACATACCCACCCTACTATCCAGACCCAACCCCCTTCTGAAACAAGACTCCTCACCTGGGACGAGATGGACACGTCCAGGCACTTGAGCCCTGTGTGTGTCTAGCGACCCCACCAGGTGGCTGAACAGAATCCTACCAACGACATACCCACCCTACTATCCAGACCCAACCCCCTTCTGAAACAAGACTCCTCACCTGGGACGAGATGGAGACGTCCAGGCACTTGAGCCCTGTGTCTAGCGACCCCACCAGATGGCTGAACAGAATCCTACCAACGACATACCCACCCTACTATCCAGACCAACCCCCTTCTGAAACAAGACTCCTCACCTGCGAGGAGATGGAGACGTCCAGGCACTTGGGCCCTGTGTCTAGCGACCCCACCAGATGGCTGAACAGAATCCTACCAACGACATACCCACCCTACTATCCAGACCCAACCCCCTTCTGAAACAAGACTCCTCACCTGGGACGAGATGGACACGTCCAGGCACTTGAGCCCTGTGTGTGTCTAGCGACCCCACCAGGTGGCTGAACAGAATCCTACCAACGACATACCCACCCTACTATCCAGACCCAACCCCCTTCTGAAACAAGACTCCTCACCTGGGACGAGATGGAGACGTCCAGGCACTTGAGCCCTGTGTCTAGCGACCCCACCAGGTGGCTGAACGTGGCTGTGGGCAGGTTGATGATCACGAGCGTGTGGTTGTGGCACAGCACTTCTAGGAACGCAAAGTACGCTCGGGCCAACTGTGGCAGGCATAGGGAGGGAGGAGGAGGGGGGAAAGAGAGGCAGAGGAAGTGGTTGTGGGCAGGCTGATGATGATCAGCGTGTGGTTGTGGCACAGAACCTCTAGAAACGCAAAGTAGGCCCGGGCGAGCTGTGGTGTGGGGTGTAAGAAGGGTGGCATGGGAGACAGGAGTCAAAAGAGAAGGTGGCTGAACGTGGCTGTGGGCAGGTTGATTATCACGAGCGTGTGTTTGTGACAGAGCACCTCCAAGAATGCGAAATATGCACAGGCCAACTGTGGGGTGTGGGGTGAACGTGGGGAGAGGAGAGAGTAGGAAGAAAAAGTGGCTGAACCTGGCTGTTGGCAGGTTGATGATGAGAACCTGCGTGCGGTTGAGAACTCACCAATGAGAGGCGGGCGCTTGGTGATGAGGCAGAGAGGCGGATATAGAGGCAGACAGACTAACCTTGTGAGTGATTTTTGAGAATTCTCAAAAATCACTCGCAGAGAGGCGGATATAGAGGCAGACGGACCAACCTTCCTCACTGCCACATTGGAGTCATTACTTTTGAGGCGCCTCAAAAGAATTCTCAAAGGGAGACGAGTGGAGAGGGTAAGTAAGTAGGCACACAAACCTTTCTGAAGGCCATGATTTCAGGCAGAGGAATGGAGAGGCAGAGCTTGAGTGCCACGTCGAGAGCATCGGGCAGAGCCGTATCCCCATACAGCTCCATTACCCCGAAGTTAACATAGTTGCCTGCCAGGGCTGCAGAGAGGAGGAGGGAAAGAAAGTAGAAGATGGGAAGCATGGGTCAAGGGAGGGCGAGGTGGCCATGAGCATCGGGCAGAGAAGTGTTTCCATTAGCAAAGAATGATACACTCGTCATACCTCTCGTCAGCACAGTGAGTGCGATCCATACGCCCTTGTACTTGGCCGTGTAAGGGTGCAGGCCGGTGGGCATGGCGAGGCGTGCTTGTATTGGATGCAGGCTGGTGAGCGACCTACAGATAGAGACTTTCTTACCTCTCGTGAGCACAGTAAGAGCAATCCACACGCCCTTGTACTTGGCTGTGTATGGGTGCGCGCCGGTGGGCATGGCCAGGGCGTGCATGAGCATGGGTAAATGTCACTGTTGACCACAAGTTACCACTCCACATGCCTCTGTATTTGGCCATGTAAACCTTTCTCACCTCTTGTCAGCACAGTGAGTGCGATCCAGACGCCCTTGTACTTGGCTATGTAAGGGTGCGCACCGGTGGGGTTAGGGCATGCGTGTGTGTGTGTACGCCCGGTGAGTAGGCAAGATCAAGGGTTAACACTCACTCACCTCTAGTCAACACCGTCAGTGCGATCCACACGCCCTTGTATTTGGCCGTGTATGGGTGTGCGCCGGTGGGCACAGCCAGGGCATCCGTGTGTATGAAAGCATGTAGGTATGTATAGAAACCCACACTACGTACCTCTAGTCAGCACAGTGAGAGCAATCCACACGCCCTTGCATTTGGCTGTGTATGGGTGTGCGCCGGTGGGCACAGCCAGGGCATCCGTGTGTATGAAAGCATGTAGGTATGTATAGAAACCCACACTACGTACCTCTTGTCAGCACAGTGAGAGCAATCCACACGCCCTTGTATTTGGCCGTGTATGGGTGTGGGCTGGTAGGCATGGCCAGGGCATGCTCATGTATGGGTACATGCTGGAAAATGACTCACCTCTAGTCAGCACAGTGAGAGCAATCCACACGCCCTTGTATTTGGCCGTGTATGGGTGTGGGCCTGTCGGCATGGCCAGGGCGTGCTTGCCATACATCACGACCAGCTTGGAAGCTTCCCGGAAGAGCAGGATGCCGTTCGGCGACGACGAGTCAAACGTGAGTCTCTGCGTCTTGTTGACCACAAACTCGGCAAAGAATTTGAGGAGGGGCGTGGTGACAGCAGGGGTGTCGGAGCAGAACTGCGCGGTGCGCAGAATGAGTGGCATGTGAGCGGGGTAGAGCCAGTCAAACAGCAGCCCGAACGTGCGCCGACTGATAGGGGGGGCATGGCATGGTGGTGGGGAGGGAAGGGACAGGGAAGAGGACGAGTCAAAGGTGAGTCGCTGGGTCTTGTTGACGACGAATTCAGCAGAGAACTTGAGCAGGGGCGTGGTGACCGCGGGGGTGTCGGACCAGAACTGGGCGGTGCGCAGAATGAGCGGCATGTGGGCCGGGTACAGCCAGTCAAACAGCAGCCCGAACGTGCGCCGGCTGCCAGGGAGGCATGGCATGGTGGTGGGGAGGGAAGGCAAAGGGAAGAGTGGGTCAAGGCGACGGGGAAAAAAGGGCATGTGGGCGGGGTACAGCCAGTCAAAGAGCAGCCTGAATGTGCGCCGACTGATAGGGGGAGTCAAATAGGGAGGGAGGAGGCGGGGGGAAGGGAAGTGGGAGAGGGGGGGGTTGGAGGGTGGAGGAGGGGGGGGAAAGAGCGGGTCAGGGCAAGGTAGAGCCCAATCAAACAGCAGCCCGAACGTGCGTCGACTGTCAGGGGGGGCATGGCATGGATGTGGACAAAAGAAAGGGAGAAAATTGGGGATCGGGGGACGAGACGTGATGGGATGAGATGGATAGATCGGGACAGGATTAATGCTTGCAGTTGGGGCCTACTGCATTAAAGATCAATCGATGGCTAAGACAACAGCTGATAGTACCTGTTTGCCGCCATGGTGATTTCTATCAAGTCTTTAAAGAGGATATTACTGCTGCATCCAGGATAAATCAATGAAGTCCGAAGGCAAGTCAAGGCCACTGCTAACAGCTCAGTACCTACCTGTTAGTGGCCATAGTGATTCCTCTCAAGTCTCTGAAGAGGCCGATAAGGGCAAACTTGACCGGCTCTGTGCGGAAGGATGCATCTGGCATCGATTCCAGCTTCACAAAAACCTGAGTGGTGGTGAGGGGTGGTGATGGGTAATGAGGGGTAATGAGGGGTGGGGCGGAGGAAGGGGGTTTGGAGAGGAGTTAATGACGGTGTTGGAAAATTGAGAGCTCAAAGGCCAAACTTGACCGGCTCTGTGTGGAATGAGGCGTCTGGCATCGACTCCAGCTTCACAAAAACCTGAGTGGTGGTGAGGGGTGGTGAGGGGTAATGGGGCATAACGAAGGGTGATGAGTGGTTGAGGGTGGGGAGGAGAGAGAAACAATGCAGGAAATATAGGCAAATAAAAGGAAGACTTGACCGGCTCTGTGCGGAATGAGGCGTCTGGCATGGACTCCAGCTTCACAAACACCTGAGTGGTGGTGAGGGTTGATGATGGGTAGTGAGAGGTAACGGTGTAGGCGCATGAGAGTGAAGTAGAAGGTGGTGCAGTGCTGTATGGCGGCCTTTACCCCATGCTACGCCGTGACAGGTGAAGTCAACACTTACTAGCTGTAAGGGGGCAACGAAGGCTTTGAACTTCTGGGGCGAGTCCTCCATGAAGAGCAGACGCGTGAGAGTGAACAATGCGGTACAATATGGTGCTCACCAGCTGCAGAGGGGCGACGAATGCTTTGAACTTCTGAGGCGAGTCCTCCATGAAGAGCAGACGCGTGAGAGTGAACAATGCGGTACAATATGGTGCTCACCAGCTGCAGAGGGGCGACGAATGCTTTGAACTTCTGAGGCGAGTCCTCCATGAAGAGCAGACGCGTGAGAGTGAACAATGCGGTACAATATGGTGCTCACCAGCTGCAGAGGGGCGACGAATGCTTTGAACTTCTGAGGCGAGTCCTCCATGAAGAGCAGGCGTGTGAGCGTGAAGTAGAAGATGGTGCGGTTGCGCGTGCTGCTCGGCTCGTCCAGGAAGGGGAAGTGCTCGCTCTGCCAGTCACAGCAGGACACGTGGCAGCATGGATAAGAAAGGAGGAGGTGTGATGTTGGTTGACAATATCAGACCTGGAAGTCTCTACTGACGACTTAAAGCTCTAAACCTGAAAACCCTGAATCCTATAAACCCTTAAGACCCCCAAGATGGGAGCTCGTTCACCCTGGCACACACCGGTTTTTGAGAATTCTCAAAAACCATCCCTTCTTCCTCCCTCCCCTACCCTCCCATATCCCCCCCCCCCCCGTTTTCCACTCAACAACAGGTCGCCCACAACACCCCTTCTATCGCCCCCACCCACTTTCTCTATCCACTCTTCCCCCACTTCCCAAACCCTGCCTGCCCCATTTCGCCCTCAGCAGCCCAAAGCACAGAAGAGCTTACAGTGTGGTTGGCTAAAATGAAATTGACAGAGTCCAATTTCAGCAACAACTTGCCACTCATGTAGCTGCAACAGGGAGGTGGGAGTCAAAGGGAATAGAGGATTCGGAAGGAGTTAAAAAGAAAAAAATTGGTCATGGGTAGACATGAGCAAAAATTCGAACCCCTGTTCGGTTCGACTTGAAAGTGTTCGACTCGAACGTGTTCGACTGTTTTTTTTGCCCAAAATTGTTCGTGACGAACACCTTAGTGTTCGTCAAGAACATGTTCGACTGTTCGAGTGTTGGTGTGCAGAAAAATGCACGAACACCTGGGTGTTCGCGAACACAATGTGTTCGTCGCAAACACCTAGGTGTTCGAGGGAAATTCAGCGCGTCAAAGTTTGGCGCGCTGGTTGGATCTAAAAGGAGAGGGCGACAATTGAGCTCAAGAATGATCTCAATCGTCGATATAGCCTAATGATGGCATTCGGTCCCCTACCCACTGAAACTACCACATTCCCACGGTTCAAATTCCACAGTGTGGCTGAAAACGTTAGGCATAAGGTTGGATTAGGGTAGGAGACGGTTAACAAAAGGAACTAAGGGCATTTCGGTTTAGGTTGGAGTTTAGCAAGGCAAAATTGGATATCCACCAGATCTGCACCAAGCCTAACTATATCTCTTGTAGGGCTATAGGGAACGTGATATTGCTTCTAGTACACTCGCCCTGCCTGAATGTGACTTTACTGAAAGAACCCCCCAAGGCAAACTGTTCGAGTTCGGGTCAAACACCTTAGTGTTCGGCCTTGCCTCAAAACTGTTCGACCCTATACTCGAACGGGGAACACTAACATTCAAGAAAACTGTTCGACCCTATACTCGAACGGGGAACACTAACATTCAAGAAAACTGTTCGACCCTATACTCGAACGGGGAACACTAACATTCAAGAAAACTGTTCGACCCTATACTCGAACGGGGAACACTAACATTCAAGAAAACTGTTCGACCCTATACTCGAACGGGGAACACTAACATTCAAGAAAACTGTTCGACCCTATACTCGAACGGGGAACACTAACATTCAAGAAAACTGTTCGACCCTATACTCGAACGGGGAACACTAACATTCAAGAAAACTGTTCGACCCTATACTCGAACGGGGAACACTAACATTCAAGAAAACTGTTCGACCCTATACTCGAACGGGGAACACTAACATTCAAGAAAACTGTTCGACCCTATACTCGAACGGGGAACACTAACATTCAAGAAAACTGTTCGACCCTATACTCGAACGGGGAACACTAACATTCAAGAAAACTGTTCGACCCTATACTCGAACGGGGAACACTAACATTCAAGAAAACTGTTCGACCCTATACTCGAACGGGGAACACTAACATTCAAGAAAACTGTTCGACCCTATACTCGAACGGGGAACACTAACATTCAAGAAAACTGTTCGAGACAAACGTGTTCGGTTCGCTCGTTGCTCAAGCAAAGTGGGTTGGAAGGGAAGGGGGGATGTGAGGGCGGATGGGTGGGCGAAAGGGAGTTGGTAGGGAACAAGACACTAGGAAGGTGGAAGCGATAGTAGGTAGGGAGGGAATTGCACGATAACAACCAGAGAAATACCTGTCTAACCTCTGATAACTCAAAAACGGTTTTTTAACGCTAGCCCAACGCTCACCATCCTGCAAGCTCTTGGAAGAGGTTCAACGTTTGCTCGATCACGTCCTCGCTCTGACAACAGGAGCTTTGAGGGGCCTAAAACAATAGCCTCGAATTTAGGGGGGGCTAAAAACATTCTTTCCACTCACCCTCCTGCAAGCTCTTGGAAAAGGTTCAATGTTTGCTCGATGACGTCCTCGCTCTGACAACAGCAGAAGGAGAGTTAGCGAGGAGAGTTTGGGGAAAAAAAAGCAGGTTCTTTTAGAGAACAATGGGGGCTAGAGAAGTGACAACAAATATATATTTCCGAAAGGAGGAGCGGAGCGGATTCACGGCGAGAGAATGGCACTTGAGGAGGTTGGTGGCTATCTTAGTTACAATCACGTTGAGAACCATGGGATATTCCCTCTAACCTCGTGACATCTTACTTTTGGCGCAAACGCCACAAAGGGGTGCAGACGCCAGCACACGCACCTTGGTGTAGCACTTGAGGTTGGTGGCAATTTTCGCCACAATCACATTGAGAACCATGAGGTGATCTTGCAGACCCAGTAGGTCCGCCAGGCGGGCATATAGGATCTGTGAAGGTCACATGGGATGGGAGGGAGATGGGGAGGGTGAGTGGGTACGGTGAGTGTGGTGGGGGAAGAGAAGGAGGAAGGTTGAGTTGGGAGTGCCAGAAATTGAGCACCATGAGGTGATCTTGCAGACCCAGTAGGTCCGCTAGGCGAGCATAGGGGATCTGTGAAGGTCACACAGCAGGGCGACTAGAGTGGGGAAGGGAAGCTGAGTCACACCACATGCGCATTGGGTAACTAACAACCAGGTCTAGCTAAATCACCTGCGCGCGTAGGCATATGTGATTCGAATGACTAAGCATGTCACTTGTGCTCCGAGGAATGGGAGAATGAGAGGTCCACCTTGGTTGGAGGCGTGCATGGCCTGGGCGACAATGCAGTGACCATGTATGAACAACCAACCTATGCATGGCATGGCATGGCATGCATGTCACCTTGGCACCCAGACATGGCTCAATGGTGTCCACCTTGGATGCGTGCATGGCCTGGTCGCCCACGTAGAGGGACCTATACCTACCAGCTGCAAGTGACCACAATGGGCGTGCTACAGCCATGCTGCCTGTGCTACAGCCATGCTGCCTGTGCTACAGCCATGCTGCCTGTGCTACAGCCATGCTGCCTGTGCTACAGCCATGCTGCCTGTGCTACAACCACGCTGCCTGTGCTACAACAACCTAACCTACGCATGACCGGTCACCTTGGCACCCAGGCATGGCTCAACGGTGTCCACCTTGGAGGCGCGCATGGCCTGGTCGCCCACGTAGAGACCACCTATCACGATTCAACCTGTGCATGGCATGTCTAAACATGTCACCTTGGCACCCAGGCATGGCTCAACGGTGTCCACCTTGGAGGCGTGCATGGCCTGGTCGCCCACGTAGACGCGGCGGAAGTTCTGAAAGAAGGAGAGCACCGCCAGGTCCAACCGCTGCTTGCTGCGCTCGTCGTAGCGCTGAAGGCGAGGTGGAGGGGGACAATGAATGGTGCATGGGCAATGGGCAAGCAGACTTTTGAGTCGACTCAAAAGTCACCGCCAGGTCCAACCGCTGCTTGCTGCGCTCATCATAGCGCTGAAGGCGAGGTGGAGGGGGACAATGAATGGTGAATGGGCAATGGGCAAGCACAGCCACAGGAAGAATAATGTCACGAGACACGAACAATAATGAATAATTGCGGAAGAAGCGGAACATTGTCAGGTCCAAGCAGTGCTTGCTGCGCTCGCTGTTGTATGGTACTAGGCATGCACGGAAGAGGTTTGAGGCACGGCATCTCAAAGCACGACGGTCTCAACTCTCACCCATGCTCCGTACTAACACCCACCCCCCACCCCACCTCAGCTGCCCATGCTCCGTACTAACACCCACCCCAAATCTGAGTCGCTTTTGAGAATTCTCAAAAGCGTCTCACCCATGCTCCGTACTAACACCCAACCCACCTCAGCTGAGCTGCCCCCTCACCTGTGCGTGCAGGCCAGTATCTGTGACTTGAATGAGCTGGAACACTCTTGCTGCCAGTTCCCCATCGATCAGCTCCTGGGAGTCTCCACTGCAGGAATCAACAACGTTGGGAAAGAGTGATAGAATGAGTGAATGAGTCAGCTTGAGAGAGAGAGCGAGTGAAAAAACAAGCGAGTGAGCGAGGGAGGGAATGAGAGTAGCAGTGAGAAACATTAACTAGCCTTGCATCGATCAGAGCTTACAATTTGCCACTGTCAGATTGAAAGGAGCTGAGCCAGAGAGTGAGTGAGTGAGTGAGTGAATGAGTGAGTGGGTGAGAGAGCGAGTGAGAGAGCACCTGCTGGAGCTGAGTCGGCCCCTGACAATGGCGCCAATGATGTGTACAATCCACGTCAGCTGGCTCTCCATCACCTGTAGTGCCACCTGGCTCGTGCTGCTCGCTGCTACAGCCGGCTGCCACCGCGCCGCCTCCTAAGATGGTGGAAGATGTGGGGTGGGAGAAGGGAGGGATGGGTGGGTGGGAGGTCGAGAAAGGAGCAGGGTGGATAGCAATCACCTGTAGCGCCACCTGCCTGCTGCTGCTTGCCACTACAGCGACCGCCACCACGCCGCCTCCTAAGATTGTGGAAGAGGAGGGGGTCACCTGTTCTAATGACTGTCAACGAGCGTGGACGCGAGGTCCAAGAGCAGCAAGTCAGAGGTTTGTTAGCACTACAGCAATACCCCATAGTAGTGTCATTTCGTACAGTGTAAGGGTCAGACTCACCGTGTATGACTGCATGATGGGCTCTAAGTGGCTTATGATGAACTTGCTGGTGCGGTCAAACTGCAGAGACAGCAAAGGGAAAGAGAGAGGAAAAAGAGGAGAGAGGGGAAGATGACAGCACCTTGCGAAGGATTATGGCCGCAGCGTATTGCTGCACAAAGCGTACAGACACAGCTGTATGGAAAGATGGCAACACATGAATACCTGTTTTCAAGACCTGTTGAAAGTGCAAAGACAGCAAGACGTGCAGGCATGCATACCTGGAACCTGCAGAGGTAGGGCAGGTTGTCTAGCTGGTCTTGTAGCTGCTCGTCATTGTCCAGGGGATCCTCTGATAGGTTGTTTTGAAGCACAGCCTATAAGGGGGATAAGAGCAAGGAACATAATTTCAAATCAAACTATAAATAGACAAGAACAGCCTCATGGGTCCGGTGTGTGAAGCAACATACACCCTCTTTTTTTTTTTACAGAAACGAAACAAAACAAAAACAGTACCAACCTGAACGGAGTCAAGGCGGGATGTGATGTAGGCCTCGGTGATCTGAGGCACGAAGTTGTCCAGCAGCAGGCTGGGGCAGTCATCCCTACCTCCACACACCATGCACCATGCACCATGCACATGCACCACACATCACACACCACACACCAGAGACCATACACCATACTAGGAGCACAGAACCAACCTGAACGGAGTCGAGGCGGGATGTGATGTAGGCCTCTGTGATCTGAGGCACGAAGTTGTCCAGCAGGCTGGGGCAGTCGCTCTTGGTGTAGGCCATTGAGGACACCAGGCGCGACCAGAGGCCCAGCAGGAAATACACACTACCACTCGCCCACTGGTGGGGGAAGAAGGGGGAGGGGGAGTATATGGGTGGGGGTTTTGAAGGAGCGAGAGGAAAACAGGTAGATGGTCGAGAGGCGCCCCAACAGGCTCACTTTCGCGATAGCGGTCGTGCTGTGACAGGCCCACTAACACGTGACACACAGCAAAGCATAGCACACCCACCCCCACCCAACCCAACCCACCCAGCCTACCCAAACCACGCACCTGCCAGGACTGCAGCGAGGTGATGGTGAATTCAGCCACCAGCTGCACCCACTCCGCGTAGTTATCCGCGTTCACCAGCTCGGCGAGCTGGTAGTTGGTCTCTCCTAGTGCTGAGGGCACATATATGTGACAGTGACAGCACACCCACCCACCTGCCAGGACTGCAGAGAGGTGATCGTGAACTCAGCCACCAGCTGCACCCACTCCGCGTAGTTATCCGCGTTCACCAGCTCGGCGAGCTGGTAGTTGGTCTTGAGGCGGCCCAGCAGGCGGCAGTACTCGTGGTAGTTGTCGTGCTGCGACAGGCCCTGCTTGGACCGCAGGATCTCCGTGGAGCCGTTCATGAGGTGCGACAGGAACTTGAGGCGCTCTGCTTCCCCTGTGAATAGAGAGCGACGGACCGAGGCCAGCCGCACCAGGCACTCCAAGGACTGAGGAACAGGCGCCAATACAGGGGCAAGGGGCATACGGGGGAATGGGGGACGGAGGAGGGATCTTGAGGGGGACCGCAGAATCTCCGTGCTGCCATTCATGAGATGCGACAGGAACTTGAGGCGCTCTGCCTCGCCCGTGAATAAGGAGCGGCGCACTGAAGCTAGGCGCACCAGGCACTCCAAGGCCTGGGGGAAGTGGGGAGGGAGATGGAGAGAAGGCGGCAGGGTAGGGGGCAGGGGGAGAGAAGGGGGACAGGATCTCCGTGGAGCCGTTCATGAGGTGCGAGAGGAACTTGAGGCGCTCTGCCTCGCCCGTGAAGAGCGACCGGCGCACGGAAGCTAGCCGAACGAGGCACTCCAGGGCCTGGGACATGTGGAGAGAGAGACGGGTGGGTAGAAGGCAGAAGAACAAGGGCAGGGGGGGAAGGGGACCGCAGGATCTCCATGGAGCCGTTCATGAGGTGCGAGGAGAGGAACTTGAGGCGCTCTGCCTCCCCTGTGAAGAGCGACCGGCGCACTGATGCCAGCCGGACCAGGCACTCCAAGGCCTGGGGAGAGTGGGGAGCGAGTAGGGGAGAAGACGGCGGGACAGGGGCAAGGGGAGAAGGGGAGCTCATGATCTCCGTGGAGCCGTTCATGAGGTGCGAGAGGAACTTGAGGCGCTCTGCCTCGCCCGTGAATAAGGAGCGGCGCACGGAAGCTAGCCGGACGAGGCACTCCTGGGCCTGGGACATGGGGAAGGGATTGGGTACAAAGGGACGGGGGGGGTTGGTGTAAGGAGGGGAGTGGGGAGAAATGGGGAGAGAGCAGAAGAGGGGCCCGAGCTATGGTAGGTTATCGGGATTGGGGGCACACCAGGCTGGAGAGCGGGGGCTTTGAGCTGACCTGGTTAGAGAACGCGGGCTTTAAGTCTGACCTGGTTGGAGAGCGGGGGCTTTAAGCCTGACCTGGTTGGAGAGTGGTGGCTTGGTGGCGGCATAGTAGTCGAAGACGAGCTGCATGGTGGCCGTGTCCTCCAGCACTGCCCTCCACGAGGAAGAATGGCAGCTCCCTGTCCCTCCCCTCCCACCTCCCTCTCTCCCCTCTCGCTCCATTCAAAGCCCACCTGCTTGGAAAGCTGAGGCTAAGGCCTCACATGGTTGAAGGGCTTCTGCTAAAGGTAGGAAATTCATGGGGACTTGCGGCTGACCTGCTTGGAGAGCTGATGGTATGGTGGGGTGGGGTCCTACCTGGTTGGAGAGGGGGGGCTTGGTGGCGGCATAGTAGTCGAAGAAGAGCTGCATGGTGGCCGTGTCCTCCAGCACTGCCCTCCATGACGACGGCACCTGGATGGTTCCCAGCTCCTCTGAGCTCTCGTCCAGTGATGTCCCCACGAAGTCGAAGGAGAGGCAGCGCAACGCCAGGGAGACTGCCTCCGCCCTCAGCTTGTCGTCAGCTGCAGGGAAAAAGGGGGTAGGAGGAAGGGGGCTGGTTGGGTTGATCGTGAAGGAGAGACAGAGAGAGCACCTGGATGGTTCCCAGCGGGGGTTGACCTTAACAACACTCACCGTCGGACTGCAGCTGCCGCAGGCTGGTGAGGGAGATCTGGAAGATTGCGAATAGCGCCAGGTCTCGGAAGGAGCAGGCTGTCTTGCGATGGAAGGTGAGTGACCGGCCTGGACTAGGCTGCAAGCGGGTGGGTAGGGGTTGGGTGGGGGAAGGAACGCAGGGCAGAGTGTTAGACAGGAGCGGGAGAAACGCAGGGGAGCGACAGAGGTGAGCGACCTACCCACGCACCCGTCACCCACCCTTCCTGACTGATGCATGCACCTGGTGCATCTCTGCCACCAGCTGGTTGAAAATCTTGAGGCCTAGGACTCTACACTTTGGGCGCCTTGAACATGGACGGCACAAAATGGATGTTAGTTAACAACCTACCCACACACCCCTCACCCACGCACGCACCTGGTTCATCTCTGCCACCAGCTGGTTGAAGATCTTGAGGCCTAGGAAGAAATGCTCCGCTGTGCCCTGCATGTCATGCCATGCCATGCCATGCCATGCCATGCCATGCCATGCCATGCCATGCCAAAGAAAACGAAGCGAAAAAAACACAATGCAGTGTGCAATGCACAGCAATGCAATGCAATGCAATGCAATGCAATGCAATGCAATGCAATGCAATGCAATGCAATGCAATGCAATGCAATGCAATGCAATGCAATGCAATGCAATGCAATGCAATGCAATGCAATGCAATGCAATGCAATGCAATGCAATGCAATGCAATGCAATGCAATGCAATGCAATGCAATGCAATGCAATGCAATGCAATGCAATGCAATGCAATGCAATGCAATGCAATGCAATGCAATGCATGGTCAAAGAGGGATGGCAGCGAGGAAGCACAAAGTGAGGCGGAAGGTGCACTGTGCACATGCACAGCAGCGCGTGCAACACCATTGAACACAATGCAATGCCGCGCAAACCACAAACTCACACCTGCAAGCACACACTCGCACCTGCAATGCAAGCACACACTCGCACCTGCAATGCAAGCACACACTCGCACCTGCAATGCAAGCACACACTCGCACCTGAGCAAGGAACTTGGTGCATTCATCCACGATGTCTCTGAACCTCTCGTCGTCGTACCACCCGAGCTTGGAAATCCGACACAGCAGCTGCACTAGAGACGCAGTCACGAAGGACTCCGCTTTGGGACCCTTGGTGGCCAGGAAGGACACCACGTAGTTGCCTGGAAGGGGAGTCCAAAGCCACAAGCGGAAACAGAACCCACAAAGAAGAAAGGAGGAAAGTTTCTTGAGAATGGGCACAGCAGCTGCACCAGAGACGCAGTCACAAAGGTAAACTGCTTTGGGACCTTTAGTGGCCAGGAAGGTCACCGCGTAGTTGCCTGGAGCGAACGCATGCATAGGTGAACAAGGAGACAGAAAGGGAATTCTCATTCCAGAGAGCAGCGGCAATGCTTGGATTCACGCATCTGGTCAGATTGATTGTTTTGGGTGAAGTCTTGTGAGGCGGGGTGCCAAGGTTCAGATGCGCACTACAATGCAGCTTATGTTACACTATTACCGTATACGTGCAATTCCGAGAAAATTCAAGGCCAATGCGCCAAGCCAGGGGTGTATCGAGGAAAAATCGATGTAAGGCAGTCCCAAGGTCGATGACGTACAGGGAAGGACATGAGAGTCTCAAGATTTCTGTTCAGTGAACATCGCCGTGATGCCGTTTGCAAAACGCAGTGAAACCCGCGGAGGATGTGCAACGACGGATATCAGGCAGCAAGCATCAAGCATCAAACATCACGCATCAAGCCTTACGTATATCGAGTCGTAGTTGCACCGGCAGCGAGTGGTCCGTGACCTGCTTCACGAGGCTCGAGCTGGCGAGCACTTGCGCGTAGGGCGAGGAGGAGTTATCGAGGATATACTGGCATTGCGTAATATACTCCGTGCTCGTGGAGAAGCACAATAGGGTTTGCTCCGCGTGCGAACGCTCCGCCGGATCCTGCGAATTATACAGCCGCTCGCACAACCCCTCCAGCTGCGCGAGGCTCTCCATCGCCTCGCTCCGATACAGTCGCCGACGTTATAATCACCGAACCTATATTCACTCGCTCTATAGCCAACAACCCGAGAATCAACCACCCTACAGTCCCGAGCCGTTGAATCACACACGATCGATCGATGTCCTAAGGAGCTGGCCAGAGACCAGCGGTCGCACGAACCGGGAATGCCAGTCTCGATGCCTCCGATTTCTACTGTATAAGATGCGTTAAACTGTGGTTTCAGTACGAATCGAACGCCATCGCAGCAGAACTGCTGGTTGACAATTCGGCGACGGCTGCTCGGCACTTCCCACTCTACAGACAACCGCAGATCTTCCACCCGACTCGACCGTGAGCTCAACTAAACCATCTGCGAGTGACGATCAGCTGCGGGTTCCTACAAGTGAGAGGTTGGACACTGGCTGGTTCGACGAGTCGTCAGAAACGAACAAAGCAACCCTGGCCAGGTTCTGCCCAGTCTAGAGACGTAGGTTTGCAGAGACTCTAATAGCTAGACCGTGGGCCAGGCGACAGACCATGTCTGGATTCGCTGATAAGGCACAGATTCAGGAACAGATTTGAAGGACAGCCACGTGGTGCCTGGCAGGATTCAGCTGCGCAAAAGCTGCCAGAAGCAAAGTGAGCTCCGGTAGTGACGAAAATGTTAAGGTAACCGCTTATCGCGAGGGCATGAGTGGTGTCGTCGACAGGCGAACAAGCAGACTCCGAGAAGCACAAACATCAGAATTTTTGACTTGACTGATAAGCTTGTTACATGTAATGTGTTCTCCTTTCCAAACTTGGCATATATGCTAATGGAGCTCCTTGTTACAAGGAACACCACGCAATAAAAAGGTAACAATTTCATAACCCAAGAGCCTACGCACTTGCAGCCACCGTGTGGGTGGGAAAAAGGCACATGAATGCAGGGTTCATGGCCAAACAAGACACAAGGCTCTTGGGAAAAACCAGCCAGAAAACACAAATCCAGTACGGTAGCCAGTAAGATCCACTAAGAAGCATTGACAATTGAGCTGAGCATCTGCAAACAGGACGAAGAAGAAACAAACAAGACAAACAGTCAGCAAGCGCGGCACAAAAGAAGCAGCTGATATGCACGAAAAATAGCAATCTCGAGAGAAACTGTTCCATTAACTCACCTCCATCTCAGCATGTATCGCCTGGAGCATGTCAGACTCCGAGAAGCTCGATGGCATATCAGCGAACATGCCATTGTGGGTGAGCGAAGAGAACATTGCCTCCTCACTCTGAAAATCTGCAGCTCCCACAGGCTTCTCATCATCAAAGGCAGTCAGAGGAAACTCCGTAACACGTCCATTACCCGCAACCACGGCCTCAAGTGACCCACTGGAAACAATGTTCGCCAACCTTGCATCCTCGGTTGTGTTCAGTGCAGCCCATGGATCGCCTGAACCAGCATCAAGCATTTGCTGGGGCTCATTCAGACTGTTATGAAGACTCTCGTTACTAATGCCACGAGCAGATGAAAACGCCTCCAGCAGCATCACATCAGGTCGCTGCGACATGACTTGCTGATTTCCTTGCTCTTGCTGGGCCAGCTGTCGCGTCACCTCAGATAGATTATCGTGAGAAATCTGCTCCTGTTGCTGCTGCTGTTGCAGCTTCAAGTTCAGAGCCTGCTGCTGGGAATGGAACACCTGCTGCTGCTGGATCTGCATTTCTCGGCTCTCCTCATTCACTGAGTCCGAGAACAACGCCTCCTGAAGGCACTTGGCATTGCCCTGTGGCCTCCACGTGTGGGAGATAACAGGAGCTGGTGCTGCCATGGAAGCCAGGCGATGATTGACAGATACAGAGGAGGTAAGAAGAGCAGTGAAGGAGGAGCTGGGGAGAGAAGCGAAAGCGTCGTCGGCACATATGCCCGCGGTCACTGCGCCTCCACCACCACCACCACCCTCCACTCCACCACCTCCACCTGTGAAAGTGCGGCCACCTACAGCGGAACCTACAGGAAGAACGGTTGAAGGCACAACAGCTTCAGAAGCATCAGCAGCGGCAGCAGTGGCAGAAGCCGGGCCTGTGCAGACTGAACTGACATCAAACGAAGGCATGCGCGCAACTGGAGCGAGCGACGCATTGGGAGACCGGCAACCGCCAGTCGAGGAAAGGGAAGACCGCCGCGTAAACGACGGCTCGCTGGCAGCCGCGCCAGCAGCAGAAAAGGCTGCGGCGATGGCGGACGGAGAGGAGCAGCCAGAGGGAGCAGAGGAGTGGGGAGGAGAGCCGACCGCAGCTGGAGCTGATGCTGCAGCGGTGAGAGACGACGAGGAAGAGGACTTGGCGAGTTTCCGCACGTTCGCGAGAAGGGGAAGATTGGCGACTGACGCAAAGTCTGGTTGCTGCGTCAGGCGAAGGGCTTGCGCGAGGAGCGAGCCAGGCTGGAGAGACAATCGTGACCTGGTGAAAAAAGCAGCCGAGGGGGGATCAGCGAGCGAATCAAATTATTAGAAACAGACATGCGAATCTCTGGTCAGAGAACAGGTACGAGATCATGAAAGAAGAGGGAAACGCGAAGAAGATGATGTGATCCGCGCTGCGATCAACAAGCGTTACTCACTTGAGATTGGCGAGCTGCACGGACATGCTGAGAGGCATCGACGGATTGAGCGCAGGCATCTGGAGAAGCGGGACCCCTGAAACGTTTCCACCTCCCAAAGCCGCGTTAGAAGTGTTAACAGCAGGCTGCTGTAAGTACGGGGAACCAGCGAGTGCCTGCTGGATCTTCAGCTGCTGCTGCTGCTCAGTGTGTTGCTGCTGCTGGACAAGGGAAACGGGGCTTCGCGCAGCGGTCGGTGACGCGGTGGCGGAAGGAGCATTGAAGGCCGCGGTAGCGGCGGCAATACCGGAAGCGCTGGTGGGACTTCCGCTCTTGAAGGAGGGTCGCGAGTTGCTGTTGAGGCCAAGGCTGCCGCCGCTCAATGCCTGACGAAAACACACGGAGAGATGTTAGCTTACAACAGCAAGGAAAAAAATATTGATCGACATTGCGAAGATTTTAGATACGTGCGCAACGCAGCCCTAATATGCGGCGTACCGGAAGCTGCAGTTGGCTCGAAAAGGAAGGAGCTGCGAAGGAGCTCGACGACGCAATTTGATTCAGCTGGGTGCTAGTCTCAGGTGTGACGACGGACTCCTTAGCGCGGTGAAGCAGATGCGAGAGGCTCCGCTTGTCCTTAATGCACCGCCTGGAACAAATCGCGGGAAAACGGACAACGACGTAACGTTAGACGCAGCGACTACTAACGTCTGAACCGACACGCGAAACGCGCGAAGATCGAAACACTGAGCAAAACGCGCTGGACGCGATTCGACTAAAGAAAAATGGATGTCGTACTTCTTGAGGAGAATGAAGCGGTTGCAGCAGGCCTTCTGGTCGCGGAGCGGCAGTAAACCGCTGGCTTGGAGCGAACCCCAGTTGCGCGTGCCATGGCGAGCAACATGCTGCAGCAGAATCAGGTCCTCCTGAACCAGAGAAATAGAGAAATTGACAGATTGAGGAGACGGAAACCAACACACTACCTAAACCAAAACGAGCACGAAAACAAAACTCGAGGGCACCAAACACTATCGAGGATTGGGAAAATTGTCATCGCTGGCAATCTCGAGGACGAATAGGAGGAAGAGTTGTCGGATAAAACTCGTTACAGGAATTTCCATTGGGAAAACAAGACACTTCCGCAGGTCGAAAAGGCAGGACCCTATCACCCCATCGCAAACCCATCCGGGACTTCCGTCTGTCAAAGCCGAGGAAGCTTGCCTCTCAGCCATTCATCGTCTAGGGTTTTCCAATAAACGAGTAAGTACAGACAGGAATCAAATAAGTACTTCGACCGTTTCGCGACAGCTATCGGACTCAAATTACCTGCGGCGACCAATTCGGGCGTGTTCGATGACCGCCGAGAAAGATCATTCCCGCGTCCAATGCGTTGTCGCCTTGCAACGTCGTTACGTCGTAACCGTCGTTAGCAGTTGTAGCCCCTAGCGCAGACGACGATGACGACTTCAAAGGCGGCATGTCTGTAGACTGAGACATTTTCATCTGAAAAAAAAGTCATCAGAAAAAATCCCGAAGAAAAAGAACCGTCAGACTTTCCGGCGTAGAATCCCGAACTCCGAAAAACGCTTGCGCGAAGAATGTTAAGGATAAGAAATCGCGCGATGAAAACTCACTTGCGCGTGAAGTGACGACCACTGATACTGAAGCGTGAGCTTCGGCGGGTTCTGCGCATCTTGGTACGCCATGGAGGACAATACTCCTCGCAGAAAAAACTCCTCAGGAATGGTTTGCTTGACAAATACAGAATTATCCACGCGACGCCTCGACGACGCCGCTGAGTGAACTTGATGTGAGGCCGCGACACGACGTGAAGCAGAGTACCACGGTCCGCAGCGGAGAAGAGTAACCGAAGAGAGAGGAAGCTGAGGATTATTCACTAGACGAACTCAGATATAACGACTTGGACGGCAAAATGTCGCTGTTTCCCAATAACTGGTTTACGGAAAAAGGACAGGTTGTGGTCTAAGATGCGTGCTTGTCAGATTGTCGAAGTCCTTCACGAAAGTAAGTAGCACGGCGAAGAGAGCCGCGAAAAAAAAAAGTGATGATCAATCAAGTGGCCGTTTTTTTCTAACAAACGCGCGTGAGAACTGCGTTTGTCCTCTAATCAAGACTGGATCTTCACCGTTTAAGCTAGGATGAGGCGTTACGCTTCGCGGAAGCGTGCCACACAAAATGCAGCGGGAAGAGGACGACGAAAGCAGCTGCGCAGCAATGAGCGTGAAGTGGAGGGTGGGAGGATCAGCTTGTCGGAAAGGAAAGTGATGGACGAGAACGGGGGATGGAAGACGTGCTGGAGGTAAGTCTTGGATATGAAAACAAGAAGCAAAAACAATCTTGGGAGTTGTCGGAAATGGCTTTGGCGTGGATGATTTGTATAGGACGCGAAGCAGGAACGGATCTCCTGCTTCACGACGACGTAAAAAAGGCGAAAGGTGGTGGACGGCGGGGAAGGGAGAGGAAGAAGGCAGGGAACGTGGGGATGGAGCGCAGGGCAATGGGAAAGGGCGATGCAGGGCAGCGGGAAATCCTGTCCGCCGTTGCCGCGGAACATCCTTTGGCGGAGAAAGGAAGAAGAGGTGGTGCAGAACAGAGTGATTGGGCGGGCGAAGGATGGGCTACACCAGCAGCATTTGTGGGAATGGGAACGAAAAGTGAGCGAGAGGTGAGGTCCTTTCCTGGACTGCCTGCCACCACAGGATTTTTTTGGGAGGAAAAGGCTAGTCCTGGGGTGGATGGGGGGGAATGCGCTGTGCCAGCGCGACAAGGCAGTGGCGCAGAAAGAATGTGTCCCAAGAATGGGAGAATGATTCAGAGAATTGGGCACCCATGTGAGCGGGGGGAAGGAAGAGTGCGGTGGAGGTTGGGGGAGCTTCGGAGAAGAATTTCATGACAGGGGCATCTTCGCGGGAAGACAATGTTCGAACAGCGGAGCGCGCACGCGGAATGCTACACAACAGAGAGATTCGGGGGATCAACAGGATCTGAGCGACTAAAACCCTATCCTTGTTAGGGAAGAGAACTGTACATCACCACCACGCAATGGCTCGTGGTGGGGTGGATGACGTTGTGATGTCTATCAAAGGTGAACTGCGAAAAAAAAAAAAGATGCTGAACTAAAGCCTCTGATGTTATCGGTGTTGGTTCACGTATTAAGTGGTTGTTAGAGGAAACGGGATACTCTCCTATTATTCATCAAAGAGTTTCAGTGTTTTCCGTGGGAGCACTGCACCAGCTCTTATCTATACACCCTTTTTCTCGCTACACTGTCATTGGCTATGCTTGTTCATCGGATGTACACACATCAATGCCTCCAGGATGGTTCCAGAATGTACCATATAAGCACGTTTGCCCGCACTCAACCGTACGCCAAAGCAAGTTTTCTTTTAGAGACCGTTGTGTACCGTTCACCGGGAGAGCATTTGCCCGCCACTTACCTTCAGTTCGTTTGCAAGCACCAAAGCGCTACGTTCCAAGCAACAGTACGCACTGTAGCCAGTGAATCCCACTTCCAGTAAAGCGAGAAAAAATCTGTACAAATGGCACTTTGTTCAAAGAGGAACTAGTTAAATGCCTCACACTGTAGGAGTCGTTTGATGTCTATCCCTGAAATTCTGGCGTGTTATACAGTAGTTCGGACGGGTGATAACTCCATTTACACCGAAACTGTGATGATTCACGCCCTGAACACTTTCTTTACAGGCACCCTTTTAAGGTCTCTAGTCCAGCTAGACGCACACCCTGACATTACGGGTCTATCAATCTGGAACCGGCAGGTACTGGGCTCCCGAAACTCACTCATTTTAGACCAAAGCGTGTTGGAAAATTACAAGAGCTATTTGGTTTGTTTCCGTAAGCTCGCGTTGTGATTGTGTGACCTATCCTCGATATTCAACGGACGCTCACAATACCTCCGAGGTTAGGTACTCCAGGTCGTGAAGAACAGGTATTTTTTGGGAACTGGAGTTCCACAAAACGAGCGGCATATGCAAACCGAGCACAATGCGGTTACAGAAGGCGGATACTGCCAAGATCAGCCTGCAAAGATCACCGTTGCAAAACTTGCCGACACCAAAACAGTTAGAAAAACGATATCGTGTACGACAAATATTTCAGCAAAGAAAATTGTCCGGCAACTGAACAGCAGTCAGAGATGAGGACAAATATTACGACAAGTAACATGCTGCAACAAGCCCTCTCGTTGGACCATCGGGTAGGTCATCGAAACATTTTTACAGCTCACAACTGCACTTTCCAGTTTGTGCAATTCACACTTCGCAGTCAACCTAGAGAGATGCAGGTTGTCAAAACTTCGTTCGGTGGACGGTCTACAGTTTAGGGAGAAACCTACATCTTCTCTACTGGGCCATATGATTGCTGCGGCGTGCTAAGAAGTTCTGTACAGCGTAGTGTACACCCTGTTTCGCGCCACACTGACATTCGCCATACTGACAAGCCGGATGTACTGACATGAATGCGTCCAAATTGGTCCCAGAACATACAATATAAGCACATTTAGCGTATGAAACCGAACGCAAAGACACGTTGTTTAGCCATGAACCGTTGTTTACCGTTCTCCCGAAGTGCATTTCGGCTACAAGCACCAGCCCGCTGAATCCAAGCACACGTGCGCACTGTAGCCGGTGCTCCCGGTTGTCCGAACTTCGAAAAACAGGGTGTACAGCGTCAAGTTTCACGTAGGGCCAACCCAAATCTTATGATAAGGAAAAGAGGGAAGGAACACCGAAAGCGAGACACTTGCTCCAGACCAGAGCCATGCACCAACTCGCCATGAACAGAAGAGTCCTTGTCATGTTACAGTACCAAGATTTTGGGTCTCAAGATCTCAACGCCCCCGATCGCCTAACCGCCCGTCCCTTCATCGAACGATCAGATTCAAGCACACGCCACCTTTCAGACCCAATCAAAATGAAGCACATCGCATCTGTGCATAAGACAATCCCTCACTGTAATTTTGCCACCGATTTGCAGCCTGTCATGGCACTTGGCAGTTGGGCGTCTTCGCTATACCAGAATCAGAAACAGACTAGGTTACCCTGGGAGCCACTAGACACCGAGGGTATTTGACTCTCTACACTCAAAAGTTAGAAAAAAAATCCTACAATGCGTAAACTCCATACCTAAACATTCTGGACATGTCACGTCTGAAACGTACCCGAAATTACAAAAAAAAACTACCCTGATAATCAGTTTCTCAGGGTAATTTACACTGACAAAATCTCTCAAGGGGAGGAGGGGGGTGAAAGAACAAAAGTTCATTCTGCTAACATAGTCGTTGGGATCAAATGTGTAGTAACTAACCCCGCCCTCGCTGTCCCCCAGGGCTCCAGCCCCCCACCTATCCGTCTGTCACTAGAGAATGAATTGATGCGCTGAAATAAGTCGATGTGAAGGAACTTACTTCACCCTCCTTGTCCTCCAGGTCTCCAGCCCCCTACATGTAATTGTCACTAGCTGCATGCATTGCTGAGCTGATGTGAACTGTGGGATAATCTGTGTATGAAATTACTCTGCAATCCTTGTTTCCTATGGCCTAAGCTTCCACGAATCGGTAAGTAGCTGTATGCATTGCTAAGCTGATGTAATCTGTGGGATCATCTTTGAATGAACTCACTCCACCTTCCTTGTCCCACAGGGCTCTAGCCCCCAATAAGTATCTGTCACTAGCTGCATGAACTGCTCAGCTAATGTAATCTGTAGGTGGGGTCATCTTTGGATAAATTTACTCCGCACTCCTTGTCCCTTTTAGCTTTAGCCCCCCACATGTGCCAGTTAGTAGCTGCATGCATTACTCAGTTGATTTAAACTGTGGGATCATCTGTGAATAAATTGCGGAGAGTCACTCTACAACGGTAGTGAGCTAGACTACGGGGTTGGCACGAACTACTAGGAGTGATCGTAGCTTTGCTTGCGTTCCTTAGCACTTGCACATTCACGGGAGAAGTTGGCAAGAGTTTCCTCTAGCAAAGTTGGAATTCCATAATAATTCAACAAGCAATGACAGAATGACTACATCAGGCACCTAGCAACTCTGCAGCTAGCCTGGTCGACCGCCAGCACCGCATGGTCGACCGCCTGCCAGCATTGCGTAGAGGAGCCGCGCCAGCACTGCAGAAGAGCGACCTGCCAACACTGTAGGTCGACGACGTGCCAATGCTGCAGCAATGCGGTTGTCCAGCATTGCCCCGTAGAAGACAGTAGTGCGCACGCTCGCAGGTGCGCACAGACGATTGGCCCGACTTGCATTGTTGTGCATCCGTCGGCTGTTGTCTGCGCCTGACGAGCCACATCGACTTCGGGATACCAGCTCGAAGTCGCCTTCGCCATTGCGACCTCGACGACGTTCGCGTGCCTCCGCAGAACTCGTCGAGCAGGTTACCCGGTCGACCTGGACACCACCACCAGGTCCGCGGGTCGACCACTAGGTGCCCCAGGTCGACCAGGAGATCCCCGGGTCGACCACTAGGTTCCTCCAGTCGACCACGAGGTCCCTCGGTCGACCACAGCTCCTCTCGAGCTACCCCCTGGTCGACGGACCCCTTCCGTCGACCAAAACTCTCAGCTGATGTCGCCGAGCTCCCCTCGTCGACCGCTGCTCACTTGTCAGGTCGACGGACTGCTCCGTCGACCTCCCGGTCGAACTGCAGATCAACGGACTGCTCCAACGACCTCCCAGTCGAGCTACATGTCGACGGATTGCTCCCTCGACCTTCCGGTCAAACTGCCCCTCCTGGTCGACAGCCCGGCCGTCGCCCAGACCAGTCAGTTGCAGCTGTCGAGCTCCCTAGTCGACAGCAGCAGCTCGACGAGGCCCGTCGAGCAGCTCCTTCACTACGAAACGGTCGGCTGCATCTCCGGTACATCCGACGAATTTGTCGGCGTTGCCTAAGCGAGGGCGGGGCGTTACTCTACTCACCTTGTCTCCTATGGTCTTAGCCCCCCACATGTACCTGTCACAAGCTGCATGCATTATTGAGTTGATTTAAGCAAAGGGATCATATGTGAATATATTTACTCTGCTCACCTTGTATCCTATGGCCTTAGCCCCCCACATGTACCTATCACTAGCTGCATGCATTGCTGAGTTGATTTAAGCTGTGGGATGATATGTGAATATATTTACTATGCTCACCTTGTCTCCTAAGTCCTTAGCCCCCCACATGTACCTGTCACTAGCTGCATGCATCGCTAAGTTAATTTAAGTTGTGGGATGATGTGTGAATGAATTGACTCTGCTCTCCTTGTCTCCTATGCCCTTAGCCCCCCACATGTACCTGCCACTAGCTGCATGCATTGTTGAGTTGATAAGTTGTGGGATCATCTGTGAATGAACTTTCTCTGCTCACCTTGTCTCCCATGGCCTTAGCCCCCCACAGGTACCTGTCACTAGCTGCATGCATTACTCAGCTGATGCAATCGGTGGGATCATCTGTGAATATATTTACTCTGCTCACCTTGTCTCCTATGGCCTTAGCAGCCCCCCACACGTGCCAGTCACTAGCTGCATGCATTGCTAATTTGATTCCGTCAGGCCCCGGATATGCCCGCCCCTGGGGGTGTAATAAAGCACGTTTTTTCAGGGGGGTGGGCTTAAAATCGAGTAATTTCATAAGCATTGGGGTCTAAATAATAAAAAGTATGAAACAATGGTTTAGTTTTCATCATCAAAGTGTTCATCTCGTTCTTGCAATTTGAATCGAGTCGAAATTCTAGAGGGTTGTGAACGAGAATCTCGCGTAAGTTGGCACGGAACGATCTCCTGCCAACACACACGGTCGGAATGAGTCATGTTTTCCCCATGACAGGTCATTTTGACAAGATGCGCACGAAGTGAGTCGCGCAAGGGTGAGGGGCATCGAAAATACTAAATGTTGGGATGCAAAATGTGTGTTTCGTTACGGATGTTCCATTAGAAAAATAAATTAAAAAAAGAAAAAAAAAAACAATTACAGAAGGTGGCGCTCATAATCTGTAAGCAGTGCTCCAAGGGTGCGCTTATAATCGAGGACCGGATATAAGCGCCATATGCCATTTATAAGTGACTGGCGCTTATCCGAGGCCTGCGCTTATATTCGGGGGCTTACGGTTTAAGCTGTGGGATGATCTGTAAATAGATTTACTCTGCTCACCTTGTCTCCTATGGCCTTAGCACCCCACATGTATCTGTCATTAGCTGCATGCATTGCTCAGTTGATTTAAGTTGTGGGATCATCTGTGAATGAACTTACTCTGCTGACCTTGTCTCCCATGGCCTTAGCCCCCCACATGTACCTGTCACTAGCTGCATGCATTGCTCAGCTGATGCAACCGGAGGGATCATCTGTCAAGGAATTCACTCCGCCCGCTTCCTCTCCCAGACCAACCCCTCATTCCACCCGTCACTGACATCTCGCACCAAAATTACTTTCGAGCCAGCGACAACGACTGGAAAAAAAACAACATATGCGAAGGAATGTACTCCGCCTACTCTCCCCCCCCCCACACCCAACACCAATCTAACATTACCTCCATCAGTGCCTGTTGTTAAGATACAGAATCAACGGATTACGTGAGGGAAGGGGGATACAATAAAGATGTCAAAAAAGCTGTTGTACCCCCTAAAGGCTAACCCCACTACAGCCTAAATATATGTTTTGACACACCCCCATAGGCAAAGTAAAGTACCGCGCCTTGAAGACAGGCGGAGAACCCGGCGGCCGCTTCACCCTGAAAATCCACATGCCATCGACTATGCTCGCCCAAGGAGTCGGAACTGCGTCGACGTAGGTGCCTGTGGACTTCCAGGATGCCATCTCTGCGTCCATGGCTGTCTGCCACTAAGAGAAGTAAGGACCCGTGATCGCCTCTACGTAAGAGCGCGGGGTCGGGATGTCTAGTGCATCCGGGTCTCCCTCAGGGGCAAGTAGCATGGCAGCGAGATGAGGTACAGCAACAGCGAGACACTCGAGCTCAAACTGTCTGTCCTCAAGGACGTCCGTGCCAAGAGCACACTCACCCCCGATGGACGGAGGACAGACAGACTCAGACTCAGTAACAAGACTAGCGACGTAGTCGAGACCACACGTAGCAGCAAAGTCAACGAGCTCAGTGACTAAGGCAGACGCAGCAGCAGACTCAAAGGTAGGGTCAGTGACAAGTGTGGCTAGAACACGTGTAACAGTAGGACTAGCAGCACGAACAGGGTCAGACGTAGGGTCAGGAACGTCGAGAAGAGAGGACGCTGGAGGAGACGGCAGGGCAACACGTAGTAGAACAGGGGAAGGACGAAGTACCATAGTGTTTGTGCTGGGAACAGGTGGAGGACGAACACGACAAGCCCGACAAACAGTGCGAACAGGGGAGGCAGGACGGGACGCAGGCGCACGACACTCTGTTAGAGAGTCTGTCTGCTCAGTGTAAGGAGAAGGAGCAGGCAGTGGGGAGTGAGGCTGTAACTGTGGCTGTGACTTGTCAAGCGGAGGACAAAGTAGGGGAGGAGTAAGGCCAGTGGAAGACGGAAGACTGAGAACCTGGTGGAGCGCCGAACCAGGTGGTGGCAGCGACGACTCCGGGTGAGGCCAGAAGTACGGTCGCCGCTGGACAGGCTGCGTAGCACCCCCAGCACTAGAACCACAGTACCCCCAGCTCGAGTGTCTCTAGCACCACCAGCAGCAGTGCCTCCAGCTCCAGCAACTCCAGCACCAGTAATTCCAACCCAAGTACCTCTAGTACCAGATTCCCCAGCACCTCCAGCTCTTATATCTCCAGGTCGTGTGCCTCCGGCTCCAGTACCTCCAGCACCGGCATTCTCAGCACCTCCAGCTCCAGTACCTCCAGCGCCTCCAGCTCCAGAGTCAGCGACTGCAGGCTCAGTACCTCCAGTGGAAGCACCCCCATGCTCAGCACCCCCAGAACCAACACCTGCGAAATCAGCACAGCGTCCGACTACACACTCACGTAGCTGCTACGACGAGAGAGTCTCCTGCGGACGCGACGACAGCGGCTGTCCACCCCCACGCGCAACACCCACCGAGTCAACACTACCAGGCTCAGCACCCCCAGAACCAGCACCTCCAGGGCCAGTACGGCATCCTACTACCCACTCACGCAGCTGCTGCGGCGAGAGAGTCTCCTACGGACGCGACGGCAGCTGCTGCCCACCTCCGGGTGCAGCACCTCCAGGCTCAGCACTCCCAGGCTCAGCACCTCCAGGCTCAGCACCTGTAGCGTCAGCACCCCCAGAGCCCACACCTCCAGCGCCACCACCTCCACTAGCACCAGAGTCCACGGCGACAAGCAGCACAGGCGGTGAAGATGGCCGAGGCGGAAAGCCAGGAGGAGTCT
Organism: Closterium sp. Yama58-4; assembly: GCA_947470075.1. NCBI lineage: Eukaryota > Viridiplantae > Streptophyta > Zygnematophyceae > Desmidiales > Closteriaceae > Closterium > Closterium sp. Yama58-4. The sequence continues at coordinate 1,033,230 of CANIUD010000686.1, read as the reverse complement.
CCAAGCGCGGGGAGCGGCAAGAGGCCGCAGTGTCGTTCGCAGCAGGATCACCCCCCTCAGCCGGGCCAGAGAAGACCTCCAAAAGCTCAACCAAGTGGGGTGGTGTGACCTGAGACATACCTGAGGGAGCAGGACGCGAGGGGGGGTGGGGGTCTACCGAAGGGTAACTTGGAACCAGGAGGCGGAGAAGCCGGAAGCGTGAGCGACTGGACGAAGCCCATGTGCAGGGTCTGCAGAGGAGCAGTGGTCGGAGGGAACGAGGAGGAATGAGGAGCGGCGCGCTGCCGTCCCTCGACGCAGGGAGTGCGCAGCGGTGCAAGCGAGTATCTGGTGAGTGCATGCGACGCAGATACTGCAGGGAGGGGTGACCAAGACGGTGGTGCCAGAGGAGGGTGCGTGAGTGCCCGACACGAGCAAGACGCAGCTACCCGACCGGACCCAACGAAATGTGCAGACTCAACGTGCAGTGTGTACAGGCCAGACCCAGGCCTCTGAGTGAACGTGGCGAGGTGGTCTCCAGTTACTGGGTCCGTACAGATTGCCACAAGCTTGCCCCCAGGAGTGGTGGTAGTGACCAAGTGATCCTGGAGGACATCGTTACTCATCAAGTTCGTAGAGAACGAGGGGAGGTGGAAACCTGTGAGGGAACCAGAGGGGACTGCCGGACACGGGAGAACAGTTGTACCTCTTGGAATGACAAGGTCAGAGGAGGGGTCGGCCAAAATGACAGGGACGGGTATGGTGAGTGGTGTGACTGTGGTGCAGTCGCGGGAGAAGCTGCGGCTCGCGCCTGAGTCTAGCGTGAAGGTGGACAAAGCCTCCGTCGGAGCTGCACCTGTGCTAGCAGACTCACAAGCACCTAGACTAGCAGCCTCTACATCACCAGGGACGTGTTGCTGGGAAACCCACTCCCAAAGCTGTTGCGGCGAGAGGGTCTCCTACTAACTCTGTTGTCGCTGCTGTCCACCCCCAGGACCACCGCCTCCACTAGCGGCACCACCTGTACGAGCAGACGGACAGGCACCTACACTCGCCTTCTCAACCAGTTGCTGCACCTCCCCTAACAACGGACAACGGTGCTGCAGTGGTCGGGTAGCAGGAGATAGGGAGGAGTAGTCTCGAACTTCAGCGTCATACAAAGGCTGGGCCGACGTCACCTGACGAAAGTGGTCCCTCTGGTCGACCGGCAGGTGAGCTTCGATGACAAGCTCTGCGACAGCGTCACGCACCGTCCACTATATGTAGGCAAGACTGCCCGTCTGGTACCACCGCTGCACATCCTTGCCAGCGTCAGCAGCAGGTTCAATGGGAGTTGTGGGGGCCTGAAGGGACCTCGACGTGTGCTCGAGCAGGGAGACGTTGTTAGAAGTGAAAAGCCGGAGATATCGGCGCAGGCACATAAGCTAGAACCCTAACTTGAAAGGGCGGCCGTCTGCGTCAACCATTAAGACTGGGAGAAAGGTCATGACCGGCAATGGCTGTCAGAGCGGCAGCTGCAGGGCAGCGGGGCGTGCATGCTGTCAACGGGAGTTGTGTGTTGGCCCCGTCCTCGCTTGGGCGAAGCCGCCGACTTCGGGGCGCCGGCGGCCGACCTGTAGAGGGCTTCGACTTGGTAACGCCGACCTGGGGAAGCTGACTTGGTGTGGTTGGCTGACAGCGGTGCTGGTCGACCTGGAGTTGGTCGACCAGGTGTGTGGTCGACTTGATGTGGTCGACCAGCGGTGGTCGTCGACTTGGGTGGTCGACGGGCACGAGGAGAAGCAGCTGGTCGACGGGCTGCCCGGTCGACCAGGTTACCCGGGCGACGGGGTTCTGCGGAGAAGCAAGAGGGTCGCCCAGATGGTTTTGGCGAGGCCGACCTCGGTAGTGGTATCCCGAGGTCGACGTGGCTGGTCAGGTGCAGTCAATAGCACGTGGATGCCTTGGTGTGTGCGCTGTGCAGGTGACGAGGCACAGCACGCCAATCAACTGCGAGCACTTGCGAATCAGGTGTGCTGCTGTCCTGCGGGTGCAACGCTGTGCAGCCGCCTTGCTGCAGCGTTGGCACGCCGTCGAGTTGCAGCGTTGGCAGGTCGCGACTTTGCACCCCTGGAGCGTGGTCGACCATGTCAAGTTGGAACGCGGTCGACCGTGCTGTGCTGGCAGTCGACCTGCATGCTTGCTAGCTCTGATGTAGTCAACCTTGCCAATGTTGTTGCTATCATTCGGAACTATCATTGTTGTGAACTTTTGCTAGTGAAACTCTTGCCCATTCTCCCTGTGAATAAGCAAGTAGAGTGAACACAAGCAAACGACTAACGAACGTAGAAACCACCCTCACAACCGTGCCTAGCCCGCAGCCTAGCTCCCGTTGCTTTAGTTATTTCCGCATGGTGCGGTGAGCGTGGACAGCACCGCGACTTACCTTCGGTCTAGTAGACTGTTGCGCATTACCTATCGTGTTCGTAGGCCGACAGCTGTGTTAGTCACCGTGGTGGGTGCCGTAGTTGACGCAGACGTAGCGGATACCCTGGAGACACGCCTGCGTGATGCAAGGAGACGCCACGAGGATGGCGAGTACAGGCAGACCCTCCCCTTGGAGGACGTCGAGCTGGGCATCCGCGTAAAGTGGGTGATGGAGCACCCTTCTCGACCTGCCTCTCCTCGGCATGTGAACAACGAAGTCGGCGTCGACGGTGACCAAGTCGGCAGCAGTGTGGGAGGCACGTCGAGGCAGAGTGGGGTGATTCACGCCAGTGTAGTCGGCGGCGTGTCTCCATTTTGCCCTCGATAGTTCGAACCGTGGACGGTTCGAATTATAGAAGGGTTACTTGTTTCGCACCATTTCGGGAAGTGTTTCGTGAAGGTGTCTGCGACGTCGCCAACGGTTCAAACTGTCGCGTCACTTTTCCCTCTTCACAAGGGTTCAGATCCTGAACATTCGGTCGTTTGAAATGCTAACGGACGACAGAACAGTTCCGAACAGTTCTGACGTGCGAAATACACAAGAATAATAAAATCGAGCCGCTCAACCTAAATTTTTCCTACACACGACGCGCCCTTGCACATTGGACTTTCATCACACCCCTTCCCCACCAGCACTACAAAGCCCGCCACAATCTGAACCGAACCAACACAACTAGCCCACAATGGAGCACTCGAGCGCTGCTGACAACTCTGAACCGGCGAACACCTCAACCAACACCTCGCCAAATGGTCCCACGACTGCACTCGCGGCTGTTGTGTTTTTGCGCCCATTAATTATGGATCTGTTTCGGCTTGGTTGGTTCAATGTCGCGAGTGTTGATTGTCCTTGTTTTGAATCGAGTCACAGAGGGGTTGGGCGAAATTGACGAGGAGGTGTGACGATGGTTACGGGGATACAGTGCCTCTCACGAGGCACCAGTAGTTTGTCAGTATGCGAAGTTGAGAAAAGTGATACGTTTGGATTCGCACGGTATGAAGTTTCGAAATTTCAAAGTGAACTGTCCGGTACCCGCTATTAGGACCAGGGCCCAAAATTGGTTTAGGCCCACCCTGACAAATCAGGGTTCTAGCCCCTCCTTACCCTGTCCCGTAGGGTAAAATTTTCCTTACCCTGTTGGCAGCAGGGTACATCTACCACTACACTGATTTGAGTAGGGAATTTCTATACTTAGCCTATTTTCAATGCTATTTTGTCATTTAAATAATTTCATATTTGACAAGTACCGTAAGTTGAAAATGGGCGAGAATGGAGAACAAGCGAGAGACCCCCTCGTAGAGATCGAACCTTACATGGCCTCGTACGGTCCGATTCCCCCATACGGGGGAGTGCATGGCCGGTACAGCAGCACTGGGACTGCGATTTGATGCGTAGGACAGCTTGAAGCTGTCCTTGACGCCCAACTCTGCTCAGCTGGCAATGGGCGTGGCGACGTGGGGCTCGATTCAGGGTTGCGTTGGCAGTCCAGTTGGTAAAACAACCAATAAGGCGACATGGCGCGCCGCCGACAACATTACACGGTTTTCCGCCTGCGGTCACATGAGAGTGTTACAGCTTGTCAGCGCACTGAGTATTGGCTGATCCGCGCTAAAAAAGTTTTGGTATCAGGGTATTGTACACACAACCCTGATATAGTCAGGCTAACCAGAATTCCTATCAGTGTAAAAAAAAAAAAAAAAACAAAAAAAAAACTCGTTTTGCATACGGGTAACTATCTTGGTAGCCTGATTTTGACAAGGTAATACTAAAAAAGCGGCCGACCCCCAAAATAATCAGGGCATTTTACCCTGATATTTTGGGCCCTGATTAGGACCAGGGCCTATTTTATCAGGGTAAATCACCCTGATGCCCTGTTGAACAGGGTGGTTTTTAGGTAGTAACACTGATGCGGTAGGGTAATTTTTTTGGGACCTTCATTTACCCTGATGTGTCAAGGTTTTCGATTAAGCTACACTATCGCCTCAGGGTTGTCGATTCTATTATCGAGTTTACTTTGAAGCGAGTTCCAGCCAACCCCCCCCCCCCCCCCCCCCCCCCAACCTTCCCGTAACCCCCCTTCCCCGTAACCTGGGAATCCCCTTTGCCAACTGTCGTAGCTGTACAATTCGACACGACATTACGTGTGCTGGCACAAAGTGGCAAAATCAGTGGCGATGCCTACCCCAGCAGAGAGAAGGGCAAAGAGAAAGTCCCGAAGAGGAAAGTGAGCACGAAGAACACCAGTGTGGCATGTCCGATGATGATGATTGATATTGTCATTCTGTGCAGTGTTAAGACTTAAAACTAACTAAACAAGGGCTTTAAAAGGTGTTACACTGATGACCCAGGGTAAAAATTTCTAGACCTGCAAAAACCCTGACAGATCAGGATTTTCAAAGAGGAATACTCTGATAATCAGGTTTTTGCTGTTGAGCAACACTGATCGTAAGGGTTGGCCAAAACAAAAAATAAGCCCTGATTAGGACGGTCCAATAAAAAATATGTGGACTGTCCGAAAAACAACCTAAAAAATAAAATGGAGACACGCCATAAGCAGCCCCCTAGATTTGTTTTGAGCTAGATTGAGGCCTCAGAGTACACCCCTCTTCCTAGTCTGGCTGTCAGAGTTAGCCATTTTTTTGAGTCTGAAAGTTCAGAGTTAACAAACATTGCAACGCTGATCTTACAGACTAGATGTCACTTTTTGCTCCTGTATGAAAACACTACTGAACATTTTTTACATGTCTGCATTAGAGTCCGACAGAGATTCTACAAGAGCACGTTCTGCAACTGGCTCATCTACATGCTCCTTACCAGCCCTTGGGGGTTCCTCCCTGTGCCTTAAACTAGGTGCTGTGACCGGCCGGCGTTTCTTGTAGCTGCGCCAAATCTGTATTACTCGTGGGACATCTAGCTCGTAGTCTAGCATGGATATACAGAGCAGATCACTCAGCCTACAATCCTTGATGCTGCCCCTCTGCCATGTTTTGATGAGATTCTGTCGGGAGAATCCTCGCTCACACTCAACCGTGCTGAGAGGCAGCACTGCAATCGCCACCCAAAGTCCGACCAGGTTGGGGTACGCCTGCTGCCAGTCGGGTGTCTCGAGAATTGCGGTAAGTCCCGTGTGGAACTTTCGCTCGCTGTTCGGCGCTCTGGCAAGGACTGGACACAGCGTCCGAAGCTCCCTCACGGCTTTCTTCTTGTCAATGCCTGCAAGGTAAAACATGACACGGTTTAGTATTGAAGCCGATGACTAAGGGGGAACAGGGTGACACTTAAACTGACCTAGTAAGATCTCGTCGGCTTCATCTGCGCGAAACAACGTGACAAGCAATAACAGCCACTCCAGGCACTGTGTCTGCCGTGCGTCCCGGTCCCAATGCGGTTGCCACATTTTTGGAATAAACAGCCGCACACCAGAAAGCGAGTCAAGGTCGCCGAGCTTGGACTGGAGGTTCTCGACGACATGCTCGGCCATATCGGTGCAGAGAGCCACACAGGCGTCGTGGTGACCGGGCCCACGATAGTTCGGGTTGGTGCGCTCGTGAAGTTTCACCGTGAAGCGGTTGAGACTGCCGTCGGACGAGGCTCCTTCGACCACCATTTCTGGTGACCCACGCGGACCGTGCCTACAGCCTCTCGGTCGGCCCTCCCCCGAAGTCGTCGCCACAGTCGACGTACCGGCTCTCCAAGATTGATGTTGTACGCACAATCTGCGTGTGCACCAGCTCGTAGTCGAGCTGCAGCATACCCATTCAAAATACATTAGTACAAAGTGAATGACATTGAAACCAAAACTAGCAACCAAAACTAGCGGTAAGTAACTTACCTCCTGCTTCTGGAAAACCGAGGAGAGGACGTTGAGCTGCTCCAGTAGGTCCGCGAGGAACCTGATGAGGAACTGGAACCTGTACGAAGTGACGAGTTCGTACATGATCGCTGGAAGGACTTGGACAAACCGGGCGACTGCAGCTCCTCTTGAAAGCCACCGCACGTCGTGTATGCCTTGGACCTCGAGGTTGGTGGAGGTGAACACCTCCTACAGCTCCATGAAGCGCTGATGCCACGGGGACGATCGCCCGAGGTACTCTGCGACGGCGCGGATGACGTCGTCAACCATGTTGACGGTTGGTATCTGCTCCGCTGCGCCCTTGGCAGCCAACGCCTCCCTGCCAAACAGAACTTCACATAAGGTTAGAGAATGATAAAAAAAAACCCAGACGAGTACTTCAGGCATTAAATCACAAACGCACCTGTGAGCGATGCAGTGAAACGAGACCAGATTGGGGATGAGCATTCGCAAGCGAGCAACCACACCGTTTTGACTCCCCACCATCACAGAGGCGCCATCTTTGCTCACTCCCGAGATACGCCGAAGGTCAACGCCGACAGCCGTGAGGTGGGAAACCAACAAACTGCACACAGAAGCAGCGTCAGCCTCGTCAATCGTCAGGTGGGCGATAAACTCTGTGACAATCTGGCTATCGCGGAGAAAGGTGGCAAACACAATCATGTGTTTGCCGCGGCGACGGTCGGTGCTCTCGTCCAACGTTATCCCGATGAATGGGCTCGCTAGAATATGCTCCAGTTGCGTTGTTTGGAGCCACGTCGCAATTGCTTGGGTGATTTCTCCAAAGCCGTACCTACACATTGAAAACGAAGTCCTTAGCGACAGTCTTTAGGATAAAATAATAATAGTCATGCTACCGACATTACTTACGTGTTGTAGAACGTGTCGTAGCCCTGCTCGGGGAACCCGGGCACCTTCTTCTTCGCCAGGTAGCGCACCAGCCGGATCCACGAGTCCATGGGCTCGTTGCACTTCCCCATGAAGTACAGCGAGTCCACGAGCGATGACATCTGCAGCATCTCCAAGTCCTGCGCTTTCGGGTGGATGTCAATGCACTGCTGGTTGCCATACTTCTGGAACAAGTCGTCCTAGCGCTGCAGAGCAAATCGGTGCTTCACCGTCCCTTCGTGCCTCTTGAAGGACTGTGTCTACACGTCGGTAGCTCCCTCGGTACGCCGCCCACACTTGCCATTCAATCTCGAAAACTCTAAGCAAATTCTGCACTTGAAAGAAGGAGCACCAGAAGAGGTTCTAGTTAGAACAAGCCAATTGTAATCGGTGGACCACTTGGCTTTGAACCGCTCATGAGCTTCTTCGTATTTCAACTCAGGCGTGTCAGCCTTGGGCTTTGAGCTAGCCTGCGTGGGCTTTGAGCTGTCCTGCATGGGAGATTCGTCGCTCGCAGGAGTTTCAACGGTCGATGGAGGAGGTGGTGTTGCCCACGCAATGGTGGACTGACGGTAACGCAGCTTCACCGGTGGCGCGGGACGAGAGGGTGCTCCGACGGACGCCACATGGGGCACCGCCTGTTGCGCAGCTGTCGCTGGTTCAGCGACGGCCTCGTACAGAGGTGCAGAGTCTGCGGGAATCGATGGGCGACTGGAGCTGGGTTGCGACGGTGGCGCTTCCAGTGAATTATGCTTCGGTAGGCCTGACCTAAGGAAGTCTAGTCCGGTGAGTGGGTCGGAATCTGGACGAACATCAGCATCATCCTCCTCGTCGGGCTCAGCATCGACAGCCTTTGTGGCAGCCATTGAGCCTGCCGAGCAGTGGTGTAGCGAGCTAGGAAAAGGGCCCTGAAACAAGGGCTCCTGCACTAGTTACAGGCCAGGCAAACGTAGAGCCGCGAGAGAGACTGTCAAGCACGGTGACCATGAGGAAGTTGAGAGGTCCTCGTATTAGGACCTCTCATCTCCCAGGTGGTCACTGCATGCACGGCACCTGGGCGTGAATACTGGAAAGGTGGGGTGAATGGTGTGGATGGATGTGGTCACGTGAGAGTAGCAGTGCGGTGCGAGCTATGCGTTGGCAACGTGGAAGGTGGGGTGGGGTGGATGAATGTGGTGAAGTGAGAGTGGCAGCGCGCTGCGAGCTATGCGCTGGCAACCATGAAGGCGAGGTGTGGTGGCTGGTCGTGGTGTCAAACGTCGGTGCAGCGCGCTGCGAGCTAAGTGTTGGCAAGGAATCTTGCCAACACTGCCTGCTGCGCAGCCGCGATTGGTTGGAATTGGTGTTGTTTACAGCAATTCTGTACCAACGCGACATAGCGGTGCCGCGCTGGCGAAATTTCTGGGATCCCGCTTGTGATTGACGGGGATAGTGCTACACGCCGCCAGGCTGGCGAAAACCCCTGTACTATCGGTTTCAGAGTGCACCCCCGATACAAGTCTGAGGCTCAGCGTACACTACTAAAAGTAGTCTGAAATTTCAGACAAATCAGTAAAAATAACTCTGAAAAATCAGACAGGGTGCCTCAAAAAATTCTATGACTTCAGACTAGGTACAAAAAAAAAGTCTGATTGGACTCTGAATCAGACTCCAAAGTCTGATACCGTATCTAGGGCCCTGGCCATAAGATACCAGGGAATGAATGGATTAGGTGAGGGAAGGTGGATACAAGAAAGATGTCGAGAAAGTTGTTGTACCCCCTAGAGGCTAACCCCACTACAGTCTAAATATATATAACTGGATATGTTTTGACACCAGCTCACACCAAATCGATTTTCAGGTCGACTAGTTAAAGTATATCTACTCCATGCAATGTACCCAGGCAGGGGGGAAGAGGGGGCTGGTAATTCAACTGATGTAATCGGTGGGATCGTCTGTGAAAGAATTCACTCCACCCTCGTCGTCGCTGCGGCCCACCCACCCCTCGCTGTCAGCTCGCACCAACACATCCACAAGGCCCGCCTCGTCACGTGCAACCTGGAGAGTGGGCACAGGGGGAGGAGGTTAAAGAATCCACACCATAGTCTTAGTTGCTGCGGCCCACCCCACCCACCCCTCACTGTCAGCTCGCACCAACACATCCACAAGGCCCGCCTCGTCTCGTGCAACCTGGCTGGCGCATGGGCATCGGGGGAGGGGAACACGGAAAGGAGAAGAAGAATGAAGAGGAGAAGGGCATAGGGTAAGGAGAAGAGGAGCTCACCATGAGCAGCCCTTGCGATCAACCGCACTCACCCCGCACCTGCTGCCCATTTCCCTTCCTCCCCCTTCTTCCCCTCCCCCATATCCACGTGCTCATCATCCAGGTACGACACGAGGAGTCTTGTGATACCCTTCCCTCCAACCCCCCACCTGTCTCGCCTCTCTTCCCCCCAACCCCCCACCTGTCTCGCCTCTCTTCCCCCCAACCCCCCACCTGTCTCGCCTCTCTTCCCCCCAACCCCCCACCTGTCTCGCCTCTCTTCCCCCCAACCCCCCACCTGTCTCGCCTCTCTTCCCCCCAACCCCCCACCTGTCTCGCCTCTCTTCCCCCCAACCCCCCACCTGTCTCGCCTCTCTTCCCCCCAACCCCCCACCTGTCTCGCCTCTCTTCCCCCCAACCCCCCACCTGTCTCGCCTCTCTTCCCTCCAACCCCCCACCTGTCTCGCCTCTCTTCCCCCCAACCCCCCACCAGCCTCACCTTTCTCCAACCCCTCCTGCCCCGCTCCTCACCCCACACCCCCCCTCTTCCCCGCTCATCCCATGCCTCCTCCCCCTCCCCCACCATCGCGTGCTCACCATGAGTTCATCATCCAGGTAAGACACGAGGAGCTCTCATGAGTACCGCCCATTCCCGTGAGTACCGCCCATTCCCGTGAGTACCGCCCATTCCCGTGAGTACCGCCCATTCCCGTGAGTACCGCCCATTCCCGTGAGTACCGCCCATTCCCGTGAGTACCGCCCATTCCCTTCGGACCCTCCCCTTCATCCACACCCCCAGCCTGCCTCCCCTTCCTTCCACCCTCGTGTCCGCCCCCACCCTCCTGTGCTCACCATGAGTTCATCGTTTAGGTCTGTATGACACGAGGACCTCTAGCGAGTATCGCCCATCCCCTTTCCACCCACCCCCACCTGCCTTCCCTTGCCCCCCCTCCCCCCCTCTTCCTGCGCTCACCATGAGTTCATCATCCAGGTAAGACACGAGGAGCTCTCGTGAGTATCTGCCATCTGAAGGGCAAGCACACGGGGAGGGAGAGGACGGGACGGAACGCGAGGCAAGGAGTATGAGTTGACTCGTGTTACGTCCTCTCCTTCAACTCGTGTTACGTCCTCTCCTTCAACTCGTGTTACGTCCTCTCCTTCAACTCGTGTTACGTCCTCTCCTTCAACTCGTGTTACGTCCTCTCCTTCAACTCGTGTTACGTCCTCTCCTTCAACTCGTGTTACGTCCTCTCCTTCAACTCGTGTTACGTCCTCTCCTTCAACTCGTGTTACGTCCTCTCCTTCAACTCGTGTTACGTCCTCTCCTTCAACTCGTGTTACGTCCTCTCCTTCAACTCGTGTTACGTCCTCTCCTTCAAGGGGAAAGGCAGGCTGACTTTGAGTTGACTCAGACGTGAGGAGCTCTTGTGAGTGTGCTGGGAGAGGTGTGAGGATGGAGGGAGGGTAAGGGAGGGTGAGAGGAGGGTGAGAGGAGGGTGAGAGGAGGGTGAGAGGAGGGTGAGAGGAGGGTGAAGGGAGGGTGAGAGGAGGGTGAGAGGAGGGTGAGAGGAGGGTGAGAGGAGGGTGAAGGGAGGGTGAGAGGAGGGTGAGAGGAGGGTGAAGGGAGGGTGAGAGGAGGGTGAGAGGAGGGTGAGAGGAGGGTGAGAGGAGGGTGAGAGGAGGGTGAAGGGAGGGTGAGAGGAGGGTGAGAGGAGGGTGAGAGGAGGGTGAAGGGAGGGTGAGAGGAGGGTGAGAGGAGGGTGAGAGGAGGGTGAGAGGAGGGTGAGAGGAGGGTGAGAGGAGGGTGAGAGGAGGGTGAGAGGAGGGTGAGGATGGAGGGAGGGTAAGGGAGGGTAAGGGATGGTAAGGGATGGTAAGGGAGGGTAAGGGAGGGTAAAGGAGGGTAAGGGAGGGTAAGGGAGGGTAAGGGAGGGTGAGGATGGAGGGAGGGGGGCATGAGGACCGGCATTGATGGTGTCTTGCAGAGCAGCGGGCAGCGATCGGAGGAGAGATGAGAGCTGAGGGGAGAGCGGAGGTTAAGTAATGGAATCAGAGGCAGTAACACCTACGCAGAGGCACACGCAGGCTGGCATTGATGGTGTCTTGCAGCGCAGCGGGCAGCGATCAGAGGAGAGAGGAGAGCAGCGATGGGAGGAGAGAGCAGAAGGAAGAAGAGAAATAGAGGCATTACCTTCCCACGCCAAGTGACTTGGGGAGGGGAGAGGGGAAGGGCTGAAGATACCCACCAAGGGGCACACGCAGACCTGCATTGATGATAGTGTCTTGCAGAGAAGCGGGCAGCGACTTGAGGAGAGAGGAGAACTGATCGGAACAAGAGGCAGTAACACCCATGCACTCAGGGGAACCACCACACACACAGGGGAACCACCACCCACCCAGGGGAACCACTACGCACCCAGGGGAACCACCACCCACCCAGGGGAACCACTACGCACCCAGGGGAACCACTACGCACCCAGGGGCACACGCAGGCCGGCATTGATGGTGTCTTGCAGCGCAGCGGGCAGCGACTTGAGGAGAGATGAGAGCTGATCCACGATGGCTGTGAGGGGCGCTGGGATGCTGCCACCTGTCACAATGGGAGTGGTCACCTCGATCTCTGCGTACTCCTCCTTGAGCCTGGATGGGTTGGTGTGGAGTGCAGGGTGCGGTGGAGTGCGGTGGATTAAGCTGGAGTGCTGTGGAGAGCGGTGCATTGGTGGAGGAGAGGGATGGGATGACCTCACAAGAGCCAAGGGTAGAGCGGACCAGTGAAAGAGAGAAAAGGGGGGTGCTTGAAGGGGAGGAGCGGGAGTTAAGGGACAGAAGAAGGAGAGAGTGAAGGGACAGAGGAGGGAAGGAAGCTTAGCGGGCATGTTTCCCTGGAGGACCAGGAGGGAGCTTACTTGAGTGAGGCTTCCATTTCAAGCTTTGACTTGATGATGACGTTTGATTCGGCCTGATGGGATGGGATGGAATGGGATGGGATGGGATGGGATGGGATGGGATGGGGTGGGGTGGGGTGGGGTGAGATGGGGCGGGGTGGGATGGGATGGGCATGTGGAGAACATCCCCAAACAAAGAGAGACAGGCGATTGTGGGTTGGGCATGTGGATAGATGCGATAACACAAGCGACCGCACATGCAATCCCTCCAACTGACTGCATACCACATTGAGGAATCGAACGAAGGCGGTGGCGGCGGTGATGGTGCTGCCCGGCATGATGTGCAGCTGGAGGGCTTGCAGCGCATGTATGGTGAGGAACACCCCATACACACCATACAGGTTACAGACAGGCAATCTTGGTCACTACTCACCACATTGAGGAATCGAACGACAGCCGTGGCGGTGATGGTGCTGCCCGGCATGATGTGCAGCTGCAGGGCTTGCAGCGAGGCCACCTGAGGGGGTAGTCGCCTGTGAAGCAAAAACGGAATGGGGAATGGGGAGACGCGGAATGGGGAGAAGCGGAATGGGGAGAAGCGGAATGGGGAGAAGCGGAATGGGGAGAAACAAAATGGGGAGAAGCGGAATGGGGAGAAGCGGAATGGGGAGAAACAAAATGGGGAGAAGCGGAATGGGGAGAAACGAAAGAGCTGTGGCGGTGATGGTGCTGCCCGGCATTATGTGCAGCTGGAGGGCTTGCAGCGACGCCACCTGAGGGGGTAGACGCCTGTGGGTGGTGGTAGCAAAGGGAATATGATGTTTAAGCGAAGTGTGGAGGGAATGGGTGAAGACAAACTGAACAGACGAACGTGCACGCTACAGGACAAGGGTGCCCAGGACAAGGGTGCCCAGGACAAGGCGGGCGGCAGGCGGCGACTCACTGTAGCACGAGGCGGGCGGCGATGAGTCCAGGGCTTCCTGCTCCCGCCCACACGAAGTCCCAATAGCCCTCCAGCAGGGGGGAGCTGGTGGGTGGGGGAGAGGAGGGAGACAGAGGAGAGGGGGGGTTGGAAGGGGGCAGGGGAAAGGGAGCAGGCGCATGGACAGGGCTTCCTGCGCCCGCCCACACCAAGTCCCAATAGCCCTCCAATAATGGGGAGCTGGTGGGTGGCGGCGGGCCGTAAGGGAGGGGGAAGGGGAGAGGGGGCAGGGGTGGGGGAGGGGATGGGGGAGGGGATGGGGGACGGGGCACAAAAAGGCCGAAAGGAGGGCTCTGCGCTGCTCCCAATAGCCCTCCAGCAGCGGGAGCTGGTGGATGGAGGCGGGACAGGGGGCAGGGGGAAGAGAGAAGGGTGAACGGGAAAGGGGAAAGGGGGCAGGGGGGAGGGGGGAGGGGGCACGGGGCAGGGGGCAGGGAAGGGAAGTGAAGAGGTAACCCTATTTTACCATACCTGGTGGGGCGAGTGGTGGGGTTGAGACGCTCTAGAGCCACCACTCTCTCAGACACTTGAATCTTCCCTGCTGCGTTGCCCTGTGTATGTGGTAACCCTACTTTACTGTCCCCTACCTTTCCTTCTGGTAACTCGATTCATCTGTACCTGGTGGGGCGAGTGGTGGGATTGAGTCGCTCTACAGCCACCACTCTCTCAAACACATGAATCTTCCCGGCTGCGTTGCCCTGTGCATGCGGTGGTAGCCGCATTGCTGCATGTGTTAACCCTATTCCTTCTGGTAACTCCCTACTCCACTCACCTGGTGGGGCGAGTGGTGGGGTTGAGTCGCTCTAGAGCCACCACTCTCTCCGACACTTGAATCTTCCCAGCCGCGTTTCCCTGCCCTGTGGATAGAGACTCCACACCGCCCGCGTCTTTAATCTGCATAGTGAAGGGGAAGGGAGCAGCACAAGGGAGCAGCAGAGTCAGGGTGGGAACTTGAATTCGCCTTGCCATATTGCCCGTTAAGGAGACTTTTGAGTAGACTCAAGATTCACCTTGCCACGATGTCAGTTAAGAAACTTGACGCCGCAGACCCGCAAACGCGTTAAGAATGTGGAGGAAGTTACAGAAGCTTATAACGAGTACGGCAAACGGGAAGGGAAGAGGCTTATAACGCGTACGGCAAGCAGCAGCGCCTCTTTAGCGGCGACTCGCTCCATTTCCTTCGCGAACGACGAGACGCGCATGTCCCCTCCTCCCGCCGCCGCCGCCACCGCCGTTGTTCCCGTTCTCCTGCTGACGTGGCGACACGTGGACCAAACTCCATCTATATTCTTCAGTTGCGCTGTCCTCGTCAGCGGCGCACCGCGCTGATGATGGCAGGAGGAGAACGAAATGCCACGTGCCGCAACGGCATTGGACGAGCCAGGGCGGAATCTGCTCGTAGAGTCGCAAGCGAGCGGTGCTGGTGCCTTCACTTGCATGTGGGCGCAAGAAACCTGCGGCGAAAGCGCGAGCGAAAAGGAAGAGGCTATTTGTAAAGAGCGGCGCGAGCGAAAAGAGCGGCGAGAAAGGCGGAGGTAGGTAAAGGAAGAGTCGAATGATTAGGCTGGGGCCTGAGTAACAGAAAACGTAAAGGGCGATGAGCGGGGTTTTGAAAAACGCGCCGCCCGTGGGGCTCGAACCCACGACCACAAGGTTAAGAGCCTTGCGCTCTACCGACTGAGCTAGGGCGGCTGTTAATTTGAACATGGGTTAATTCTAGGGAACAAATTGATTTCTACCGTTTTGAAACGCTAGAAAACATCAGATTCCAGCTGCTCAGGAGCTGTCTCAATGTGACTGGTCCGCGCGGACCTGGTCCGTAGCTTAAATTTGCTCCCTGGTCCGAAGTCTGGTCCGACGGACCCTTCTGGCAGACCAGCCGTGGACCAGAAGCGGACTGGTCTGCTTGATGTGTTGCTACAGTCGCTGCGAATTTCAGCAGTGACGACGAAACAATTATTTACTGAAATCGAGTTACCCTTTTTCAGGTGCCCGTTTGAAGCTTTCCGAACAATCTTGAGCGAAAAGCACGAGAGTTAGAGAAATCGCAAAGAGATGTTCGTGAGATTACTGTTTACGGACCAGGGGCGGGCTGGCCCGGCGACCAAATCGAAGGCACCGTTTTAGTGCCATTCGAACGCTATAACGGGAACTCAAGCCCGAACCCTGGTCCAGTCCGTTGCTGGCTCACGCGCTGGTTCTCGAGCTGGTCCGTCGGGTCCGCGTCGGTCCCGCGTGGACTTGCTCGTTTGAGACACGTCCTCAGCCCTGGGTCTATCCGTTCCATTTCAGTTCACTGCGAATGCGCTCGCAACTAGTGCTCTACAATAATAGTCGTTCATTTCCTAGACTCGTTCTTAGAGTCGTTCGAATCCTTTAGCTCCACCACAGCCCCGCGTCGGGCGGCGGCTCGATGTTGGACGACTGGGAGGACGAGCGTGAGCGGGTCGTAGACGGCGGAAACTTCGGCGCGAATCACGGCGGGGGTTACGGCGGGCAGTATGTCTACCAAGGATACGGCGCGGTAGGTCATGCGATTCGACGGCTCGTCTTGTGGGTGCGACTCGACGGTGCGGCTGCGATTCGACTATGCAATGGTCTTCGCCACACCCCTCGCCAAATTCTTTTCGGCCTTGAAGTCCCCAAGTGCCGCCACGTCAGCAGCAGCGGGGCGCGATTCAACGAGCCGTTAGTCAGCGTGGAGGTCCTTAGAAGTTAGAAACCCACATGGCATTCCGCCATAGGCCACCAACTCTCCCTAACCGCTCCTCATTTCTCCTTATCCTTCTCCACCCTTCTCCACCCTTCTACCCGGCCTTCAGGACGAAGATGAGCCACGTCAGCAGCAGAATCCACGTCAGCAGCAGCGGATTAGCGACTCGAGCGAGCCGCTGTTCAGCGTGGAGGTGCTTAAAGCCCACGCGGCGCTGGGCCACGGCCGCATCACGTGCGGCGCCGCGGGCAACTCCGTGGTGGCCGTTGGCACGTCGGACGGCTGGCTCGTGCGATACGACTTCCTGAATGATGAGCTGGCAGGTGGGTGGGTGGGTGGGTGGGTGGGTGGGTGGGTGGGTGGGTGCGATTCCATGATTTCATTGTCGAGGCGCGTGTGAAAGGGCAACGCGGTGGTGGATGTGAGGATGCCCCACAGCTGGCTCGCTCGCGCCTCACCATAGGTTTTATTGTGTGTGTGTGTGTGTGTGTGTGTGTGTGTGTGTGTGTGTGTGTGTGTGTGTGTGTGTGTGTGTGTGTGTGTGTCTGTGTGTGTGTGTGTGTGTGTGTTTGACCGTCATACACAACCCCCTCCTCCTCCCTCCCCCCTTTCCCTCTCCCCTCTCCCTCCCTCCTCGTAAACCTTTCCTCCTCCAGAGATCAACCTAGCGTCCTACATCCCTCCAGACACCTCCTCCTCCACCACCACCACCTCGTACCCATCTGCACCGCACATCAACGGGTCCTACCGCATACACGTGAAGAGCGCATTCGTAGACCCGGGCGGCCGCCACACACTCGCCGTGCTGCAACACACGCCCCTCGGCGCCCCCGCAACGCCTGCAACCAGCAGCAGCACTAGCGGCGGCAACAGGGCAAGCGGCGGCAACAGCAGCAGCAGTGGGGGTGGCAGCAGTGGGCATGGGCATAGGAGCGGGATGGGGGGGCCGGTGGCAGGGATGTATGCAGCAGGGACGTACTGGGACTTGGTGTATGTGCATGGGGGGTGGCAGCGTGCACGGCATGTGGCACGGCATCGCATGGCCATTGGGGCTGTTGCTGCTGTGGCGTGGCAACCTGCTCCCATGGCGCATGATGGTAAGCTAGTGGTGGTATATATGTTGGTAAATGGCGCATGTGTGTTTGCATGTGACACGGCATCGCATGGCCATCGGGGCTGTGGCTGCTGTCGCGTGGCAGCCTGCTCCCATGGCACATGATGGTATGTGTGGGGTGGGGAACGTGGAGCATGGAGCATGGAGCATGGAGCATGGAGCATGAGGCATGGGGCATGGGGCATGAGGCATGGGGCATGAGGCATGGGGCATGGGGCATGGAGCATGAGGCATGGGGCATGGGGGGTGTCGTGGCAACGCGCACGGCATGTGGCACGGCACTGCATGGCCATTGGGGGCGTCGCTGCTGTTGCATTGCATAGTAGCCTGCTCCCATGGCACATGATGGTATGCGTGGGGGGGGAGGGGGGGATTGTGGGGCGTTCATGCTGGCATGATGGGGTGTGATGGGATGTGTGATGGGATGTATGATGGATATGGTGTGGAGAGTGAACCACATGGCATGGCACATGATGATGTTATGCTTTTGTTGTGTGCCGGCCTGTACCACCCTGCACCACTCTGCACTGCTCTACATCACTCTTTTTACCATGTCGCAACCCCATCTATCTCTCCACGCCAGCCAGCACGCGGGAGATCATTCTGGCTACGGAGGGCGGGCGGCTGTACGAGGCGGCGTTCGAGGAAACAGACAAACGAGACCGCCCGCTGAAGCTGCTGTTCGAGCTGCCCGACGCTGAAAAGTGCCCCTTTCGGGGCATCCAGGTCGGCCCCTCACCTACGTAAACTCAGTGGGAGTCACTTTTGAGAATTCTAAAGATCTCAGTGCCCCTATATGCTCAGTCCCTCAGTGGGTCATTCTTGCCCCTATGTCGAAGGGAATTGCTCAGAGATGCTAGGCATTTGATTGTAAATATGTTAAAGACTGCGCTTATATCAAAGGAAATGGCTTCTAATCCTCCCGCGTCATTTCACCACCCACGCACGGCCTCAATACAACCACAGATGGAGGTGCTGGGGTTACACGGGGGAGGCTCATCAGGGGGAGGCATTTCTGGGGTAGGAGGAGGAGGAGCAGCAGGGGGAGGTACAACTGCATCAGGCGCATCGTCTCAGCGGTTCTTTGTCCTGGCTGCCACTGCCACTCGCCTGCTTGCCTTTGTTGGCTCCACGTCTCTTGAGGTTAGTCAAGTTGTGCATGACTACAAGGCTTGAGAGCATGTGAACTTTCTTTTCCTTTCCTCAGACTTGTCCTTTTTTTTGCTACATCGATCCGTCTTCTGACTTTTGTTCCACACTCTGCTTCGCCCGGCCTTTCCTATCCCGTCACAAAGTTTTTTTTTTTTTTTTTAAGGTACAAATCTACCTCATCTCATGTTCTCCCTTTTCAGGCCACTTTTGCACCCTTCGCCTCTCAACTGCCCAAGTTCATTGAGCTTCTCTCAACTGCCTCCCCACTCTTCTACAGGCCACCTTTGCACCCTTCGCCTCACAGCTGCCCAAGTTCATTGAGCTCCCAGCCTCCTCACCTCTCATACCAAGGTACTACATATTCATTCAGTCATTTGTAGGAGTCTCAGCGCTCTCCTCGCCTCATCCCCACTCAAGAAAGGCCGTAGCGAGTTTTGAGATGTCTCAAAAGTCACCCTTCGCCTCAAAACTGCCCAAATTCATTGAGCTCCCAGCCTCCTCACCTCTCATACCAAGGCACAGTCAGTCAGGCATACATGGAGGAAACAATGACCAGTTCATTCCTGTCCTGATACCATCCCTTGCTCTTTTTCTTAGCTTGTTTGTTTGTTTGATTGTTAATATTTATTTATTTAACTATTTATTTATCTTTCTATTATTGTTATTATTAATTTATTTATTTATTTATACCAAGAATACCACCTCCTCCTCCCTGCCCCCGAAACCTCCAATTCCATGTCCATTCCCATCTACCCCCCAGCTCGCTGCACTTCTTTGGCCGCCAGCAGCGCTACGCAGAGCGGTTCGCATGGATGGCAGGGCATGGAGTGCTCTTCGGCCACCTCAACCTCAACGCCACCTCCTCCAGGTACCTGCCTGTGCGTCGGTGTGTTGCTTTTCGAAGCGCAGGCTTTCAACACTTGCTTTTTTTCTCACGCAAAAGCCAAGGCCTGGCATGGCGTGCTCTTCAGCCACCTCAGCCTCAACGCCACGTCCTCCAGGTACCTCTGGGTGGTTGTTGAAATATCAGATAGCGATTCAGGTAGTAGTATAGATGCTGTTCGGCCACCTCAGCCTCAACACCACCTCGTCCAGGTACCTTCAGGTGGTTGTTGAAATATCAGGTGGTCATTCATGTAGTAATTCAGGTAGAATCCCTGGCATGCTCTTCGACCACCTCAGCCTCAACGCCACCTCGTCCAGGTACCTGCAGGTGGTTGTTGAAGTGCTCTTAGCCACAACTTCAACCTACAGGTGTTCTTCCAAGTTCCAGTACCTGCAGGTGGTTGTTGAAGTCAGGTTGTGCACGTTTGTGTACCTACACCTAAACCCTAAATCCTTATTAGGTACCACTTAAACAACCCCCTTGCTTCCCTCTCGTCGCCCTTCTTCCTTCTCCTGCTCCCAACCAGCCTCCCATCGGGCTCCTCATCAGAGCCCCTCATCCAGCGCAAGTCGCTGCTGCCCTTCGCCAAGCTGCTCCCAACACTGTCAGTGGCCCAAATATACGCTCACCTACCGACCCTCCCCTTTCCATCCTCCCCTCCCAACCAGCCTCCCATCGGGCTCCTCATCAGAGCCCCTCATCCAGCACAAGTCGCGGCTGCCCTTCGCCAAGCTGCTCCCAACACTGTCAGTGGCCCAAATATACGCTCACCTACCGACCCTCCCCTTTCCATCCTCCCCTCCCAACCAGCCTCCCATCGGGCTCCTCATCAGAGCCCCTCATCCAGCACAAGTCGCTGCTGCCCTTCGCCAAGCTGCTCCCAACACTGTCAGTGGCCCAAATATACGCTCACCTACCGACCCTCCCCTTTTCATCCTCCCCTCCCAACCAGCCTCCCATCGGGCTCCTCATCAGAGCCCCTCATCCAGCGCAAGTCGCTGCTGCCCTTCGCCAAGCTGCTCCCAACACTGTCAGTGGCCCAAATATACGCTCACCTACCGACCCTCCCCTTTCCATCCTCCCCTCCCAACCAGCCTCCCATCGGGCTCCTCATCAGAGCCCCTCATCCAGCGCAAGTCGCTGCTGCCCTTCGCCAAGCTGCTCCCAACACTGTCAGTGGCCCAAATATACGCTCACCTACCGACCCTCCCCTTTCCATCCTCCCCTCCCAACCAGCCTCCCATCGGGCTCCTCATCAGAGCCCCTCATCCAGCGCAAGTCGCTGCTGCCCTTCGCCAAGCTGCTTCCACCCGGCCACTTGGGCACCTCCGATGATACCGAAGACAGTTCTGCAGCTGTAGCTGCTGGAGCCGCCAGTGCAGCCGCAGTGCATCCAATGGCGATGGCAGTGTCGGAGTTCCATCTGCTGCTGCTCTACAGCGACCACATCAAGGTGAGTTGGGGCGGCAGGGGCGGGTGGGTTGGCAGTGGATGAAGGTGTTAATTCCACAGCTGCCCATATTGAAATCACTTTTGAGAATTCTCAAAAGTGATTTCAATATAGCATGTGTGTAGTGGCAGAGGCCAGTGGCCATGGCAGGGAGCAACGGCGATGCCAGTGTTTGAGTTCCAACTGCTGCTGCTATGCAGCGATCATATCAAGGTGCGTTGCCTGCCTCTTGCTGTGCTGATGCAATAGCTGCCCTTCCATCAGCACAGGAAGAGGCAGTGATGAGGCTCTCTCTCTTCTCTCCAAGCCTCTAACCCCTCCTCCACCTACCCCCACCTCACGGTCCTCACCCCTGCTGACTTTTGTGTCGGCTCAAAAGTCACCTCGTTGAGTCGACTCAATAGCTGCCCTTCCATCCCGCTCTCTCTCTTCACTGCCCCTTCTCTCCAAGCCTCTAACCCCTCCTCCACCTACCCCCACCTCACGGTCCTCACCCCTGCCTGGTCACCCCCCATCCCTTTCTGTTGGCAGATAGTGAACCAAGTGAACAAACCATTGGTTGATCAGCTGCCCTTGCATGCCTCTGCTTTCCTTCCCCGTCATCCCTACGTCTGCATCGTTCCTGCGAGTGCAACCCAATCCGATTCCACATCTCAACCCCCTTCCCACCCCCCACAGATAGTGAACCAAGTGAGCGAGGCATTGGTAGATCAGCTACTCTCCATGCCGCGGCCCTCCTAATGTAAACTAAGTGGTTCCCCCTCCCCTCCCCATTCCCCCTTCCCCTCCACCTTCCCCTCCCATCCACCCGTTAACAGATAGTGAACCAAGTGAGCGAGGCATTGGTGGATCAGCTGCCCTTCCACGCCACAGCGCTTGAGATGGCGCCAGGTGGCATGCTCGGATTGGTTGCTGACGAGGCCGCCTCTGCCTACTATGCCTTCTGCGCCAACAACATATACGAGGTGTGTGATTGAATTGATAGCATGCACACATGTAGGCAGGCATGCATTCATTCATACATGCATACCTTCATACATACATTCATACATACATTCATACATACATTCATACATACATTCATACATACATTCATACATACATTCATACATACATTCATACATACATTCATACATACATTCATACATACATTCATACATGCATTCATACATGCGTAAATGGGTGTGAGTACATGCATGCATCCACACTTACACTAGCCATGCATGCATCCACAGATACACTAGCCATGCCTGCACATCATGTGAGGTACCTCCTATGCGTACACCGGCTACAAATACGTGGTGCGTCTGTGTGACTCACTGCTTACAAACACCCCCCCCCCCTTCTCTTCCCCCTTTCCCTCTGTCAACTGTCTGCAGTGTGCGATGAGGCCAGGGCCATGTGGCAGGCAGGTGTATCTGGACAGGCACGACTGCGCCATGGGTGCTGTGCTTACACACCCCTCTCTTTCCATCTCCTCTTCCTTTGTTCTGTGCTCCCCTGCCCTCAGATCGCTGTGTGTGATGAGGCCAGGGCCATGTGGCAGGTGTATCTGGACAGGCACGACTACGCCATGGTTGCTGTGCTTACACACCCCTCTCTTTCCATCTCCTCTTCCTTTGTTCTGTGCTCCCCTGCCCTCAGATCGCAGTGTGCGATGAGGCCAGGGCCATGTGGCAGGTGTATCTGAACAGGCACGACTACGCCATGGCCCTCTCCTTCTGCCGCACACCGCTGCAGCGCGACCGGGTATACGCAGAACAGGCAGAGTCTGCATTCAAGGATGGGGACTATGAGCGCGCGGCCACCTTCTTTGCTCGGATGAGCCTTTCTGAGTCTCTCAGTTTCTCACTGAGTTGGGCTGGGAAAGGACAGGTGCAGGAGGTGTATCTGGACAGGCACGACTACGCCATGGCCCTCTCCTTCTGCCGCACGCGCCTGCAGCATGACAGGGAATATGCGGCCCAGGCAGAATCCGCTTTTAAAGACGGGGACTATGAGCTAGCTGCCACCTTCTTTGACCGGGTGAGTCCCTACACACCACACATTTTGAGGCGCCTCAAAACTTTTGAGGCGACTTTTGAGGCGCCTCAAAAGCTAGCTGCCACCTTGTTTGCTCGGGTGAGTCCCTACACACCACACAGCTAGTTGGGACAGACAGGGTGCAGGCAGGTGGCTCTCAAATTCGTGGAGGCGGGGCAGCAGGACGATCACTGTCACGCCTCAACACAATCGATACCTGCCTTGCTTGCCCTCTCCACCCACTTTCCTTCCCCCACCAGACGGCCCACCACGTGCCATTTGAGGAGGTGGCTCTCAAATTCGTGGAGGCGGGGCAGCAGGATGCCCTGAGGAGGTATCCTGCCTCTGGAACCAGGGCCACAATCATTACCTGCCCTGCCCCCCCCTGCCCCTCCCTCCTCTCCTCCTCCGCACCCACTGCTCCCGCCACCAGACGGCCCACCAGATGCCCTTTGAGGAGGTGGCGCTCAAGTTTGTGGAGGCGGGGCAGCAGGACGCTCTGCGAAGCTTCCTTTTGCACAAGCTGGACCACCTGCCGAAGCAGGAGCGGGCGCAGATGACAATGGTGGCCACTTGGGCTTCAGAACTGTATCTTGACAAGGTAACGCACAGATGTGTGTCAAGATACACACACACACACAAGTGGGCCCAGGTCCCAGCAGGACGCTCTGAGGAGCTTCCTGTTGCACAAGCTGGACCACCTACCCAAGCAGGAGCGGGCGCAGATGACCATGGTGGCCACTTGGGCCTCAGAATTGTATCTTGACAAGGTAACACACATATGTGCACTCGATGCAATGTATGGTTATGCATGCATGATGCTTCCACTTTTTTTTTTCCTCTTCCGTGCTTCTATACAGGCCCGTCGTTCACTATTCCCTGCCCCCCCTTGTCCCTCCCGTTTTTCTTTTCGTTTTACTCCTCTCCCTCCTCTGTCTCTTCTCTTCTCCCTCCTCTGTCTCTTCTCTTCTCCCTCCTCTGTCTCTTCTCCCTCCTCTGTCTCTTCTCTTCTCCCTCCTCTGTCTCTTCTCTTCTCCCTCCTCTGTCTCTTCTCCCTCCTCTGTCTCTTCTCTTCTCCCTCCTCTGTCTCTTCTCTTCTCCCTCCTCTGTCTCTTCTCCCTCCTCTGTCTCTTCTCTTCTCCCTCCTCTGTCTCTTCTCCCTCCTCTGTCTCTTCTCTTCTCCCTCCTCTGTCTCTTCTCCCTCCTCTGTCTCTTCTCTTCTCCCTCCTCTGTCTCTTCTCCCCTCCTTTCACTTGCGACCAACCGCAGATAAACCGGTTGCTGCTCCAATTGCCACCAGACTTTGAGAAGCATGATTCCATACCTAGCAACTCTGAGTCTGGTTCTGCTGCTGCTGCTGCTGCTGCTGCTGCTGCTGCTTCTGGTTCTGCTGCTGCTGCTGCTGCTGCTTCTGGTACTGCTGGTGCCGCTGGGGAAGCAAGCCGGGCAGGAGTGGAAGCATCAAGGACGGGAGGTTCAGGAAGCTCCAAGGAGGGCCCAGGAGTGGAGAGGTTGCGAGAGGAGTACGGAAGGGTGGTGGCGGCGTTTCGAGCATTTCTCAGCGACTGCAAGGACGTGCTGAATGAAGCCACCACCGTGAAGCTGCTCGCCAGGTGTGATTATGAGTGGTTGTGAGGGGTGGTGAGGGGTGATGTGCACTGGTGACTGAGAGACAGACTGCAAGGACGTGCTGAATGAAGCCATGACCGTGAAGCTGCTTGCCAGGTGGGTGACACATGGCAATGAGCGGTGGTGAGCGGTGGTGAGGGGTAATGCGTACTGCTGACTGAGAGACAGACGTGCTGAATGAAGCCACCACTGTGAAACTCCTCGCTAGGTGTGTGAGCGGTGGTGAGGGGTGGTGAGGGGTGGTGAGGGTCGGTGGTGGGTGGTTCCACTTTTGGTGTTGTGCTGAGGGGGTTAGTTAGTTCTGTGTGAAATTGAGGAGGAACAGCTGTTTCCCGTGGGAGTGAAGGAAAGCCCCTTTTTTTAAACTGTGTTCACCTGGGTTGGCTTGGCTTGATCTGTCTTGACCTTCGTTGACTTGGGTTAGGTTGACCTGAGTGTGTGTGCAGCTATGGTCGGGAAGAGGAGCTGGTTTACTTCATGGGACTACAATGACAGGCTCCTTGTCTTGACGTGTGTTGACCTTCGTTGACCTGTGCTGACCTTTGTTGACCTGTGTTGACCTTTGTTGACCTGTGTGTGTGTGCAGCTACGGCCGGGAGGAGGAGCTGGTGTATTTTGCGGGACTGAAGCAGCGGCACGAGACAGTCATCGAGCATTTTATTCGGGTATGTGTGTGGCTGAGTGCTGAAGACTTCTGAGACGTCTCAAAAGGTGTGTGTGTGTGGCTGAGTGCTGAAGACTTTTGAGACGTCTCAAAAGGTATGTGTGTGTGGCTGAGTGCTGAAGACTTTTGAGACGTCTCAAAAGGTATGTGTGTGTGGCTGAGTGCTGAAGACTTTTGAGACGTCTCAAAAGGTATGTGTGTGTGGCTGAGTGCTGAAGACTTTTGAGACGTCTCAAAAGGTATGTGTGTGTGGCTGAGTGCTGAAGACTTTTGAGACGTCTCAAAAGGTATGTGTGTGTGGCTGAGTGCTGAAGACTTTTGAGACGTCTCAAAAGGTATGTGTGTGTGGCTGAGTGCTGAAGACTTTTGAGACGTCTCAAAAGGTATGTGTGTGTGGCTGAGTGCTGAAGACTTTTGAGACGTCTCAAAAGGTATGTGTGTGTGGCTGAGTGCTGAAGACTTTTGAGACGTCTCAAAAGGTATGTGTGTGTGGCTGAGTGCTGAAGACTTTTGAGACGTCTCAAAAGGTATGTGTGTGTGGCTGAGTGCTGAAGACTTTTGAGACGTCTCAAAAGGTATGTGTGTGTGGCTGAGTGCTGAAGACTTTTGAGACGTCTCAAAAGGTATGTGTGTGTGGCTGAGTGCTGAAGACTTTTGAGACGTCTCAAAAGGTATGTGTGTGTGGCTGAGTGCTGAAGACTTTTGAGACGTCTCAAAAGGTATGTGTGTGTGGCTGAGTGCTGAAGACTTTTGAGACGTCTCAAAAGGTATGTGTGTGTGGCTGAGTGCTGAAGACTTTTGAGACGTCTCAAAAGGTATGTGTGTGTGGCTGAGTGCTGAAGACTTTTGAGACGTCTCAAAAGGTATGTGTGTGTGGCTGAGTGCTGAAGACTTTTGAGACGTCTCAAAAGGTATGTGTGTGTGGCTGAGTGCTAAAGCAAGTGGTGCATTATCTTTCTCGTCTTTCTGTGTGGAAGATAGTTCGAAACAGCTTGTTGAGGTATTTTTTCTTTCTTGCAAACATTCCCAGTTCAGGTCCTGCAATGCAAAGTAGGAAAATGCCTTGTGTCTGCAGCACCCGTTTCATGTGGTCAATGCCTTCTGTCTCTCTCCTCCCCCCCTTCTACCCCTCCCTTCTCTCCCTCCCTTCTC
Source organism: Closterium sp. Yama58-4 (assembly GCA_947470075.1). Taxonomy (NCBI): domain Eukaryota; kingdom Viridiplantae; phylum Streptophyta; class Zygnematophyceae; order Desmidiales; family Closteriaceae; genus Closterium; species Closterium sp. Yama58-4. The sequence goes on along the minus strand of CANIUD010000686.1, from coordinate 1,007,155 downwards.
TCTCCAACCCCCTCTTCTGTGTCCTCGGATGTGTCTGCTCAAACATGGCATCCAATCCGGTGTTGCCACCTCAGCAAGGCGATGCTGACTCAGCAATCGCCGTGCTGCGCCGACCCTCAGTGCCTCTGGAGCTTTTGGTAGGCCGCCCTCACTCAACCCCCCTAATTGTCACACTCTTTAACAGCACGGTGACCCCCTTCTCCAGACTCCCTCTACTGTCACACATCTCTCTCTTCTGCCGCCCTATCTGCTGTTGCTGTGCCCCGTCCGCCAGTGCAACTTTCCTCTGCTTCTTCTCATGTCTTTCCACTTCTGTTCCCCCTCCCCTCCCCTCTTGCCCATCCCCCCTCCCCGTCCTTCTCCAGTACAAGTTCTCACCGGCTCTCGTGCTCCTTGCCGCTTCCAGCACCGTTGACCTCTGGATCATGTCTGCCTCTGCTGCTTCTGCTCTTGCTACTGCTGCTGGTTCTTCTGCCAGTGGTGCTGCTACTGCTGCCGCTGCTGCCGCCGCATCTGGGTTTGATCCTCGTCGGCTCATTCCAGCCATCATGCGCTGTGCAACAGCTGCTACTGGCGCTGCTACAACTGGTAGTGGTGCTGCTACAGCCGCTAGTGGTGCTGCTACAGCTGCCACTGTTACCAGCAACCAGCCAAACGAGGCCATCCGGTTTTTGGAGTTTTGTGTGCACAGGCTGGGATCAAGAGATCCTGCCATCCACAATCTGCTGCTCTCCCTCTATGCCGACCAGGTCTGTTCTGCTGATGCGGCTCTGAAAGTCCTAACCGGGTCTAGAGGGTCCAAAGCACAAATATATTCAAAGCGGCATATTAGGTTTGCTCTCGCTCGCTGTATGCCGACCGGGTCTGTCTGTTGTTAAGAGTGTCGAAACCTCCCACCAGTTGGACAGCTCATCCAGCCATCCACTCTGGATGATTTCACCAGTTTGACAGCTCATCCAGCCATCCTCTCTGGATGATTTCACCAGTTTGACAGCTCATCCAGCCATCCTCTCTGGATGATTTCACCAGTTTGACAGCGATCAATGTTCATCGTGGAGTAGCTGCAAACCTGATTTCACCAGTTTGATAACTGATGATTTCAGCCAACCCGACTCAGGCAGTTATCAAACTGGTGAAATCACCAGTCGAGTGATTTCCTTCTTTGCCCTTCTTCTCCCCGACTACTTTTCTTCTCCCCAACTCACTCATTTGATTTTTTAATACGCTGTCTCATCTTTCCTGCCTCCTTGTTTTTCTCCTTGCTCTTTTTATGTCCACCCAATCAGGCCAACGAGACATCTCTTGTCAATTTCCTCTCTTGGATCCCTCCTCCTCCACTACCACACACTCTCCTCCTCTCCTCCACCCCTTCCTTCCCCACCATCCCCTCCTCCTCCTCATTCTCCTCCTCCTCCTCTCCCTCTGCAGCAGCTGCAGCAGTGGGGGCAGCAGGCCGCTCCCCTGCTGTCACACCCACCGGCACCGCACTCAACCTCTCTCCAAGCCTAGCCAATGCTGGTGTTGGTGGCAGCAGCAGCGGAGAAGCAGGAGGAAGGGGAGCGGGAGGCGCAACAGCAGCAGGGGTGGCAAGGGGAGGAGTAATTTACGACCCTAAGTTCGCATTGAGGGTGTGTTTAGAACGAAGGCGGATGCGGGGTTGTGTGTGTGTGTACAGTACCTTGGGAATGCATCAAGAGGCTGTAGCCCTGGCTCTCCAGATTGACGTGGCACTGGCGAAACGAGAGGCCAATAAGGCGCGAGAACCAGATCTCAAGCGATCGCTCTGGCTAATGATAGCACGCCACGTCATCGAGCAGGGGCTAGCAGGGCGAGCCGTGATTGGCGGAGAGGATACTCGCAGCAGCAGTGAGAAGAAGGAAGGGGAGGAGGAGAATGAGAACAGGAAGGAGAATGAGAATGGAGGGGAGGATGGGGAAGAGAGTGCAATGCGGCAGAACGTCCGAAGAGCAATTTCTCTTCTGAAAGAAACCGAGGGTTTGCTTAAAGTCGAAGACATTTTACCGTTCTTCCCGGATTTCACTCTGATTGACGATTTCAAAGACGCAGTGTGCGAGTCGTTAGAGGCATACGGGCAGGAAATCGACCGGCTAAAAGCCGAAATGACCGAGGCGACCCGGGCGGCAGACACGATCCGGAGGGACATCCAGGCGCTGAGTCAGCGCCACGTCATTGTGTCCACGCGGGAGACCTGCGGTGTTTGTTCTCGGCTGATTCTCGCTGCCCCGCCGCCCCAGAAAACGCTGCTGTCTGGTTCTGCTGCAGCCGGAGCTGCTGGTGGTGCTGCCGGCACTGCTGGTGGTGGTCTTTCTGGTGCTGCAGCAGCAGTAGCAGCGGCAAGCCTAGCAACAGCATCAGCATCAGCAGCGGCAGCAGAGGCAACGCCGTTCTATGTGTTCCCCTGCTCCCACGCCTTCCACATTGACTGCCTGCTCACCCACGTGGTTCAACACTCCGACCCCTTCCTGGTGAGGTGCCTTCCAGGGGAGGTGTTTTCTCGGAGAAGTATCGTCTGAGCTGACTTCGCTGATCATTATCTTGCTACAGTGTCACTTCTGTGTGTTCCCCTGCTCCCACGCCTTCCACATTGACTGCCTGCTCACCCACGTGGTTCAACACTCCGACCCCTTCCTGGTGAGGTGCCTTCCAGGGGAGGTGTTTTCTCGGAGAAGTATCGTCTGAGCTGACTTCGCTGATCATTATCTTGCTACAGTGTCACTTCTGTGTGTTCCCCTGCTCCCACGCCTTCCACATTGACTGCCTGCTCACCCACGTGGTTCAACACTCCGACCCCTTCCTGGTGAGGTGCCTTCCAGGGGAGGTGTTTTCTCGGAGAAGTATCGTCTGAGCTGACTTCGCTGATCATTATCTTGCTACAGTGTCACTTCTGTGTGTTCCCCTGCTCCCACGCCTTCCACATTGACTGCCTGCTCACCCACGTGGTTCAACACTCCGACCCCTTCCTGGTGAGGTGCCTTCCAGGGGAGGTGTTTTCTCGGAGAAGTATCGTCTGAGCTGACTTCGCTGATCATTATCTTGCTACAGTGTCACTTCTGTGTGTTCCCCTGCTCCCACGCCTTCCACATTGACTGCCTGCTCACCCACGTGGTTCAACACTCCGACCCCTTCCTGGTGAGGTGCCTTCCAGGGGAGGTGTTTTCTCGGAGAAGTATCGTCTGAGCTGACTTCGCTGATCATTATCTTGCTACAGTGTCACTTCTGTGTGTTCCCCTGCTCCCACGCCTTCCACATTGACTGCCTGCTCACCCACGTGGTTCAACACTCCGACCCCTTCCTGGTGAGGTGCCTTCCAGGGGAGGTGTTTTCTCGGAGAAGTATCGTCTGAGCTGACTTCGCTGATCATTATCTTGCTACAGTGTCACTTCTGTGTGTTCCCCTGCTCCCACGCCTTCCACATTGACTGCCTGCTCACCCACGTGGTTCAACACTCCGACCCCTTCCTGGTGAGGTGCCTTCCAGGGGAGGTGTTTTCTCGGAGAAGTATCGTCTGAGCTGACTTCGCTGATCATTATCTTGCTACAGTGTCACTTCTGTGTGTTCCCCTGCTCCCACGCCTTCCACATTGACTGCCTGCTCACCCACGTGGTTCAACACTCCGACCCCTTCCTGGTGAGGCCCCTTCCTGTTGAGGCCCCTTTGTGGTGAGGCCCCTTTCTGGTGAGGCGCTTTCTCGATAAAGTATCATCTGAGATATGAAGCAAACAGGTGGGGTATCCCGCACCCCCACTTCTACCTCCTTCGTTTCCAACACCGTCGGTGTTTGTGTTTGTTTTCTGCTGCCACCTGACTTCCAGATGGAGCATGTGTTGGAGTTGAAGCGGCAGCTGCTGGGAGTGCTGGAGACCCCGAGGAGGGGTAGCAAGCAACGGGGAGCAGGGGCAGGAACAGGAGGAGCAGGAGAGGGTGATAGTGATGTGGTGGACATTCATGCGGGACTCTCACCGATTGATAAGGTAACTTTCACACAAGCAAGTTTGTAAGTGGGTCGCATCACTACCTGTCTGAAAGGCTTTGTTCTCTCAAATCGTTTTTTAGTTGTGTTTATGTAAGATAAACTTACTGCTATGCATTCCATTTTCATGGTGCTGTGAATGTCTTCTTCCCGCATAATGGCAGGTGCGGCTGCAGCTAGATGAAGCTATTGCCAGTGAATGCCCTTTTTGTGGTTCACTGATGGTGGCTAGCACATCTGAGCCATTGATTGCTGCACATGAAGGAAATGTGCTAGATGCATGGAGCATTTGATTCCCTCAAACAGTGTTTTGCTGATTCTGGCTTGTATTTTGTATCTCCAAGTTGCATATCCCTTGAATTGCAAGAGCATGTGCTTGGGCTTGGCATGCATGCATGCCCTCCAATCCAGATGTTTTATTAAACTCCGATTTAGGTTAGGTTCTGTAGTAAAGTAGCTGTGTACTACTAATATGTCGCAGTCTTTCCCACGCGTGATGGCTACTTATACCGAATATTTCCAATGGCCATGATCCGCGCCTCGTCCAGGATGAACGTGCCGCACCGTCAGCTTCGTGCGCACGTCCGCGCTGTAGAGCCTTCACACCAAGGAATCTCCGAGCGAGATGGATGGTCGGCCACTAAAAGTAAACCACGTCAGCAGTTCTGGAGCCCCCCTGGTAGCTTTGCTGGTCGTGGTCAGTCAAGCACCACTCCGGCCCTCTCCACAGCATCGCGCCGCGAAATCCCTTCACAACCATCACGCACGCACAAGAAGCAAGCAAAGCAATGTCAGCTCAGCAGATTTCACGAAGCAACGAGCTGAAATGCGCGACGCGGGATCGATTCGAATGAATTTCATGGATTGTCCTATCATGGTTGAAAATTGCAGGTGAAACTCGCCCCACCACCTCCACTGCCTGCCTAATTCCGCCTGCTTCGCTCTCCCCCTGATGTGCTCTCGTGCGTGCGCACACCCACGCCCACGTGAAACCCGCTCTCACTGCCCTCGGTAGCAACCTGAGAACTCCCTCTCACCCACGTCGCCAGTTCTACCACACCGTATGGCATCCGAGCGGTGTGACGTGTTGAGAGATGGCGGAGATTCCCCCCGGTCGCTTCTCGAGGCGTGAGATGAGTGCAGCAGCATTGTGCTTGCGTGGCAACTCAAGGCGTACGATTCCGTTTCAAGCACAGATGCAAGGAATGCTGTCAGTCGACCTCGGCACGGCAATGCGGGAGCTAGCATAGTCATCTTCGTCGATCCTCTTCTTCATCGACCATACGACATTCACTAAAGCTCAAAGTTGAGGCGCATAATTTCCACTATTCCACCTGTGGCAGGTCTAGAGCCCTTGAATAGCACATTGGAGTGCTCTGGTTACGCCTTTCCTCCTCTGACTCGTCTAGTAGTTCTCATGCGTTCTAGTGGCTTCATTTGATTAGACGACGGTTTTTCCAACCCACGGGTTCCTCCGGTCAAAGGTTAATGTAATATCGCCGCTAGTCTATCTAGACCATGAAGTTTAGGCGGAACCTTCGTCGCACTGCCGCAGTCCACCCCGAGCCGCGCTCGCTTCTCTTCCCCGAGGTCCCCATCCGTGGCTCGAGAGACGAAGGCAGAAAGCTCGCGACCGAGTCGCTTTCAGGAAGCAATGGGGCATCGTCGGGAATCGCGGTAGCGCAAATGACGCTGGATGAGGCGATTGAAGCCTCGGCGCGCGAGCAAAGGCAAAAGCAACAGCAGCCACAGCCGGCACCGGCCCAGCCGTCACCGACCCAGCCGGCACCGACCCAGCCGGCACCGACCCAGCCGGCACCGTCCCAGCCGGTAGTGACCCAGCCGGTGGTGACCGAGCCGGCAGTGACGACTCAGCCAGCTGTCACGCAGCCGCAGCCTATAGTGGAACCGCAGCCGCCGCCGGTAACGGAACCGCAGCCGCAGCCGCAGCCGACCGACGGGGACACGCAGAAGCAGCTCTTCCCCGGCGTCACTTCGCCGCCCGTCGTAACCCCCACGCCCGTCAACAATCCCCCGGTCGCCAGCGGCGGCTTTGGGATCTTCCCCAGTGGGCCGGGCGGGTTCACCCCCACGCCCGTGACGCCCGAAACCCCGGCTGTGCCGAACACTCCCACGCCCGCGACTCCTGTGCCCGCGCCGACGACTCCTGTGCCCGCGCCGACAACTCCTGTGCCCACACCCAAGACTCCTGCCGTTCCCACACCTAAAGGGCCTGTCGTCGATCCCACGCCTAAAACTCCTGTTCCCACGCCTACCAATCCTGCCGTTCCGGCGCCCACGACTCCTGCCGTCCCCACGCCCACGACTCCTGGCGTTCCCACGCCTACTACTCCTGGCGTCCCCACACCTAAGACTCCTGGCGTCCCCACACCTAAGACTCCTGGCGTCCCCACGCCTAAGACTCCTGGCGTCCCCACGCCCAAGACTCCCCCTGTCAACCCCAGCGTCCCCACACCCAAAGCCCCGGGCTCGACTCCCACTCCCAAGGTCCCCCCAGCAGTCCCCGGTGCTAAAACTCCAGGCGTCCCAAATCCCAAGGTTCCGCCTCTTGCGCCTGGTTCCACGGCCGCGCCTGGCGTTCCAAATCCTAAACTTCCGCCGCTTGCGCCTGGTTCCACAGCCGCGCCTGGCGTTCCGAATCCTAAACTTCCGCCGCTTGCGCCTGGTTCTACGGGCGCGCCTGTCGTTCCGAAGCCCAAGACTCCGCCTGTAGCTCCTGGCAGTCAAGCCGCCCCCGGCTTTCCGCGCCCCAAAGTTCCGCCAGTGGTCAAACCCCCTGGTGCACCTGGCTCCGCCGCTGCCCCAGGTTCCGACTCTGCGCCTGGCTCCGCCTCTGCGCCTAGCTCGGACTCTGCTCCTGGCTCCGCCTCTGCTCCTGGCTCCGCCGCTGCCCCTGCAAGCCTGTCAGCGCCTGGCTCCGCTTCTGCGCCTGGCTCAGCCTCTGCGCCTGCTTCCAAACCTGCCAAAGTTCCGAAGCCTGCCCCTGGTTCCGCCAAGGCTCCTGTCCTTGCGCCCGGCTCCACGCGCGCGCCGTCCCGCGTGCCTAAAAACGACTCCCTCACCGCGCCGGCGTCGGTCCCCCCCCCTCTCCCCGCGCAGCCCTCCGCTCCGCTCCCGCAGCTCTCTACCTCGGCGAATGCTGCGTCGACCCCCTACTCGTCGACTCCCCCCGCGAACACGACCGCGACGGTGGATTCTGGCGGAAACAGCGTGTCCGCGGCTGCGGTTGCGGGGATTGCAGTTGGTGTGACGCTGGGGTTCGTGTTGCTGGTGGTGCTGGGACTGTACGTGTTCCTCCTGCTGAAGCGCAAGAAGGACGAGGCCGACGGCGAGAAGAAGGGGAAAGCGGGCGGTGCGGCTAAAGGAGGTGCTAAAGGTGAGTTCTCTGTCTGTGTGCGGTGTGTGTCTGTGTTTCGGAAGGGCGTGTGTTATTTGGTGTTCGAAGGCGGTTGCTTTTTTCCAGTTATGCTTTGCTTCCGCACGAAGGACTTCAAATTCTGTCGTGTGCTCACATCCCCCTCCCGACGCCCCCGCCCACCCTTCGTTTTCTTCCGCCCAATCCCTTGTACTTCCCTGTTTCAGCCGGCAAGGGTCCGTTCTATGCAGCTCCGTTCAAGACGCGCAGTAAGCGCGAGGAAGTGCAAGACGACGGCGAATCCGGAGTGACTGGAGTTCCGCCGGCAGCAGCGGCGGCGGCAGCGGCAGCGGCAGGAGCAGGCGCAGTAGCAGCAGGTGCAGCGGTCGCAGCCGGTACCACGGGATCCGCCCCTGCTGACAAAGCAGCTTCCGCGCCTGCTGCAGCTGACGTGGCACCTGCTGGCGCGGCGACTGCTACTGGCGCGGTGAGTGCTCGCCCAAACGCAAGTCCGCCGTCTGCTAAAGCCGGGAACAGCCTGACTCCCCCTACGGGTTCCGCTGGAGGCGCGGGCGGCGCAAGCCCGCTGGCGAACGCAGCAGGGACGGTTCCGGCCGCCGGTTCGACAGCAGGTTCGACAGCAGTTACGGCTGGCTCGGGTGCAGGAGGGGCGGCGCCAACTGCGGCTGCGGTTGCGGGTGCTGCAGCGGCTGTAGCGGCAGGAGCGGTAGTGGGCGCGGCAGCTACCACCGCAGCAACAACGAAGACTCCGGCAGCCGCGAGAGCCGCTGCTGTTCCTGCTGCAGGCGCAGCTGGCGCAGGGGTGGTCGCAGGAGCGGCGGCAGCCAAGTCAGGAAACGATGAGGACGAAATCGATCCTTCCGAACAGTGGTGGTTCCCCGCGGAAGAGCTCGACCAGGCTACAGAACGCTTCGCTCTTTCGAACAAGCTCGGATCGGGAACTTTCGGAACTACTTACAAGGGAGTATTGGAGGACGGGCAGGAGGTGGCAGTGAAAGTGCTCAAAGTGAAGGGTTCGCTGAGCGACGACGCGTGGAAACGCGACGCGGAGGAGGTTTTCGCGATCCAGCACGAGAACCTGGTTACTTATTTGGGGTATTGCCTCGCCAGTTCGCAGCGAATGCTGGTGCAGGAATTTGTCGCGAACAGTTCGCTTGACGCGGCGCTGCATGGGAGTAACAAGCCTATCCTGGCGTGGAATTTCCGCATGAAGATCGCCAAGGGCGCTGCGAAGGCTCTCGCATACCTCCACGAAGAATGTAAGTGGCTGCGACCCTAGATATCGCAAGGGAGTTCGCATCTCATCTACCCCCCTTCAAATTCAGCTATTTTTGTTCTTCCTGTCCCTTTAGTGTTGTATTGCTAACCATTCTTTGTTTTGCTGTGACACCCATTTCATTCCTGACAGGCAAGCCCCAGATTATTCACAAGGACATCAAGTCATCTAACATCCTGCTGGACGCACAGTACGGGGTCAAGGTGAGCGAGCATACATCCCTGTGCGGTCCCAAATTTAATAAATATACATTTTCCAGCACATTGTTCCAAACTAATACATTTTCTATTGTGACTTTTGTTCCTTCTCTCCGTGCCTCAGCTGAGTGACTACGGCTCAGCCAAGCTGGCAGGAGATGCTGCCCTCACAACCATCGTCAGCTCAGCCGGCTCTTTCGGGTGAGCAAGCATGTAACATTCACCGGCTGACATGTAAGGGAACTTTCATTGCCATGGATATGGTTGTGACAATGCACAGAACGGTCTTCTCATGATGCTGGTCAGCTCCCCCATGCTTCACGACTCAAATCCCCTTTCCACTCCCACTCAACCCCTTCTGTTCTGTGTGATTCCCAGTTACCTAGCGCCGGAACATACACTCACAGGCAAGCTCACCGAGAAGTCGGACGTGTACTCGTTTGGAGTGATCTTGCTGGAGCTTATAACGGGGAGGAAGCCCAGTGACAAGCAGAGGGGGCAGAAGGACAGCCTGGTTGAGTGGGTGAGTGCCGTGTCGTCAACACCTTTTCTTATTGTTCTCAGAAACTCTGACGCTCATTCGTTGAATGTACATGCCCTTATTGTTTTGATTAAACCTGTTCTTCCGTCCCTTCTTCATCACTCATCAGGCTCGGCCACTCCTTGCCTCCAACACGCTGAAGGAGCTTGCTGACCCAAATCTGGACGGCTGTTTCGGGGTGAAAGAGATGGATCGTGTTATTGTGGCTGCCTCGCAGTGTGTGAGGCAGTCGGCTGTACTCCGACCAAGCATGAGCCAGGTAAGAGGTACACCCGAGTCATTTTCTCAGGCCCACAGTGTGGCATAGGTTGAATCCAAGCCCTGTTTTCTTGTGTGTGCAGGTTCTTCGCCTTCTGGATCAGCAGTGACAATAGCGATAGAAGTTTGACATTAGTCAAGTAGGTAACAAATGCTTTCTAGGTCGTGTGAGTCGTTTGGAAACATGCAAATGTAGGGCATGCTCCAGAATAAGCACTGAGTGCAAACGGCCTGCTAGAAAGTAGTTAGTCATGTTGTCCTGAGATTGCATAACTCAAGTACGGTAATGCCAGCAAACCCAGTGCCTGCAAGCCTGAAGTAATGTCCCAAATCCCTTTTATCAGCTTCAAGCTGAACGCTTCCCCTGAATCAAATGAATCGTTTTTTGAAGTGGCTCAAATTTACCGGATCGATGAGTGATACACACGATGCTCACCTGCTGCGCGCGAATTTGATCTGCCCCCTGTCAAAACTCTGCCCACGAACAATTGGTGACGGGAAGCTGCACCCTGTTTACAAGCTCCCCAAACAAGTTGCACTGGTTATGAACCAATGGTAACGAAGTGACTGAAGTCGAATTTTGCAAAGACTGAAGTCAAAAAGTCAACGGGTAGTTACAATATTTTCTATTAAGCCCTTTTTGCTAGCTGAGACATCACGAAACCTCCGCGAAATGCAAGTAACACTTACACGCCCAAAGGGTAAGGACGTGTCTCAGTTCGCCTCTGGTCGGCTGTGATCTGGTCGGGACTGATCTGATCGGGGTGCCTTTGTTTGGATAGCTCGCGCCGCCCGATCAGATGAGATATTCCTCGAATTCTCCACGAGGGTACACAGCAGGCGAACATACATTTCCTGCTATCTTCGGGCCCACTTTGGCGACTGCAAACCCCTCGTGATGGATTTAGCGAATTAGAGTGCAACTCTGTAATGGCGAAATGATGGCGCCTCCAGAATGTTCTTGCCACAACGGGGTATTCGCGAGGGTTTCACGAATCCCTGCCGACCGATGTAACTGTTCGCTAGCGTCGCGTAGTACCCCAATCAAATGCAATCAAGTGATCGTCGATGATTGTCTGTGATTGTGTTTGATTGGGCTTTTTTTTGCGGTTGATCGAGTTGGGGCGATCAGCTGATCGCGATCAAGTGATTGCCCCTGATTTCATGAAATCGCCTCTCTACCTTCCTGGAAGTTAATGATCGTGTCTGATCGAGGCAACCCGAGGCGAACCGAGACACGTCCTAAGGCAAGTACGGGGGGTAGTGTAAGGAATTTTTCGGATTCCTTACTGGGTCACTCCGTACGCGTACAACCCCGACTTTCGGAAAACCAGGCTCGGTCCGCCGACCTCGCCTTCCGAGCCACTACCGCGTCGCCTTCGGGTTTTCCAACCCCGAACCAGCACCCAACCATCTTGCGACTCCGCAACCTCGGTTCAGCTAGCGCTGCTATATTAGTCCTAGGCCTCGTTGTGTTCTCAGACGTGGTAATCACTTCCGCCTTATTGAGTTCTGCGCACTCTTTCATTCACAACTCATAACACTTGGTATCAGAGCCTAATTTCCTAGGTTACCCTCGCGTTTCCGGGGTAGTTTGTAGAAGGGGAGCGATAGACTTGGTGGGCTGTTAAGCGGTCGGCCCGTGGAATAGATCTGATTATTCCACTCCGACTACGATAGCATTAACGCCTTCACCGAAGTCAGAAAAATCGCGAGCCACCCCCTGCCCGTTAGACGAAGCCTGCGACACATGGAACAGGCGGAGTTCAACGAGTTCATGCAACAGTTCCGGACGATGCAGGCCACCATGCAGACGATGTCTGCAGAAATGGAGCGTCTCCAGAAGGAAAACGCCGAACTACACCAGGCGCGTGGTGAAGCGCGCCAGGAGTCGCCTGTCGTGGACGACGCAAGTAGCAGCACTGCACCAGATGAGCGGGTCTGGGACGAGCTGGAAGGCGAGATAGAAGCGGACGAGGCGAGGCAGGCGCAGCAGCAACAGTCACCGCAACAGTCGCGTGCAGCACCGACACGTGCAGCAGCGACGGCGACGGCGACGCCAGCAGCGACGCCAACTGCCCCGATGGCAGCAACGACTTTCGTTAAAATCAAGCCGACAAACCCGCCCCCGTTTAACCCAAGTGACAAGTTCGTCACTGTTTCTGCATGGTTGTTCGGCGTGGAGGTGTTTTTCAATGCTGCCATGATTTATGACGATGCCACCCGCATTAATTTCGCAGTTTCACTGTTGCGAGGACCTGCGCTGGAGTGGTGGAGGCGAACGCTGCAGGACGAAGGGACTTCGGCAGGAATAGCACGTGCGAACGACGGGACTTCAACACCTGTCACGCATCGAGCAGCATCAATTTTCGGGACGGCTACGATACGCATATGGAGGGAGTGGGGCGCCGCCTTGCGAACCAGGTTCGAGCACATATCCGCCTCGGACTCTGCTCGCATGAAGCTGCGTGCCTGGAAGCAGCTGACTTCAGTCCAAGACTACACCAGCACATTCTGCAACTTGGCGGACCAAGTGGACGACATGAGCGATGCGGAGCGGTTGGATCGCTACGTGGCGGGCCTGAAATACGAGATACAGTACGAGGTCCGACGAACCCGGCCACGCAGCTTCAACGACGCCGTCCGGGAAGCCGAGTCAACGGATGCGCTCATACAGTGGGCGAGATCGAGCTCCCGGGAGGGCCCTCGATTTCGTGGATCGACTCAGCAGCCCACGATCAACGGCGTGGATGCACCAAGCCGAGCCCTTGGGCCGTGCTTTTTATGCAACCAGCTGGGCCACCTGAAAAAAGACTGCCCGAGGCTTAAGCAGGGGAAGAAGAACGACGGAGAAGGGTCGGGAAAAGATACGAGTCAGTAGCAGAAGGGCCACCTACTGACGAGACCCTGTCGCCCGACAATCACCATCCACACCGGGTCGTGGTACCGATCAGAGCTATCGACCAGAACCGGACGAATAACGTGGGTGAACACGTGGACTACCCTGTGCTGGTGGTGGGGAGGGTTAACGGTTATAAAATAAAAATATTCGTTGACGGTGGGGCGAGCCACAGTCTCGTCAACCTGGCAACGGCCAAAAAAATTGGGGTAAAGCTGACCAGGTGCCTGCCGGAGATCGATGCAAGGTTGGTGGACGGGACACCACTAGCCATCTGAGATGAGGAGCGAAAAATTCGGATACGGTGTGGCGACAAATTCGGGTTTGGCATGAAAATGTTGGCGACGACGCTGGACGGCTGCGATGTGCTGCTGGGGAGAGATTGGCTGCAGCGCTTCAATCCGACGATCGACTGGACGACTGGGGCGTGCGTCGTGCGAGGATACGGAGGGAAGACGACGCTTCCGAAATGGACGGAGCCGGAGCCGGTGACGACACGTGTAAACGCGGTCAACATGGCACGCGCGATGAAGAGCGGAGCGCAAGCCTTCTTGGTGCACCTGTACGAGGTGGCAGCTTCCGAGAAAATCGCGGACATCGACACCCTCTGCGCAGCAGTCCCCGAGGAATTGGCGAGCATCATTCGGAAGTATCCCGAAATTTTCGCGGATGACCTCCCGGATGGCTTGCCCCCCCAACGACCTGAGGATCATCGGATCCAGCTGGAGCCCGGCGCGCAACCTACTGTTCGGACACAGTGGCGGCTCAGCCAACCAGAGCTCGCCAAAGGGCTTCATCCGGCCAAGCACGTCGCCGTATGCAGCGCCGATACTGTTCACGCCGAAGAAGGATGGGGGTCTACGCATGTGTATTGATTATCGGGCGCTGAATCGGGTCACGATAAAGTCGCGTTACCCGATCCCGCGAACCGACGATCTGCTGGATCAACTTTACGGAGCTCGGTATTTTTCGAAAATCGACTTGCGAGGGGGCTACCACCAAATTCGCGTGTTCGCCGACGACTGCCCGAAGACGGCCTTTCGCACACGTTACGGCAGTTACGAGTTTACGGTGATGCCGTTCGGACTGACAAACGCGCCCTCAACATTCCAGCTCACAATGAACGGAATTTTCCGGGACATGCTGGACAAGAAAGTCATCGTGTATCTGGACGACATCCTGGTGTACAGCGCAACAAAAGAGGACCATCTGCGGGATTTAGAGGAGGTGTTCCGGCGTTTACAGGGGCATCGGCTGATTACGAAGGGGTCTAAGTGCGAGTTTCTGAAGCCGGAACTGGAGTTTTTGGGGCATGTGGTTTCTGGCGAGGGCATCAAAATTGACCCGCGTAAGGTGGACGCCATCGTTAAGTGGAAGCCGCCTACTAATATCCCTGAGTTGCAAAGTTTTTTGGGGTTTGTTAACTACGTTCGTCGTTTTGTACCTAATATGGCAGGGATAACCAAGCCGCTGACCGACCTGCTGCATCACGACAGCGATTTCAGGTGGGGGGAGAGGGAGCAGTCCGCCTTCGACGCCCTCAAAAACATTTTGGATTCGCCCCCGGTACTCCGCCTCGCCGACCCATCTCGACCGTTCGAAGTTGTACCTGACGGACGCCAGCGATTTCGCCGTCGGCGCCGTCCTGCTACAGGATTTCGGCCAAGGGCTGCAACCCATCGCCTACGAGTCACGCAAGATGCAGCCACCCGAGCGCAACTACCCAGTCCACGACAAAGAGATGCTGGCCATCGTCCACGCATTTCGTACCTGGCGCTGCTACCTCACGGGAGCCGACGTGACAATTCGGACCGACCACAGATTGCTACAGTACATGCGCACGCAACCAACACTCAACCCGCGACAAATCCGGTGGTTGGACTTCCTCGAGTCCAATTTTCGGTACACCATCACGTACAAGAAGGGCGCCAACAACATCGCCGACGCCCTCACCCGACCATCCATGCAAAACGCGGCGGTACTAATCGCCCACACCAACCCGATGCTGACGGGACTATTCACCCACGGCTACAAGATCGACAGGTTTTTTCGGAATCCGCACCAACAGGCTGCCACGCCACACGGCAAATACTACCTAAAAGCCGGTACGAACCGGATTTGGGTACCAGCATACCAGCCTTTACGGGAGCTGCTGACGCAGGAGGTTCACGACTCCAACCTTTCCGGGCACTTCGGCACCGACAAGACACTAAAGCTGCTGCAGCGGAATTATTACTGGCCGGACATGCTCACCGATGTGCAGCGCTACGTGTCAACCTGCCCGACCTGCCAAGCGATGAAGTCGTCACGACAAAGGCCAGCTGGGCTGCTGCAACCCCTCGAGCCACCCGAACGACCATGGCAACAGGTGGCTATGGATTTCGTCACGGGACTTCCAGCTGGCACAAGTGGCAACGACTCGGTAATGGTCGTCGTCGATCGCCTAACGAAAATGGCGCATTTCGCCCCATGCCGCACGACGATCACAGCCGAAGATACAGCTAAACTGTTCATCTCCACCGTCGTACGCCTACACGGGTTACCTTCGGCGATCATCAGCGATCGTGATCCGAAGTTTACGTCGAAGTTCTGGCAGGAGACGTGGGCACAGTACGGTACCCGCCTGCAGTTTTCGTCGTCATACCACCCGCAAACCGACGGACAGACGGAACGGACAAATCAGACAATGGAGCAACTGATTCGTACCAACTGCCCAGACATTCGCAAGTGGGAGGATTCGCTGCCGATGCTGGAATTCGCGTACAACAACGCCCCTTCGGCCACGACTAAACAATCGCCTTTCTTCCTAAATTACGGGATAGACCCCGTGGTACCCTCTTCAACGACTGTGGACAACCCGGTACCACGATCGCAGCAGTTTGTCACGGAGCTGTAGACGGCTCGCACAAAAGCAGCCGATTTTAATCGTAAGGCTAATACCACGGCCAGCCGCCAGGCGGACAAACATCGACGGAATTTACCCTTCCGAGCAGGGCAGGTCGTGCTCCTCGACACCAAGAATCTCAGGCTGCCGCAGCCTGCGAAACTACGGCCCCGATTCGTGGGACCATTTCGTATCATCCGAATGGTGACACCTGTCACCGCGAAGCTGCTACTGCCCGACGATTCGAAAATACATGACGCCTTCCACGTCAGCCTGCTGCGTCATTACGCACAGCCGCAGTCGCCAACTGTCGCTCGGCCAACCATCGCGCCGAGCACTCGCCCCGTGGCCGAACCCACGCTCGAACCTTGGAAGATTCTAAACCATCGCATGGATATCAACACTGCCGGCCGCTCTGTGAAATTCCTGATTCGTTGGACAGACCGCACGAGCGAGGGCGACACGTATGTCACCGCTGACTCGCTACTGGGACATCCGGTTGTGGATGCTTACCTGACCCGCCGAGGTGTCTCGGATATTAACCACCTTTCTTAAAGGGGGGGGTAGTGTAAGGAATTTTCCGGATTCCTTACTGGGTCACTCCGTACGCGTACAACCCCGACTTTCGGAAAACCAGGCTCGGTCCGCCGACCTCGCCTTCCGAGCCACTACCGCGTCGCCTTCGGGTTTTCCAACCCCGAACCTGCACCCAACCATCTCGCGACTCCGCAACCTCGGTTCAGCTAGCGCTGCTATATTAGTCCTAGGCCTCGTTGTGTTCTCAGACGTTGTAATCACTTCCGCCTTATTGAGTTCTGCGCACTCTTTCATTGACAACTCATAACAGGGGGGCTCTCTCGAGCATCGTGTGTAGAACGCACCATGCGGATCGGCTGCAGAAGGCAAGGAGGCATTGACCGCAGGTCCAACGAAACATTTTTATCGAAGCAGACCGCACAACGGCATTAGCACAGAAATCTGCTGACAGGCGAGCCTTGGCGGCGGGGAAAAGGAGATGGACGATCAGATTGCACGAGATGATCGTGCGAGGGTCCGCGATTATTTGCTGATTGGATGTCGCTGACAGCGTATTGTCCACATCATGACGGCAGCAAATGACAGAAAGAGGAGTAGAAAGTGCGTTTGCTGACCGTGTACGAAACGATCTGTAAAAAGCCACCCGAAGGTCAGGGAAAAGGGCAGTCGGTCAGCCACGTGGGCGCCGCGACGAACAAGAGAAGCTCGAGAGACGAATGCCCAGAAACGTGTCAACGAGCTTCGCTTCGCAATTCGCAGCATGCATTCGCAGAGCCAAGGTTTCCCGAACATCGCAGACGGAAAAGGAAGAAAACTGAAGCTCAATCAAGCCTTGGGAATATCTCACAGCAGCAATCAAGCAGCCAGCATTCAACCATCGAGCAGCCAGCGACCAGGGAGGGCAGCAGCGACGCTCGGCAAGAGCCGCTATATTAGCAGCCGTGCTGCTATCTTGTCTCCACTTTTCTCCACTTTTTTCGTGACGCAAGAACCCAGTTCCCTGCTGCGTCACGCTCATCTCAGCCCCATGCCCGCCTCCTGAACTCCGTTTTCTCGTCCTGATAAAACGCAGCTGCTAACCCTGCCTACGTCGGTATTATTCGGATCGCGGCAGTCGTAAAAAACTTGCTCAATTCTAACAATCGCCCTACGCGTATAATGGCAAATCTGATCAATCATGCGACCCGAGGAACCTGCTGTTTCACAGGAGCCACGGTGATAGAAAGCTCTCGTAAGACTACTGATTCTAGCACTGCAAGAAGCAACCACCTGTTGCCGCCAAATTCCTGGCGTGCCACTGCTCCGAACTCGAAGCTGCCGCGCTGCGAAACCAAGGGTCTTGTTTCGCCAATCCCTCTATCGCGCTCTCGCCAGTGCCAGTTACGCCATTCGTCATTTTTCGCTGGAGAAACGAACGTTCGCACGCATTTGTCGACGTGTCTGGATGAGGGTTTAGAGCAAGCGCAAGCAACGAGAAAGGCTGTTAGTGTTCCGGGCAGAGTAAGGTCCCAAGCGGCGATTAATCCCCATGAAGACTTCAGGGGACGACAGCAGGATGGGCTGTCGGTGGTTTGGAAGGAAACTAGGTGAGCCGCCTGTTATCGTTCCTTGCCGCTATTCGTGATTACTCTGTTCCTCGGCATCAGTAACCTCGTCCTGACTTCTGTGTTGGACGACATACTTTAAGTCACTTAAACCAAGTTACGGTGTAAATCATAATATACAGTAGTTCGTCTATGAATCTAAATCTGGTTCGGACCTTTTCATTTTCCATTCCCTAAAAAAAATCTCCACTCAGGCGGTCGCTGAGAAGGATTTCGCCCAAGGGCGTCGCAGGGGAGCTCATCAAGCTCGCCATCCCTGCTGTCATCGCCGGATTGGCGGAGCCTGTCGCGCAGCTCACGGAGACCGCATTCATTGCAAGAACCGGTAAAATCTACCACTCAATATTCTCTGAAATTTTTGTCATATTTATTATTGTTTCGTTTCATCCCGTTCTAAAGTGCATAGCTTTCGTGTATCTGCAGGGGCCGTGAGTCTCGCAGCCATTGGCGTGTCCATCTCTGTTTTCAACCGCGTCAAAGGCCTTCAACTACCCCCACGCCCCTCCCCTCCCCTCCCATCCCCTCCCCTCCCTCCCCTCCCCATCCTTCATGTGATCATCTGCATTGCACGTGTGTGTCTGCAGGAGCCGTGAGCCTCGCGGCCATTGGCGTGTCCATCTCTGTTTTCAATCTCGTCTCAAAGGTCTTCAACTTCCCCCTCCTCAACATTACCACCTCCTTCGTCGCAGAGGATGGCGAAGCCAGGGCGAAATCAGGTAACTTTCGAGCTGATTCACGAAACAATTAGGAACTGGGACTGATCTGTTGATCCGTATGCGTTCTCAGCTTGAATCCATGCGCCGCTAGGCGACAAGAACAATTTCTTGTCTCATTCCTTCTTTTATTCCTGCCCTTGTTGCTCGCTAGTTTTGTGTCGTCTCAATATCAAATCTTCTCATATCCTGCCCCTTCTACTGCTGTCTTCGTTTTCCACAACCAGCAGCAGCGTCAGCATCTGCAGCAGGAGTGGTGGGTGAGAAGCGAGTGGTGCCGGCGGTGTCAGCGGCACTGCTGGTGGGCGCCATTCTTGGGATTGTCGAGGCTGTGGTGCTCGCCTCTGCTGCCGCGCCCATTCTCGGCGCGATGGGAGTCCCTGCGGTGTGTGCATTGTCCTACTCTTCCTGCCTGGCCTTGCAACATGTTACCCCGTTACTCCGCTACACTCCTCCTCGCCCATGCGCGGCCCAGCGCTGCACTACCTCTCCCTCAGAGCGCTGGGTGCACCTGCTGTGTGTCTTCTCCTCATCCCCTCATTTTCATTCTCCTCCCCCTTTGAGTTCCTTCCTTCGCTGTGTGCTGCAGACCTCGCCCATGCGTGGCCCAGCGCTGCACTACCTCTCCCTCAGGGCGCTGGGTGCGCCTGCTGTGGTGCTGGCTCTGGCGACTCAAGGGGTGTTCCGAGGCTTTAAGGACACTCGCACTCCGCTCATTGCTCAAGGTACACAAGGACTTAGTTTCTCCAGGTGTCCATTTAATATTGTTCTCGCACGCAGGCTGGGTGGCAGTGCAGCAGCGCCCTCTTTCTCTCTCCCTCCCTCACTCTTTCTCGCACTCCTGCTCGCTTCCTTCCCCTCCCCCATCAGTGGGAGGCAACGTGGTCAACATTGCCTTGGACCCTGTCCTCATGTTCGCATGCGGGATGGGAGTTAGCGGGGCAGCCTTCGCCACAGTGACAGCGCAGTACAGCATTGCAGCCTTCATGCTGTGGCAGCTCAGCCAGCGCGTGGTGCTCATGCCTCCCCGCCTCTCCGATCTCAAGCTCGACCGCTTTCTCAAGTCCGGTGAGTGTAGACGCCTGTCAAGCAAGTCTCATTAAAGAGCTGCCACAGCTAGCTGATCCCCTGCTGGGTCGCACGATTGCCGTGCTCTGCATCGTGACCCTCGCGACCTCCATAGCAGCCCAGCAGCAGCACCGCGTCGCGCTGCTCTTCACCACTCCAAATCTCTCTGCTATACTCCTGTTTCCTCGGTTTCTCACAACAACCATCAGACGGTTTTCTTGCCCTGCTCTGCACCATGACCCTCGCCTCTTCCATGGCAGCACCTAAATTTACCCCTCTCCACCGATTTCAATTCCTCCCTTGCGCAGGTGGACTCCTGTTGGGTCGCACGCTCGCCCTGCTCTGCACCATGACCCTCGCCACCTTTATGGCAGCACCTCACTTCACCCTTCTCCACCGCTCTTCACTCCTCCCTTCTCCAGGTGGTCTCCTACTGGGTCGCACGCTCGCCCTGCTCTGCACCATGACTCTCGCCACGTCCATGGCAGCACGGCAGGGCCACACGAGCATGGCAGCACACCAAATCGCCATGCAGATTTGGCTGGCCGTTTCTCTCATGTCCGACTCAGTAGCTCTTGGCGCCCAGGTGAGGGAGAGGGAGAGGGAGAGGGAGAGGGGAAAAAGTGAGGGGGGCACAGGGAAGGGGGGACATGGAGAGGGCGGAACAAGGGGTGGGCAGGGGCGGAAGGGAGGGGGGGGGGCAGGGCCACACGAGGATGGTAGCACACCAGATCGCCATGCAGATATGTCTCTCTGAGTCGATGTTTCCCGCATCTTCCCCCAGACGGTGCTTGGTCTAGCAGTCCTTGAAAGGCCATGTCAAAACCGTTCATTCCTTTCCTTCATCGAATGCATCGCAGCCGCCGTCTAATATCCTCCTCCCTTCTCTCGTACCACCCCGCCCTTCCCACCAGACCATGCTGGCGTCAGCCTTTGCACGCCACGATGCGAGGAGGGTGAGGAGGATCGCCATGCGTGCCACACAGATGGCGCTGCTCATGGGCCTCACCACCGCCACCCTGCTCACCCTCGCCACGCCCTACATCCCCCGCGCATTCACGTCCGACCACACGGTTCAAAAGGCTCTCACTTCTCTCATGCCGGTACGTCCATCTGTCCTCTTTCCTGTCCCCTCTTGCCTCCTACGTTCTCCTCCTCGAAGCACTCATCCCATCACAGGCTATCCCCACCCTTGCCAACCCTACATACATTCCTCGTGCCTTCAAATCCGGCCACACGGGTTCAAAAGGCATATTTGAGTCGACTCAAAAGCCACACGCACACAGCCCATCACGTCGCTCATATGTCATCTCAAAAGCGCACTCAAATGTCAACCAACCCCATTTTCCCCTCCATCCCTCCCATCCCTCCCATCCGCCCCATCACTCCATCACTCCCTCAGTTCGTGGCAGCCACACAGCCCATCACGTCGCTCGCCTTTGTCTTTGACGGGCTGCACTACGGCGCATCCGACTTCGCCTATGCCGCCACCGCCATGGTGAGTGCCTAATGGGCTGCTCTTTCTTCCCGTGCTTCCTTACTGAATTGACTCCAAGTGTCTTTGACGGGCTGCACTACGGCGCATCCGACTTCGCACACGCTGCCACTCCAATGGTGAGTCTTCTCTTGCTCTCTCCCTCCCTTCCTTACGGAGCCACCGTAAAGTGTTTCTTTGACGGGTTGCTCGCACCACCAGGCATCCAGCTTTGCCTCTGCTGCCACTGCAATGGTAAGTCCCCTCCCCAACCAACCACTCAACCCCTACCACTGTCTTTTGACGGGTTGCATGCACCACCAGGCATCCGGCTTTGCCTCTGCCGCCACCGCAATGGTAAGTCCCCTCCCCAACCAACCACTCAACCCCTACCACTGTCTCTTTGACGGGTTGCATGCACCACCAGGCATCCGTCTTGGCCTCTGCCACCACCGCAATGGTAAGTCCCCTCCCCAACCAACCACTCAACCCCTACTACTGTCTCTTTGACGGGTTGCATGCACCACCAGGCATCCGTCTTGGCCTCTGCCACCACCGCAATGGTAAGTCCCCTCCCCAACCAACCACTCAACCCCTACCACTGTCTCTTTGACGGGTTGCTTGCACTGTGGCGCATCCGTCTTTGCCTATGCCGTCACTGCAACGGTGAGTCCCCCTACCACTGACCTTATTGGACACGCGCTGCTTACTCCCTCGAGCCGCCTTGAGCGCTGCCTTTTTGACGGGTTACGCTACGGTGCCTCTGACTCTGCCTATGCCACCTCTGCAACTGTCAGTTAAACTCCTCTTACTCTCTTACTCCCTTTCTAGCCCCCCTCACACGTTGTCATTGACGGGCTTCAACATGCCTCTTTCAACTCACGTATCCCGCCACCCTAGTAGTGAACTCCTTTATCGACCTTCTCAAAAGGATTTCTCCTTTCCGTTTTCCATATTCTTCACCTCCTCTCGCTTTTGAGAATTCTCAAAAGTGAACTCCCTTATCGACCTTCTCGAAGGTCGAGAAGCTGAACTCCCGCCACCTTCTCGAAGGCTTTCTCCTTTCCGTTTTTTATGTTCTTCACCTCCTCTCCTCTCTTGTCTTACTGTTCCTCTGTCTCTCACAATCTCAATGTTTCTTCTTCCCCACCCTCCTCTTCTTCCCCACCCTCCTCTTCTTCCCCACCCTCCTTCCCATTTCCAGATCACGGTGATGCCCCCCATAGCTGGAGTGCTGGCCTATGCGCCAAAGGTCATGGGCATCCATGGTGTGTGGGTCGGCCTCACTCTCATCATGACCGCACGCATGCTCATCGGCTTGGCAAGGTAATTCAATCACTTTTGCTGTACTCGCTGCTGTTATTTTCGAAGCTGTATTTGATAGTGAGTTGGACTTTTTTTTTTTCTGGTTTTGTATTAACGCATGTTTTCATCAACGCCATTCGGCCTCATTCCACATGCCCTTTTTTGTCAAACTCGTTACAGGGTGTGCACTGCCAGCGGTCCTTGGCGCATACTCAAGGAGGCTCCTGACTCACACTCCTCGTGAAGCCAGCAGCAGCAACTGTTGACTCACAAGACATATTGAAACTTGTCTTTCACGCTCCCAACGAAAGCGGCTTCTAATAAGCTGGAATAAAGAGAGTGTTTCCACGGCATGGTGCATGTTTATGGAGCTTCCATGTTTCCATGTATGTGCACCCATTTCGTCTGGTATAAGGCGGTGGTGTACATAAGTGCACTGCATAATCATTTCCAACGTTTGAAATTAGCCAGGATGTGAAGAACTTGGTTGTGTAGACCTCACTAGTTAATCTTACACCTCAGTCACTCTCTTCTCACGATTCGACCCTGTCTCGCGCCAACACCTGTATCGGAGCCTACGCGACTCGACATCCAAATCATCAATGCTCCCTCGATCTACTGATTGCTCGCACTCCTTCCAACCCCTTTCATGCTTTTTTACTTCGTCCCAACCCAACCCAACCCTTCTCAACAACCCCACTCAGCAATTCCCTAGGCCTAGACCTATTGGCAACCTCCCTTACAGATTTTATCTGGGTGGCTTGGCTAGTCTCGCCTCGCCTCGCCAAACGATCCCCGCTTCAGTATCCCTTTTCCACCCCCCTCGCAACCATCGTGACCTTTTCAGTGCGCGTGCCCCCCTGCGCCCTTTTTTCCCCCTGCGGATTCCCCCCTATCTTCAACCTTCACTCACCACCCCCCCCTCCCCCCCAACAGCATCAGCCCCCCTCCCCCGCCGCCCCGGCTCCCCTCCCCATTGCGCTGTTTTCCCCCAAACCACACAATTTGGATTTCCCACTTGCGCCCGATTCCGTTTCATTCCGCCGATTTTCGTTCGCTGCCTATGAGCGCGCCTGGATTCGGAACGGAGAATGTTCCCCGCAACCAAATCTCATTGCGGAAGTCGGATTTCCTCCAGACACCCCCTTGACTACCTTCGCTGCATTACAGCTGGATCCTGCCGCTCTACCAGGCAAGTCCTAGGCTGACGTGGCAGCCGTCCTCAATGACGTGGCATCAAGAAAAGACGCGACGACACAGCATTGGGGTCGTAATCACGGCGATGTTGCTGGTAACGTCGTCTTGCGCGCAGACAGCGGGCGGAGCAGGCGGAAGCAGTGGCGGCGGTAGTAACATCAGCGGAAAGATCAGCGGAAGCAGACGGGGAATGGCGCAGCTTTTAGCAGCCGGGGAAGCGCCTTCCCGCCGCCCCATGCGGTTCTATCCCACAATGGCGGCTCCCACGGGTCAGAACGTGCGACGCGGCGCTTCCCTGCCGATAAGCTATTACACAATAACGCCGCAATCAGCCCACGTCGCCGATTCCGGCGCTAACGAATTATTCCCTTCGAACCGCACCATCGGTAGCGAGAGCCGCGGTAGCGAGAGCAGCGGTAACGAGAGCAGCGGAAGCGTGAGCGCGCCCGGCGCGGCCGGCGCTGCCGGAAATACTCAGATAAAGCCGTTCGCGGGCCCGATAGGGATTAGTCCGGGGTGGGATAGCTTTCAGTGCCGGAACAGTCCGTACTGCGGGGTAATGTATGCGCCGATCAAGGTGTATGTTATATGGTACGGCAAGTTCACGGCGACGCAGAAGGAGCTCGTGCGCGCCTTCACGCGGTCGCTCAGCCCTAGCTCGGATCCCTCTATAACTGGTACGCTTTCCCCGTTCGTTACAATCTCCGGCTGAAATTTGCGCTCGCGTCGCTCTTATACGCGCTTGCATGGCGGCATTCCCCTACCCTCCCTCCCCCCGCCTAAGCACGCTGCACGCCTATGGCGGAACATCAACCGCACCTGCATCAACGTCTTGCCCGCCCCAACCGCCCCCTTCCCCGCTTTTCCCTTTGCCTGCCCATACTCCTTCCCCCCCTCCCCTCTCCCCCATACAGTACCCCTGTGGTGGAACATCAACCGGCTGTACTACGACCGTAACGGGCGTTTCATCTCCAGCTCCGTTACATTTGCAGATGAAACGGCTGACACCGGCTATTCCCGTGGCTCGAGCCTCAGCGACAGCGAGATCGACTCTCTCGTCTCGTCCGCCATAAACGGCCAAAATTTGCCGTACGATCCAAACGGCGTGTACTTTGTCCTCTCAGATGAAACGGTCGGGCAGGTGAGATGACACCCTGAGATGACACCTGAGATGACATCCTGTAGTGACACCCACACGTACCACGGGCTGCCTATGCTGTCTGGCAGGAATTGAAGTGAGGGACAGACATACGGCTGCAAGCTTACAGTTCACTTAAAGCCCCCCCTTCCATTTTTGAGGCGCCTCAAAAGTCAGTTCCCCCAAAGCCCCCCCCCCCCTTCCATTCCCCATTCCCCAACCGCCTTTCTCGCTTATCCCAGACCTCTCTCAAGGCTCTGGGTTCTGCACGGCACGCACTACTGCGGCTGGCACACGTACACAGACGTGCCGGGCAAAGGGCCTTGCTGTTTGATTGAGAGGACTCTATTCCCCCCTCCCCATCCCCTAACCCCACCCCAACCCCATCCCTAACCGACTCTATCCAGACCTCTCAAGGCTATTGGTTCTGCACGCACTACTGCGGCTGGCACACGTACACAGACGTCCCAGGGAAGGGCCTCATGTTCTGTGTCAACCCAATTCTTCCCTCCCCATTCCCCATTCCCCAACCCGACCCCAACCGCCCTCATTTCTTATTCCAGTCCTCCCAGGGGTCCGGCTTTTGCACGCACTACTGTGGCTGGCACACGTACACTGACGTGTCGGGCAAGGGCCTTGATGTTTGAGAGTTGACTCGTTTCCCCCCTCCCAATCCCCCAACCCCCACCCCATCCCAAACCGCCCTTGCCAGTCATCCCAGGGATCCGCCTTCTGCACGCACTACTGTGGCTGGCACACCTACACTGACGTGTCGGGCAAGGGGCGCGTGGTCAGCAGCTGGGTGGGCAACGCCAGGTCCAAGGTGAGGCCACGTGGCAAGGGCAAGGGCCACGTGGCAAGGGCAAGGGCCACGTGGTCAGCAGATGGGTGGGCTTTTGTCGGCGCATGCTCTTCTACCCCCCCACCCACCCCCCTCCCCCCTTGTCCCCCCTTCCAAAACTCCCCCCTATAAATGACCCACATGCAGTGCTGTGCCCTGGGAGCTGCGTCACTTTTGAGGCGCCTCAAAAGTCCTGGGAGCTGCATCACCAGCCTCATCTCATCCTCATCCTCCTTGCTCAACCGCGACACGGGCATGGACGGGTTGCTGCCTGTGTGTGCACAATGTGCTCATGCACACACCCTAAACCTCATCCGTCTGTGTGTGCACAATGTGCGCATGCACACACCCTTAACCTCACCCGTCTGTGTGTGCACAATGTGCTCATGCACACACCCGGCTCCCCTCTACCACCCTTCTACCACCCTTCCCCCACCACACACAGTGCCCTGGGAGCTGCATCGCCAGCCTCATCTCAAGCTCGTCCGCCTCGCCCAACCGCGACAAGGGCATGGATGGGCTGCTGTCCGTGTATGCACACGAGCTGGCAGAGGCAACTAGCAGCCCGTACCTGCTGACGTGGATGGACGGCGAAGGGGAGGAGAATGCAGATAAATGCGGGTGGAAGTGAGTAATGTTTACTCAGACTTACGAGTTCTCTTATCTTTCTGTCACTCTTTTCCTCTCACCCCGATCCCTTGTGTTTTTTCTCTTCATCCTTAGTTTCAATCAGTCTGCTCTTTCTTCTGCTTTTTCCTTTTATGCACATGCACTGTTCAAAACCCGCTAATTGCCAATCTTTTCCTCCCTCATTTCAAACTCCCGCCATTAGGTTTGGCACCGTAAAGCGTGATTCCTCAAACGCTCCATTCAACCTAGTAGGTGTCAACGGTTACAAGTTTCTGATTCAACAAAACTGGGACTTGACAAAAGGCAGATGCGCTACCACTGTGCCTTACCCAGGCTCCAGCTCGTCATCACCACCACCGAAAAAATCACCGCCACCATCAGGCTACTCTTCACCCCCGCCACCGCCACCGTCGCCGCCACCTGGTTCAACTCTTGTTGAACTCCTGCAATTTCTCTGGAAGCTGTTTTTTGGCTCCAATAAACAGAGACAGCAAGCATCACTATCACCACCACCACCACCACCTACAAACTAAGATGTATTTTTGACAGTATCCTTTCTTACCTGTAATTATTATCACTGTACATCGTTACCGTAGTTGGTGGAAGGAGGAACTTTGTCCGAGGCGCGAATTCCTGCCATTTGTCGGTGGGTCGTTGAACGGGAAACATCCTCGAAATTGAAATACACGAGCTGCAAGATGTTCAGGGGCAGTTTTTGTCTGGAAACCCTCAACTGAAAGTTTCGTTCAGGACTTGTAGAAGAATCATCCGCCACCATTCACGATTGACGAGTGGCAGGAAAATAAGGGCGCATTCCTGCACTTCGGGTCATCAGAACTTCGGGTCATCCGAAATTGTGGGATCCAATCGGAAGTTCGGAATCAAGAGATTGGGGTGCATTCCGATTTTCCGATTGGATCCCACAACCTCGGAAGACCCGAAGTGCTGATGACTCGAAGTGCAGGAATTCTCTCAGAGTTACGTATGCCTAACAAAAATGTGGTCACAACCAATTTCGAGGGAAGGCAACACCTGGAAAACTGCCTGTGGATTCGCCTGATGACGTCTCGTGGTTGTGGCGGCCACTGCCATTCGCCTGACGAACCTACATGACCAGTGCCGAAATCTTTACACAACAAATAATCGCTTTTGTTCGCCTCGTGTCTCCTAGCTTGTTCAACGGCTCGGGTCACGGATGCATGGATTGAGGCCGAACGGCGACGTGTGGGCTCGTGTGCTAGATAGCTTCTGCTAAACCAAAAACAGAGCACGAGGCAAAACGCGACGAAGGAAATGGTTATTTGTAACAGGAAAATGTCGCCCCGTTGTCGCCGCATCTGGCGTTTCCGTGCGAGCCTCAACGGCAGTTTCAAAGGCGCGCTTCCGCTGTTCCTGGGGCTCCTACTTGCGTTCCTTCAGCTTACCGTCATTTCCGTCGTCGAATCATCCCCACGAGCGCCCTTTCCGGTAGGGATCTTTCCACGAGCGCACTAAGCGGTCGCTAAATCAGCTTTACTCGCCGTTCCCGGCCGTACCTTCAGCTTACCGTCATCGTTGTCGTCGAATCATTACCATGAACGCCCTTTCCGGTAGGGGCATTCCCATGAGCGCCTTTTACGGTCGCTAAATCGTCGTCGTTCCCGGCCGTTCCCGGCCGTACCTTCAGCTTATCGTCATCATCGTCGTCGAATGATCACCACGAGCGCCCTTCACGGTAGCGTCTCAGCTTAACCCGCCGTTCGCGGCCTTCCTATTGCAAAGCGCTTCGACGCGGAGAGTCCGATTGCCGTCCCGCATGCTCTGTTCAATCGTTCTTAACCGTTTGCGAACCATTCCAGCCGTGAATTCCCTCTCCCCGCCTCCCCTTTCCCATTCCCCGCCTCTCTTCCCTCCCGCGCCTCGCTTCTTCGCGCCTTACCAGCGCAACCCCCCCATCAGATACACCTTCGCCAGAAGAGCCGGCCTTTTACAGGCAGTTGAAACCTCCACCAGCAGAAGCGCGGATTCGAGCGACAAGACCCCCGCGACCGTCCGTCCCTCGGGAATTGCGCGCGTCTACAATGCAAGGTACCTGATTGCTGCGTACTACTTTTTAGTCGACTAGAAATTTGTCTACAAAGCAAGGTAGCTTACTGCTGCGTACTGATGTGTGTTACTGCAGACACGTCTCCGCCTGAACGACGAGCTGCAGACTGTTACTTCCATTTCGTGACACGTCTCCGCCTGAAGTAGAATCGTTCCATACGGTGTGCGATCATGAGTGTTTCATTCAGTTTCGTAACCCAGCTCCCTTTGTCCGTTTGCTTCCTTTCTATTTGTTATTGGACGCAGCCATGAATCCGACGAAGGAGCAGCGACAGCAGTAGCAGCAGCAGTTGACTTTAGAGTCGACTCAAAAGTCAAGTCGATTCAAAAGTCAATCCTGCTCCCCTTGTCCGTTTGCTTCCTTTCTGCCTGGTATTGTATGCAGCCATGAATCCAAAGAAGGAGCAGCGACAGCAGCAGCAGCAGTCGCAGCCGCAGCAGCAACAGCAGAATCATCAGCAGCAGCGACACCAGAGTCATCAGCAGCAGCGACAACACCTAGCAGCAGCAGCAGCAGCAGCAGCAGCAGCAGCAGCAGCACGAGCCTCCCATTCACGCCTCAGGGAATCGACTACCACTGGGACGACCTAGATCCCGATCAAATGGCCTTCTGCGCCGCCTCGCCCGCGCATTGCGGCGTGATGCACGCGCCTGTGGGGGTGTACCTGGTGTGGTACGGAGCTAAGTTCAGCGAGAAGCAGAAGGACATCGTGCGCCTCTTTATTGCCTCTCTCTCTTCGGACGCCTCCAATCCCGACGCCACAGGTGAGTGGTTGGCTTTTGAGTCACCTCCTGACGCCACAGGTGAGTGAGTGGTTGGGCTGGAGTGTGTTGAGTGTTTCAATAAGGATGAACGCACGCGCCTGTGGGGGTGTACCTGCTGTGGTACGGAGCTAAGTTCAGCGAGGAGCAGAAGGACATCGTGCGCCTCTTTATTGCCTCTCTCTCTTCGGACGCCTCCAATCCTGACGCCACTGGTGAGTGACTTTTGACTTTTGAGTCGACTCAAAAGTCACCTCTTTATTGCCTCGGACGCCTCCAATCCTGACGCCACAGGTGAGTGGTTGGTTGGGCTGGAGTGTGTTGAGTGTTTCAATAAGGATGAACGCACGTGCTTGTTGGGGTGTACCTGCTGTGGTACGGTGCCAAGTTCAGCGACGAACAGAAGGACATCGTGCGGCTCTTTATTGCCTCTCTCTCTTCGGACGCCTCCAATCCCGACGCCACAGGTGAGTGGTTGGCTTTTGAGTCACCTCCTGACGCCACAGGTGAGTGGTTGGTTGGGCTGGAGTGTGTTGAGTGTTTCAATAAGGATGAACGCGCGCGCCTGTGGGGGTGTACCTGCTGTGGTACGGTGCCAAGTTCAGCGACGAACAGAAGGATATCGTGCGGTCGTTTGTCACTTCTCTCAGTGCTGAAGCGACTGATTCAGCTGCCACAGGTGAGTGGTTGGTTGTGCTGGAGTGTGTTGAGTGTTTTGATTTCTTGATAGGGTTGGATGCACGCGCCTGTGGGGTTGGATGCACGCGCCTGTGGGGTTGGATGCACGCGCCTGTGGGGTTGGATGCACGCGCCTGTGGGGTTGGATGCAACCTCAACCCCTCTCAACTCCTCTGAACCCCTCTCTACAGTACCCGCATGGTGGGCTGTCAACACGCTCTACTTCGACCAGCAGGGCCGAAACATCTCCTCCAATGTGACTATAAAGGGCGAGACTCACGACACCAAATACACCCGCGGCACCATGCTGCTGCGCTCTGACGTGGCGGGGCTCGTCCAATCAGCGGTCGGGAACGGATCCCTGCCGTACGACCCGGACGGCGTGTATTTCGTCCTTTCCGATGAAGATGTTTCTCAGATGGATGATCCGAGTGGGACCGGGGGTGCGCAGTATGCGCTCGCGTTCTGCTCGCACTACTGCGGATGGCACTCCTTCACCCAAGGAAAGGACGGGCGACCCCTCATCATCTCATTTGTGGGGAACGCAGTCAATCAGGTAAGAACTCTTTCCGCAGGACCTGGGGCAGCAGCACACACGCAGCAATGGCGTTCTGCTCGCACTACTGCAACTTTTGAGACGTCTCAAATCTCCAAAGTCACACACGTAGCAATGGCGTTCTGCTCGCACTACTGCGACTTTTGAGACGTCTCAAATCTCCAAAGTCACACACGTAGCAATGGCGTTCTGCTCGCACTACTGCGACTTTTGAGACGTCTCAAATCTCCAAAGTCACACACGTAGCAATGGCGTTCTGCTCGCACTACTGCGACTTTTGAGACGTCTCAAATCTCCAAAGTCACAAACGTAACAATGGCGTTCTGCTCGCACTACTGCGACTTTTGAGACGTCTCAAATCTCCAAAGTCACAAACGTAGCAATGGCGTTCTGCCCGCACTACTGCGACTTTTGAGACGTCTCAAATCTCCAAAGTCACAAACGTAGCAATGGCGTTCTGCCCACACTACTGCGACTTTTGAGACGTCTCAATTCTCCAAAGTCACAAACGTAGCAATGGCGTTCTGCTCGCACTATTGCGACTTTTGAGACGTCTCAAATCTCCAAAGTCACACACGTAGCAATGGCGTTCTGCTCGCACTACCGCGGATGGATGGCATTCCTTCACTCAAGCTCAGGGTAAGCAGCCGCTTGTTATCTCGTTTGTTGGAAACGCAGTCAACAAGGTAAGAACCCATGCATTTGTAAGAACTCGGGCAATTCATTTGTAAGAAGGGAAGCCTCCTCGCACTAAATGTTTTTGGCACTCCTTTACTCTACCCCAGGACTAAATGTTTTTGGCGACCAATCGTCATTCCCTTAGAGGGGAATGCGGTTAATCAGGTGTAACCCTATATCTCATCTACCTCATCCATCTACCCTCAACCTTTTGAGGCGCCTCAAAAAAGATCGCGGGTAATGAGACGACTTTTGAGGCGCCTCAAAAGTTAATCAGGAGTGAACCTATCTCATCTACCTTTGGGAATTCTCAAAAGTGATCCATCTACCCTTAACCTCCCTGAATCCGACCACCCTGTTACCTATTCACATGCTGTTTGTTGACAAACTAGTGTGAGTTTACAGTACACACTGCCCCAGCACCAATCACCACCCATTCATAACTGCCGGACCGCACTGCAACTCTCTGACCATTCAGACACCTGCATATCACTGTACCCCAATGAAGATGCGTGACATCTTCAATTCAATACCTTCTTCCAACCATTCCCTCGCAGTGCCCAGAGGGCTGCATCCCGCCGTACCTGAACCAGCCTGGAGCTCGTGATTTCCTTTGTCAGTAACGTCGCAACCAAGTGATCGGAGGGCTGCATCCCGCCGTACCTGAACCAGCCTGGAGCTCGTGATTTCCTTTGTCGGTAACGTGGCAACCAAGTGATCGGAGGGCTGCATCCCGCCGTACCTGAACCAGCTTGGAGCAGTGGCACCGAACAACACAACTGCGTCCCATTGTCTCTCAAAAACACTCCCCTTCCATAACTATCCCCTCGCAGTGCCCGGAGGGCTGCATCCCGCCGTACCTGAACCAGCCTGGAGCGGTGGCGCCGAACGGGGACACGGGGATGGACGGGATGGTGTCGGTGTTGGCGCATGAACTCGCAGAGGCCACCAGCAGCCCCTTCCTCGCCACGTGGTTCGACGACCAGGGCGAGGAGAACGCCGACATCTGCTCCTCGAGGTAAGGATGTGTTTTTTCTTCGTATTCTTCCCTTCTTTTCAGGGGCTTGTAAAAGCAGGTGAGGACGATACCAACATATACTCTTTGAGGTCCAGTGTCTGTCTATGGACTTGCGATGGTTGGAGATGTGAATATGGAGGAGTGGAGATTGACATGCCAAGTACACTGTAGTTATCCCCTGCACTCGTTACGTACTTTTCTCTCCCCCCCCCCCCCCCCCCCCCCCCCCCCCCCCTTTTTTTTGCTCGTCCCTTCTAGCAGTTATGGTGATGTGATATCAGATGCAGCTACTGGTGTGCAATACAACATCGTGGGCCAGAATGGGGCACGATTTCTTGTACAAGCAAATTTAGACCCACGAGCAGGGAGTTGTGTGATAGCACCTGTTGCAATCGACTCACCTAGTGTGGATAATCCCACCGTTTTGGACCCCCCTCCCAGCGTGGATGTGCCAGAAGAGCCACCTCCATCACCACCATCATTCCTAGATAAGTTGATAGAGTTTCTTACAACATTTTTTGGCTTCTGATTCTTCACCTTGTGGACTACACGCGAACTAGTTTATATTGTCTGCCGAAGTACATATTTTTCATTTGAACCAAGCTTAACCTCCCTTTTTTGTCACGAGGCTACCGACCTACTAGGGAATCTGTAGAGTTCCGAGTTCCGAATTCCACTCGCAGCACCTCACCACCAAGCAAAACGACAACTGCGGCAGGAAATACGGACAGCCCCGAATCTTTGATATGTTTTCCGCGTTACTCGAATCGCGATTTTAGGGAGGTGACACATGCGACGCGCCGACATGGTGTCCACCGAATGGGGATCTTCGTGCCAAATCGCCAACAGTCATAGTAACCAGGACCGAGGGGAATCACCGACCCATTCGATATTCGCAACGGCAGCTTCGCGAAACTCTCACAATTCGCAAGCGGCCACCAGCGATGATAAATTCGCGCTGATATCACATTTGCAACACCCACGAACAAAAACCATTACCGCAGTTTTTCTTCGACATTGCGTTCTCATCCTCAGTCACACGGCACACTCTACAGCATAAATTCCTCCAACTCTCAGTGGTTGAGCAGGTTTTGCGCTTTCCAACTCCACCTAACTTCTCGAATTTCCCTGAAAAGATTGCAGGGATAGTTCCAGTTCATTCCAGTTCCCGATTAGCAATAGAATCTTACGCAACGATGGCCCGTTCCCGACTTAGTAGCTCGTTATCTCCAATCCTCTTACCAATAGTTCTCCTCTCTGCGTTACTCGGCGGTGTGTCGTCCGCAAGCCCGCTGTTTCCATCCATCCCGGAAAGCGGCACCCTCAGAGTAAGTTATGGCTATAAAACCGATGGTAAGGCCTTACAGAGCCCATTTCCGGACGATTAATCTTGTGTCCGGATCGTGGATTCTCACCATTATCCATCCAGTCGAAGCATTAGTACGCCCAAATGCTGCATTTCTCCCCGCGCCTCCCGACATTCCCTGTTTCCACCAATGATTGTCAATGCGCGTTTACATATCCATAAACGTTTACACGCGGTGGAACAAGCTGTAGCTGCGTCGTTTTCTCAAACACTCATTTTCGCCCCGCATCTCCCGATGTTCCCACTTCCCAGGAATGGAGTTCGATGCGTCGGATTTCCAGAATCTCGTATGCGCCCATTCGCGGCTCTCGCATCAGCAGGCGCAGTCTCACGGAAGTCGCGTCTTCGGGAGGAATTAGAAGCGGCGTGGAGATCATGACGCAGCAAACGAAGCTCCCGCATGGAGTCAGATCTCTCATAGATAACAGGTATAGCTAACGCCTGTTCTGAAACAGAAAAACTCATTTTTGGAAATCCGTTTCTGATCTTAAGCCCTTTTCATGTAACACCGCCGCCTCTCACGCGCATTTTCCTATGAATTACGTCCCCTTTTTCATGATCCTCATGTTCTGTCCACGATGCGCCCTTCTCCGGCAACAACAGCGCTCAAGTCGGTGCTTCCTCAACGAATCCCGCACCCAAGAACATTGGCTACCACTGGGACGATCCCAGTGCCGCCTACATGTGCTCCGCGAACGCCAAGTACTGCGGAGTCATGCACGAGCCCATTGCGGTGTACCTCGTATGGTACGGCCAGTTCACGGAGGCGCAGAAGCAGATCATGCGCACGTTTATTGAATCGCTCAGTAGCAGCAACGACACCTCTTTGACTGGTAATGCTCTTCACCAGATTTCCACCTTTCCTCCTCTGCGTGGCATCATATTCGTGTCATCATTCCTCCATACATTCTCTCACTCGCGGCAGCATCCCTCGCAGCATGATGCCACGCATTTCATTTTTCACTATCAATCCCTGCCCTTTGAATGCTGTCGTATTCCTACCTCCTTTCCTCTGGGTAGTTCCCAAGTGGTGGAACATCAACCGGCTCTATTACGACGCCCAAGGCAACTACATTTCTGGATCCGTCACTCTCAAGGGCGAAATAGACGACACACGCTACTCCAAAGGCACCACTCTATACAACTCTGGCGTCGCCGACCTCGTTTCGTCCGCTGTGAACGAGGGGAAACTGCCCTATGACAGCAACGGAGTCTATTTTGTCCTTGGAGATTCTCAAGTGGCTCAAGAGGACGATTCAAGCTACTCCCAGTCAGGATTCTGCAGCAGCTACTGCGGCTGGCACGCTTACACCCACGACAACCTCGAGCTCGTGATTTCCTTTGTCGGTAACGCGGTAACCAGGTGTCCGGAGGGCTGCATCCCGCCGTACCTGAACCAGCCTGGAGCGGTGGCGCCGAACGGCGACGCGGGGATGGACGGGATGGTGTCAGTGTTGGCGCATGAACTCGCAGAGGCCACCAGCAGCCCCTTCCTCGCCACGTGGTTCGACGATCAGGGCGAGGAGAACGCCGACATCTGCGCAGGGGAGTATGGAGATGTAACACAGGATGCAACTACAGGAGCGTACTTCAACCTGGAGGGTGTTCGGGGATCTAAGTTCATTGTGCAGGCGAATCTTGACCCGGTTACCGGCCGCTGTGTTGTTCAGTCTGATGGGCCAGAGGCTCTGGGAAGCCCGAGCCAGCCTCCCTCTCCGGCTGGTCCTACTCCCAGTCCACCACCCGTTTCAGAGCCACCTGTCACCATTCCAACACCCCAGGTTACCGTCCCTACACCTCCTGAAACCGTTCCAGAGCCGCCTACTGTTGCTACACCTGAGCCACCAGTTACTGGAACCCCCACTGGAGGGAGTACATGGGATGCACTTGTTTCCTTCTTCAAGAGCTTGTTTGGGTTTTAAGTTTCGAAGTGTATGAACTACATGAAGGTTTCCATACAAAGTGTTGAGAACACAGCTGTTATCGATATTGAATGGCCACTTCTCTTATTTAACTCATAACTGGTGTATATAATCAATACAAACTATCATGCATGTGCTTTGTGAATGGTATTTAATTCCATGGAAAGATATAGTTTGTATGAACGATTATTTAACAGGAATACGGTACGTATGTAGAGTGTCTGCCAACAGCGGATAACTCGCAAAATTCGTGGAGCTGTTGGTGATGTACTTTTACAGTTTGGCCGTGCGCTTCGAAACTCTCGCAGCACCAAAACAATTCAAACTCCTATACAGTATAGGGTGCGGGCAGAGTTGAGGTGAGCGAACGTTGACAGGTGCGGGCAGCCTTTGACCTAGCCAAACCCGAATGTGCGGCAGGCATGGCGCTCCCAGCAAAGGCACCGAGGCTGCGTTCTGTTGGCGCATTAGTTATGCGCGCACGACGCACAAGTTGTGCGCTTGGAGGTTTCCGCGCAGGAGAGCACCCCCGTAAAATTACCACGAAGTTATGACCCAGGCGCGAGGTATCTGCGGGGCAGGCACCAGGGAGTTTACGTAGGGGCAGACCCAAAATCTTGGAAAGCAACAACACTGACCTAGGGAAACCTTTTTGGCACACAACGACAGGATGTGGCTCTCATGATCCTGCAAGATCTTCCCATCTCGTGGGCTGGTAACCGTTGGGTTCAGAAACTAGCCGAAGTCGTTCTTTTCCCGGGCGTTTTTCGCTG
The DNA here is from genome assembly GCA_947470075.1 of Closterium sp. Yama58-4. Lineage (NCBI taxonomy): Eukaryota > Viridiplantae > Streptophyta > Zygnematophyceae > Desmidiales > Closteriaceae > Closterium > Closterium sp. Yama58-4. The sequence goes on along the minus strand of CANIUD010000686.1, from coordinate 971,367 downwards.
CCCGGCACAGCTTGTGCGCCCCTTTAACGCTGGGAGAGGAGCGGTTGGGACTCGCACAGGCTGTGCGGGAGGTTTGCCTGTGAACGCAAGCTCCTGGAATATTCGGAGCGCACAGGCAGTACAGCGTTTTTTAGCACGCACAAGTAATGCGCGCACAACTTCCGCAGCAGAGGTTCGGGTCACACTAACGATTCCCTCCAGCCCCAAGCCTTGTGACGCAATTTCCTCGTATATTCTCTGTTAGGGTTACGCACAAGCTATGCGCCAACAGAACGCAGCCCGAAATTACGTGCTACCTCATCCCCTTTTCAGGTTTGTTTTCACGTTTGTTCTGGATGACCCTGATAAATTTCAGTCCTTTCGGGGTTTGTTTCCTTCCAGCAGTCAAGATTCGGTGGTGTACTAGACCCAGTTTTGAAAGAGTAGTCTGAATAACCAGCAGGATTGATTCACAAGTAGACTCTGGATTGAAAGGGGGGTTTTTTTAATATAAAACTAGGCCCCTGCCAATGACCTCCGTGAACAATTGAAAGACGACAAAATTCGGCAAGCAACAAACGATGAGCGACTCGACGTGACTGCATGTGAAAGATCGGTGTGACCTACGTACGAGACGTGGGATAACCGCGCCTAGGTCCACCGTCCAGTCGACAAATCACGCCATCCCCATCTGACCAACAACTTTCTGACCGTCCCAAAAAAACATGAGATCGTTCGAGTTCTCCCTGCTGCGCCTGCCCAAGCCCGAATCAAATATTTTCGTCAGATAGCTTCAGAAATGGCTCACGGGTGACAGAATTGCACACGGACAGGCCCGAAATTCGCATTCCTGCCAGCTGTTCCCATCTGTTTGCGCTGTATTGCGACGTGCGCTTTTGCGCCCTCAAATCGAATTGGTTCACTCGATGTTTGAACTCTGATGTTCGAATTCCCACCCACCAAATGGCTCTGCGCCTCCGCGTCTTAGGTTCCCTGTGCATCGCTTAGCGAAGCGACCCTCCACAACCACCACCTCCCACCGATTATCGAGAACCATCTCTCACCTTTCGCAAATTGCGGGCTAGTAACAGGAACAGCACAGCAAAGCACAATCAACCAGCCATTTCCGCATTGCGAGGCAAACGTGATCAGACCCACCAAGCACCCATTCGTCCCACTTTAGTCGGCGCGGCCACGTCACCGTTCTTTGGTCGCGCCTCGTGTGCATCTCTCCGTCGCGATAGCTCTTTCGTTATACTAAAAGCCGAACAACCAAAGTTTGGCACTGCTCAGCACTACGAACCTAGAGGTCGAGTCTTGGTTGAGTCTAGCTAGTGTCCGAACGTGTAACTCCGTTTTCATTTTCCAGAGTCCAGTTCAGGCCCCATGGCATTCAGAAGTATCAGCCGGCCGTCGTTGCATATACGAGCCATCGTCGCACTTCTCCTCTTCGCAACACTCTCCACCCTCGCCTGCGCGCGACAGCACAGACGACTCCTCGTAAGTCGTCGCGATTGTCGCACAGACTCTTCTCGCCTCGCACTGCGTTTTTGATGCGCCTAGAAAGAAATACCTGGCCGTCCTCGAGCCGCCTCTCTCATAATTCTCTTCAGTTAGCAAGATGTTGCTGGTTCGCGCATCAGTCGTAGTCTCAGCACAGCGACCCGTTGATGCTACTATGTCCTCCTATTCCCCACCCCTCGCACCCTCCCCCTCTCCCCCCCCCTCTCCCTCTCCACCCCATGTGACTATCCTGTTCTCCCCCTCCCCCGCGACCCTGTGGCCTAACCTCTCCTCTTCCCCCGTCTCTCCCCTGATTCCGCCCGCAGAAATGGCGCAAGCGCACGGACGATGACCTGCTGATGCGCGGCGCGATGCCGGAAGGAATCGCGCATGTCGTCGACACGAGGTGAGCGGTGCCGGGCTGTTACCACCATTCGCTGAAAAGCATTTAATCCCAGATATTAGCACCTCAGCCTCGTTCCCAATTGTTTCCCACGTTCGCTTCACCCATCTCACCCATCTCTTCCTTCTCCACCCTATCCTCTGCTTTTCGTCCTGCTTCTGCCTTTGCAGCAGCAGTGAACCCGTCACCTCATCATCCGCTGCCGTAAACTCCGCGGCTCCTTCCGCCTCCGCCGCTTCTTCCGCGTCCGCCGTTACTTCCGCCCCCGCCCCTTCACCCGAGGCGGTGAGCCAGATGATCGCCTCAGCGCTCCCCGCACCTTCCTCCTCCGCCTCCATCTTTCCGCCCCGCGGCTCCCCCGCTTTCCACAACATCGACCCGCATTGGGATGATCCCGAGGTTTCCAAAGTGTGCAACCCCCTTCCAAAGTATTGCGGGGTTATGTACAAGCCCATCTCAGTGTACCTTATATGGTACGGCAAGTTCACAGACGCGCAGAAGCAGATCATCCGCACGTTTATCGAGTCACTCAATAACAGCAACGACACCGACGCTACAGTCATTAACTGGTGGAACGTGAACCGTCTATACTACGACGCGATGGGCAACCATATCTCCGCATTTGTGACTCTAAAGGGAGAGATCGACGACGCGGATTACTCCAAGGGCCGCACTCTTCTGAGCACCGACGTGGCGAAACTCGTCTCGTCCGCGGTTACCAGCAAGCAGTTCGCGAACGACCCGAACGGCGTGTATTTCGTCATGGGAGACGAGACCGTCGCGCAAGAAGACGATACCGCTCCGGAGAAATCCGCGTTCTGCAGGAATTACTGCGGATGGCACTTCTACACGCGCGACGCTCTTGAACTCCCCATTGCGTTCGTCGGCAACGCCGCCACCAGGGTAAGCAGCAGTGCAAGTCCACTCAATTCACTCGATCCGCTCAATTAGCTCAGTCCACACAACCCGCACAGCAGCCCCAACGCAACACAACCGCACCCAGCGCATGCTCCCTGGCTCGCGCCTTACCAAGTTGTGATTGTACATTCCACTTCCCCCTGACCCACTGCTCACCCTCTCCTCCTCCATCTTTTTCTCACCGTCTTCTTCACCCCTCCCACAGTGTCCCAAGCGCTGCATTCCTCCCCATCTCAACCGCCGCGGAGCAGTGGCCCCGAATGGCGACGCGGGGATGGACGGGATGGTGTCGGTGTTGGCGCATGAACTCGCAGAGGCCACCAGCAGCCCCTTCCTCGCCACGTGGTTCGACGACCAGGGTGAGGAGAACGCCGACATCTGCTCGCACGAGTACGGGGACGTCAAGAAGGATGCGGTTACCGGCGTGGTGTATAATCTTGTCGGCGCGCGCGGGTCGAGGTTTTTAGTGCAAGCGAATCTGGACCCTGTAAGAGGGGCATGCTCGATTGAGGCGGACGGGCCTGGAGCTGATGTTTTGACGAGTCAACCGGGGTGGTTCTGAGAGAAGAAAGGTTGAGATGTGAAGCGGCGAGTGTGGAGTAGAGGGTTTTTTTGCCCTTTCTGGGTGAAAGGAGAGAGAGTGGGTGGGATGAGGGTGATTTCTCCGCTGCTGCTGGTGTTGCCGCTGGTGCTACTGCTGGTGCTGGTGGTGCTGCAGCTGGTGATGCTGTCGCTGGTGGTGCTGCAGCTGGTGATGCTGTTGCTGGTGGTCGTGATGCTGGTGCATCTGCTGGAAACAAGCCCATTTCAGCAAACGGCACAGCAAATGATCGGCCCAGAAGCGACGGCAGTTCCTGACCGTCGAATGCATTCCGGAATTTCTCCGAGCAACTCAGACCGCGGATTGGAACACATCCTCAAGACTCACGATCATCCCTCCCTGCAACTCCTTACATCCTCTTACTGCTGCCTCGATTGGTGCGCCACACTTCCCAATTAACCAGCTCCCTTCGAGCGGCTACGCAGTAGAAGCAGCGCCAGTAACAGGTTACAATATAAGGCGGTACAAGGTCTCTGGGGAGGCCTTGGGTGAAGAGTCATCTGAGATAATATGGGATGGTCTGGTAGGGGACCTAACCCGAGACCTTTTACCGCCTCATATGGGACATGTTGAAGACAAAGTTGTATCAATCTACATGAGTATCCATTTAGGTCGATAGGTTAGGTTATATGCAAGAGTATGTTCTTGTGTATCAAGCCTCCTAAGGATTTTGAAGTGGGTTCACCGTATGAGTATATTTCAACAAGTTGGTGAAAAGTACCGTAAGTGAATTTCAGGTGGTTTGTTTTGAATCAATTTGGTGTACCGTGACCTCAGTGTCGAAAAATTCAAGTCCACCCGATCTCTCGTATCGGAGCACTGGTGCTCAGATTCTTGGGAAACAATCCCAAGGTTCTTGCGATTCCTTGATTTCTCATGAACCATAGAAGCTCAGTTCAGTCCGGTTTAGTACGGTGCAGTTGCTTTTCTGATTCTGGTCTGGACCAAGATCAGCATTCTGTCATCAACTGCTGCTGTTTCTTGTTTCGGCTTCTGCTGATCCGTTTACACCTTCGTTTCGTCTTTAGCTGCTTCGTTCGCGTCCTCGTCTCCACCGTTTGCGGCCACGCGGCCAGGCAGTAGATCCTGGTTTCTGGAGCGCGTTAGATATGGAAGAGGACAGGTAAGCGACAGGTGCACGCGCATCGGCGCGCATTTGCGCGCATACTCACCCTCGCCCGATTCAACGCTTGAGATCTATTTCCGTTGGTCTACCACGAGGTTGGCTGGCTATTCGATGACCGTAACAACCCCTGCTGATCAGCCGATTTCGTTGTAATGATTTTGATACCTTTGTCGCTGATTACCCTTACTTTGTACCAGTTTTTTCCTTCGGATTTACGTAGCATGTACTTCACCTTCCCCCCCTTCCCCCAAAAATATAATCTACCGTTATCCATTATTATCACTCCTCGCCTTGATCTCACTCCTACCCGCCCTCCCCCCTCCCTTCCCCCCCTCCCCCCCCCCCCCCCATCCCCACACAACTTCCTCCCGTCTCTCCTCTCCTCTCCCCCCATTCTCTTCCCCTCTCTCATCCCCCCCCCCCCCCCCCCCCCCCCCCCCATCTCTCTCATTCCGCACTCCACTTCCCCTCAGCCCCGAGCGGGCGCGCGGAGCGCAGGGCCGTTGGGTCTCCGAGCGCATCGAGACAGTCGGATCGGATCCCCCGCCCGCGACCAACGGCGCCTTTCGCGGCGGCCCGAGCGGCGGCAGAGGCGGAGGCGTAGGAAGGGGAGGGGGCGGCTGGAGGGACCAAGACCGTTGGCGCGGCGGAGAGGGGTACGCGGACGGGGGGAGGTATGGCGGCGGGTTTAGCAGCAGCCGCGGGTATAACGGCGCGGAGGGGAGGGGGAGGGGAAGAGGGAGGGGGGGAAGGGGGGGCTGGGGGGACCGGTACCAAGGGCAAGGGAGCCTCGAGGAAGGCGCGGAGGGTATGGACGTGGATGGTGGGTTAGACAGCTGCTGCTGCTGCTGCTGCTGGTGGTGGTGGTGGTGGTGGAGGTCCCAAGGGAGAGTTCAGGCCAGAGTTTGTGAATCCTGACCCGCAGCACATCCCGAGATCAGCCCGCTTCTTCCTGGTACGTACATGCTCACTCGGTCACTCACTCCCACGTTTGACTTTTGAGTCGACTCAAAAGTCACCTTGGTACGTACATGCTCACTCGGTCACTCACTCCCACGTTTGACTTTTGAGTCGACTCAAAAGTCACCTTGGTACGTACATGCTCACTCGGTCACTCACTCCCACGTTTGACTTTTGAGTCGACTCAAAAGTCACCTTGGTACGTACATGCTCACTCGGTCACTCACTTCCACGTTTGACTTTTGAGTCGACTCAAAAGTCACCTTGGTACGTACATGCTCACTCGGTCACTCATTCCCACGTTTCAGTGATTTGTGAATCGACTCAAAAGTCGGTTCTAAGGAAATCTCTTACTCTTACTCTGCCTTGAACAAACCCATCCGTTCAAAACTCACTCCATGTCGCCATGCTGTTCCCACTGCTTTGCCGTGTGGCCTGGCCCCTTCCCCCCACTCCCTCCCGTGTGACATTATACTGAGCTGACTTTTGAGTCGACTCAAAACTCACTCCATGTCGCCCCCTCTCCTGTTCCCACTGCTTTGCTGTGTGGCCTGGCCCCTTCCCCCCACTCCCTCCCGTGTGACATTATACCGAGCTGACTTTTGAGTCGACTCAAAACTCACTCCATGTCGCCCCCTCTCCTGTTCCCACTGCTTTTCCGTGTGGCCTGGCCCCTTCCCCCCACTCCCTCCCTCCCCCTCCCCGTTTCCTCCCCTCCCTCCCATTCCCCTTCCCCACGGCGCTACCCTTGTTTGCAGCACGAAAATTGTTTGAACGAACCCATTCGTCTAAAACTCACTCCCTTGTCACCCCCCTCCCCGCTCCCACTGCTTCCCCGTGTTCCCCCCTCCCTCCTTTCCCCGCCATGCTCCCCCTCCATGCAGCCTGGCGATCGTTTGAACGAACCCATTCGTCGCCATCGCCTCTCATGTCGCCCCCTCCCCCGTTCCCACTGCTTCCCCGTGTGTCCGCTCCCTTCCCTCCCTTGCTCCTCCCTCTGTGCAGCATGACGATCGTTTGAACGAACCCATTCGTCGCCCTCGCCTCTCGTCAGGCCCACGCGCAGGTAAGCTTTCCCCATGTAGACCCTCCCTGCAGGTAAACCCTCTCTGCAGGTATACCTCCCTGCAGGTAAGCCCTCCTCTCCCCATGGTAAGCCCTGTTCCCTTGAATGCACTCTTTTGTATCCAGCCTCCCCTCTCCCTCCTCCCCTCTCCCTCCTCCCCTCTCCAGCGTTCCCTCTCCCTCCTCCCTCCCTCTCCACCCCACTACCCTCCCCCTTTTCCCCCCCTAGACTAATCAGCCTTCAACAGCAGCACGTGGGGTGGGGTACTTTCTTACCCTGTCACGTGATAAAAGAGATGTTTTGAGACGTCTCAAAACATCTCTTTTCAACAGCAGCACGTGAGGTCGGGTACGTTCTCACCCTATCACCCTCCCCCCCTCCTCCCCCAAAAGAATTTTCCAACCTCAGCAGCAGCACATGGGGGCCTAAACCCGGTGATTCCTCCTTCGACTTTGAAGATGATGGCCAAGGGGTGACCAGCCTATCCCTTACCCTTGCGCCATCAGGGGTGACCAGCCTATCCCTCACCCTTGCGCCCCTGCTTATGCTCTCCCTTTTCGTCTCTGCTACGAGTTGGTTTTTGAGAATTCTCAAAAACCAACTCCTATCCCTCACCCTTGCGCCCCTGCTTATGCTCTCCCTTCTCCTCTCTGCTAATCATCCCTCCCTCCCAGACTTTTCCAGCCTCAACAACAGCACGTGGGGTTCTAAGCACGACTATTCCTCCTTTGACTGGGAGGATGATGGCAAAGGGCTGACCAGCCTATCTCTTGCCCTTGTGCCCTCTAATCTTGTGCTCTCTAATCTTGTGCCCCTGCTAATCCTCCCCTTCCCCCCTTCCCCAGACTATTCAAACCTCAACAGCAGCACATGGGGGCCCAAGCCCGGTGATTCCTCCTTTGATTTTGAAGACGATGGCAAGGGGAGGAGGGAGGAGGGGCGGGGTAGAGAGAGGAAGAGGGAGAGGGAGGAGGAGAGGGCGGGAGAGAGGGAGGGCGAGAAGGGGAGGAATGGGAGCAGGGGTAAGGAAAGGGGGAGGGAGCGAGGCGGCGAGGAGAGGGAGAGGGAGGGTAAACGTGGGAGGTATGAGGATGAGAGGGAGAGGGGGTGGGAGAGAGGAGTGGAGAGGGGTGAGAGAGAAGGGAAGGGGGAGACAAGGGAGAGGGGAGGGGGTCATGGGAGGGAGAGGGGTGAGGAGCGGTGGGGCCATGATAAATTTGAGGAGGGGAAGAGGGAGGTAAAAGAAGGAGGAGGGGGAAGGGATGTGGTTCCAAAAAGAAGGAGCTTTGTTGTTGTGGCCAAGGGTGAGGACGATGATGCTGATGGCGCGGATGCTGGTGGTAAGGGTGATAGGCCTACTTCGGCTGGCCGGGGTCGGGAAAGGGAGAAGGAGAGGGAGAGAGACAGGGACAGAGAGAGGGACAGAGAGAAGGAGCAGAGGAGGATCGATCGAACCGAAAGAGGCAGGGAGCGTGGGGAGCGAGCACGCGATTGGGTGGAGGAAACGGCCAAGTACCGTGGGCACTACTATTACGGCCGCGATCAGGTTTACCCAGGCACAGCAGATTCCCGTCGCGACGGTAACCGCGCGAATGCGGAGTTGGGGAGAAGAGGCAATGCACCTTTGGATGATGGATGGCGAGACGAGGAGCAGCCGGTGAGAGTGAGGAGTTTCAAGCGGGAGGGGGGAGGGGAGGATAGGTGGCAGCATGACAAGTTTGGTGACGTGGCAAAGAGCCCCACTCCTCCCCCTGCTGCAGTTGGTGTTGGTGCTGGTGCTGCTGGTGCTGCTGCTGCTGGTGGTGCTGGTGCTGCTGGTCCTGATATCAGTCGGATCGAGGCTCTGCTGGCAAGCTGAAAAGGCAGATGTTTGGAGTTTCAGGCGGGAATGAGGCGAGGGGAGGACAGGTGGCAGCACGACAAGTTTGGTGACGTAGCAAAGAGCCCCACACCATCCCTTGTTGCTGCTGGTCATGAGTTATGATGCTGGTGGGTTGGCTGATTGCTGGTGGTGCTAATGCTACGTGCTGCTAACGAATGCGTGTGGCTAATTTTGCTTGGCACTAACATTGATGCTGAAGGTCACCTTCTGAACTGTTGATAGTAGCAGTTGCTTGGTCTACAGCTTTGACTGTCATTTCTATATCACACAAAGGTAGCTAGAAATGTAGAAACAGACAACAGTTAGCAATGGAGGTGCTACACCGCACATGAACCGCTACATGGTGAAAATGAGGAAACGGGTGTACAGTTTGTTTCCATTCCCTAGGTCCTATCCAGCACTATATTTGCCATAATTATACTGGCGTGGCTTGCGCAGTCTTGGCAATCTTGATAAGAGTCGTGTTGGTGAACCCCCACGCTCGGATCGACATTTGGTCGCGCACCGAAGCAATACTGAGGATATGTTCATACTGGTGTAGCTTGAGCAGTCTTGGCAATCTTGATAAACACGTCTTCGAGAGTGGTGTTGGTGAACCCCCACGCTCGGATCGACATTTGGTCACGCACTGAAGCAATCGTCGCAAACACGTCTGCTACCTCCACCTCAGCCGTGGGCATCTCAAACTTTTGCGTGCCCGCCAGGCTGTAGATCCGCTTCGCGTTCGGGCAGATGGAATTTACGACCCGCCCGATGTTCTCCTCTTCCTCCAGAGGAGTGGTAACCGTCAGCACATACGTCCCACCATAACGCGTGGTGAGCTGGCGCGCGTTACCGATGCACTCAAACTGCCCGCTCACGAAAATGCCCAGTCTGTCGCACAGAGCTTCAGCCTCTTCCATCGAGTGGGCTGGTGAGGTTGTAGATAGGAGCGCGAGAGGGCGGATGCGGGTATGGGAGTGAGAGGGTGAGAGTGGTTAGTCATAGTGGTGCGTTGGGGGATTTGGTTTAGAGAGTGTGTGCATAAAGAGATGAGGAGATTAGAATCACTCTCGCGCTGAAAGGTGTGAAAGGGTGAGCAAGAGCGAGAAAGGGTGAGAAAGGGTTCGGAAGGGTGAGAAAAGGTGAAAAGGCCAGCACACTCACTCGTTAGCACGATCGCCCGGTCCTTCTTAGCAGCCTTCACCACGTCCCACAGAAGCTTCCGGGAAGCGGGGTCCAGCCCAGTGCTAGGCTCGTCCATGTACACAACAAGGGGGTTGCCTATAAGGGAGATGGCCACACTCAGCCGCCTCTTCATGCCGCCGCTGTACTGGCCCGACACCTTGTCTCCCACGCCCCCTGCCAGCAGGTTCACGCTCTTGAGGGATTTCTCCACTGCCTCCTTCAGCTCCTGCCCCCGCAGGTTCTTGAGGCGGCCGTAGAACAGCAGGTGCTCCCTGCCTGTCAGCTGCTCCCAGAGAAGGCTGGTGTGGAAAGAGAGGGGAGTGCGAGAGTGGGGTGAGTCTCGGGATTCCACATTGACTTCTCGAGATTCATTCGCGGTGCTACTTAATTGTGCTGCCCCAAAACCCCCTTCAAACCACACTAAAGCCCCCCAAACCGCACTCAACCGCACCCAAACTCACTCGTGCTGAGGGCACACGCCCATAATCGAGTAAATCGCGTCCATATCGTCCAGAATCCCCATGCCCTATCCCCATGCCCTCGATGATCATCGCGCCCTTCACTCGGCCCTTCACCAAACCGTACTTAATCTCCCCAAACCGCACCAAAGCCCCTCAAAACCACCCTCTACCGCACCCAAACTCACTCGTGCTGCGGGCACACGCCCATGATGGAGTAAATCGCGTCCATATCATCCACAATCCCCATCCCTTCAACAGTCGCCGCGCCTTCGCTCGGCTGCAGGAACCCCATCATCATGCTCAGCGTTGTCGTCTTGCCCGCCCCGTTCGGCCCCAACATGCCGAAGCACTCCCCCCGCGCCACGGCGACCGAGAGGTCCCGCACGGCCACCTTCTCCTTGTTGCCGTCTCGGCCCGGATACACCTTCCTGAGACGGTCGCAGATGATTGAGTAGTGCGGCGAGGCTGGGGGCTCCGTGTCGGAATGCAACAGAGAGTCAACCAGAGCTCGCTGTAAGGAGGGGAGGGAGGGAATGGGCCGAGACGGGGGAGAGAGACAGAGAGAGGAAGGAACAAACATGAGATCCTGCTGTGGTAAGTGATTGCTGCACTCCCCCCGCGCCACGGCCACTGAGAGGTCCCGCACGGCCACCTTCTGCTTGTTGCCATCTCGGCCCGGGTACACCTTCCTGAGATGGTCGCAGATGATTGAGTAGTGCGGCGAGGCTGGCGGCTGCGAGTCCGAGTGGAGCAGATAGTCGACTAGCTCACGCTGCGGGAAGGGAGGGGAGAAGAAAAACAGGGGAGAAAAATCGGGGTGGAACAGGGCAAGGCCCCCAGCCAAAAAGAAAACACAAAAAGAAGCGTACCTCTTCCATGACATCAGGCTTGTCCTCGTCGCCCGCTCCCTCCTCCATGACACTGCTCCTCCTTGCGTCCTGCCTCTTGCCCTTCTTAAACAGCTTCTGCAGCCCCAGCAGAGGATGCTTCCGAACGCCGCTACCCACCGCCACCACCTGGTCCAGGTACAGCCCCACTAGCAGGAAAACGAGCGCCTCTATAAGGAGGATGAGGACCGCTGTGAAAAATCCCGCGTTTTGGGCTGACTGCCACGTCAGCGTGCCAGTTCCGTTCATCACGGCCGCGTCGTATGCCGACGAGGCGAACTCGTAGAGGCAGTGGTAGATGGAGAAGGCGGGGATAAGTTGGAGAGCAATCAACACACCGGCTGTTGGTGGGGGGAGGGACAGGGGGATAGAGAGGAAGAAATGAGTTTGTGAGCCCACGAGGCGAACTCGTAGAGGCAGTGGTAGATAGAGAAGGCCGAGATGAGCTGTAGGACGATCAACACCCCGGCTGGTATTGAAAAAAAAACGCAAGGGGAGAGAAGAAGAAATAAGTTCGTGAGCCCAGAATGGAGTAGAGGCAGTGGAAGATGGAGAAGGCGGGGATGAGCTGCAGGGCGATCAACGCTCCGGCTGTTGGTGGGGGGAGGGCAAGGGGAGAGAGAGAAAGAAATGAGTTTGTGAGCCCCCAATGGAGTAGAGGCAGTGGTGGACTCTGTTTGACCTGCCTTGACTGGTTCGACTCTGGTTGACTTTGGTTTCACTCAAGTTGACTCGGATTGACTCACTTGAGGCGCTCTCAGAGTCGAGGAAGAGGCGGAAGAGGAAGTTTGCCGTGAGCCCTGAGCCAAACACATAGAAGTAGCATACGACCGTGGCAACTGTAGAGTTGTTGACTTGCGTTGACTGGCTTGACTCTGACCTACTACTCACTTGAGGCACTCTCCGAGTCGAGGAAGAGGTGGAAGAGGAAATTGGCCATGACCTCTGTTTTAGCCCTGAGACGAACACATAGAAGTAGCAGACCACCGTGGCAACCTTGGAGTTGTTGACCTGCGTTGACTCTGTTTGACTCTGGTTTGACTTGCCTTGACTGGCTTGACTCTCATCTACTCACTTGAAGAACTTTCAGAGTCGAGGAAGAGGCGGAAGAGGAAGTTGGCCATGAGCCCCGAGCCGAAGACATAGAAGTAGCAGACGACCGTGGCGACCTTGGAGTTGTTGAAAGCGGTGGAGGTGAGGACTGAGAAGGAGATCTGCATGAAGATGAACACCCCGTAGGCTAGCAGCTGCAGGCCGACTGGATTCGCTGTGAACATCTTTAGCTCTGCTCAAATAGGGACGGGAAGGAGGGGAGAAGGGAAGGTGGGGAGAAGGGAAGGTGGGAAGAAGGGAGGAAAGCAGGTTGAGGAGGGAGAGGGTAGAAGTAGCAGACGACCGTGGCGACTTTGGAGTTGTTGAATGCGGTGGAGGTGAGGACCCAGAAGGAGATCTGCATGAAGATGAACACCCCGTAGGCTAGTAGGTGCAGGCCGACTGGATTCGCTGTGAAGCTTTTCAGCCTCGGAGGGGTAGGAGGGAATGGGAGGAGAGAGAGGGGAAGAGGGAATGGGAGGAGAGAGGGGTAGAGGGAATGGGAGGAGAGAGAGGGGAAGAGGGAATGGGAGGAGAGAGAGGGGTAGAGGGAATGGGAGGAGAGAGGGGTAGAGGGAATGGGAGGAGAGAGAGGGGAAGAGGGAATGGGAGGAGAGAGAGGGGTAGAGGGAATGGGAGGAGAGAGAGGGGAAGAGGGAATGGGAGGAGAGAGAGGGGTAGAGGGAATCGGAGGAGAGAGAGGGGAAGAGGGAATCGGAGGAGAGAGAGGGGTAGAGGGAGTCGGAGGAGAGAGAGGGGAAGAGGAAGACAGATTGCGGTGGAGGCGAGGACGGAGAAGGAGAGAGCTGCATGATTATGATCACGCCGTAGGCTAGCAGCTGCGGGGCAGCCAGGGATGCACACAAGCACTTGGGGATAATGAAGCCGGCAATAAGGAAGACAGCGATGAAGATGACAGAAATGATGGTGAAGTACGAGAAGAGATCAGCCAGTATGGCCCGTTTATACAGAGAGACAGTCAGGAAGTCACACTTACGGATAATGAAGCCGGCAATGAGGAAGACGGCGATGAAGATGATTGAAATGATGGTGAAGTACGAGTAGGAGATGAGCCAATACGGCCCGTCCTTGAGCCCATGCATGCGCATCATCATTCGCAGGTTCTTCTCCTTCTCATAAACCAAGCTCGACGTGAACGCGGGGTACAGCAGCTGCAGCATCCACAGGTAAAACAGCGGCCCCAGCAGCGTCGCCGAGTCCAACCCCACCGAATCCTGCGGCCGCGGGAAATCCTTCAAATACAGGAGCGGAATCGTGGCGTTTGGGTTGAGTAACGCCTTTACAAACGCGTTGACGGCGAGGTTCATGGAGCGGGGGAAGCGGATGAGCGCGGAGGAGCCGCCGAGGGCAAAAGCGCGGGAGTAGGAGGCGTTGTACCAGATCTGCGTGCGGAAGAGCGAGGCGGAGGAGTTTTGGAAGTCGTAGGCCGACATGTACTGGTTGGGGAGGTTGGACGGGTTGCCCTGGTAGTACCCCTTATAGAGGTCGTCGTTTATGTTGGATGTGTTGACTCGCCATAGAGAGAGCGTCACCAGACACTCGATGCCTGAGACCAGGGAGAGAGGAGCAGAGGGGAGAGAGCAATGGAGGGAGAGAGGGAGTTTGAGGCGCCTCAAGACCTGTTGACGTGGGATGTGTTGGCCTGCCACAGGGACCTAACCCATCAACCCTGAACCCCAACCCCCACCCCCCACCCTCCACCCTCCCCCCTTTCCCCCACCCCACCCACTCACGGATGGTCATGTTGAAGCCGGAGAAGGAGACGGTGGAGCTGTGGGGCAGCACAGACACATGCACGCAAAGCGCACACACACTAGTCAATCACACACCCCATACTCGCCCCGGCCCCCCCCAGCAGCACTCACGGATGGTCATGTTGAAGCCGGAGAAGGCGATATTCGAGCTCTGGGGCAGCAGGCCGTATTTCGCGCAGCTGGGCTGCACCAGATAAATCGTCACGTTCCTCACTTTCCCCGTCGTTGCCGACCCCACCAGCGCCTCCTCCGTGTACAGCGACCACCCGCGCAGGGTGCTAGACCCGGGCGGCACATACGCCATGTCATATGTGATCGCTGGGATCATGTACGACGTGTTGGTGAAGTTGAACACGCCGAAGTTCGTCGCGTTCGGCCCGGTTGCGCTGGTCATGTTGCCGAACCCGCCTGCCAAGCCACCCAGCGCACCGCTCCCCCCGCCGCCGCCGCCGCTGCTACCGCCTAAGCTGCCGCCCGAACCTGTGTCGGTCTCCCAGTTACCGTTGGCTTGCAGTCCCCGACGGTTGTTACGGGCGGGATTGACAGAGGCGCCGCAACCCGTGCGTGTGGCGGTTTCCCATTTGCTTGCCTCCTGAATCACTCGCTGCACCACGCTTGCTGGAAGCACCTCTTCGACCCTCCGCAGGCCTCTCCTCGCTGCCGGACCTGCTGCTGCTGCTGTGGCGGGCCGGGGCGTTCCCGAGCCTGGCACTGCTGAGGCTGGCGGCGAGGTTTGGTTGAAGGGAGGGTCGGTGAGGTAGAGCATGACGCTCTGCTTCTTCTTGGCGGTTTGGAGGGAGAAGAGAGGGACGTCCGGGATGAGCTTGGAGCCTATGCCTGCAGGGGGAGGGAGATGGGGCGGGCGGAGGCGACAAAGGTGAACACACACGAGATTGTTAAGGAGAGGGAAAAGGAGAGGGAAAAGGAGAGGAGGCAGTGCATGGCGAAATGCTTCTGTGTGGCGGGTAGGAGGGAGAAGAGAGGAACATTCCGAGATGAGCTTGGAGCCGATGCCTGCAGGGCGAGAGGGGTTGGGCGAGTTTGAGGTTGAGAGGGGGGAGGAATGCAGCGGTATTTCACAAACGTGCGCTGTCTCCTCTTCCTCACATCCACCAGCTATGCGCCGTATAGGGGTTAAAGCACAAGAAGGCCTCAATTCCACTGGCCCCCCTTGTCTTCCCTCTTCCCCCCTCTTTCTCTCTCTCGCACTCACTGTCCACAATGACTAATTGTCTAGTCCGTCCCAGCAACACTCACTGTCAGCAATGCGCCGGTTCTGTCCCGTGTATAGCACCGAGTTAAAGCACGGGTACGTCCCGTTGCCCTCCATGCTCGTCGACTCATCAATCGAAAAGTTCTTCGGCTTCACCCGGCAGCTGCTGGGCGGCAGCCCGCCGCCCGACCCCCAGTCCGCCGCCCGGAACTTCTCGTCCGGCACCTGCAGAAACGCCGGCCAGGCTGGCGGGTGCGGGAACTCGCAAAACGCAATCTGCCCGAGCTTGTCCGTGTACTGAGGCCCGCAGACCTTTTTCCCGGGCTGGCAGGACCCGTCTGGGTTTTTAAACTCGGTGGGGCAGCCGCAGCCGCACTTGAAGCGCGCGTTGAGAACGTTGGTGATGAGGAGTTGGATGAGGAAGAGGAAGATGCACATGAAGGCCGGTAGGCTGACCAAGCACAGGTTGCTGCCCCAGTTGCGTTTCTGTGAGATAATGAGGGGAGAAGAAGGGGGGGAGGGGGAAGAGAAAGCAGTGGATGGTTTGTGAGTTGGAAGAGGAAGAGGCACATCAAGGCTGGTAGGCTCATGCGGCACAGATTGCTGCCCCAGTTGCGTTTCTGTGGGATAATGGGGGGAAGAAGAAATGCAGCGGTGGATGGCTCAGGGCAGCACCGAAAGAAGTGCATCCTACGGCGCTTTACAGAGTTTTCATGCTATAGTAAAAAAACAACTGAATCTCAAGAACCAACAGCCACGAAAAGCGGCGCGCCCGACGATACTCATCCTGGAAATGCGGCAACATGGATCGTCTTCACGCGCGCCAAAGAGTAGTCTGAGACGTCTTAGAAAGAAATAACACCCGACACACTGTAAAAGGCCATGGAACGCATCCCACGACATCTGTGCATGACATGCCGCTAAGTGGATCGCGTGAGACCAAACGGGGTTTCGTGCACTGAGATGCATGACGATCCGCTCGTTCTGCGCCATCCTTATTCGAAATAAGATGGCGAGTATGATCCATGAACTCAAAACACGCCAAAGCGCTATGGCTACATGCATAGCATGCGGTTAGATTCATGGCCTGAGTTGTGACGAACGCGTGTGCTTCCTCCGAGATACCCCAGCAATTCTCTCAAGCTTACCGGCCCAATTCTTTCTGAAAGTCTCTGCATTTTGCAGACGACATTTTCCAAAGATAAATGCAGGCGACACACATAAGCCTTCCCCGCGTGCATACTCTGCGCTGCACCAGGCCTTACGGATAGCAGTGTCCGCATGCAGGCTTGATGATCAAAGACCACGCATACCTGATAAGCGAGATTTCTTCGCATGATGGCGTCGACTTGCGTCCCAAAGGTTGTAGCCAGTTTCCTCCGCCGCTGTTGCGTCGTTTTGTCCGCATACCCTCCCTCTTTTATAACCAGTCCGGTCTCAGTATTTACGCTGCCTTCCTCCATAATCAGGATCTACGCTTGTTTCACCAGCGGATAAGAGTCGGACAAGCAGGAAACAACTCTCTAATGATGATCTTCACGTCTAAAAGGTCCTACGGTAGTAACGAATCCTTCAAAGGAGCTTGAAACGGCAGCCTCAAGTAATACATCAAACGGCTGCAACCAGGCTTGCAAAGTCTAGCGGATTTGAACGGGAACGGCTGGAAAGCACCTCGACTCCTGACTGAATAGGACAGAAATTTGCGATATTCTGAAGTTGAGAGCTAAGTGGGAGAACTAATTGGGGAAATTCGAGATGCTCTCAATGCCTGACAAGGTGAGGGTTGTATGAAAGGCGGTGAGATGCAACAGCGAAACGGAGGTGGGTGGGAGGGAGCTGCGCGGAAGCAGGGTGTGTCAGTGAAGCTGAGACGAGATGACACGAAACGGCAGTTCGGTTCATGAAGCTCGGGGAAGGAGTTGCAGATGCGCTTGCGGTCCGCTGTGCGTTACAGGTCGACGCGTTTTCCTGGAATGAAGGGAAGTGCTTCCGGGGACCTGAGGGAAGATGAAACGAGGTTGGGGCAATTCTGGCACTGGGGATGTGCGGCGATGGAGGCTCGTCCGTATTTCTCGTCGCCAGCTAGCGCACCGACTCTTCGCTGCTCCGTCGTTTGCTCGGTCGCCTACTTTCGCTTGGAAAAAGTGTCCCAGCAACGCTGTGCTTCTTCCGATGTCCCGTCATGTCAATTCTGAACAGTACACTGCATTGTGGTGACCCTTCCCCCCGAACCAGCGTAGCTTGTGCCGTACGTGTACGTTAGATGACACGACGGTACAGAAAACTCGGCACAACTACAGTAGGTGGCCTAGCCTCACCGCACACCTGTCAATGACACCCATCTGCAACACGCGGAAACAGGGAATTGTTGTGTTGTGCATGCGAATTTCTGGCGTTCGGGGCGGGCGGGAAGCGCCACGGGGGGGACACATTCTTCCTTCCCCCCAAGCCACAGTGCTCTCGAAGCAACGGTCTTTTTTAGTCCCAGTAGTCAGCTTGGGTGTGTCGAGATTTGACCGACCGACCTAGGGATTCCCGAGGGAGCGGACTGTACTGTACCTAGAAAGCAGGCTGGGCCGCGTGTGCTTCGTTCTTGGCTTGTTCACTACGTCTAGGTTGAAAACGGTTGTATTGATCATTTGCGCAACAGAATATGAGCGAAAAACTGTATAGCAGAACTACAAAGAAGGTACTCAATTGCTTGAATTCGATATCGAGTTTCACATAGCGTATTCTGTGCTTGTGGGAGGTGAAACGTCGCATTAGAGCGAGGCCAGGCCACTCACGGATATGCGGTCCGTGAACCTGAATTCTCTCGCTGCGAACCGTCGATGATCTGAAAGTGATCGAGATCCAATGACAAGCAAGCTCAAAGCATCTCCGAACCGAACTTCACCTGCTCGCGACTCGAAATTTCCAGCTGAACCATTTTTTCCAAAACATTTTCCCAGCAGCACCTAATGACGGAAACTGAACGTTGAGATTAGAGGAGACCAAACCAGCGCAGCAAAATCAGCAACTCAACCGAGGAGAATCAACATTCTCGCGGAAAGAATCAGCAGGCCTTCAGCGGTTGCCAATGAGCAGCTTGAAACCGCTAGCCCTGGCAGCTTCTGACATTGACGGACTTATCAACTCCTGAGTAAGAAAGACTAGCGTAATACCGACTGTGGTTTGCCGACGCTATCGCTATCCTAGTTCCAACTACTAGCACGCACAGGCCCTTCGCCAGGGCAGCGACTCGCCGAGATTCGACCTAGCGCCTAGCGATACCGGACCAGCGTTACCAGGGTGCTCATATCGCCTGGAGAAATGGAAGTCAGAAAGCTTGATAAGAATGCGAACCGAGGAATGACTCATTTACCATGGTCCGTTCACTACAATGACGACTCGTCTAACGAAGCGTCTGATGCCCGTCGCAGTAATACACTCCACACCTGTAGCATGTGCGTTTTTACTAATATTAGCGATAGCATTGCCACCTCTCCTCTGTACGGCCCGAACGCCACGGCTTGAGTCATACCAGCAAGCGTTTTCACAGAAGCAGAGCCGTCACTCCAGTGAGGCGATTACTGCGACTACGCATCACCTGGTGTCGCGTGAACGGGCTTCAAGAAGACGCGGTCTCGGCGGCCTGCCCCGACTCCCCTCGCTTAAAGCCCTCCTGACGATCCTCGAGGGCCGTTTCTCCCCATCCCCCTCTCCCCTTCCGCCACGACCTCCTCCGCCCTCCCCACCTCCCCCTCCCCTTCCGCCGCCCTCCCCACCGATTGCGCGAGCCTATCCCCTCCCTATCGCGTCTCCGCCACCCCCATCTCCTTCTGTCCGCATTCCCCCCAGTCCTCCCCCACCATCCCCTTCGCTTCCACCTGCTTCCCCCTCGACTCCCCCACCCTCCCCCGCGCTCACCTCCCAGGAATTCTCCGTTCAGCCTCGGCGGCGAGAGGATTCCTTTATCATCGCCACTCTTGCGCCTCTCGGGCCCTCCCCCGCCCCCGCGCCTGCGCCTTCCCCTTCCGCCTCCGCCTCCGCCTCCGCGCCCGCGTCGGAAGGGGGAGAATCACTGGGCGCCTTTCTACCTGTGGACGATCCATATGATTTCCCCCCTGACGGTCCGGACCTTTCCTACCCTAACCCTGGCGGCAACAGCGAAGATTCCCAAGGGAACAGCGGAGGTTCGGACGGCGGAGCTTCCGAGCCTGGGACCCCGCCTCCCCCTCCCCCAAAGGAAAGGCCTCCAGGCTGGGTGGAGCTGACGTACGGTGGCGGGCCGGTGAAGCACGAGCCTATTAACGCGTACATACTGTACTACGGCGCGTGGGATTCCCCATCGTTCACTGTAGAAAACTTCATTAATTCTCTCAGTCAAGACCCGGACTATTCAGAGGACTACCGTGAACCTGACGCCTATTCTGGCATGGTTGCTGAAGGGCCAGGCGAGGAAGGGGAGGTGTCTTCTGGGCAGGTGGCATCTGTGCGGGGGTGGTGGAGGGTGGTGGGAAGGTACACGGGGCGGGACGCGAGCAACCCCGGCATCATTGTCAACGTGACCGACCAGGTGTGCCGCTTGGTGCTTGTGGGTGCTTGTAAGTTCGTTCGGAGGCAGATATTGTCAAATCGTTGCTTCATCGTGATCATCAGCTCATTATGAGGGCTCTTTGTCTCCTGCTTCCTGTGGTCCTTGGTGACACCCTATGGTACTACTGACAGGTTATTCTGGCCGGGTCAGGGAGAGACAACTACTCAGCCGGAAGCGATCTGACCGGCTGTGAAGCCTCAGTGGAAACAGGTATGGCTTGTTCGGTTTCGCCTTGTGCCTTTCCTTTTAAGATGGCAGATGTGCTGTTTATTGGCCATCCATATCTATGTATCTGTTTGTGCATGCGATTTTTACTTTGCTCAACCTTGAGTCATATTGCTTCCAGCTGACAACCCAGCCATTCTGACTCCAATAAAACACTGGCATTCTCGCTTCACACATTTCGTTCGTTCTCTCTTCCTTATGCTCCCAACCGTATCCAGTTCTCAGCAAAGCACTGGATGACGGTGGCATGCTTCTTGTAGACGACACGGCCATCTGCTTCATCCTCGCATCCCCCAATGTCGCACTGGCATCCTTACCTCCCACGCGCACATTACTCCCTTTCTCTGTCCCTCATGTTCCCAAAACTACCCAGTTCTCAAGAATGCGCTGGGCGATGGTGCCATTCTTCCCGTAGACGACACGGCCATCTACTTCATCATCGCATCCCCTGACGTCACACTAGCGTCCTCACCTCACAAACACACATATTCCCTTTCTCTGTCCTAATGTTCCCAAACTACCCAGTTCTCAACAACGCATTGGGCGATGGTGCCATTCTTCCCGTAGACGACACGGCCATCTACTTCATCATCACATCCCCTGACATCGCACTGGCATCCTCACCTCCCACGCGTCCATTACTCCCTCCTTCTGTCCCTCATGCTCCCAAAACTATTCAGTTCTCAGCAACGCATTGGCCGATGGCGCCATGCTCCCCGTAGACGACACGGCCATCTACTTCATCCTCGCATCCCCCGATGTCGCACTAGCAGCGCCGTACGAAAACACATACATGTGCGACGACTGGTGCTCCCTGCAGCAGAACATGAATTTCACTGGATGGGATGGCTCCACTAGCAGCATCCGATACGTGGTTATCGGCGACGCTAGCAAGTGCCCGGAAAAGTGTGCTCACCTCTTCGGCCACCCGTAAGTGCTGCAATTGCAAGTTTGTTCCAGACGTGCTCGTGTTGGCATGAGATGTGATGCAGTAGCTCACACCTCTTTCCCTCTTTGACCTTTTACCCATATCAGGAGCTCTCCAAATGGCAACATCTATGAAGATGCTGCAGTGAACGTTATCGCTAGAGAGCTTGCCAGCTTTGCCACCAATCCAGAGAAGGACGGGTGGGAATATGCTAGAAATGAGCCACACGGGCCCTTGGAGATCAAGGATATATGTGAAAATAAGTGGGGGGCTTTGGTGGAAGGCGAGGGGTTTGCATACAACATGGTTGGAATTGCAAGCGTACTGTATACAGTACAAGCTATACGGGATCCAATATCAAAAGTGTGTGTGCTTGGATGACAAGGGCTGAATGATATGTTTTTGTTGTGCCGTATAGAAAGACTCCACTGCAGTCCTGAAGTCCTTTAATTTTCACACCAGTTCATGATTATACGTCCTTTGGATGCATAAAGTGGGGTAATGTAGAGGGGAGGCTAGGCAAGTGCTACAAATGATTTCAATAGTGTGAATATAAATCTAGGTTAAGGAAGGTTGCTGTTATTACTGTCTTTTGTTCCTGACAATATCGCGGACAACTCATGGCCCTCTTCCAGCAGTGACCGTTTTGGGAACAGTGGTGTCCGAGCGTAGGGCCGCCGAGCCTATGGATATGACTGGCGGTGCCCCAGTTGTTCGTTGGCCTGCTATACGTGTACACCGCATCTCGCAACACCGCATCCCTGATGGATGGGCCTGCGATGCGATGCGTGGGTTTGCGCCAACACCGAACTCTCCGCGCAGAGATCTCCCGACCTTGAGGATTCCCCGCTAGCGTCTCCCATGCGTTTCATGTCAGTCGTACGCCTGATTCCGAACTGTACGGCGTACGGCGAATATGCGCTGCGTGAAAGGCATGGTGGGCGGACAGGCGGAGAATTTGCTGGGCGGAGAGGGGAAAATTATTTTAGCGTTCCCCTCACGCGGAATGGGAATCCCCAAGGTTTCGCGGCGCCACCAGGCCCCGGGGCCTGGGGTCGTCGAGCGTCGCAAAGGTACGCGAGTGATGGTGCGAAGGAGGAAAGGCGACCGTTTGCCTGGAAATTCCTGCACTGTTGTAACGACCGCGTTGTCGCAGGCTTGGGTACTGCAGATCCTGTCGCTCAACTTCATCGCTTTGCTTCTGTTGCTGAAAGGAAGCTGCAGTCCTCGTAGCCCCAGGAATTCGTGCCACAAGGCTGACGGTGCCGAGCCGAGCTTTCATTCCATCCAGCTACTGAGAGTTCGGTGGAAAACGAGGTACCTCATGGCTATCAATTCTGTCTCTGCTCTCTCAGCGTTTATGTGAGAAAGATAACATAATTGTTAGTGATTCAGCAAAGTAGGAGCTAGTGTCTTTGAAGCGACAGTTCGCTTGTATAGCCAAAGTCGAGCGAAACGACAGAGGAATTTGTCACGATCTTCCCTGCATTTAGTTAGTTACTCACCAGCTCGAGAAACTTAGCTCCCGAGGGACTGCCTATCCTTCCATTTTATAGTTACACAACGACATAACCTTAACAGCTTAGTTTGCGAGAAACTTGGCTTGCGAGGATACTAGCTCGTAAGAGTCTCGCCGTCATGAGTACCAATGGAAATGAAGGGGAAGTTTTAGGTCCAGACCCCGGTAATGTCGGACCTGCTATCCCTGTTAGGGTGCGAGGCATGAAGCTCTACTTCCAGCAGTTTAAAGCCCTGATGATTAAGAACGCGCTGCTAGCATGGCGCAACCGAACCGCGACGTTCTTGCAGCTCTGCTCGTCCTTCTTCTTCATCCTCCTGATCTTCCTATTGGACGTTTCCGTGAAAGCCGCTTTGACGAACTACACGGAGTTTCGCGACACGCCGAATCCGAACGTCGTGGAGGTCCAGCCAATCATGGCGTGCGAGAACGCGTTTAACATTCTCAAGCCGTGCTACGACTTTTTGTGGAGCGGGAACAACAGCAAGATCATAACGTCTCTCGTTCAGAACATCTCCGCGAACAATCCCGGCCGTCCAATCAATGCATCCAGAGTACGTCACTAACATTTTCCAGTGAAGTCACGTAGAATGAAGAATGAAATGGACTCGACTGCTCACAGGGAGGAACGGTGAGACGAGTTGCGTTTCGAAGATCGTAAAAAACACGAAGGAAAGGCACGGCACACGCGGTTACACACGGTATCCTAGCTTAACAGGCACACACCACACGTGCAGGCTGCATTTCTGAGAACATCATTTAAATAATCGAAGAATTTTCAAGTGACTTCTGAAAGAAAATATCTTCGCAAATTTCCCGACTTTCGCCTTCCTCTCAGTTTTTAGCTCCTTGTTACCCCTTTCCTCACCCTACTCACCCCCTTATCAACCGTCATCTTCCTAATCTCTTTCTCCCTTTGACTGACTCGAATCCGCAGATCATGGGATTCGCGAATCCCAGCGACGTGGACGTCTGGCTGCTGGCCCATCCGATGCGGACGCCCGGCGCACTGCACTTCGCGTTCACGGAGAAGGGCGACCTCGGGTTTGCCGTGCAGACGAATTCGACGTCGAAAGTGCGGCGAGGGACGTTTGAGAACCCCACGTTCGACCACCAGGTGCCGCTTCAGGCGGCCGCAGAGAGGGAAATCGCCAGATATATCGCTCAAGGTACGTGGTAACCGGGTAGCTGGGTTAGGGGAGGAAAGGAACCCGGTTCAAGAACCCCACGTTCGACCACCAGGTGCCGCTGCAGGCGGCCGCGGAGAGGGAAATCGCCAGATACATCGCTCAAGATGCGTGGTAACCAGGCAACCCGGTTTGGGGAGCAGCTCAGGATGGGGATTCTGACGTTTCAAGGAGGAAATGAATAGATGCAGTGAAGAGAATTACCACAGTAATTAATGGTTTTGCCCAGGAGCAACACATTTCAGGAACCTAGAATGGCGGATTTGGTAATAGCTGTTTTTCACGAGTCCCACCCACTTAGCTGTTCCTCCCATCCCCTGCATTACTCCCTTCCCCCTTTTCCACCCCGCCCCATCGCATGGTTCTCCCCTCTTCTCTTTCCACCCCACCCAACCGCACCCCACCCATCTCCTTCCCCGTTTCCAGACTGGACAATAGGCTGGCAGCCTAGCTACTCGGAGTTTCCCCATCCGCCGTACCAGTCGCTCTCAGCCATCCCTTACTCCTCCACTCCCTCCCCCTTGCGCTCCAAACCTCTCCCCCCTGCTCTTGCAACTTTTCAGACTGGACGATAGGGTGGCAGCCCAGCTACTCGGAGTTCGCGCATCCGCCGTACCAGTCGCTCTCCGCCATCCCCCTAGCGGGCCCCACGTTCCTCTTCGCAGCAGCCATGTTCAACTTCGTCACGCAGGCCGCCAACCTCGTCATAGAGCGTGAGCTAAAGCTCCGACAAGCCATGGCGACAATGGGCCTAATGGACTCCGTCTTCTGGAGCACCTGGCTGGTCTGGGAGCTGCTAGTCGCTCTCGTGACCTGCATTCTCCTCATCTGCTTCGGCATGATGTTCCAGCTCGCCTTCTTCCTCAAAAACAGCTTCGTCGTGCTGTTCCTCGTCTTTTTCCTCTTCTGGGTGGCGATGACCGGGCTGGCGTTCCTCGTCTCGACTTTCATGCGGAAATCAGCCAACGCCAACACGGTCGGGTTCTTCATCTTCCTCCTGGGCTTTGTCCTACAACTAATGGTCATGTTCGGGTTTCCCTACACCAACGACTTTTCCGGATTCTGGCGGGTGATCTTCAGCCTGTTTCCTCCGGATCTCCTCACGCTGTCCCTCAAGTACCTGACTGATGCCACCAAGCTGCCGCAGTCGCCTGGAGTGAGTCTGAGCGAGATCAACAAGTGCACGCTCGGGAACGCAGGCTGCACCAACACTCTGGTAAGCTGTACTGCCATTGTATGTATGAAGTACTGTATTCCAAGCCAAGGTGGCTTGTGATCCGACGAAAATTTCGGCCCGAAATTCGACCAAAAAAACAGGTTGTGCACGCTGGTAGCAGCTACCAGCCTGCCACTGAGGTTTCTAGTCCCCACCTCTCCTGAACCCCACCGCTCCTAAATCCCTCCTCCCCCATCCCCGTCCTCCCCTATCCCCGTCCTCCCCTATCCCCGTCCTCCCCTATCCCCGTCCTCCCCTATCCCCTCCCCCCTTTCCCCTTTCCCCCTTCCCCTCTCCCTTGTATCTGTGTCTCATCAACAACTTTTTCCTCATCTTCCTTCTCGCGTTTATGATCCCAAACCCCACCTCTACGAAACCACTCCCTCCCCTCTCTCTCCTCCCCTCTCTCTCCTCCCCTCTCTCTCCTCCCCTCTCTCTCCTCCCCTCTCTCCTCCCCCAACCACCAGGCGAGCATCTATGTGTGGCTCATAGGCGATTTCTTCCTCTTCTTCATCCTCGCTATCTATTTTGACAACGTGCTGCCTGATGCTAACGGCATCCGCAAGCCCATTCTCTACTTCTTCTACCCCTCCTTCTGGACCGGTGAGTGGTCCCGGCTGCACACACATGGCCACACGTACATTGCAAGCGCGTGCTCTACTTAGGGCGCGTGTGATCTTCGGAATTTTGTCAAAGTTCGAACTCAAACCGCTTTGCACCATGGCGAAAAAGTTCGCAACTGTATTCTACCGTGCAGAACCCTTCTAAAAGTTCGAACTTTGGGAAGTTCGAAAAAATATCACACTCGCCCTTACTTCTTCTACCCCTCCTTCTGGACTGGTGAGCTTTCCCCCCTCTATACGCGCCATGCATGCAAATTCGCCCCTGCCCTATTTCTTCTACCCCTCCTTCTGGACTGGTGAGTGTGCTTACTCTACACGCACATTCACAGGCACATGCATATGCGAACACATATGCATACATTCATGCAAGCCCCTGCCCTACTTCTTCTACCCCTCCTTCTGCACACACACAGCCACGCATACACATCCACACACACACACACACACACACACACACACACACACACACACACACGCACGCACGCACGTGCCCTGCGCGCGCAGGAGCACACACACACTCCACCCCCTCTCCGCCCCCCCTGTCCCTCCCCCACCAGGCAAGGCGTCATTCGCCCGGCACAACGATGGCAAGGCCGACCCGGGGCTGGAGCTGGTGGGGGAGGAGGACGAGGACGTGCGGGAGGAGGAGGAGCACGTGAAGGGGCAGGCGGAGCGAGGCGAGGTGGATGCTGACGTGGCGGTGTCGGTGCGGGGGCTGGTGAAGACCTTCCCGAAAAAGTGGAGGATGAAGGGGCTCAAGTGCAAAGTGATGCCTCCCTTCCACGCCATCAAGGTGCGTGGTTTGATATTCAGGCCTACAAGAAATGTTTGGGTCGACTTATACAGTGTCGGGGCGGGGACTGGTGAAGACCTTTCCGAAGAAGTGGAAGATGAAGGGGCTGAAGTGCAAAGTGATGCCTCCCTTCCACGCCATCAAGGTGAGTGGATGATCGACAGTATTGAGCAGCGAAGTTAGTGGTTAGACTTGAAAAACAAGCTATTCTGGCTGCTTGGGATCGCTACCTGAGTCACTTGGGCAACATCGCCTTTCGTTCTCACACCACTCCTTTTTCCACCTTTCCGCTCGTCACCAGGGCACGTGGTTCAATTGAAGGACGAGTTTTGAGACGTCTCAAAACTCGACAAGTTCTCCTGCCTGCTGAGGCCCAACGGGGCAGCAGAAGCTCTGCGTACTGCTAACTCTTATCCTCTACCCCTTCCCCCTTTGGCCTACCGCCTTTCTCATTTGATTTCTCCCCCTCTCTCTCATCTCCAGGGCACATGGTTTAACGTGGAGAAGGACAAGCTCTTCTGCCTGCTGGGGCCCAACGGGGCGGGCAAGAGCACCACCATCCACTGCCTCACGGGCATCCTCCCCACCACTGCTGGCGACGGTACGTGTGGGGGATGATGGTTAGGGGCGCGCAGGTTGGGTTGAGGGAGAGCAGTGCTGGTTGGGTTTCAGCCAGCAATCGAGACTTAGTTTGTTGACTCACAAGAGCACCACCATCCACTGCCTCACGGGCATCCTCCCCACCACCGCTGGCGACGGTACGTCTCATGGTCTTAGCCGTCTGGCAGTGTGTCAGGTCTCATGTCCTTGCCAGCTGGCAGTGTGTCAGGTCTCATGTCCTTGCCAGCTGGCAGTGTGTCAGGTCTCATGTCCTTGCCAGCTGGCAGTGTGTCAGGTCTCATGTCCTGCTGTGTTGGTCTCACCTACTTGTTAGTCATCTCGCCAGAGCACCACCACACCATCCACTGCCTCACGGGCATCCTCCCCATACCCTCCCACACCCACCCACCTTCCCCCTCTCAGGCCTCATATACAGGCACTCCATCCGCGGTCCAGGCAGCATGGCGGCCATCCGCACCATCATGGGTGTGTGTCCGCAGTTTGACACTCCTTCTCCTACCGCTTACCACCTCTTCCCTCCCCACCTGCTCTGTCATTCCTCCCCTTCCTCCAGGCCTCATATACGGCCACTGCATCCGCGATCCAGGCAGCATGGCGGCCATCCGCGCCATCATGGGCGTGTGTCCGCAGTTTGACATCCTCTGGGACCGCCTCACCAGCCAGGAGCACCTCTTCCTCTTCGCCCGCATCAAGGGCCTCCTCCCCTCGCAAATCCCCAAGGAATGCGCCATGCTCCTCGAAGAAGTCAAGCTCACAAACGTCACCAAAAGCCGCACGAGCGGGTACAGCGGCGGCATGAAACGCCGCCTCTCGGTCGCCATTGCCCTAATCGGCGACCCGAAGATCGTTTTTCTCGACGAGCCGACCACCGGAATGGACCCGGTCTCGCGCCGGCACGTGTGGGATATCATCGAGAGGGCCAAGCGCGGACGGGCGATTGTGCTGACGACGCACTCGATGGAAGAGGCGGATATTCTCGGGGATAGGATCGCGATCATGGCTAAGGGGCGGATGCGGTGCATCGGGACGTCGATTCACCTGAAGAACCGGTTTGGGGCGGGATTTGTGGTGACTGTCGGCGTGCGGCGGCCGGCGAGGGTGGTAAACGCTGGTGGTGCTGAAAATTCGGCGGCTGAGACGTCGAACGGGTCGTCTCCGCTGTCGTCCTCTGCTGTTTCACCTGACGGAACACCTGGGGACAATGTGGAGGCGGTGAAGGGGTTCTTTTATGATCGCCTGGGAGTGCAGCCGGTGGAGGAGTCGCAGGGGTACATCACGTTCCTGGTGCCTCGCAGCAAGGAGACTATGCTCACGGTGAGTCCTACTATCTCTTGCTTCTCCTCCTCGCGTTAAGACCTCAAGGCCTGGCTCTATGACTGTCCACTGGGGAGTGCAGCTGGTGGACGAGACGCAGGGGTACATCACGTTCCTGGTGCCTCGCAGCAAGGAGACTATGCTCACGGTGAGACCCCTTAGCCCTCTTCCCCTTGGAAGGAGTCGTAACAAACAAGCAGCGCTACACGGAGGCATACTTGGGAATGGGCAATCGCAGTATGCCTTCATTCGCCAGTCCGAAGTAAGCCTCCGTGTAGAGCTGCTTGTTTGCCGCGATTCCTTCCAGAGATCTAGCCCTCCAACCACGCGCCTCATTTTCACAAGCTTTCTGCCACTGGTTTGACCGTCCACTGGGAGGCATCACAGGGGCGCACCTATCGTTATCGCTGTCAACACTGGAGGTGTTTCTCACCATCGTCTGCGGGGCTGGGCTTGAGATAACCCTTACCCAACCTCTCTCACTGTTTCTTCTATGTGCCATTTATCCCACCTCTCACGAACGTTTTTCCGTGAGTTGAAGCAGAAGAAGAGGGAGCTAGGCATCACAGAGACCCACCTGTCGTCAACACTAGAGGAGGTGGTTCTCGCCATACCTTATTTGCCCTCCATCCCCATCCCACCCGTCCCCATGCAACCCCTCCCTCAATGCAGACATTTTTCCGTGAGCTAAAGCAGAAGAAGAGGGAACTCGGAGTGACAGAGACGCACCTGTCACTGTCCACTCTGGAGGAGGTGTTTCTCACCATCGCCCGCAAGGCAGAGCTTGAGACAGCGCAGGCCGAGGAGCGGTTTGAGGAAATCACACTTGTTGATGGTCGCACACTCCAGGTACGGCTGGTGAATGTGGGTGCTGGGGTGGTTGCCTGGTTGTTAGCGACCCTTTTTGAGTCGACTCGGAAGCAGGTACGGCTGGCTGGTGCATGTGGGTGCATGTGGGTGCATGCTGGTGCATGTGGGTGCATGTGGGTGCATGTGGGTGCATGCTGGTGCATGCTGGTGCATGTGGGTGCATGTGGGTGCATGTGGGTGCATGTGGGTTGCAGGGGTTGGGGTGTCTGCCTGGTTATTAGTGACGCACGCACCTGTCCCTGCCGACGCTGGAGGAGGTGTGTGTTTCTCACCATTGCCGCCCGCAAGGCTGAGCTCGAGAGGGCACAGGCAGAGGAGAGATTCGAAGCCATCAATCACCCTTGTGGATGGCCGCACCCTTCGGGTGTGTGTGGAAAGGTGGTCGGAAGTGGTTAGGAGTTGTTTAGAGGCATCAGCATGAGGAGGTGTTTCTCACCATCGCCTGCAAGGCGGAGCTCGAGACGGCGCAGGCGGAGGAGCGGTTTGAAGTCATCAATCACCCTTGTGGACGGCCGCACCCTCCAGGTGTGTATGGAAGGTGGTCGGAAGTGGTTAGGAGCGGTTTGGAGGCATCAGCATGAGGAGGTGTTTCTCACCGTTGCTTGCAAGGCGGAGCTCGAGACAGCGCAGGCAGAGGGGCGATTCAAAGCCATCACCCTTGTGGATGGCCGCACTCTTCAGGTGTGTGTGTGTGTGTAAAGTGGTTGGAAGTGGTCTGTAGTGGTTAGGAGCGGTTCAAAGTCATCATCACCCTTGTGGATGGCTGCACGGGCTGGCTGATGGGGTGCTTTGAAGTGGTTTGGAATGGTTGGAAGAGGTTTGAAGCCATCACGCTCACTGATGGCTGCACCCTTTAAGTACATCTGGCTAATGCTGATCCATCCCCTGTGGTCCTCTGTTGTCCACGTGGCAGGTTCCGATTGGTGCAGAGTGCGTTGCAATCCCTCAGACGGCCGCCGCCAATGAGGAGGATGCTGACGTGGACGCGGGAGAATCACAGCCATTGATGGTGGTGGATATTACGTGGCATCAGGACGAAGCTGGGTGTCTGCGCATTGCCACATACTCCGAACCTAGACAGGCTGACTCAGGGGAGCTGAATGTGACCAAGGGCTTTTGAAGGTCTGTCCCTTGGAATATCTGCACATCTCCTCGATGCCCTGAATCTGGACATGCCGAGATCGGGGAGCTGAATGTGAGCAAGGGCTCTTTAAAACGTGCCCCTTGGGCGCTCTAACATCGCCTTGTGTTCTCTGAACCTAAACAGGCCGATCCTGGAGTACGGGCTTTTGACAGTCAGCCTTTGGAGGTCTTGTGTCTTGCCCTGTACTCTGAACCTAGACGGGCTGGGTTGGAGTTGGAGAGATGACCTTGGGTGTCGGCACATCGCCTCATACTCCGAACCTAGATGAGCTGAGTTGGGAGAGCTGACTGCGACTAAGGCCCTTTGACAGTCTGCCTTTTGGAACTAGGCAGGGCTTTTGAAAACTAAGCCCCCGACCATCGGGTGTAGATAGTTTCACTTGCTTAGTACGTGTATACACTCATTGATATGGAGCCAGCTGAAGAAGAATCACTTCAAAGCTAATGGTACAGTAATGTGCGTATACTTTTTAGCTTCAAACCCAGTCTGCGCGTTGCTTCATACACAAAACATATGGTAGGCAGCACCTAGCAGGTTTCTCACATGGTACATGTTCTTGGGTCCCTGATGGTTTGAGCATTCTCACATATGGCCGCAGGAAGGGTCGCCATGCATACACATGCATGGACACACATGCATGGACACAGATGCAGACACACATGCAGACACACATGGACAGACACAAGGCCAGAGGGAGGTTCAAGAAGTGGACAGCGAGGAGACAAAGCAAGGCAAGGCAACAACTCATAGAGCACCTGACAGGACACCTGTCAAACACCTGACCAAAACACCCGACAGAGCACCTGACAGAGCACCTGACAGGGAGGTGCAGGTCAACTAACAAGGTCATGTGAAGTCAATGTAGTCGAGTCAGGTACCTCATAGGGACAGCAGCATTTTTCCTCCTAGTATTCTCAAAAGACAATCGATTACTAGGGTCCCATGCATCACAAGGAGGGCCTGTAGGGGTACATACATACCTGACAGGGAAGCGGAGGAGAAAGCAGCTGGATAGGTGGATGGGAGTGTGTGTGGCAACAAAGGCAATGCCCCCCGCAGCTCTGTGCTCCTCTATCATCCCCTCCAGCAGCTCAACCCCTGCCAGGTCCAGCCCCACAGAGGGCTCGTCCAATAGCCACAACGAGCGGGGTATGGCCAAAAGACGAGCCAGTTGCAGGCGCTTGCGCTGGTAGAGGCGTGGGGGGAATGGCGGGGGAGTGAGGGGAAAAGAGGGGACTAAATGCCCGGTGTTCCTCAATCATCCAGCCCCACAGATGGTTCATCTAATAGCCAGAGGGAACGCGGTATGGCCAAGAGTCGAGCTAGTTGTAAGCGCTTGCGCTGCTTGGCAGGGGGGTTAGAACAGGGGAAGAGGCGGGGAAAATAGGGGGATAAGAGTGAATAAGTAACATTTTTCCCACCGAGGGCTCGTCTAAAAGCCAGAGGGAGCGGGGAATGGCCAACAGCCGAGACATCTGCACATGCTTGCGCTGGTAGAAGTGGGGGGAATTGGAGAAGGAGCAAGGACGAGTTAAGTCGCCAACAGCAGTGCTAGGTGACACAGAACACCCAGATGCAAGCTTCCCCAGATGACACCTCCCCCAGAACTCACCTGGCCCATGCTGAGAATGCTGGCTGGTTCTCTCGACAGGTGCTTCAGCCCCACAGCCTCCAGCGCCCATGCTACTCTGTCCTCTGTGCCCTCTAGGAGCGCCCACGTGCGCACATTGTCGTCCACAGTGAAAGAGTTCTTTATGGCGTCCTTGGCGCCCATCAGATGCACGTTCACACGGTACACTGCCCATGGGGTGTGACGCCGTGGCGTGGTGGTGTGGTGGTGCGGTGTGGTGTGGAGTGGTGTATTGGGGCGTGGTGTGAGCTGTGGGCTTGAAAACACCCGACATTGTAGGGAGTTTTTGAGAATTCTCAAAAACTCCCTGCGACACTGTCGTCCACAGTAAAAGAGTTCTTTATGGCGTCCTTGGCTCCCATGAGGTGAACGTTCACACAGTACACTGGGCATCACATGCCATGCCATGCCGTGATGTGACATGCTGTGATGTGACATGCCGTGTCAACGCACCAGGTGGAATGTCAGGTGGGAGCTCAGGTAGAATGTAAGATAGGATCAGCATGCAGAAAAGAAGGCAGAAAAGCAGGCAGAAAGCGTATGGTACGTTTTTTTTTGTGGACTCAAAGCA
This sequence comes from Closterium sp. Yama58-4, assembly GCA_947470075.1. Lineage (NCBI taxonomy): Eukaryota > Viridiplantae > Streptophyta > Zygnematophyceae > Desmidiales > Closteriaceae > Closterium > Closterium sp. Yama58-4. Next base: position 939,114 of record CANIUD010000686.1, on the reverse strand, counting down.
CGATAGGAGCAGCAAGCAGTAGAGCACGCAGGAACAAAGGGAACACCTTGTACGCAGTAGAGACGTACTTTTGAGAATTCTCAAAAGTGATTCCCAAATAGCAGAGATGTACTTTGATTTATGGACACGCAATGCACAGACCTTGTACGCTCATTACGCTCACTCTCGTTACTGCCACGATCCTCAGGCACGTCTCGCACAGCTGCACTCTCATTCCTCTCACATTCCTCACTCTCCCACTCGATACAAGCACACTCCTTACTGTCATATACATCTGGGTTCATGAGGCTGTGTCCTTGCCACATCAGGTACCCCGCAGTGGGCTTTATGAACCCTGCCAGCTGGACAGCCACACACACAAGAAGGGAGGAGGAGAGGGAGAGAGGGCGGGAAAAACAAGCTGGGCTTTGAGTCGCCTCAGAAACACATGTGATACCCCGCAGTGGGCTTTATGAACCCTGCCAGCTGGACAGCCACGTGGACAAGCACGAAGAGAGGGGGAGAGGGAGAGACGGTGAAAAAAACAAGTTTGGTTGAAGTGCCTCAAAAACGCATCAGATATATCCACGCAGTGGGCTTTATGAACCCTGCCAGCTGGACAGCCACGTGGAGAAGCAAGTAGAGAGGGGGAGAGGGAGAGGGAGGAAGAGAAGAGAGTGAGGCTAGACAGTGAAAAGTAGGGACAGAGTCTCGTGATGATTTTAACGACCTAATAAGGTGGTTTCCAGGGATCAGGTATGGCTTTAACAACGTAAGCCACTCTAGCTTCTCACCAGTCTCAGGAATGTGCTCTTCCCGCTGCCGTTAGGCCCCGTTAGAAGCACACCGTCGCCTTCATACACGCTCATGTTTATATCGCGTAGAACCACCTCGCCGCTGCGCATGCACGCGACGCGACTCGCGATTAATCTTGGTAGCTCGCCCGGCTGTAGCGTCGGCGCGAGAGGCGCTGCGGCGAGGTCTCTAGACGAATCTAGGGGTGACGTTTGTAGGCGCGACTCGGGATCCGACCAATAGGAAGGCTTGGTTGGTGGAATCTCCGGTCCAGGATTGACACGTGGAGGGGGGAAGAAGTAGTTGAAGAAGGAGCGGCTCGGGGATGCGGGTGGGTTGGACGAAGCAGATCGAATTATGGATGGAGCGGCAGCAGCGAGAGGAGAAGCCAAGGTGTTACCGATGCAAGCAGGAATTCGAGGATTAGGTTTAAACCGTGCCATTGTGATGGCTTTCGAGTGCTTACTCCTTGCCAGCTACCATGCTCCTTACTGTTCTGCTCTGGCTGGTCGAAGTCTCTAAGGGCGTGTAACATTGCGATGACCGAGGCCGAAATCCGACCATTTGGTTGGGGCGCGCGAATGCGAAGAGAGTAACACGATGGCGAGGGATGCGAGATTTTCCCGCCAAATGACCACGATAACGACCGATTCAGCAAACGCCCAAACCAAGCGACTGTACGTGCGACCACTTTGGTAACGAAAGTATCCCCGCCGTGATGGTCACCCCCAGAATAAAATCTGGGGATAGCATTACGTGGTAGTCCCCGAATTTGTCTCGCGGAGGCCTATGAGGTTGCTAAACACTACCATCTTCTCGTGCCCCATATAATCCACACCCACATCGAATACTGAATTTTGGATTAGACATTTAATTCTTATTACGGGGGTAGTTACGGGTGCGTGCCCCTAAATCGACCACGCCACAACCATGGTCATTGTATCTACAGTGGACGCCCCAGGTGTTTGTTACCACTTCCCTCGCATATCGGCCAACATGACCAAATGGTCGGATTTTGGCTTCGGTCATCGCAATGTTACACGCCCTAATATTCCTTGGTGTTGGCGGCTGTTGTTCGTTAGTGACAACTCGCTAGCGGTACGAGCAATCTAATATCACTGGTCAATGTAAACTTTGAAATGTGGATTTTATACTTCCGATACAAGCATGTCGGTCGATTCGCAATTCGAAAATTTCCAGCATGAAGTTCAGCCCGCGAAAAATGTTTCGCGCCCTGACTCTGTACTGCCCTCTTCGTCAGCCAATAGTAATCAGTCAGTACCTGAGAATGCATTGTTGTTCGACGGCACGCCAATCAAAATGTCCAGATGTCAACGACGAAAAGAGCGACATATATGCGACTGGTGGCAGACTCGCGAACTCTCTGTCACAGGGCTGAACGCCCCAAAGGGCACCCAGCAGCATCCGAATGAAATTTCGCAAGTATCGTTGAAACGTCATCAGTCGTCGCGAAGCCATCAACAAGTGTCAGGAAGCTGTCGGCAACACCGAGGTCTCAGATCGCACATCCATAAACTTAGGAAAGCAAGCTTGAAGCGAGGATATTGAAGATTCAGGTGCAATCTCGAGATTCTTACTCCTTACCCCTCAACTTTTAAGTAACGGTTCCTCCAGCAAGCGTACCCCTCCAACTGGTACCATCTGTGGTTCCAGCAGGACTGCTGTATGTCACAACAGTGCAGTCCCGCTTTGTCTGTGACCGCTAGAAAGTAGGTCTCGAAAGCATGCAACCGTTATCGTCCAGTCCTCAAGAAAGGAAGGAAAAATGCGTTTGTTGGTGGTGATTTGTCAGGCGAGATGACGGCAGAAGCTCGTAATTAGATACTTTTGCTTCATCTTATTAGCCACCAACACGAAATGGACGGTAGAAGATATAGACGACCGAATTCCCCGGTCATATCCAACGATCAGGATTACGGCTCAAGCATGGCTCGAATGGATTCCTCCCCTCGGCCAGCCTTCAGCCCAAAGTTTCTCCCACTCCTTCCAATTCCCGCGCGCAGCCCTAGTCCTAGTCGAATCCCGCAATATCGGGGATCAGGCAACGCAGGATCGCACATGAAACCTCTTAGCTTGGTACCTGAACGGCCCGACGAATCAGATCCATCAGCGACGCCGACTCCGCCGCCAGAGCTTAACGACGATCATTCCGTGGCTGTTTGGGGTCTTCAGATTGCCGGACGTATCCGGCAGCTTCGGAACGCGGCTCGGGGCCTGATTCCGAAGCTGTACAGGCTGTCTAGGCTCGTTGACCTGGGTCCTCAGGACTCTCCCAAACCGCAGGACCAGGTTTGGAAATCGGGGATCGTGCCGGAATTTCCGAAGCTGTGCACGCACCTGTGGAGGAAGTTTCCCGAACACCCACGGAACCTGCAACTTGACAAGGTGGACCGAACTGCTCTCGAGGTGTTCGCCAGCTTCGGCTCGCACTTCCAAGCCTCCCTGCAGCCCTGGTACGAGGTACGGACCGAACCACAAGGTACAGTTGGTGCGTGGGTGCTCTGATGCCCAGTTGTTTTGCTGGTCTATGGCTGCGGATGCGCTGATAAGGCTGGTTACATACCTCTTCAGATGACACCATCCCATATTACTCTTTCTTCTCTGCTCGCCCGGTTTTGCAGGTGCTGGTGGACCTGGCTCTCTTCAGGGAACACGCCCTCGTTCTGCTCAACGATCTTGCCACCAGCATTGTCACACTTTCTGTAAGAACAAACCATGGCCTTTGGAGTGTTTGGGCCTGGTTTGAACCATTTGGGCTTCACTGGTGTATGCCTCTTGTTTGGGCTTCCTCAAGATTTGGTTTCCTGTATTCCTCATTCCCTTCTCTTCCTCCGTCACTCTTGTGCCGGGGTTGCATTCGACCAAGTTGGTGGCTCCACTAATGAATGAACCCGCTTGTGCTTCGCTCCTTTATGGTTCTTTCTGGGTGACTCAAAACTCGCCCCTCCTGTGTTTGGTTCCGTCCCTTTCAGCCAATGGTGAACCCGCTCGTGCTTCGCTCCTTCATGGGCCTTTTCTCCGATTTCGTGCGAGTTAATATCCTCTCGTTAAGGGTGAGGTGGAATCCTAGTTAATCTCCCTTTTCCACGAATAAGGGTCTATTTGCGAGTTGATTTTTTCCCACTAGAAGTTTGTAAGCTCATGCCCTCTCACACTGGGTATGTTACCGTAATAATCTCCTCTTCCGTGGTTTTACGTGTTTTTATGTGTGGTGATCAGGCAGGGAAGAAAATGATAGTGCAGGTGCACGCACTGACAGTGCACTATACCACCAACGGCCAAGTGCCAGAGAGCTACGACAGGTACGGCAATCCCAAGGTATGGCAATCCCAAGGTGTGGCAATCCCAAGGTATGGCGATCCCAAGGTGTGGCAATCCCAAGGTGTGGCAATCCCAAGGTGTGGCAATCCCAAGGTGTGGCAATCCCAAGGTATGGCAATCCTAAGGTACGGCGAATTCAAGGCTTGGCAATCTCGAAACACAGCAATCGCAAGTTCTGCATTGCATGTGACACCTCACCAGAGCATGTGTGATGAGTCGATTTTTGAGTCGACTCAAAAAAATTTCTGCATTGCATGTGACACCTCACCAGAGCATGTACCACCACGCTTCCTCCTCACTTCCTCCACCTCACTTCCCCCAGGGTGCTGCAGTACGTGCAGGCGTACGATTCCCCCATGCTGGGCCTGCAGGAGGTCCTCATGGCTGCTGCTGTGTGTGTTGCTGTGATGTGAAACACCCACTCCGTTCCACTCGGCCCCCTTTCCCCTCCCACTATCTCCCCCTCTACACCCCTTCCCAGGGTGCTGCAGTACGTGCAGGCATACGTCTCCCCCTATGCTGGGCGTCCAGGAGGATCTCAGAGTTGAGTGTGCGCATATCACTCTTCCCTCCCGCCTCCCTCCTCCGTTTCCACCCCACCCTCCCTCCCCCCAGGGTACTGCAGTACGTGCAGGCATACGACTCCCCTATGCTGGGCGTTCAGGAGGATCTCAGGACTGTGTGAGCACACACCGTAATTCCCTCCCACCTCCTCCCCTCCGTCCCACGTTCCTTCCCCTCCCCCCAGGGTGCTGCAGTACGTGCAGGCATACGACTCCCCTATGCTGGGCCTCCAGGAGGATCTCAGGACTGTTGCCCCCCGGATCTCTAAGGTCAGCTGGTCGTATATCAGTCATCTGCCATTCCATATCGTGCAAGTCGCCTATACCGTGTGTGTGCTCAATTTCGGGCACCAATGCAAAAAAGCAGAAACCTGATAGGTAATCTGCTCTCGCTCCCTGTCTTATTCTCACTCCTTGTCCTGTCCCTTCTGCTGCTCCTTTTGAGGCGCCTCACAAGCCTCACAAGCCTCTCAATCTGCCCATCCCCATCTCCCCTCCGCTTTCCCTCCTTAGGCTGTGGACGTCATTGCTCCCATCATTCTCGCATGGGAAGACACTCAGAAGCTTCGCACAGACGTGTTTGTGAAGCCGTTCACATCGTGGCCTGATGTGGCATCCGCTCCCCCGCCCTGGGACCTCATGGTATGGTGGGTCGTATGTGCTTTAGGCGCCTCTTAGAGAGTGGGCGGACAGGGAGGCAAACAGCAAGTGGGCGATCTTGCTCCTCCTCATATGCTCATAGCATGTGAGACCGTGAAAGGCTTTGTTCGTGTGTTTCACTTCCTGCCTAACTCACAACCCCTGCAACCCCACTCCAACGTTCCTCTCAGAGCGAGCAGCTGGTGAGCGAGCGTGGAGGGGTACAGTGAGTGGGCGCTGTTCGCCCTGCTCATATGCCCCGTAGTGGGAATGGTACTTTTGAGAATTCTCAAAAAGGAAAAGTAAAATTCTTTTGAGAATTCTCAAAAAGTGAAAGTAAAATTCTTTTGAGAATTCTCAAAAGGGGGCGCTGTTCGCCCTGCTCATATGCCCTGCTCATATGCCCTGCTCATATGCCCCGTGGTGGGAAGGGTTCGATTGTGTGCTGCTCTCTTCCCCCAACCCTTCACCCCACCCCCCCTCCATCCCCCCTTAGAGCGAGGAGCTGGTGAGCTTGGAGGTGTACAGCGAGTGGCGCTCTTCTCCCTCCTCACATGCCCTGTGGAGAGTGTGTTGTGTTATGAAAGGCTTACTTTTCACTCATTGATCCACAACCACTCACCACCTGCGGCCTGCCACCCGCGTCCCTACCCTCCCCCCTCAGAGCGAGCAGCTGGTGAGCATGGAGGCGTACAGTGAGTGGGCGCTGTTCGCCCTCCTCACATGCCCTGTGGAGATTGTAAAAGGCACACGTGACGCTGCTGCTCTTATCCAGGTGAGATGCGATGCAATGCGATGGGATGCGATGATGTGGGACATAGTCAGATCAGATGCGTATGGATGCACGCATGCTCATCCCTTCACCATGTGCGCATGTAGAGCAGGGGTGCAGCAGTGGGCCATGGGGGGTGCAGATGGGGAAGGGTGTTTTGAGTCGACTCAATACACGACTCAATGCACGACTCAATGCACGACTCAATGCACGCATGCTCATCCCTTCACCATGTGCGCAGCATGTAGAGGTGCAGCAGTGGGCCATGGGGAGGAAAAAGGGCAGCGCAATCACACTTCCCTTTGCATCCCTTCCATCTTTCTCCTTTTCCCCTTCTCTCCCTCCCTTACAGACTCTCCTCCACACGAGGGCCATCGTGCCTCTTTTCAGAGACGAGGTGCTGTGTGTGCATGCCGAGGTGCAGCAGTGGGCGGTGGGGCGCCTGGGGGAGGGGAAGAAAGCGGCCAAGGCAGCAGCGAGGCACAGAGCGCAGGGAGCACAGGAGGAGTATCAGCGCCTGAGGGAGTGCTGCCGACTGCTAGGGTGAGTTGTGCCGAGTGGTGGGGTGAGTGCTGTTTGGGCTATGCGTCTGCTGCTAGGTGGCTTTTGAGGCAGCAGCGAGGCACAGAGCGCAGAGAGCAGAGGAGGAGCATCAGCGACTGAGGGAGTGCTGCCGACTGATAGGGTGAGTGCTATAGACTTATAGGTGAGTTGTGCCTACTTCAGAATTTTCTCAAATTTGGTGAGGTTGGTTGACAGGGTCGTTCTTCAATGTGTGCATGTGTGTGCATGTGTGTGTATGTGCCATATGCCCCTTTTCTCTCTCCCTTGACCAACAGTGATCTAGCCAGTGCTAGTGGCATGCATGCCAGTCTGCAACGAGGTGACTTTTGAGTCGACTCAAAAGTCAGTGATCTAGCCAGTGCTAGTGGCATGCACCCCTGTCTGCAACGAATGGCAGACACTCACAGGAGGAGGCGCTTCCTGCTGGGCCACGAGGGCCGGCGCCTGCTGCTGAGGCTGTGTGATCAACCCACACCCCCTATGTTTCTACTCCCTCTCCTCTGCCCCTTTTGATCATCAGGGACCTAGTCAGTGGCACTGGGTGATAAGTCGAATTTTGAGTCGACTCAAAAATCCACCCCCTATGTCTCTACTCCCTCTGCTCTGCCACTCTTGATCATCAGGGACCTAGTCAGTGGCAATGGCATGCACGCGTGTCTGCAGAGAATGGCAGACGCGCACAGGAGGAGGCGTTTCCTGCTGGGCCACGAGGGCAGGCGCCTGCTGCTGAGGCTGGCGGACGAGCCCTCCCTGCTGCCACCCATGCTGCAGCTGGTGCTGGCGGTGCTGGCTCTGCTGCGAGCTGAGGTGCACTGGGCCATACTGCACACCTCCTGCCTCGCCCAGTCCGCTCCCGTCACGGTAATCCAGGGGTTCTCTTTCTCTCTGCGCTGCCCTCTTGAGGGCCCTAAAGTGCGCCTCTCTCGCTCTCTCTTTGCTGCTGAGGTTGGCGTATGAGCCCTCGGTGCTGGCGCCTACATTACAGCTGCTGCCAGCCGTGCTGGGCCTGACCACATGCTTCATCTCGCAGACTCACACCCTGCCACACCCTGCCAATCCCGCCACACCCTGCCACAACCTCTCGCCCTCCCTGCAGGGCCAGAGGCAGACTCAGTGGCAGTGCTGATCGACACCATGTTCCGCCTCGTCTCGCTCATCCAGACCCACATGCATTCTCTCACACCCTGCCACACCCTGCCACACCCCTCCACACCCCGCCACACCCTGCCTCCCGCCCTCCCTGCAGGGACCAGAGGCAGACTCGGTGGCAGTGCTGATCGACACCATGTTCCGCCTCGTGTCTCTCATCCAGACCCACATGCTTGGTACGTGCTGCTGCTGCTGCTGGGATGGCTGTTAGAGTCGACTGATACAGTGTCACTTCAGTGCTGATCGACACCATGTTCCGCCTCGTCTCGCTCATCCAGACCCACATGCTCGGTACGTGGTTCTGCTGCTGCTGCTGCTGCTGCTGGGATGGCTGTGATTCGGGTTGTCCTGTTCCCAGGGCTTTGCTGGAGTCAGGACTCATTATAATTATCGAGCATCGGTTGCTACATCGGTTGCATGGGACGTGTTGGTGGGGCTGACACCTCACCATTGCATGGGACGTGTTGGTGGGGCTGACACCTCACCATTGCATGGGACGTGTTGGTGGGGCTGACACCTCACCATTGCATGGGACGTGTTGGTGGGGCTGACACCTCACCATTGCATGGGACGTGTTGGTGTGGATGACACCTCACCATTGCATGGGACGTGTTGGTGTGGATGACACCTCACCATTGCATGGGACGTGTTGGTGGGGCTGACACCTCACCATTGCATGGGACGTGTTGGTGTGGATGACACCTCACCATTGCATGGGACGTGTTGGTGGGGCTGACACCTCACCATTGCATGGGACGTGTTGGTGGGGCTGACACCTCACCATTGCATGGGACGTGTTGGTGGGGCTGACACCTCACCATTGCATGGGACGTGTTGGTGTGGATGACACCTCACCATTGCATGGGACGTGTTGGTGGGGTTGACACCTCACCATTGCATGGGACGTGTTGGTGGGGCTGACACCTCACCATTGCATGGGACGTGTTGGTGTGGATGACACCTCACCATTGCATGGGACGTGTTGGTGTGGCTGACACCTCACCATTGCATGGGACGTGTTGGTGTGGATGACACCTCACCATTGCATGGGACGTGTTGGTGGGGCTGACACCTCACCATTGCATGGGACGTGTTGGTGTGGATGACACCTCACCATTGCATGGGACGTGTTGGTGTGGCTGACACCTCACCATTGCATGGGACGTGTTGGTGGGGCTGACACCTCACCATTGCATGGGACGTGTTGGTGGGGCTGACACCCCACCATTGCATGGGACGTGTTGGTGTGGCTGACACCTCACCATTGCATCCTTCCTTCTCTCAACCTTCCTCCCTTCCCGCATTCTCCAGCCGTCCAGGCGCATGCATCGTGGCAGGTGCAGTGGGGGGCGAGGCGGGTGAGGGAACACCTGAGTGAACTGAATACCCCCGCCCCCTTTTCCCTGCCCCCTTTTCCCCGCCCCCTTTTCCCCGCCCCTTTATTTTGTTCCCCCATTCTCCAGCCGTCCAGGCGCATGCATCGTGGCAGGTGCAGTGGGGGGCGAGGCGTGTCAAAGAGCTGATCGCGCTGCCAGCCGTGCGCCAGCTGGCGATGGGCGCCCAGCTGGAGGCCTTCTTCCGTGACACGTCAGCGTCCATGCTGGCAGCCGCCCGGTTCCTGTGCGACGCTGACGTGGCATGCGCTGGCGGTGGGAATGGCAGTGGCGGAGGGAGCAGCATGGAGTACGAAGAACGAATGCAGATGGTAAGATATGAAGAAGGGTGCTCACCCCTTGCCTGTGAGAATTCTCAAAAGATTTGAAGGGTGCTCACACTTTGCCTGTCTGTCTGAGCTTGTGTATGTGTGTCGAAGAAAGGTAGTTGACTTTTGAGTCGACTCGACTTTAAGTCGACTTTTGAGTCGACTCAAAAGTAAGGTATGAAGGGTGCTCACCCTTTGCCTGTCTGAGCTTGTGTATGTGTGTGGAAGGAAGGTACATTCAGGCGCATCTAAGCCTCAGCGACGTAATAAAAACGAGTTTTTGAGACGTCTCAAAAGCTCACCTGTTGCCTGTCTAAACCTGTGTGTGTGTGTGGAGGAAAGGGACATTCAGGCGCATCTAAGCCTGTGTGTGTGTGGAGGAAAGGGACATTCAGGCGCATCTAAGCCTGTGTGTGTGTGGAGGAAAGGGACATTCAGGCGCATCTAAGCCTGTGTGTGTGTGGAGGAAAGGGACATTCAGGGGCAACTAAGCCTGTGTGTGTGTGGAGGAAAGGGACATTCAGGGGCAACTAAGCCTCAGCCCCACTTTTTTCTTTCCATCCCAGCACGCCCTCGCATCGGACCAGCTGGCATGGCACAGCATGAGGAGCGAGTGGATGCAGCTGCAGCCGCTGCTCTTTCCCTGTCGTTCCTAATTGACACTCCGCTCCTCTGTTCACTCCACTGCCCTCTCTTCTCTTCCTTAGCACGCGCTGGCATGCGGCCAGCTGGCGTGGCACAGCATGAGGAGCGAGTGGATGCAGCTGCAGCTGCTTACTTACCCTGCGTTTGTCCCCTGTCTCTGGCTCATCTTTTCTTTCCCTCCCAGCACGCCCTCGCATCGGACCAGCTGGCATGGCACAGCATGAGGAGCGAGTGGATACAGCTGCAGCTGCTGCTCTCATCGCCATACACCACGGTGTCAGCTCGAGTGCTGCATCTGGTGTCGGGGGGGGATGATGGGCCGACTAGTATCGTCACCGAATGCAACCGCCTCTACACATGGTGCAGGTGTGTTGCTGTCCAAGTCAAGGTGTTCTGCACTCCTCGCCCTTCATCTTGCTGTTAGGCTCAGGTACGTTATGACCTCTCGTTGATTAAGCTCCCTCAAAATATACACACACCGCTCTCCACCTCTCAGCATCTCATTTCCCTCCCATCCCACCACTGTCAGGTGCATTGATCAGCTACCAGAGGTAGTGGACGAGCAAGCCTCCTTGCACCTCATGTGCTATTATCGACCACAGATGACCCAGGTACCCACTCACGCTGAGCTATCCAATTCCTTTTACTCTCGGATCTTCTGAAAGAGTCGGAAACCTTGAAACTGGTTGATTTTCTCTCCCTTTCGCTTCATCTACACATCACCCTGACCATCGTGTTTCTCACCTGGCCCGATTGCCTGCCCCTCAGGTGTTTCGCCAGGTGCTTTTCTCCCCGCACGGCACGCCATCGCATGCCATAGGATGGCTCATGGTGGCTCAAGCTTTCCTGCACAACCTGCCGCACTCCCTTCCAGACGAGGTGAAACGAAATGAAACCCCTCTTTCTTTCTTCCCGTGAGGCGCCTAAAAAATCTTTCATGGCTCTTGGTCGCTCTAGGCTCTTGGTCGCTCTAGGCTGATGTTTTCTGGCACAAACCGCTTTTCGCTCTTTCTCTTTCCCAATCGGATCATTGAGAGCACCGTGGCTCCTTCCTCTTCCCCACCGCCCTTTTCCCTGCTGTCTCCCATCAGCGCCCCACTCCGCTCCCAGCAGCAGTGCAGTTCGCTGACTCGCTGCTCCATGCCATCATGGGGGGAGTGGACTCGCTTCTCTCTGCCATGCCCTGTCTCTTATCTCGTTCCCTCATCTTTCTCCCCCTCCCTGCTGCCCACAGCGCCCCACCCTCCTGCCAACAGCAGTGCAGTTCGCCGACTCGCTGCTCCATGCCATCATGGGGGGAGTGGACTCGCTTCTCTCAGCGCTACAGTCGGACCAGGGCCTCACTGGGCTACACATGAAGGTGAGTCCCATGTGTGCTCCTTCTGTCCACGTGTGCCCACATGTCCTCCACGTGTGCCCACACGTCCTCCACGTGTGCCCACATGTCCTCCACGTGTGCCCACATGTCCTCCACGTGTGCCCACATGTCCTCGTTATGTTCCTCCCGTGTGTCACATGTGTGTACGCCCAAAGCATCATTCTTTCTGCCCTCCACATTTCCCCCATGTTTCCCGCTGATGATCTCCAGACGCTACCAGCAGCAGCGGCAGTGCTTCCAGCAACCGCCACTCAAGGCACATCCCTTTTGAGAATTCTCAAAAGTGATTCCACTCAAGGCACATCCCTTTTGAGAATTCTCAAAAGTGATTCCACTCAAGGCACATCCCTTTTGAGAATTTTCAAAAGTGATTCCACTCAAGGCACATCCCTTTTGAGAATTCTCAAAAGTGATTCCACTCAAGGCACATCCCTTTTGAGAATTTTCAAAAGTGATTCCACTCAAGGCACATCCCTTTTGAGAATTCTCAAAAGTGATTCCACTCAAGGCACATCCCTTCTGAGAATTCTCAAAAGTGATTCCACTCAAGGCACATCCCTTCTGAGAATTCTCAAAAGTGATTCCACTCAAGGCACATCCCTTTTGAGAATTCTCAAAAGTGATTCCACTCAAGGCACATCCCTTTTGAGAAATTTCAAAAGTGATTCCACTCAAGGCACATCCCTTTTGAGAATCCTCAAAAGTGATTCCACTCAAGGCACATCCCTTCTGAGAATTCTCAAAAGTGATTCCACTCAAGGCACATCCCTTTTGAGAATTCTCAAAAGTGATTCCACTCAAGGCACATCCCTTTTGAGAATTCTCAAAAGTGATTCCACTCAAGGCACATCCCTTTTGAGAATTCTCAAGGCAGTGCTTCTAGCAACCGCCACTCAAGGCACATCCGCAGGTCACCACCAGTCGCTCACTCATCCCTCTGCAGACCAACAGCAGCGGCACCTCACGTATCCCCGTTGTTTCCCATGTGCTCCCCAAATGCAGACGCTACCAGCAGCTGCAGCAATCCTACTAGCGACCACCACTCAAGGGACATCCGCTCACCAGCAGTCACTCACACATCCCTCTGCAGACCAACAGCACCAGCTGCTGCTGCAGCTGCTCCCAGGGAGTGAGAGCCAGCCGCACAACTGCGCACACATTGCCAGGTAAGTTCCTGTGCTTCCATACACTGATGGCGTGAGGTGATGTGTGCAGGGTGTTTTTTGAGAATTCTCGGATCTTACTTCTTCTGTCTCTCTCAAAAACACCCTGAGAATTCTTTCTGAGAATTCTCAAAAACACCCTGCAGCTAGATCACCTCCTCTTTCTCTGAGTTTACTTCTTCTGTCTCTCTCCATCCACTCCACGCCCTCTCCACCGTTACCTTATCCTCCCCTCCCTACCCCACCAGCATCCAAACTCATATCGGAATAGCTGCAAATCCTGAAGAAAACGCTTAAGCAACTGTAAGGAACGAAACTGCCTTCCACCTTTACCTCTCCACCGTTACCTTATCCTCCCCTCCCTACCCTACCAGCATAAGCGCATCACTGCACAAGCTAGTGGGGCTCGTGACAGCCATTGACGGCCTGCCACCTGTCAGAGTCGCCGACCATGCTTTCGTGCCCCGAGAGGTAACTTCTAAGCAATATCATTCTCGAAAGTAGATTTCACCCCACCATTCTCGAAAGTAGATTAGATTTCACCCCACCATTCTCGAAAGTAGATTAGATTTCACCCCACCATTCTCGAAAGTAGATTAGATTTCACCCCACCATTCTCGAAAGTAGATTAGATTTCACCCCACCATTCTCGAAAGTAGATTAGATTTCACCCCACCATTCTCGAAAGTAGATTAGATTTCACCCCACCATTCTCGAAAGTAGATTAGATTTCACCCCACCATTCTCGAAAGTAGATTAGATTTCACCCCACCATTCTCGAAAGTAGATTAGATTTCACCCCACCATTCTCGAAAGTAGATTAGATTTCACCCCACCATTCTCGAAAGTAGATTAGATTTCACCCCACCATTCTCGAAAGTAGATTAGATTTCACCCCACCATTCTCGAAAGTAGATTAGATTTCACCCCACCATTCTCGAAAGTAGATTAGATTTCACCCCACCATTCTCGAAAGTAGATTAGATTTCACCCCACCATTCTCGAAAGTAGATTAGATTTCACCCCACCATTCTCGAAAGTAGATTAGATTTCACCCCACCATTCTCGAAAGTAGATTAGATTTCACCCCACCATTCTCGAAAGTAGATTAGATTTCACCCCACCATTCTCGAAAGTAGATTAGATTTCACCCCACCATTCTCGAAAGTAGATTAGATTTCACCCCACCATTCTCGAAAGTAGATTAGATTTCACCCCACCATTCTCGAAAGTAGATTAGATTTCACCCCACCATTCTCGAAAGTAGATTAGATTTCACCCCACCATTCTCGAAAGTAGATTAGATTTCACCCCACCATTCTCGAAAGTAGATTAGATTTCACCCCACCATTCTCTCCGCCATTCTCCCCAAGCCCACCTGCAGCAGCCCTCCGCCTTAGATTTCCAAGCAGTCCCATCCCCTGTCCCCTGTCCCCTGTCCCCTGTCCCCTCTCTCCTACCCTCTGTCCCTGTCCCCGCTCCGCCACCCCCTACCACCCCACCCCAACAGTACCTGCGGGAGCGCCTCACCCGCCACTTACACCGCCGCCTGCGCTCTGCCATTCTTCCCAACGGCCACCTGCAGCGCCCCTCTGCCTTGGAATTTCAAGTAACTCTCCATCCCCATTTGCTGTCCCCCTACCCCCTGTTTCATGTTCGCGATCCCCTATACCGGACCCCCAACAGTACCTGAGAGAGCGTCTCACCTGCCACTTGCGCCACCGCCTGCGCTCCGCCATTCTCCCCAACGGCCACCTGCAGCGCCCCTCCGCCTTCGAGTTCTAAGCAGTCCCATCCTCTGTCCCCTGTCCCCTGTCCCCTGTCCCCTGTCCCCTGTCCCCTACCCTCCGTTCCTGATCCCTCTCCCATACCCTCTCCACCCCAACAGTTCCTGCGGGAGCGTCTCACCTGCCACTTGCGCCACCTGCAGCGCCCCTCCGCATTCGAGTCCTGCACAATCTCTGACCTTTCCATCCTTGTCCCTTGTCCCCTTTTCCCTGTCCCCTCTATCCCTATCTACTTTCCACTACCCCCTCCCTCTCCCCTTCCGCCTCCCTCTCCGCTTCTGCCTCCCTTTCCCTTACAACCCCATCCCATCAACAGTACCTGTGGGAGCGCCTCACCCGCCACTTACGCCACCGCCTGCGCTCCGCCATTCTTCCCAACGGCCACCTGCAGCGCCCCTCCGCCTTCGAGTCCTCCCTCACGCGCTTCCTCCTCCTCCTCCTGCTCCTGCAGCAGCACTGCTCCCTCGACCTCTCTCGAACCATCCGGGAGGTTCTTCTGGGGGAGGCGTTTCCTAGGAGGGGCGGGGGGAGGGGGGAGGAGATGGAGGAAGGGGAAAGGGAGAGAGCAGGGAGGGAGGAGGGGCATGAGGAGGTGTATGAAGAGCAGGTTGTGGGGGGGTGTAGGGACTTGCACCCGCTGTATCGGCCTGATTGGGAGAGGGAGAAGATTGGGGGGATGGGGAGGGGAGGTGAGGGAAGAGGGAGAAAGGGAGAGGGAGGTGTGGGAGTGGGAGGGGGAGGGGGAGGACTGTGGAATGGGGAAGGGGGGAGAAAGGGTGGGAAGGAGAGGGGAGCGGAGGAGAGTGGAGGGGTGGAGAGAATAGGGGAAGAGAGGGGATGGGAGGAGAGAGGAGGGGAGAGAGGAGGGGAGAGAGGAGGGGTGCATGGCAAGGCAGTGTCAAGCTCACTGGATTCTCGGCTGAGGAAGAGTGGCGGGTGGAAGGGACGATGGACAGTAGGGTCCAAACAAGGCAAGGGCATGGGGATCGGTATGGGATCGGACATGGGAACAGGTATGGGAACAGGTATGGGAACAGGTATGGGAACAGGTATGGTAACAGGTTTGGAGGAGGGTTGCATAGGAGAGGAGGGTGTAGAAGTGAGAGATGGTGGGAGTGGAGTGATAGGAGGACAAGGGGACGCTTCTCAGCAAGTGCAGGAGGAAGGAAGAGAGGGTGGGTTTGGATGGAATGAAGATGGGGCTGTTGGTGGTGGTGGTGATGATGGTGGTGGTGAGAGCTTTGATGGGCCGAGTGCTGCTGTGATTATAGCGCGATGGTACGTTGACAATGTGGTGTGTGACTGTAACGATGCCGGGGTGCTGTTCTCCCCGTTTGATGCCACGTTTAGAAGCACAGGCAGCGGGGGGGAAGTAGCATCATTATCAGCAGCAGGCGTTGCAGCAGGAGGAACAGCAGAAGGGGTAGGCGCCAGCAGCAGCAGTCCAGTCAAAGTTGGAACAGGAATTCTCCCACCTGGTCATCTAACGCCCCCTGTGGCCTCCTCTCCTGCACTCGTCCCAGGAGCAGCAGCAGCAGCAGGCACGTTCAGCCCCCTCCTGCCCTTCCCCAGCCCCAGTCCTTCTCACACCACTCCTCCCACTTCCTCCTCCATCTCCTCCTCCACTCCCTCCTCCTCTGCCTCCACCTTTCCCTCCTCCTCTGCTGCTTCTCCGTTCACTACAGCCTCCCCTCAGACTGCTGCCACTGTGTCTTCGATCCTTGCCTCCTCCCCCATCTCCCCGATTCTCGCCTCACCCAATTCAGTGCCCCCTGGTGCGGCATCTGCTGCTGCATCAGGAGTAGCAGGAGGTGCAGCAGGAGTAGGGGGAGCGGGGGGCAAGTCAGAGCTGGGGGCTCG
Source organism: Closterium sp. Yama58-4 (assembly GCA_947470075.1). Taxonomy (NCBI): domain Eukaryota; kingdom Viridiplantae; phylum Streptophyta; class Zygnematophyceae; order Desmidiales; family Closteriaceae; genus Closterium; species Closterium sp. Yama58-4. Next base: position 922,776 of record CANIUD010000686.1, on the reverse strand, counting down.
ACCGGTGATTGCTGAGCTGGTGGCGGATGGTGCTGAGCTGGCAGCGTTTGTGAGGCTGTTTGGATTCTACGGAGCGGATGAGCTGGCAGGGCGGGTGGTGCGGCCCGTGCTGCTGCGCCTGCTCAGTCGCCTGGAGGCCATTCTGAGAGCGAATCGAGATTCCCTTATGATGCTCGCTTCTAAAATGCACCTCTCTCCTCCCTTGCAAGTGAGTTTTGTTTGGGTTTTTTCAAAACTCCTTTCAGTTGCATTCAAGCCATTCTACGAGGCGGATGAGCTGGCGACGTTGGTGTTGCTTTTGGGTCTGAGAGCGAACCGAGATTCCCTCATGATGCTCGCTTCTAAAATGCACCTCTCTCCTCCCTTGCAGGTACCATCAGCTGCGGCTGCTGCCGCTGCCGCTGCCGCTAGTGCTGCCGGTGCTACTGATTCTTCTGCTGATCCTGCTGGTACCACACCTGGCCCTGGAACAACGGATACAATCACACCTGATACAAGCACATCTGGTACAGGCACAGCTGGAGCAGGCAAAGCCGCTACAGGCCCATCTGCTGCAAGCAAACCTGGTACAAGCACAGGCACAGGCAGCGCCACCCGCACGCAGCAGCCAGAGGAGCAGCAGCGGCAGCAGCAGCAGCAGCCATAGCAGCGCCAGCAGAGGAAGCTCTCTCCCTCTGCATCCAGATCGGCCACTGCCTCTCCTTCCTCCACGTCCTCTCCTCCGCCTGCTCCTCCACTCTCCACGACCATATCCCCCTCGTGCTGTCTGTTCTCCGAGATACAGCCTCCCACCTCCCTCCCTCTTGTCCCGAGAGTGTGGCGGTAGGGCAGTTGAGGAGGGTTGCTGCTAGGTGCGGGGTGGGAGGCGGGGCAGCGGGGGCAGCGGCGGTTGCAGCGGGAGGGGCGGTGGTTGCGAGTGGGATGGGGGGCGCGGGGGGGATGGCAGGGGTCGGGGGAGGGGGAGGGGAGGAGGAGGTGGGCGGAGGGGGAGGAGGGGCGGATGGGACATTTGCAGAGGTGCTTGATTTGCTGATGGAGATAGGAGGAGTGGGGGACGGAGCTTGGGCCATGCTTCCGTTTCTGTTTGCAATCATGCTGGGTGGGGAGTCTTGGGAAACCTGTGTGTACCTCCCGGAAATACAGGGGTTTTCGGATAATGCCAACTGTTTGATTCGGGCGATACACGTGCTTTTGGTCGGGTGTGAGCGGGCGGGGGCAGAGAGGCGGGAGTTGAAGCGTGAGCTGCTAGCACAGCAGCGGATCATGAGAGGATCAAATCGCAACTCGGAGGATTACGCTGATGACGACGAGCCGACCGATCTGGTCCGGCTGGCAGGCAGCGTGGCCGGCATGATGCGGACGTTTGTGCAGCACGCGGCGAGTTTCGTCCTGAATTTCTGGGATAAGGGCCCGCGGGGAGCATGGGCCTCTAGAGTGATATTCTTGGACCAGCTCTGCCTCTTCTCCCCCCATCTCCTTCGCTCTGTGTTGGAGAAATACCTCCCTTACACACTCATCCGGGCTGCTTATGACGCGTACCACAACTACCCTCCTCTTCCTCTCTCGCTCCCGCTCCCTCTCGCTCCGCTACCTCCGCCTCAACGCTATTCTTCTCCTTGCGCAGCCACAGTTCCTGCTGCTTCTCCCATGGGAGCAGGCGATGGGAGGACCCCATTCTCCTCCCTCCCCGCCTCCTCTCCCCTCTTTCCTCTCCACGTTCGTCCCTCGGGCCCTTTTGCTGCAAGAAAGGTTCGAGACATAATCCAACCCCCATCTCCACCATCCCCACCAAGTCCCCCATCCCCCCCTCCCTTCTCTCCTTCTGCTCTCACCTTACCTACCGCTTTGCCGAACGAAGCGCAGCTGTCAGTTACAAGCCAGGAATTGCCGCCCAGCTCCGATCCCCAACAGTCACATCTGTCGCAGTCACAGCAGCTGCGGTCACAGCTGCAGCTGCAGCTGAGAGCAGCAGAGGGCAGCAGCAGCGGAAAGTTCTTATCAGAAGGGGAGCAGTTAGAGCAGCAGAGACCCGCATATGCATCGTCCTCTCTGCTGGAAATGGCGCAGAGCTTCGAAACCCCCCAGCAAAACGCTTCTGCAGCCGCCGCTGGTGGGCGTGGGGGCCATGGGGGCCGTGGGGGTCGAACTCCCACTGCCGCTGCTGCAGCTGCTGCAGCCGCCGCTGCTTCTGCCGTTTCCTTTGGCTATGCTGCTGGTGGTTCTGGTATTGAGGGCGAATACTCGGGTGAATATTCAGGTGAATTCTCAGGTGAGGCTGGGTCTCCGAGCCACGCCCCTGCCATGCGCTGCCTGCCCTCCACGCCTCAGTCCCTGGCGAGGAAGCATGGCTTCTCCCACCCCTCCCAGCACCAGCAGCCGCAGCAGCAGCAGCAGCAGCAGCAGCAGCACAGCAAGGCACACTCTCCCTCTGTCTCATCTCAGGGATACCGGTCTGGTCAGCTGTTTAGTCACACAGGGGCAGAAACAGGAGCAGCGGGAGGAGGAGGGGGAGCAGCAGGAGGGGGAGGAGCAGCAGCAAGACCAGCACCCGCATCGCCAGCAGTGGTGGCGGCAGCAGCTGCTGCTGCAGCATCCGTTTCCCTCCCTCCTGGCCTCGCCGCTGCTGCTCCGCTCACTCTCCCTGCTGCTGCTGCCCACGACCCCCTACCTCTTGCTTCTTCCGCTTCCTCCTCCTCCTCGTCCTCTGCGTATCGTGCCCCCCCTTCCTCTGCATGGATGCATATGAAGGGCAAACCCAAGGCGAAGTCAGGGCAACTGGTGTATGGGATCGCGGGGAAGATGGGGAGAGCAGGAGCGGGAGGAGGAGGGGGAGGGGGAGTGGGAACAGGAGGAGGCATGGGTAAGGGAATGGGGATGGGGATGGGGATGGGGATGGGAGGAGGTGGTGGTGGTATGCGCGGAGGAGTGGGCGGAGGAGTGGGAGGGGGAGGGGGAGGGGGAGGGGGAGGGGAAGGGGGAGTGGGGAGAGGAATGGGAGGGGGGAGAAGAAGCACTACACCAACGAGGAGGCAGGCTCGATCTGGGCCGTTGATTTCGGGAGCATCACACGAGCAGATGGACGTTGGAGATGCTGCGTTGGATATGGTCAGGACCGCATCTGCTCACCCCCGTGGGACCGCTGCCGCTGCTGGTGGTGGCACTGCTGGTGCTTCTTCTTCTTCTACTCCTGCTGCTGCTGGTGCTGGTGCTGGTGCTGGTGCTGGTGGTGACGCTGCTGATGCTGCAGCTGGCAGCGCAGGTGACGCAGATGGTGATTGGGAGTACGGTGCAGATGGGTTCGACCAGTTTGGAGACGGCGATGACTTCTCTCCAGCAGATGTCTTTGCCGAAATAGGCCGTGCTGCTGCTGCTGGCAGTGGCAGTGGCAACGGCGGAGGGGGAGGTACCTGGGCCAGCCACAATCACGAATCAACCGATACAGGCGGAACGGGAAGAGAAGGTCTAGCTGATTCTGCAGCTGATACTGCTGCTGAAGCTGCTGCTGCCCGCCGCATGCCAGCAGCACGGATCAAAGCAGCAGTGCTATCAGCTCTGGGATTGACTGGCCTGGGGATGGGGAGGAAATCAGGAGGAAAGGAGGACCTACGACCCGCTCCTCCTGCCTTCTCCACTGGTGGTGGAGCTGCTGCTGCTGCTGCTGCTTCTTCTGCTTCTACTGATGGTGATGCTGCTTCTGCGTTTACAAGTACTAGTGGTGCTGGTGCTGCTGGTGTTGCTGGCAGCAGTGGTGCTGGTGTTGGTGTGCGCAATAGCACGGGTGGGGGCGGTTGGAGGGGGTTCAGTGGTAACCTCAACCCCTTTTCTCCCAGGAGGAGCACCATGGGGGGTCATGATTTGACAGGACAGGGTGGGGGGGTGGGAGGTGAGAGGTGGGGGGAAGGGGGTGGAGAGGCAGGGGCAGGAACCGGGGCAGGGGCAGGGGCAGGGGCAGGGGCAGGGGCAGGGGCAGGGGCAGGGGCAGGAGGAAGGGGCGGCTTTGACTGGACGAGTCTGAATGACTTGCAGCAGCAGCTTCGGCAGCAGCTGCAGCAGCACCTGGACGGCCGCCGAACCTCGCTCGGAGGTAAGGGAACAGCCTCGGCAAGTGGAGCTTTGTCGGATGCAGGCACGGTCGGTAATGCTGCTGGTATGGCTCCTGGTGCTGGTGGTGGCAGCGGTGCTGCTGCTGCTGCTGCTGCTGTTGCTGGTATTGCTAGTGCCGAAGCACAGGCACCGGAAATGAGTTCCCGAGGGCAGGCAAGTCCTGCCGTTGCAGCAGCGGCAGCAGCAGCTGCAGCAGGCCTCGTGCCCCCATCGCTCCAGTCAGCAACTAGACAAGAAGGCAGCATGGCAGCACTGCAACGCGCCAGCAGCAGCAACAGCCGCATCGGATCTGCTGCTACTGCCAGTTCCACCCACGGTGCCACCCATGGGGCAACCCAAGGAAATCATCTCCACTCCTTGGAACCGCGCAAGTATGGAGTCTCTGCTTCGGCCCCTCTGGATCCCAGGCTCGTTGCTGCTGGCGCTGCCCCTACCTTCCCCGCTCTTCCCCCAGGCTTTCCTTACCTCCCGAGTAGTTCTTCTTCCTCTGCTGCTGCTGCTCGTTCCTCCTCCCCTGCTCCCGCCGCTGCTCCTGCTCCTGGTGCTGCATCGTCCGCCCATCCCTCTGCTCCTGCTGCTGCTATATCTGCACCTCTGCGTGCCTCCGCTCCCGCTGCTGCAACAGCTCCCTCTCCTCGTGCCTCGGGTTTCCAGAGGCGGATAGACGTGGTGGGAGTGGAGAGGCTGGGGTTGCATGAGTTGGATGCCAGGGTGCTGGGGTTGAAGAGCCTCAACATCCCCAAGGGGAAGGACCGCACAGAGGATGAGGTGTTTGATGAGGAAGTTCCCGTTGTTAAGGGGGGTGGGAAGTGAAGTTACCCTAATGGTGGCCTGGTGCTGGGCTGAAGAGCCTCAATATCCCCAAGGGGAAGGACCGAACAGAGGATGAGGTGTTTGAATTAAGTTCCCGTTGTAAAGGGGGGTGGAAAGTGAATTAACCCTGTGCTGGCCTTACTAGATCGTGAGAAATGGTGGTGGGCGTGGAGAGGTTAGGGTTGCATGAGCTGGATGCCAAGGTGCTGGGGCTGAAGAGCCTTAATATCACCAAGGGGAAGAGCCTTAAAATGAGGTGTTTGACGAGGAAGTTCCCGTAGTTAAGGGGGGTGGGAAGTGAAGTTACCCTTGTGGTGGGCTTCATACAAGTAGGCGGATAGACGTGGGATGGAGAGGCTGGGGTTGCATGAGCTGGACACCAAGGTGCTTGGGCTGAAGAGGGGCCTTGACATTCCCAAGGGATTGGGTTACTTGTGGGCGGAGGGAGCAGGACTGGAGGGATTGGGGATTGTGAATGAAGCTGCATGATTGGATGCCAAGATGCTGGGGCTGAAGCGCCTGAATATCCCCAAGGGGAAGGTCCACACAGAAGCTGAGTAAGGTAGGGGGTTGTGTTGGTGGGGGATGGAGAGACTAGGGTTGTATAAGCTGAGGAGCTTGTGCTGATGGGGAGCCTCGGCTTTCTCCAAGAGATTGGGGTCGCTTGGTTGAAGAGGATGATGGTTGCTTAAAGCCCGGGGTCAGCATGGTAAAGTTTCAAGTTATGTGGATTTGAAATAGGGTGTAGGTGAGGGTGTGCGAAACCTATTTCGGTTGTGTAGCTTTGGCGAGAACAACAAACCTCCGCGAGCAATTCGACATTTCGTGCATACCAAACCTGCGATTCCCACCAAACCAAAGCGAAAAAATGGGTCGCATGAAGTGAAGAAGACAGCCAATGGGTCGCAGAAGGTTTCGCACACCTTCCCACTCATACGATGTGAGCCTGCACTGGAAGTCTTTGCGAAACTGATTCAACTCGACTGTGCTCACGGGAAATAGAACACCAGAGCAACGCACGCCTTTCTAACAACGCCACCTACTCAGACTTATGTCAGTAAAGCGATGCCGACAAAGGAAACGTTACGAGCCTCACCGCGTGTGGAGCAGAGCGCTCAACTGGTGCAGGGTACACGTTCTATAGTTGCTTCTGCGATCTATTATGGAAGGTCGAATGGAGAAGAATACCAAAAAGCAGGAGAGGAGCAAACATTAATGGGCACAAAATAGACAACAAATAGCGTAACCATTAAGAAGTAGTGTGCCAAAACCAGGAACCCAGACAAATAGCAATTGACTGACGAGAAGAGATGAAGTAGAGGGGGGGGGAGAGGGAGGGAGGGGGGTGGTAAGATAATATGTCAGATTCTTTATTGTGGAGAATGTGGAGGCTAAGAGCAAAGAATTTGTCAGATTCTTTATTGTGGAGAAAGCTAAGGCTAAGAGCGAAAGTGGACACTAGTGACGCACAAGACAAAGTGATGAAAGCAAGGAGCAAAGAATCAACGAAAAACATGAGAGTGATAGGGGGAAAGGGCAGAGACAGAAACGCGGCACTGACAGAGATGAGGGCATAGAGATGCGGGACTGAAAACGGCTGATGGTTGCAAAGCGCAGGCAAGGGCATAGGGAGGGCTTCAGAGTAGTGGCGGCTGTGGTGGTAGAAACAGTGCAGTGGTGGGCGATGCAGCGCAGTGTGGTGTGACAGCAGATGCAGCAAGGTGCAGCTGCTGCTCTCCGTGTGGAAAAGAAGGAAACAGGATCTGAACGGTAGGCAGGCAGGCAAGAAGCGGATGCTGGAGGACCAGAGAGGAGACGAGTGGAGCAGAACGGAGCGAGCTGCAATGCTGTAGGCAAGTGGGCAGCTGCAGGTTAATTTCTTTAACGACTCAAACATCAGCAGATGATGGAGAAGCAGAGCATAGTGGAGCAGAATGGAGCGAGCTGCAACGAGGAGAGTAGTGCCATTGGCAAGTGAGCAGCTGTGTGGTAGAAACTGGGTTGCAGTAGCAGTGGTGGTAGGCAGTGCGGTACACAGTGGTTGGAAGTGGTGGCAGCCAGTAGGGCAGCAGCGAGAAAATGAAGATCCATCGGCCTCAGCAGGACGGGTGTATCTGCTCCTACAGCATCTGAAATTATAACACCGTTGGCCACTACTTCAAACCCTTCTTCTGCTCCCTGCTTCACCACTTCTCCTGATCGACTCCCTCCCTGCCTCTCGCTACTACTAGCTCTCCCTGCTCCACTCCACAGCCACAGTACCTCACCCTAATCTCCTGCACAGGCTGTCCTTCCCTGCTCTCGCCCCTCGCAGCCTCTGTTGAATTCAGCTGTTTAGCTTCTACTTCTTCCCCCAATTGCTTATCACGATTTTCCACCCTGCTTCCTTCTTCCTTGTTCTCCCTTCTGCCTTCTCCCCTCCTCCCTCCTAACTCCTTCCTTCTCCTCTTCCTCTTCCTTCCCTTCCCAGCACAGCCCTACCTCCCACACCGCCCTCGCACCCTCAGTACCCCAAACATCCACACATGCCATCCCCTTTCCAATCTCCGTCCGCACCCGCCCTTCAAAGATCCCATCATGCCCCACACTGCCCTAAACCGCCACCTGCCTCCACCTGCTGCTCTCGCGTGCCTTTCAACCCATCTGTGTCCTTTCACCTCACACCTCCCATCTGTGGCCTTCTTCTCCCGCAGCTGCCCTCACACCTCCCGCCCTCCCTAATCCGCACTCCCTTTTCGCATCAGCTACTATGCGCATATCACCCCCCATACCACAACCCAACACCTCCTACATACAGTCATGCATCATCCCATCATGCATCATCCCATCGTGCATCATCCCATCATGCATCGTCCAATGCACAATCCAATCATCCAGTCAAGCATCATCCCATCAAATGCATCATCCCATCATGCATCATCCCATCACATCCATCATTATGGCAGCATTTCATTCCGCTCAATTCGAGCTGGAAGACTCTCGTACGACCTATTCGCAACATCCCTCTCATACACAACTCGTTTTTCAGATACCATTTCTAGAAAAAACCCGTTCTTTTCAACCTTTCCTCTCAACCCTCGCACTCATATGCGCCCACCTGCTCCTCTCTCACACCCATCTCCCACACCAGCTTCGCCAACTCCCCCGGCTATCATCGCAGCCTCCCACCCCCCTGTCCTGTGTCCTCTCGCGTCAGTCACGATCACTGGGCGTACATACAGCAGGCGGCAAGGCCGTATGGTGATGCAAATCGAATCATCGGATCGAGCGACGTGATGGCGCGACGGTGTGCGAAGCAGTGATGTCGAGCTCGACCAGCTTTCAGGGGATCATCGCCGAAAGGCCGTCTCGACGCGAAGCGACGGTGCGACGGCGAATTGAATGGCGAAGCTATGTGGGACGGTGCGATGGCGAATTGCATTGATGGCGAAGCTCTGTGTGACGGTGCGACGGTGGAATGGCGAAGCCTGGATCCTCGGTGCGATGGAGCGGATGGCGAAGCGCGTATGGACTCCCTACCATCGGATGCAACGACGGGAAGTTGCGACGATGACACTGGAAGCACCAACAACACCGCTGGCGCGATGACTACAACAGGGCCTCGCAAAACCGCGCCGCGGTGCACATGTCGTCGTGCCCCACCCACGGAGCAAAAGAGCCGTTCCGTTCTAATGAATCTAGACGCTGCTGCATCCGGTTTTCGCGGCCTGCGTTCTTACGTAAAACTAACCATCAAACTACTGTCTAGAGGTCTGTGCTGCTGAGCTGAAGCATTTATTATTGGAACATTATTGGCTGGGACTGTCGCGAGGTAGTTGGAACAAATCTCACGCTGTCCAGTCCGTCCACAATACTAGAGTACGGTGCAGAGAGTTTTGCCCATACAATACAACGGTTCGAAAGTGTTGATACATTTTGAATTATTTGGACAGGACTTTTTCGCCACTCGTCAGCCTCTTTCGCGAGCGTTGTGAAGCTGTCACGGTAACTCCAGTTCAGTAGTGAGCTGACTTGGTTTGCGAACCATCTGCCTTCGTCAGCCAACTCCACTTGAAATTCCTTGGGACAGAAAAGCAGAGCTCAAGGCGTTCCTAGAAGAAAGCTTCACAACTAAAATCGACACGACGACTGGGTTGCACAACCAGCCAGCTCCCGAAATGTAGCGGTTCCTGATTAGCGGAGCACCAATCAGGAATTTGTATCCGTACACGCCCTTCTAGTCTAGATTCAGCCTCATAGCCCAGCCGTGTCACCTTAGCTCTCGTCCAGCACGAAATCCAGTCGGTTGGGTCCACATTTCACTTCAAATCTGTCAGTTTCGTCATAGCTCGGAACGGGACCTAGGGAACTCACAACGCTGAATTCTGGCTCCATACAGAAATTCGTGAATTCACGTGATAGCTCGGGACAAGACGGTGATCACGGGGAATTCGTGTAAGCCTAACGTTTGAAGAATGATCAGGCTAAATGGAGCCTACAGGCTCTCCTTGTCCTCGAAGCAACCTGGTCAGGTTAGTGGATACCTGATTTGGGCTTCCCAGCCCTCATCCAGCACGATATTCAGCCAGCTGGTCTTTCGTTCAGCCAGCTGGTCTTTCGTTCAGCCAGCTGGTCTTTCGTTCAGCCAGCTGGTCTTTTTGATCTGTCAGATTCGTGAAGCTCGGGACGAAACCTAGGAAGCTCATGGCTCCATGTAGGAACGAGGAGCCTGGGTGCTCGAGAAGCGCGGCTCGAATGGATAACTTTGTACTCACTGGGAATTGGTGAAGCCTAACGTACCTTACCTTCCCTACCTTACCCATCTCACACAGTAGCTCACTTCCATTTCTGCCATTTCTCATTTCGCATTTCTCATCTCTGCCATTTCTCCTCTACGTCAGCTTGTTCGGGATCCTGTTAGTTCTTCCTTACTCCGTGTTTCGTCAGAAGGATAGTTTGTTAGCTGGGAAGTCCTAGTTTCCTTAGAAGTCATTTTGGTTTCGCGGTAGGCCGAAGTAGTCACTATCGTGCTTTCCCGTCGACCTAGATCAGTTACGATGTCCGACGAGTCTCCGATCCGACGTTTATCCGGCGATTTGCTCGCCAAGATCCTGCACCTAGTTGTTCGACCCGACGAGTTTCAGCATGCTCTGGTGTGTACAAAGTGGCGTGAAGTAGCGTATCGCGTGCAGGACGTCCTTAGCGTGTCCGATGAACGTCGCATGAATCATCGCCAGCTGCTTGCTCTGCTCGCGGCGTTTCGTTTTCTGAAGAAACTCGTTTTTTCAAACGGAAGTTTGCTTGTCGTCCCAGACACTTTCCTTGCTGGCCTTGCCGAATCGCATCCCGATCTAGTTTGTCTTCAGATCGGCGCAATGAAGGAGGCGTTCGAACGCGGCAATGCTTTCACTACGAATGGACTTTCACGCCTTTTCGAAGGTTGCACCCGACTGGAGGATCTGCGTCTCGTTTGTCCGTTGGGTGTCCGTACCATTCCACCTTCCATCGACAACCTGTCTCGTCTTAGAAGACTTTCCCTCACAGCCCGTGGGATTCAGCATCTTCCTGACGCTATCACCTCGTTGCAGTCGCTTGAGAACCTTGAGCTAAGCATGAATAAGCTGCGCAATTTGCCACAGAATTTCGGTAGTCTCGTCTCTCTGAAGTCACTGCAGCTGGAGTGCGTTCGCTCTCTACGCTCACTCCCATCATCCATTCAGCAGCTCTCCAATCTGCACAGTCTTTCCATCCAAGGCTGCCGGACATTTCAGTTACCGAGTGGCCTCTCCAAGCTTCGACGACTGAAGGAGCTCGAGTTAAGAGATTGTGCGAATCTTTTGCCTCTGCCTGAGGATTTTGGAGGACTGCCGGCGCTGGAAATCCTAAGCCTCCTAGTTGTAGAGGGAATTACGGAGCTTCCAGAGACCGTTGGGCTGCTGCAGCAACTGCAAACTCTTACCATCAAGAGCTACTCTACTAATTTCTCGTCGCTGCCCCGGTCCTTGCCTAGTACGTCATCCCTCACGAGCCTAAACTTGCAGGTGGATAATCTTTCAGACCTACCAGATGGCATTGGCCGATTATCAAAGCTTCAATTCGTCAAGCTGGCAAGCTTCGGGACTGTCAGCCGTCACGCTCCCAATGGTCGTCCAAGAATTTCTTCCTTGCCCGATGACTTCGGGCAGCTGACTGCGTTGGAAATTCTGCGTCTGACACTCCTTCCAGAACTCAGACACATACCAGAATCCCTCGGACATCTGCTGAAATTGCGGGAGCTGGACATTTCTCAGTGTGCTCAGCTGCAGCAGCTACCCAGCTCTCTTACCCAGTTATCTTCTCTTCAGATTTTAAAAGTCGAGTGTTGCCCGGAGTTAACTGCTGTACCAGAGGGCTTGGGGGATGGGATGTGCCATCTTCGTGAGCTGCGTCTAGTTTGCAAAGGCCTAATCCACGTCCCTGGGTCCTTCTCTCGACTGTCGTCACTTGAAGTATTACGCCTCGGATACGCCGAGTGCTTCGGAGGTTGCTTGTCCGAGAGCTTCAACAGCCTTACACGCCTTAGGCACCTCTCTTTATCATCCATCCCGAATCTAACTTCCCTTCCTACTTCGCTCTCCAGATTGGCTCTCGCCCTCACAAGCCTGGAAGTGGATGGTTGCAAGGAGCTGAAAGCAATACCAGAGGAGTTTGGGCAGTTGGTAAAGCTGAAGAATCTTGAGCTTTCCAGTTTAAATGGCTTGGAATCTCTGCCTCGGTCGTTGTTGAAGCTGCCTCGATTGGAGGAGCTTGAGATTTATGGCTGCAAGAGCCTGGGCAAACGGAGCACAATGGACGCCTTGGTTGGCGGGAGCAGTGGCGGGAGCAGTGGCGGCGGCAGCAGCAGCACTTTTGAGTGTGTTGAAGCAAGCGTGCTTCTGTCGCTGCAATTTCTATGCTTCATGAATGTTGCCTCTGAAGCACTTGATCCATCATTGGGTTGTGTGCTTTCATTGGAGACACTGCGGCTGGAGGGTATGCCTGCACTTTGTACAATTCCTGCTAATATCTCTCGGCTGTCCAACTTGCAACTCTTGTACATTACCTACGCCGTGTGCCTCGAAGAACTACCGGAAGCAGTGGGTCGACTCTCGCAACTTGAGTCTCTTCATTTGGAAGAACTAGGAAGACTGCGGGAGCTGCCCAAGTCGTTTGGGCAGCTGAAGAAGCTCAGGTCACTCTACATCCATGGTTGCCCAGAGCTATACGAGCTTCCAGAATCATTTCCCAAACTGCCCAACTTACGAATTTGCTCGCTCGGCGATTGCCCGAAATTGTCATCCCTTCCACAAGACTTGGGAAACCTGTTTTCCCTCCAGGAGCTTGAGCTGTTTTGTCTGCCAAATCTCCATAGACTCCCTGCCTCTTTTCAAGACCTACCCCGGCTGAAGCGGATGCAACTGTGTGATTGTGAGCAGCTGGCCCGACCCTCTCTCCACAACCTACCAATGCTGTAGGAGTGCTTTGTAGATATGTGCCCTCTGATTTCGGACCAACGTAAGACGATTTTTGGAAGGGGTTATTGCACAGATTGAATCACGTAGAGGTTGAGAGTGGAATGGAGGGAGATGGTGATATCATGGTTTCTTACTTCATGGGGTTTTGTTAGCGTAGTTCATAGTTCTGCTGCTGCTGCTGCTGCTGCTGCTGCCTACTGCCTGCTGCCCGTTAGCATACAATTTTGCCAAGATACCGTGCTTCTGATCGGGGAATTATATATGAATAAAATGTTATGCTTTCAGATAGAGTCTACACAGATTAGAAGCGGCGTAAAGAGAACATACTGCTCAACCTCATGCATATGTTTCATAACAAATGGTTAGCGAGCCTGAAACTAAGGGGTACAGTCATGCTCGGGAGTTGCGTTGAGTATATGTCCCAGCCAGTGCCGCACGCTAAGTGGAAGGCCGAATGAAGTAGAACATAGGGGATTAGGCAGCTAGAAGCCAGCAGGAAGTAGATAGAGAAGGGAAAGCAACACAAGCAACGAAACAACGCAAGACTCGAAAAAGAGCAGAAAAATACGGGCAACTGAGAAAAGGCATGGCAAAAATAGAAGACATAAGCGAATAAAAGACCGGACGAAGGGATGAAAGCAGGACGCAACGAAATAAGAACCATGAGAAAAGAAAATGAGAGGAGAGTGATGGGCAGAGAGAGAGAGTGTAGAGGGGGTGGTGGGGGGGGGGGGGGGGGGGAAAGGGAAGGGGGGGAGGAGGGGCAGGCGGATGGAAATGCATGGCACATCCCTCACACCCCCTGGAAGATACGGTATGCAGCACTGGCAGAGATGGTGGCAGGGTGCGGCACTGGCAGAGATGAGATATGGTATTACAGTGCCTAAGGAATGCGATCTGCAGCACTGGAGATGAGGTGGCTGGCAGGATTCTGTGCTGGTGGAAATGATATGAGATGGTTTCGAAGGAGCCTAAAGATTTACATCCTCTGAAATATGTGTGGTCTGCGGCACTGGCGGAGAGAGTGAGTGGCGGCACTGGCGGAGGTGGTGGCACGGTACAGATTGAGGCGAGAGAGAGCTGCCATGAGGAATTGAGAAAGTTGCGGCTAACTTTTGAGGCGCCTCAGAAATCGCCACTGGCTAGTGGCAGGGTACAGAGTGAGGAGAGAGGTTGTCACGAGGAATTCAGGTGGCAGGTGGGTGGTTGCAGGCCGCGCGGTCGAATGGCATGAAGTGCGGTGAACAGTGGCCGGGAGCGGTGGCTGCAGGCAGTCTGGTACGCAGTAGTTGTGATTCAATGCGGCAAGCAGTGGTTGGGAATGGTGGCAGCAGGTGAGCAATGGTTGGGAGCGGTGACAGTAGCAGTATCCAGTGCGGGGAATAGTGGAATGATAAGTGCCCGTGAGAATGTGAGGACCTGAGGTGGGCAGGCATGCTGTGTGGCAAAGCAAGGAGAGAAGCGGCTGTGGGAAGGGTGGCAGAGGGAGGGGCGGTAGGGGAAAGGCTGGTAGAGAATAGTGGACAGGGTGAAGAAGCCACTTCAGAATGAAAATAGCGGGAAGGACTCATCGGCTGTTCCTTCGCTTGCTGACAAGGCTTCTCAATCACGTGTCAAGCCTCTGAGGGTTCTTTGCATCCCAAACACGCCTTCAACCCACTCTGCCCTTCAGCACACTCTGCCGTCCTCCAGACGAATTGCCCAGACAATGGTGACCCGCGACAGCAGTAAGTGATGAAGCTTGCTGCAGCGATGCAGAAACGCCAAGGCTGTTCAGTAGAAGTAAGCATCAACACGAAATCGTTTTCTTTTTATTCGTCCCACTTCCCTCTGCTCCCTCTGCTCCCTCTGCTTCCTCTGCTCCCTCTGCTGTCTTCTGAGGCGCCTCAAAAGTCCCTCTGCTCCCTGCTTCCTCTTCTCCCTCTAATCCTCTCACAGCCACTATGACTCACCCTCCCTTTCTACCCCTCCCTGTTCCTGCCCCTCCCCGTTTCTGCACCTCCTAGTTACTAAACCTCTCTGTTTTTGCCCCTCCCTGCTCCTGCCTGTTCCTGCTCCTGCCGCTCTCCCCCGCACTTCCTCACGCCACCAAATCCTGAGCCCCGCGCCTACAGATACCAACACGTGCTCAGCAGCTTCCCCGCCGTTCGCAACACCTCTATTCCTCCCGTCTCTCCCCAACAACCACTGTGTCAAGCACCCTCTTTCCTGCTGCCTTCACGCGCCTCGCCTGCAGCTGCCATCGCAGTGCTAACACCTCCCTGCCTCCCTGCCTCCCTGCCTCCCTGCCTCCCTGCCTCCCTGCCTCCCTGCCTCCCTGCCTCCCTGCCTCCCTGCCTCCCTGCCTCCCTGCCTCCCTGCCTCCCTGCCTCCCTGCCTCCCTGCCTCATCCCAACACCATCCCAAACACCCGCACCCCAAAGCATCTCATTCCCTTTTGAGAATCTTCAAAATCATCTCATTCCCCTCATCAGTGCTGGAAAACCGCCGTTCCCTTGATCCTGCTGCGCTCACCCCCCCATATGTTGGGCCTCACTCCCCCATATGCTGCGCTCACCCCCCCATACGCTGCGCTCACACCCCCCATATGCTGTGCTCACTCCTCCATTTGTGCCGCTCACTCCTCACACTACAGAGAAATTTCAAGAGTGACACCGCTCCCCTGCACCTGCTGCTGCCTTTACTCCCTCCAATCCACTCCTCCTCACGCCACCATCTCCTGTGCCGTGAGCCTACAGGTACCAACACGTGCTCAGCTGCCCTGCCGTCTGAAACCCCCATTCTTCCGCTCTCCCCCGCACTTCCTCACGCCACCAAATCCTGAGCCCCGCGCCTACAGATACCAACACGTGCTCAGCAGCTTCCCCGCCGTTCGCAACACCTCTATTCCTCCCGTCTCTCCCCAACAACCACTGTGTCAAGCACCCTCTTTCCTGCTGCCTTCACGCGCCTCGCCTGCAGCTGCCATCGCAGTGCTAACACCTCCCTGCCTCCCTGCCTCCCTGCCTCCCTGCCTCCCTGCCTCCCTGCGCCTTCCATGCAGCTGTCATGTGCCCCGCGCTTACAGGTGCCACCTCTTCCTCCTCCTTCCCCTCCCTGCGACCCGCACCTCCCACTGAGCACCAACTGCTGCGCTGCGCACATACTGTCTCCTACACTGCCACTTTTGAGGCGCCTCAGAATTAGTCCCCCTTCCCCTCCCTGCGACCCACACCTCCCATTGAGCATCGGCTGCTGCGCACATATTGTCCCCCACACTGCCACGCTTTCACCCCCCACACCCCCCACCCCATACCCCGCACCACACCCTCACTCACACACCCCACGCACCTTCCAATGACCAAACCCCGTAACCCCACACACTCTAATCTAAGCTACACATATATCCCCCAACGCACCCACGACTCTTTCCCTCACCCTCGGTAACCGCGCAGCCTCTCTTGTCTTCAACCCCCAAACCCGAATATGTGTGTGCGCACCCGAAACTACCTGCACCCGAAACTACCTGCACCCGAAACTACCTGCCCCACTCCCCAACTGCACACCCCTCAATTTCTGCAGCCCCCTAACCAACCACGCTTTCCCCACCTCCCTCCCCCCCCCCCCCCCGCCCCTTTCCCACCCCCCCACCGTCCCAAACCCCTCTGTCGCCTTTAGCTGCTGCCGCCCGCACCAGATTACCTTTGAGGCACCGCAATCCCCGAAGACCCAAACCCCACCTCCCTCTCCCCCCCCCCCCCCCCCTGTCGCCTTTAGCTGCTGCTGCCCGCAACAGCGCCGCCCTCATCTTTGGCAGCCCCAGCATCAGCCCCGGCAGGCGCGGATGTGCCGAACCTCTCCGCCCGAGCCTTCTTCTTAGCCTCGAGCTCGCTGTCCGCAGGATTGGCGGACCTGACAGGTGAAAGGGGGAGGAGAGCGAGAGGGAGGGAGCGAGAGAGGAAGGGGAGGGAGCGAGTGAGCGTGAGATCAATGAAGACAGGTAGCGATGTGCCTCAGAACTTTAATCGAGCTCGCTGTCCGCAGGATTGGCGGACCTGGCAGGTGAAAGGGGGAGGAGAGCGAGAGGGAGGGCGCGAGAGAGGAAGGGGAGGGAGCGAGTGAGCGTGAGATCAATGAAGACAGGTAGCGATGTGCCTCAGAACTTTAATCGAGCTCGCTGTCCGCAGGATTAACGGACCTGGCAGGTGAAAGGGGGAGGAGAGCGAGAGGGAGGGCGCGAGAGAGGAAGGGGAGGGAGCGAGTGAGCGTGAGATCAATGAAGACAGGTAGCGATGTGCCTCAGAACTTTAATCGAGCTCGCTGTCCGCAGGATTGGCGGACCTGGCAGGTGAAAGGGGGAGGAGAGCGAGAGGGAGGGCGCGAGAGAGGAAGGGGAGGGAGCGAGTGAGCGTGAGATCAATGAAGACAGGTAGCGATGTGCCTCAGAACTTTAATCGAGCTCGCTGTCCGCAGGATTGGCGGACCTGGCAGGTGAAAGGGGGAGGAGAGCGAGAGGGAGGGCGCGAGAGAGGAAGGGGAGGGAGCGAGTGAGCGTGAGATCAATGAAGACAGGTAGCGATGTGCCTCAGAACTTTAATCGAGCTCGCTGTCCGCAGGATTGGCGGACCTGGCAGGTGAAAGGGGGAGGAGAGCGAGAGGGAGGGCGCGAGAGAGGAAGGGGAGGGAGCGAGTGAGCGTGAGATCAATGAAGACAGGTAGCGATGTGCCTCAGAACTTTAATCGAGCTCGCTGTCCGCAGGATTGGCGGACCTGGCAGGTGAAAGGGGGAGGAGAGCGAGAGGGAGGGCGCGAGAGAGGAAGGGGAGGGAGCGAGTGAGCGTGAGATCAATGAAGACAGGTAGCGATGTGCCTCAGAACTTTAATCGAGCTCGCTGTCCGCAGGATTGGCGGACCTGGCAGGTGAAAGGGGGAGGAGAGCGAGAGGGAGGGCGCGAGAGAGGAAGGGGAGGGAGCGAGTGAGCGTGAGATCAATGAAGACAGGTAGCGATGTGCCTCAGAACTTTAATCGAGCTCGCTGTCCGCAGGATTGGCGGACCTGGCAGGTGAAAGCGGGAGGAGAGCGAGAGGGAGGGCGCGAGAGAGGAAGGGGAGGGAGCGAGTGAGCGTGAGATCAATGAAGACAGGTAGCGATGTGCCTCAGAACTTTAATCGAGCTCGCTGTCCGCAGGATTGGCGGACCTGGCAGGTGAAAGGGGGAGGAGAGCGAGAGGGAGGGCGCGAGAGAGGAAGGGGAGGGAGCGAGTGAGCGTGAGATCAATGAAGACAGGTAGCGATGTGCCTCAGAACTTTAATCGAGCTCGCTGTCCGCAGGATTGGCGGACCTGGCAGGTGAAAGGGGGAGAAGGAGAGGGAGAGGGCGGGGAGAAGGGGCATGAGAATGGAGAGGGAGAAGACGAAAGATTGAACTCTTGAGGCGCCTCACAACTCAACTCATCTCAAATTCAAACACAACTCCCCTGATAACTTCTCCCAGAGGGACACCCATGCTAGCTAACATGCCATGCACCATCCCTGCCCACATACACCATCCCTGCCCACTCACGAGTCTCTCTTCTTATCCCCTCCTGAAGCTGCGGCACCATCTCCCGCAGTGCCAAACTTCTTGGCTCGGGCCTCCCGCTTGGCCGCCCCCTCCGCGCTCAGACTGGACAGCTGAGTCGCATTCCAACGGAAACCCATGCGCGAAGGAATGCGCCTCCGTTGGGTTTCCGCATTCCAACGGAAACCCATGCTATCGTGCACAAAGCGGACAGCTGGGAAACTCACATTCTAAAACAACACCCCGTTATCTCCCCACCCCCCGCAGAGACACCCACGCTACCATGCCGTGCACCATTCCTGCCCACTCACGTGTCTCTCTTCTTATCCCCTCCAGACAACGCTGCTCCGTCTCCCCCCGTGCCGAACTTCTTGGCTCGGGCCTCCCTCTTGGCCGCCTCCTCCGCACTCAGCGCGGAGAGCTGGCTCGTGCCGAACCGTTCAGCGCGGGCCTTCTTCCGCGCTTCCTCCGCGGCCTTGTCCGCGCTGCTCCCACCGCCCGCGCCATTCCCGGCGTCCTTATCCGCCTTGATTCCGAACTTGGCGGCTCTCGCCGCCTTCTTGGCGTCCTCCGCCGCAGGCGTGGCGTCCGCAGTGCCGAACCTGGAAGCACAGGTACGGAAAAACGATGACAAAAGAAGATGAAATGTCACAGGCGGAAAAAAGACGGCGCCGCCTTCTTGGCGTCCTCCGCCGCAGGCGTGGCGTCCACAGTGCCGAACCTGTGAGGGAGGGGAAGGGGGCACGTGGAGCAGAACCCAAAACGGTCACGTCACAGACACAACGACGAAAATCACGTCACAATCAGGTTGTCTCAAAACGCGTCCTCCGCCGAAGGCGTGGCGCCCAGAGTGCCGAACCTGTGAGAAGGGGCAGCCACGTGTAGTGAGGGTGTTTTTGAGACGTCTCAAAAACACCCTCACTAGAAGGGGCAGGGGGCAGGTGGCACAGAACGCAGAACCGCGACGCTATAAATGTAACGACGACGACCGATCCTGTCACAATCAGGTCGTCTGAACAGGCGTCTTCCGCCGTGGTGGTCCAAAATGCCGAGTCTGGAAGAACGGGTAGGAGGATAGGCCGAAACGCCGCACATCACGTTTTCGCACACCTCGCCAATCGTTTCGCGACTGGCGCTCACCGCTCGGCGCGCAGGCGGCGCTTCTCCGCTTCGCTGATCGTCAGCTCCGTCCCGAACCGCTCCGCGCGCGCCTTCTTCTTCTCCAGATTCGCCTGCACCTCGCTCGCCGTCCCTTCCTTGCCCTCCTCTCCCGCCTTCTTCGCTCCCTCGCCACCACCTACACCACCCTCCCCTCCTGCTCCTTCCCCTCCGCCTGCAGCAGCTTCGGCTTCTGCTGCAACTGCGTCTCCCGCTGCTTCCGCGGCACCGGAGCCATCTGGATTCGCACCGTTTATCGTATCTGGAGCGTCTGAGCTTCCGTTTTCGACGGGCGCATCGGCGGCAGCGACCAGCCCAGGGTTGGACTTATCGGCTTCAGATGCCATGGCGACGCGTCTGAACAACGGAAATGGAATGAGACGACAGAATTCAACCGGTAGACTTGAGCTCGTGGAGTCCAGGATTCTTCGAATCAGACAATGGGATTTCAGCGGTAGGAGAGCGAAGGTTGAAAGTTGTCAGACGTTGACGGATTCCGTCAAGTCAAATGGTGAGATTCGGCTGTCGGACGAGCTTGATATTAGACGGATCCACGTTACTGAGAGTTGACTGACAAATAGATCGGACGAGGAAGCAGGACTAATCCAGTCGGGAACGATCGAGTGGGAAGAATCGACTGAACGAGATCCGAAGCAGCACGAGGATGATGGAGATCAACGAAGGGATCACTTATTTCCAGCAGCCTTATTCTCACCCTAAACCAAGAGATCTGTCTGTCTTAGGGGTCTCGAGAAGCTTCGGCAGATTTATCAAGACTCGAATGTCGGCGAGAATGGAATGGTGGGCTGATCAGCAGATGCAGGATAAAGGGAAAATCAGGCTAGGGAATCTGGAGGGAGAAATACGTGGAGCAGAAAATACAAATCTTCAGGTATTCGATGAGGAAATATCGAGGGTGGACGGGGAGGAGATACGACGTCGGACATATCTAGTGAAGCTCCCGTACCTCGTTCACGTGATTCGTCATATCCCCGATTTATCCAGAACATTCTTCGTTTTAGCGAGGAGCACTTGGCCAATTTTCCAGCCTACAGTATCAGGCGAACTGGGATCACGAAATGGACTTGGTAACACTATCCGCAACCCGAAACCCTGCCTAAAATCCTCAACCCCCCACACCCCATTTCGAGCTTTCCTTTTCGCCCTTATTTTCCTCCCACTCCCACACCACCCCCTATCTATCACTACGGCAGGCCAAATCCTCTTCTCCCGGCTTTTTACGCCGTCTCCTTGTAGCGAGCTCCAACTTCCGGCGTAACATTGTAACCTGCCGCCATGTTGTCGGCAATATCGTGGGTCCCGCGCGGCGCGGCGAAACCGTTCCCAAAAACAGCGGAGCTCGACGAGGAGGAGGTCGCGGAGGTGCGGCTCCGCGCAGAGGGCGCCGCGGCGGCCGCCGCCGCCGTAGCTAGCGGCGCGGGCGACGCCGACGCTGAGGATGGCGAAGAGAGGGACGCGGAGAATGACGACGATGCAGCGATGGAAGAGGAGGACGAGGAGGAGGGGAGTGAGGAGGAAGGGGAGGCGGACGGTGAGGAGGCAGCGGCGGCGGCGGCGGCGTTGGCGGCGGAGATCCGGAAGGCGAAGAAGGGCCAATCGGCGGATGACAGGCTGGCAGACGAGCTTGCTGAGCTGGACATGGACCACTATGACGACGAGGCCGACGCGGCGCCGAACCTGTTCGGCACGGGGAAGGGCATCGGCGCGGCGTATTACCGAAGCAACGACGAAGACCCGTACCTCACCAAAGCGGAAGGTGCGGAGGACGAGGACGATGAGGATGAGATCGAAGATCTCACCATACGCGATACAGACTTGCTCATTCTCGCGGCGCGGAACGAGGATGACGTCAGCTTCATCGAGGTTTGGGTGTGCGAGGAGCAGCAGAGAGAGGAGGGGGAGGATGGCGATGACGTGGCACAAAACGACAAGGAGCTCAACATGTATGTGCACCACGATATCATGCTTCCCGCCTTCCCGCTCGCTCTCGCCTGGATGGATTTCAACCCCTCCGCCGCCGCCGCCGCTGCCGCAGGCGGTTCCTCCGCCGGCGCGACCGCCGCCGCGATTGCCGCCGTGGGCGCCGGCGCGAGCGTCCTGGCGCCAGGAAACTTCGTGGCAGTTGCGACGATGGACCCTGCTATCGAAATCTGGGACTTAGACGTTCTAGACGAGGTCGAACCCGCCGCGGCTTTAGGAGGGTTTGTGACTACAACGAGCGGTGCGGGCGGTGATGCGGAAGAGGACGGCGAAGAGGAGTGGGAGGAGGTGGAGGAGGAGGAGGAGATGGAGATGGGCGGCGGGGGTTCAGGGTCTAAAAAGGGTTCAAAGGGCAAGAAAGGGAAAAAGGACAAGGGAGGAAAGAAAGGGAAGAAGGGCAGAGAGAGGGAACCGGAAAAGCGCTTAAGCAGCAAAAAGGGAAAAGGTCAAGGAAAATCATCAGCAGCGGCAGTGCTAAAGGAGGGGAGCCACAAGGGTGCGGTGATGGCTCTGTCGTGGAATCGCGAGTACCGGAACGTGCTGGCGAGCGGAGGGGAGGACCGGCGGGTGAAAGTGTGGGACATGGCGGCCCAGCGCTGTGACCGCACGCTCAAGCTGCACACCGGCAAGGTGCAGGCGGTCGCCTGGGCGCCCCTGCACGCCACGAGTCTATTGTCTGGGTCGTTCGATCGCTCCCTCGCCCTGGTACGTGTGCTATTGGCGTGGCATTGGCTGTTGAAAGGGACGTTGCGGCGCTGGTAAGGGCGTTATCAGCTCTGGCTGGTGGGGCCGGCGGGTGAAGGTGTGGGACATGGCGGCTCAGCGCTGCGACCGAACGCTCAAGCTGCACACCGGGAAGGTGCAGGCGGTCGCTTGGGCGCCCCTCCACGCCACAAGTCTGCTCTCCGGGTCCTTTGACCGCTCCCTCGCCCTGGTACGTTCCCTGCTGGCTTTGGAACGGACATGTGAGTGAAGGTGAGTGAAGGTTTGCGACCGAACGTTCAAGCTGCACACCGGCAAGGTGCAGGCCGTGGCGTGGACGCCCCTGCACGCCACGAGCCTGCTCTCGGGGTCGTTCGACCGTTCCCTTGCTCTGGTGAGTTCCTGCTGACACTGGTCTGGCTTTAATAGCTGCCATATTGATGTTGGTAGGTGCCTCATTAACATGGGTACGGGGCCTATTGCCTGTAGTGGGTGTAGTGGGTGTAGTGGGTGTAGTGGCTTCTGCGGACGTCCAGCTCACAAACCTTATGGCTTTTCGTCTCGCCAAACTTATCCACCTCCCCTCCTCTCCCCCATTCACCCGCTCCCCTCCCACCACTCAGACGGACGTGCGGTCACCTGATGCTACAGTGCTGCGGTGGGTCTCTTTAAACACCTACACACCCACCTCCCCCCCTCCTCCCGCCACCCGCTCCCCCCTTCCCACCCACCCCACCGTGCCACCCTGTTTCCCTTTCAGACGGACGTCCGGTCGCCCGATGCTACAGTGCTTCGGTGGGGTGTCTCTGCTGACGTGGAGGCCCTCGCATGGGACCCACACGACAGCACGCGCTTCGTCGTCTCTTCTGAGGACGGGCTCATCTGCTGCCACGACACGCGGGCGGGCAGCAGCAACGCCACTGCCGCCAGCTCAGCGTCGTCAGTTTCGTCTTTTCCGAATGCCCTCTTCACGATCCATGCGCACACCAAGGCAGCTTGCACTGTATCCTGGAACCCTAAAATCCCGAACCTACTCGCGTCTGGTTCGACAGACAAGACTGTGAAGCTGTGGGACCTTACGGGGAACCAGGCTCGGTGTTTGGAGTCTTCAAATCCTAAGCTGGGAGCGGTTTTCTCGGTGGCGTTTTGCGCGGATGCGCCTGGTTTCCTGGCTATGGGAGGATCAAAGGGGAAGCTGAAGGTGTGGGATACCAGGAAAGTTGCTGACGTGGGACAGAGGTTAAGAGCGATGTAAGCATGGAAATTCTGTCGTGACTAGGATTACCACTGGTTTTATGCTACCGTAGCAGTGTGCCTACACGCATGGCATGCTTGTTGTGATTAGGATAGTCACTAGCTGTATGCTAGCAGTGTGCCTGTTATCAATTTATCCAGGTAAATCTGTTGAGTGTCATTTGGCATCACAAATTATAGTCGTCTTGAATGAAGGTCCTTTCTTCCAATCCCCATGCATGTGGTTCATTTTCTTTGTGAAAGGTTGGTTCAGAATCACCACACAGCAACCATGGATCATAGGATAGGTATGATTGATACACATAGTACGCTTTCAGGTGCAAGGTTCTTTTGAAAACACGTCTCTCCAGTTATCACCGAACGGGGTTCTTAGTGGGTCAAGAAACCCGGCGGCGCGCCATCTGATGACTCTTGCTTGCTTGTGCGGCTTCGCTGCCCGGGGCAGAACTGCCACTGTAGAATCGCCGCATAACTGTAGGAACAATAGCGAATGGGATCCTTCAAAGCACCCGTAGGTGAACTGTGAAGGAACATAAAGGGGTGATCAAAGTGCTGCACCAGCTCGACGTCGAGGGACGTCGACGAATTTCAACCCTCGGATCAAAAGTTCCAACCGTCAGGATTCACCGAAATCCCTCGACGTCGAGCTGGTGCCTCACTTTGATCACCCCTTAATGTGGTATACAGCACATGTTAATGTTTGGGTCAGAGAAAACATAATATTTTCCTGACTGTTTTTGCTGACTCGAGAGAGTGGACCTGGACAGGCAGTGCCTGCTCGTTCCACCCTGGCTCTTGTGGCCCTATTTTTACGAAGGGTACTCGGGCAGAGGCAAACAATGACGACGGTGGGCTTTGTGCGCCGCCTTCTTCACCGAAGCCGGTCGCGCAAACTCGGCGCTATCGACGCAATTCAGACCGTCTAACGCTTCATCTCAATTCATCTCAATCGTCGATGTGACCCTGTCTGGCCCCTTTTAGCTGATACTGACCGCGTTTCGACAAAGCGGGCAGGAAATGGAATGTTTCCTTCATCAATAACAACCCCCAATGTCCTTCCCCTGCTGCGCCCCGACGATCCCCCCCCCCCCCCCTACCTCACTCTCCCCAACACCATTCCGCTGCAATTGACCAGTGTCTGCGATGCGACGCATTCACCTCAAGGAATGGCCGAAATTCTTCGGGAAAATATGTCAATGGTAACTTACATGGGGCACTGTAACGCGTACGATAACGATTTCAGCGCAATTGGTAACTCGCGTAACGAGTTTGGTAACTCGCTTAACACGTTTGGTCACTCGCTTAACACATTTGGTAACTCTACACTAGCAGCCCATCACGCGAATGGTAACTACATGAAATTCCCGCCGAAATGAGCCCGAAAAAAAGGAATTTATCAAGTTTGAAAGCTTTTACGCACAGTAATATTCTTTTAAACAAGTTTCGCCGCGAATTTGAAGGACCCCGTTTGTTCTAATACCACGGACCACAAAGTTTCAGGGCCATTTTTTACATATATGTAGCTCGTACAAAAATGGTAAATTTTTATTTTTTCTATAGCATGATTGCGAACTTGCAAAACGATTTAAAAAACATTCCCAAAAGGACCTCGGAAATTTTACTGTTTATACTTAATGCAACTTTGGAGAATTTTTGCATGTGGGAAAAATACTTCTCTTGAGAATTACATGTTTCGTAATTTAGATAAAGAACCATAAACGCCTGGTCGCAAGAAGTTTAAGGTTGTTGCTCTCAAATTTATCTGCCATTTGAAAGGGGTATAGATCTGTTTACCCCGGCTGCACGATAGAAAAAAGTACTCACA
This sequence comes from Closterium sp. Yama58-4, assembly GCA_947470075.1. Classification (NCBI taxonomy): domain Eukaryota; kingdom Viridiplantae; phylum Streptophyta; class Zygnematophyceae; order Desmidiales; family Closteriaceae; genus Closterium; species Closterium sp. Yama58-4. The sequence goes on along the minus strand of CANIUD010000686.1, from coordinate 897,908 downwards.
GTTTGCGGAAGGAGCACCAGAATATCAATTGTGTATAAACACTGATTTTTAGAACACTGACGTTTTTGCAATTAGCTTGAAAATCGGAAAGTGTGTCAGGATTTCGGAGAGTCTGTCAGAATTTCGGAAACCTGTCAGAATTTCGGAGAATGTGTCAGAGTTTTCTGCTTCAGGATTCGTCATTGTTTTCTGACGCGAGCGGGAAAAACCAGAATCAGGCTCAATTTCGGCGGGAATTTCATGTAGTTACCATTCGCGTGATGGGCTGCTAGTGTAGAGTTACCAAATGTGTTAAGCGAGTGACCAAACGTGTTAAGCGAGTTACCAAACGCGTTAAGCGAGTTACCAATTGCGTTGAAATCGTTACCGTACGCGTTACAGTGCCCCATGTAAGTTACCATTGACATATTTTCCCAAATTCTTCGCTCCTAACAACACTGAACGGTCGCACAGGGGCGATATCTACACGACTGACCACGACTGAAACGTCGCAGAGGGGCACTCTGCTTGTCGCCCATACATTCCACATCCCTCCCTCCCTCATCAACTCCTCCCCCGCTCGCCCTTCCCCACATGTGTCCTTCCGCCATGGAATCTCAATCACCGTGGACCTTGAAACTTTATCTAGGGCACAACTTCTCCTTGGGGGTACCGACCGAGTCCCATTTGAATGTCCACTGGCAGGTGGCGAGCTCACTGCTTTTTCGAGCTTGGCTGCTGCTTTTGATAGTTTTTATGGCAGTCTAGGATGATGCGCTGCGCTGTCGCCTCGTAAACTACGATCTTATCGGTTCTTCGCGTGTCTCGACGACTTGTATCTACATTCACGGACTCGTACGCTCGTTTCGTCTGGGTTGCTCGTTCAGCATTGAACATCCTAACTTACGAAGCTTGTTCGACCTTGACGCTGGTCGTACCTTGAAAGGCTTTAGTTTCTGCATGGCCTTCCTTCAAAGCTGCATCTTTGATCGGCCCAGCTTTCCTTCTCACAACTCACATGGTCCGCTGTACCTGACTCACCGGGCCGCTGATTCAACATCACGTGGTTAACATTTCGTCGCAGAACGTACTTACACAACATCTGCAAGTTTAGTAGGTACCCTTTGCTATAAGACGACCTCCGCGGACCACGCAGATTAGAAGAAACTCGCTATTATGGCGTACACGCAAATCCGCGTCGACCGCCTCAGGTCAAATTTTCTTCTTCTTTTGGGATCGCTGACCGTCCTCTGCAGACCAGCCGGCGGAAATTTCAGACCGTCGAATCTAGTCAACGTATTCCCGGTGACGTCAAGACGATACCTAGTATCTAGTAATAGCGGTGGTAGTAGTGGAGGTGGTGGTGGCAGCAGTATCAGCTCACAGACTCAGGCCACTCGAAGCCCCTCCTCCGGTATCGTCGCGTCGCTTCGAAGTTTCGCGTCGAGTAGCGATCCGACAAGATTCTCCAATACGGTCCATCGACCACAGTCGTCGGTGGCTAGACAGTCAACGGTCATGGCAGCCGCTGAAGCGACGAAGCGATCGCGAGAACTGCGGATCGCGCGAAGCTTCGCCGTAGGGCAATGGAATCGCCGCAAAGCGCTGCCGATTCGGTACCACGGCGGGTGGGTGATGGCGAAGGTTCCGATCAAGATCTTTATTATCTACTACGGCTCATGGTCCTCGTCAGAAGTAAACATCGTGGAGAATTTTATCTACTCGCTCTCCAACAACAACACCACGCCCAAGGTACTTTATATGACTCCAAATCCCTTGAAACTCTTGACGGTTCTTGTCTAAGTTCTTCGGTTCAGAGTTTTTGTCTTCGAGTATCTTCGAGCAACCAACCATCGTGTTTTGCCTTCTTCTCCGCTCCCCGCGCGCACCTCCTCTCCGCTCATCGGCGCTTTGTCTGTCTGCGCGTGCGTATGCGTGTGCGTGCGTGCGTCTGTGCGTGTCTGCCTGAATGTGCGAGCAGGACGCCAAGACGGTGTCGGCGTGGCAGTGGTGGCAGATCGCCACGTGGTACACCATGAAGCGGAATGGCCAGACCGTGTCCGTGTCGTCGCAGGTACGTCGCCTGGTCATCGCAAATAGTACGACGCACTTGGGAAGTTGAAATGGCCGAAAGTCGAGACACACTGATTCGCTCTGTTCAAGCTCTTCTCGCTTTTCGCCTTCGTGCCTGCGCGCCTGCTATCCTGCTCTCCTCTTCCTAACTCACATGGATCAGAGGCCCCGCTTTCCTCTTCTGCCTTTCTGACCCTATCCTCGTTACAAGCGCCTTTCTGACCCTATCCTCGTTACAAGCAGGTCCAGTTCCGCAAGCGAGTATTCGACAAGTATTCGCTTGGAAGAGTGATCAAAGACGACTTGGGGGGCGTCTGGCAAAGTAAGATCTCCTTTGCGCATCTTTTCTTCACCAATTTTTGCCAACCTTCGCCCATCTTTGGCCATATTTCGCGCATTTCCTCCCATCTTCCTCTTGCTTTCTATTTTCCTGTGTGCCCATTCCGCCACCTCCCCTCTCACAATCATCTCCTCTTTATCACCAAATCTCTTCCCTTCTTCACCACCCTTGCTCACCTCTCCCTCTTCCCCTGTCTGACCCTCTCTCTCTCCTCCCCATCCGCCCCACACCTCCTGCCTCTTACCCCCTCCTTTCTCCCTCCCCTTCCCCCCCCCCCTCGTCCTTCCTCCCCCTCTTTCCCCCTCCCCCAGTAATCGACCAACAGCTGCGCACGCGGGCCCTTCCCATCGACAGCTCGGCGCAGTACCTCGTGCTGACGAGTGCTGACGTGGCGCTGGGCGACCGCGAGAAGGGGTTCTGCGGGCGGTCGGGCTACTGCGGGTTCCACTCGTTTGCTACAGATGGCGTGAGCTATATCAAATACGGCTTTGTGGGGAATGGCGAGAAGTGCGGCACGAGATGCATGCGCACAGGAGGCAGCAAGTGAGTGCGTGCTGGGTGTGTTGTGTGTACGCTATGTGCTTGTATTAAGTTGGGCGGGCTACTGCCGCTTCCACTCGTTTGCCACAGACGGCGTGGCTTATGTGGAATATGCCTTTGTGGGCAACCGTGAGAAGTGCGGCACGATATGCTAGGGTACAGCAGGCAGCAAGTGAGTGCTTTGCTTTCAATGTGGACACGTGCACACACACACACAAACGTAGACACACATGCATTGTCACTGCTTTCTGCCATTGCCAACTTACCTCCACTTTGTCCCCCTCCCTCTTCTCCCTTCCCTTCCTTCGACTCGCCTCCCCAGGAAAACGCCCAATGGCAAGCGGGGAGGCGATGGAATGATCAGCATCGTGGCTCATGAGGTGCCCAATTCTGACTCTCTGGCTTTTTCCCCCTTCCGACCTCGGACCCTCCGTTCTGGCAGGAAAACGCCCAACGGCAAGCGGGGAGTGGATGGGATGATCAGCATCGTGGCTCATGAGGTGGTGGAAACGGCCAACAACCCGCGCATACAGGGAGGTTGGTACGATGCACTGGGAGCAGAGAGCAGCGACAAGTGCATGACGGATTTCGGGCCCTCGGTAGCTGTGGGAGGGGCGTCAGCGGTGGTGGGGGGGGGTGGGTACAGCTACAACATGGTGGGCCAGGGGGGTATGCAGTGGTTGGTAGAGAGTAATTGGCGACCCGTGGAGCCACAGGGGTGTGTCATGGCGCGGTACTGAGGGGTTTGATGTGGTGCTGACTGGTTCCTCGTGGCGCGGTACTGAGGGGTTGGACGCAGTGCTGATGCAACGCGGGATCTTGGTGTCAGACGTGCTGACAGTGGGATTCAAGCTATTGGTGGCGGCGTGGGGCTGTGCTGCTGATATGTAAGTTATGACTGCTGCCAATGGTGCAATGGCCAAAGCAGTGAAGGGAGCTGTATGGATGATTTTGAGTCTGGAATTACCCACAACTCTGTGTGGAGACAAGTTAATGGACGTTACATTCTGAGCGGAGGCTGAGACACGGCTGAGCTACTCTGCGCAAGCAGTGAAGATAGAAGCAAAGGTGCGGCCATGCTGGCACGGCTGCTAACACACTAATAGGTTTTGGTGCATCTCTCTAACCCAGGATATGTGTTGCCAAATTAAGTAGCTTTTCTTGTGGTATTATAGATACAAACTCTGCTGGCCAGGCTGTGCTGAAAATATAGTGGGTTTTGAAGGATTGAAGTACATTAGAAAGCCTTCGCTTTTGTAGTGAAATCAATAGAAAGAGCAATAGAAATTTCTGAGGGTACATTCCTGAAGCGCGTCACAAAAGCATCGTGTATCAAACGAAGAGATACAGTGCGGTGCAAATGTTTGTCTCTTAGGTTTAATGCGGTGCAGAACGATACATAGGTTTTGTGACGGGATTGAGACATTTGTGTCCACACAGGAATGTACCCTGAATCAACAAGAAAAGCACAGCTCAATGTCCTAACCCCCACCAAAGCGTCCACCTCCTCTTGCACCATACATTTCCCCCTCCGAAGCTACCCAAGAGCGGGAGGTGTATAATGCGAGAGATCGCCATAGCAAATAACGAAGCACACGAAAGCGAGGTCTCTAGTTGCCGACCAGCACCGTTTGGCCGACCAGACCCACAGCTCTACAGCTGTCAGAGGTGTTTCCGAACCACCAATGCTCGTTCGGCTACCGAACCTCCGCCTGCGGCGAGCCCGCGCGCGGGGCCTCAAACTGCAGCCACTCGCCGCTTGTGCCCGAGCCAACGGCACACGCGTCCGAGCCTTCGCGGCCCTCCACAAAATCAACAGCCTCATTTCCCGAGTCTGGGTACCTCGAATCTAACGTTACAGCATGCGAGCTGGTAACCAGGCGGGAACTTGTAACAGAAGCAGGAGCGCTGCGCGGCCGAGCTGGAAAGATGGGAGTGGTAACGGAAGCGGCGGCGGAAGAGACGGGCTTCATCGGGGAAAAGAAAGACAAGATGCTAGAGGCGGCGGAAAGCGCGGAGGCGGTTATGGACGTCCGTCGCTGATGAGTCTGAACGGGTTCTTTGCAGGTAGTACTGCCGGAGCAGGTGGCACTGGGGAAGGTAGTATCTGAATTTGAAGAGGTTGTACTCGTAGCAGGGGAACTGCTAGTACTGCTGCCGCCGACGCCAATGCTGCTTCTATCGCTGCTGCTACTATCGAAGCCACAGCTGCTACTGCTGTCGCCTCTCGCGATCTCGCTGCCGCTGTCGCCTGCGTCGCCGTTGCTACCGTTACAACTGCTGCTACTCGTATTGCTGCTCCACCGACCACTCCCAGTGAGCGTACTCGCCAGGAGCTGAGGCAAGAAGAAACCGTACGACCGCGAGAACGACGTTTCATCTCCCTCCGAAGAAGATTCCTCCGCGAGCAGCTGCTCATGCAGCACGTTACAGTACGAGGAGAACTCCGTTTCAGTTACATTCAGCTGAAAGTTGAGCCGGAACAGAAACTCCAGCTCTAAGCGGTTCATCTCCTCTATCGAGATCCCCCCGACTTTCGCGTAGTACGCGTTATTGTAGTACGCGTCGTCCATGAACTTGACCGCTACAAGAATACTCGTTATGAGCAGCCGATGGACGTTGAGCGTCGTTATAAGCATGGCGTCCTTCCGTTGCATGATCCGATCGATGAAAATGTAGGCCATCACGTAGCACGACGGGCTGCACCGGGCGTATTTAAAGATTCGGTCGAAATACTTGTCAATGCTGATCCCAGGAGCTCGTAGTCCGTCGAAAACGGTCAGCTGCGACGCGTGGTCCTCGACGCAGTTCACGCCGCAGTTTCCGGCGCTGTCAGGGGCGAGATTCGCGGTGGAGATGGATTCGTTGCTGGCGACGATGCGGTTGAGGATCGTGGCGAACACGTGGAGGACACGTGGCTTGTCGGTGAAAGAGAGCGAGTCGATGTCAAGTGCGGCGAAAGCGGGAGTGCTGCTCGCGTCTTTTGTGAACATCACCCGTGGAGCTGGTTCTGCGCGAGCCGCAACCATGGCGGTAGTTTGTGTGCGACGCTCGAAGCCCGAAACTCCATCGGCGCCTGAGCTTCCCACGCAATCTAAATCTCCCCTGGTGACGCCCATGTCGTGCGGCGAACAAACGACCTGGATCCGAAAGATCGCGACGACGACTTGCTTCAACGAAAGTCGAGAGGAAGAAAGTGGAGGAACTGACTGATTTTTGCTGGTTTGAGCTGAGGAGCTTGCGAGTTGAACGGCAACGAAGTGCAAATATATGCTTTTAGCGACACGGCTACTTTTCTATCTTGCGCTTGCCAGCGGAAGGGGCGGCAAGAGCCGCGCAGGTGAGGCAAAACAGAGGAAATTCCGGGAGGGCAGAGAGTGAAGGGGAGGGGGGATCGGTGGGGGCAGGTGACAGGACAAGACAGCGCGATATACCGTAGGGCGCGGGGCGGGGTGGGGGGGAGGGGTGACGACGAGGGGAACCAGACGGGGAAACGCGTCTGGTCGTGCTGGTGGCTTGCTGACCTGTGCAAATGTGAAAATGGAAGGGCGAAATTGCTGCTCAGTCCGAAAGATCTCAGCCGTTGATGAAAACCGATTCGACCTAGATGAAACCGGAAATGGCCAGATGAAACAAAGCTAGATAGGCTCCCTCCCTACTCTACCTAGGGAAATGACACACGGGGAGGGCTAGCTAGACGGATCGCTGGAAGTCAGCCGCCAGGTAGACACCACCGACAAGGGATAGGTTGAGGTGGGTGCGGGGGTCAGACTGGCGAAAGTTCGGACGCCCCAATGAGATGCGACATTCAACAGGGTTACCGCGCATTCCTCGTTCAAAAGGCGGGATTCGGTAATGACGTGGAGCGGCTCGGTTGGGATGACCCTTGGATTTCGGATCGGCGGCTGGTCGTGTGACGTAGATGAACAGTACACACGAAGGGGTAGCCGGATCGGTCGAGCAGGGCAGTACTGTGTAATCATTTTGCTTGCTGAGGTGTTTTCGTTTGTCAAGCGGGAAATACCTTTATTGGCTCTACCGGCATTTGCTGGCAGAAGTGTTGTCCCCTGTTTAGCGCGAAGAGATCCTATTTGTGGCGAGGCGACTACCTTCGAATATCGGATTCCCGGGTGGGTCGTGTGGTTGTGCAATAATCAAACGATTGGAAAAAAAAAACAAGAGGCGACGAAATCGTCTTAGGGTTGCGAAGCAACATTACACTGAAATTTTAAGCTGCACTTGACATATAATGAGAATTATATAATATCGTAACATAACTTCGATATTGGATGAACTACTGCTATTTACATATATATTGACATATAATATAGGTTTACATATATGAATAGGGGTGGTCGTTTTGGATATAGATTCTGAATGTTAAGAACATTCTTTATGTTAAGTTATTCTTATTCTGTTCAGATTATTTGGTTTAATGGTGACTGGAAATCTGGAAACAACAAAACTACAAAACGGAACAAGAACCGAATTTCCTGAAGTAATGTGCACGACCAGATTCGAGCCGCCAACCTTCGCAATTGAACGCCACATCGATAAAGCTGTGCCAAACACGCTGTTCCAATGGTGGCGCTAATTCAACCAGTAATGTTTTGCAATGAAAAACATCCCATCCTAGGGTTTCGTCAAATTCCTTTTTGCTTCGTTTCTCTTCCAACTACTCACGCCACTCTAGCTTCTCCCGTCCCTCACGTCACTCACGCTACCCACGCCCCAGACTAGTGCTCATATTAAGGTAAGCCATATTCTCTCTATTTGTTAAGCTCATTCTAGTTGAGAGTGGTGTCAAGATAGTAGCTAGAGGTGAGGAGCCATGCTAGGGTGAAGAGGAGAAAGTGTCGAGAGAGTTTAGGCAAGGAAAGAGGGGTTTCACTATAGCACACAAGGTACATATAGCAAAGCAACAAAGAAGGTGCACCACCAACTCTTAATAATAATAACTACAGTAACTACAGCACGCAGGGTATATATTGAACATATTGTTTGACACACCCCCTTAGCCTGCGTGCAGTAGAAACTGGTGCAGCCAGCACCCCCTGAACGAGCAAACCAAGCGCTGTGGAAGAAGGCAGAGAAGTGAGGAAGGTGAGAGGAGAGGAGAGAAGAGGAGAGGAGAGGAGAGGAGAGGAGAGGAGAGGAGAGGAGAGGAGAGGAGAGGAGGTGGGGGGCCAGGACCGGCGGACCCGCTTACGAACCTCCTTTTACAAAGGGGAGGTGAGAGAGGGAAGGGAGAGGAGGTGGGCTAGGCGGGCTTGAGCGCGAAAGCTCATAGCGATCCCCCCCCGTTAAGAACCCCCAAGTCCCGATGAGGAGAGGAGGTGGGCTAGGCGGGCATGAGCGCGCACGCTCAATGCGATCCCCCCCCGTTAAGAACCCCCTAGTCCTCACCCCCTCGTCACTCAACCCCGTCAACCTCACACCTTCCGCACCTGTCTTCTCCCGCCACCCCCTCACCCTTCTGCACTTCTCTCCCCCCCCCTTCTCTACGGCGACAATCCCTGCAGTAAGAGAGAGAGGGAGGGACGGGCTGCAGGCAGCTCACACACGCCCCCACACATCTCCCCCTCCTCCCTTACCCTCTCACATCCCCCTTACCCTCTCTCCCTCCCCCCCCCCTACAGCAACAGTTGCTGCAGGGAGAGAGGAAGAGGGAAGGGAGGGAGGAGTGGCAGGCTCCTCACACACCCGCCCCCCCCCCCACAACCCCTTCCCCCTCCCTCCCCCCTCCCCACGACGGAAGCCGCGGAAGGGAGGGCGGGGGGGGTGGGGCGGCGGTAGCTGCAACTGGCGCTGGCGGCTGGCCGCGGCGCTGGCCTCCGCGCTGGCGGATTGCGGGGTGACGGGGGCGACGAAACGGGGGCCGCGTGGCGACGAAATGGGGGCCGCGTGGCGACGAAACGGGGGGGCAGCGGGCGACGGGCAGGGCGTCCGCGGGGCAGCCGACGGGGCGTCCGCGAGGCAGCCGACGTGGCACGTTCGGGGGGACGGGCAGGGCGCGCGCGACGGGCGAACGGGGAGAAAAAAAAAAAATAGCGCATTTCGCGCTGTAGTACGGGCGGGCCCATGATTCTTAAAAAAAAGAGAAGGTTCCGGGAAAGAACCAGCTCTGTACCATGTCAAGATAGTAGCTAGAGGTGAGGAGCCATGCTAGGGTGAAGAGGAGAAAGTGTCGAGAGAGTTTAGGCAAGGAAAGAGGGGTTTCACTATAGCACACAAGGTACATATAGCAAAGCAACAAAGAAGGTGCACCACCAACTCTTAATAATAATAACTACAGTAACTACAGCACGCAGGGTATATATTGAACATATTGTTTGACAAGTGGGTCCTAGTTTAACTCATTATGGTTGAGAGTTTTTTTTTAAACGAGATCTAGACGTATATGTTAACCAGAAGATGATGTATCATCCTGCCTTACTGTTGTATCATCCTCTCTTTCATTCCGTTTTGTCTAGCTCAATTTCGTCGCTTTTTTTAGTTTCTTATTGTTCTTACCGTTCCTTCTATCTCCATCAGTTATGCCTTATCTCTCTCTCTCTCTCTCTCTCTCGGTTCTCCCTCCTCTCGGTTCCTTCTCTCTCTCCCATCTTTCGTTTCTTAGTTTCTTACCGGGTTATTAGTAGGTTGTTCATCCGGTCGGGATTCTTCTCTCGGTCTCGAAAGAGAGGGAGCGAAGGATCAAGAAAGCTCTCCTTTCCCTCTCTAGGAGAGCGGAGATCGATCAGCTCTCCGAGAGGATCTCTCTCTTCTCTCTCGCTCTCGAGCTCTAGCGATCGAGCTCTCTCTCTCTCCTCTCTCTCTCTCCAGACCTCCTCCTCCTCCCTCACTCTCCCTCCCTCCCTCTCTTCTCTCTCTCTCTCTCTCTCTCTCTCTCTCTCTCTCTCTCTCTCTCTCTCTCTCTCTCTCTCTCTCACTCGTTCTCTCCCACTTTCTCTCTCTTTCTCTCTCTCTCTCTCTCTCTCTCTCTCTCTCTCCTCTCTCACTCTCTCTCTCTCATCTCTCTCTCTCTCTCTCTCTCTCTCTCTCTCGCTCTCTCTCTCTCTCTCTCTCTCTCTCTCTCTCTCTCTCTCTCTCTCTCTCTCTCTCTCTCTCTCTCTCTCTCTCTCTCTTTCTCTCTCTCCCGTTCTCTCTCTTTCGTTCTCTCTCGTTCGTTCTCTCTCTCTCTGGTTCTCGCTCTCTCGTTTTCAATCTCTCGTTCTCTCTCTCTTCCTCTGGTTCTCTCGTTTTCGATCTCTGGTTCTCTCTCTCTTCCTCTCGTTCTCACTCCTTCTCGCTCTCTCTCACGTCCTCTCTCTCTCTCGTCCTCTCCCTTTCATTCTCTTCATTCTCTTTTAAGCTTCAATTCTTAATATCACATCTTTCTTCTTGTATTCGATGCTTCTTTTTTGTTATCACAGATACTCGCTTGTAGGCAGGATGGATTTGAAGGAAGGGAGTGTCGTACCACTTACAGTGCATTTTTTTTAGTTCCTTATTATGAGTAATTGTTTGATTTGTTTCATTTCTGTTTGTATTATGCTTCTTCTCGTTGCAATCGTAATGCATGTCTGCATTTTCCAAAAAAATATCTTGCCGATCATCGTCACAAAAGGTTGAGTGGTCCACCACTATGACAGTGAAGCCATTTTCAGCTGGACTTGATCGGTTTAGATTTTTTTGAGATATGCAGATTGTATTGCTTTGTTACAGTAGCTGTTGAATTCAACGTTTATATTGCTGACTTCCCCGACACGCTAGGCGGGGGAAGCGGTAGTATAAATTTAAAATTTCAAATATTCATCAATTCATTTGATGAATATGAGAAATGCAATTATCGTTTGGTCGGTCATTGCAGTTATCCACAGTTTCTCACCTTTCTAAATCATGCGCGTTACAAAAGAACGATGTGCAGAGTACCGTAGCAATGACCAGCAAATGACCAGAAAGCTAAACAAGTACGGTATGATCATTATGAAAAGATTGTCAAGTTTTTTGGTACCCTAAACAACCATTTTACAGTTATTTTACAATGTTTTTTGTTTTTTGCAACTAATAAAAATTCCCTTAATTTTTTTTTTGCTTTAGGTCGATTGCAATAGGTTGCTTCGCAACCCAAAAACACCAAAGCAGGTCCATTTTCCGCTTAGCACACTGGCTTGCCCCAGTAGGCCGAATAAGTCAATTCCGCGATACAAACAGCTCAGGTACTAGTAAACATGAGTATTGGCATTTGTCCCTTCACAAATTCTCCTACGGCTCACATGATAGGCTCACATGTTAGAATAGTAGCCTTAGGGTTTGGGGTAGCGTGAGCGAGAGAAACAGGAAGGTGAGGTTCACTACAGCAAGGTTACAAGATATAGCAAAGAAAGGTGAGCACATTGGTGCACCACCACTGTAGCTACACTAGAACACACAGCAAGCAGGGTATATTGTGAGAGTCGAGAGAAAAGTTGCACTAGGAGAAGTTCGAGAGGTACAAGAAACAACCCTATACCCTCTAGTATCTAACCCACTACAGCCTAGATATAAACAATATAACATATGTTTGACACACCCCCATAGGCAAAGTGGGGAAGACCTAGAGGCCACAAGACCAGTCAAGCAAGCAAGCTCAGAGTGGATCACAACGTCACCACAAATCTGAGTACAAGGTCAAGGCCACAAGGCCAGTTCACATGCATGATTATATATAAAGACAAACAAGCAAGAGCATGTATATAGAAAATGCAGTACAAGCAAGGTCAAGAAGTGAGCAAGTGAGGCCAAGTGGGCACAAGACCTAGCATCGTACAGAAGCGCTGATGATCACCAGGCGGAAGTGCCTTGGTGAAGATATCAGCAGTGTTGGCCCGAGTGGCCACGTAAGCAAGGCGCAGCTGACCACGCTGCTGCAACTCACGTGCAAGAAAGTAGCGGAGAGCAATGTGCTTCGTTCTGTGCTCCAGTCTGTGCTCCCGACACAAGGCCAGCATTGCCTTGTTGTCTACGTACAGAACTGGAGGAGAACGAGGCGGCTCTCCCAGGTCAGTCAGCAGGTAGGTAAGCCAGCGTAACTCCTGTGCAGCCATGGCTCCTGCGTAGATCTCAGCCTCACAGCTAGAGCTGAGAACAGACGACGAGCGGGTAGACCGCCACGAAACAGAGCCGGAACCAAGGCTGAAAGTGTAACCCTGTGACGACCGCTGAGTAGCCAGGTCGTCAACCCAAGAAGCGTCTGCGTGACCAGTGAGGACCACTGGACTCTGCCCTCCAAGCACTAGCCCCATGCCTGACGTACTGCACAAGTAGCGCAACACCCTCTTCGCTGCAGCCATGTGCTCTGGTCGGTGTCTCCCAGGAGCAACATAGCGTGCCAGGATGCTAAGAGGGTATGCAAGGTCAGGTCGTGTGCATGTCATCAGGTACATGAGGCAGCCAACAAGCTCTGGGTACGGGCCACTCGGCTCTACGGACTCATCCGAAGGCAGAGCTGAGAGCGAGTGACGAGTAGACAGAGGAGTGGCCTGAGGCGAGGAGTACGTGAAGTCGAAACGCTGAAGGACCTGCTGCACCATGTGTGACTGAGACAGTGTAATGGTGCGTCGTGCTCTGTCCCGGGTGATCTGCAAGCCAAGGTAGCTGCGCAGTTCACCCAGGTCTGTGCACGTGTGTCGCTTCTGCAGCTCGGACTTCACGTGGGCGAGTCCAGCAGTGTCAGCTGTAGCAAAGACCAAGTCGTCGACGTACACGAGGATGTAGAACGGCGGCAAAGAGGTGTCAGTGCGCAGAAATAGCGACGGGTCAGCAGTAGAAGGAGCAAACCCAAGAGCCGCAAGTGTAGTCCTCAGTGTGTCGTGCCACTCACGCGGCGCCTGGCGGAGACCGTAGACCGGCCGCCGGAGGCTCCACTGGGTGCCAGGAGGAAACGTCCCAGTGAAGCCAGGTGGGCGGCGCAGCCAGATCTCCTCGTGCAGGCTGCCCTGTAGGAAAGCTGTGCTGAAGTCAAGAGAGTGAAGCTCGTAGTCACGGTGAGCAGCTATGTGCAGTAGCACCCGAAGAGTGGTCATCTTCGGGGTGGGAGAGAAGGTATGAAAGTAGTCAACTCCCTGCCGCTGACTGAAGCCGCGAGCCACGTAACGCGCCTTGAAGACAGGAGGAGAACCCGGTGGCCGCTTCACCCTGTAAATCCACATGCCACTGACGATGTTCGCCCCAGGAGGGGGAACCTCGTCAACATAGGTGCCTGTGGACTTCCAGGAAGCCATCTCTGCGTCCATGGCTGCCTGCCACTGAGAGGAGTAGGGACCCTCTATCGCCTCCGCGTAAGAGCGCGGAGTCGGGATGTCAAGTGCATCCGGGTCTCCCTCAGGGGCAAGCAGCATGGCCACGAGATGGGGTACAGCAGCAGCAAGACACTGGAACTCCTCCTGTCTGTCCTCAAGGACGTCCATGCCAAGAGCACACTCACCCCCGACGGACGGAGGACAGACAGACTCAGACGCAGCAACAAGGCTAGTGGCGTAGTCGAGACGACAGACAGCAGCAAAGTCAACAAGCTCAGCAACCAAGGCAGACGCAGCAGTGGACTCGAACGACGGGTCAGTGACAACAGTAGCTAACAGACGCGTGACAGTAGGGTGCTCAGCACGAAACCGGTCAGACGCTGGGTCGGGAACCGCAGGCAGTGAGGACGCAGGTGGGGAAGGCAGAGGAGCGGACGGCGGAGCAAAGGAGGGACGACGGACAACAAGGTGCGCGCTAGGTACAGGCGGCTGACGCGTACAAGAAACACAACGACCGGTACGACTGGGACGACCAGACCGAACGGGCGAGACAGGACGCGACGCAGGCGCACGACGCTCAGCAAGACCACCAGCCTGCTCAGTGTAAGGGGAAGGAGCAGGGAGTGGTGAGCCAGCAGGTAACGGAAGACCCGTGGACGACGGGAGAGTAAGAACCTGACGGAGAACAGAGTCAGGCGGCGGTAGAGACGACGGAGACGGTGGAGCGAAGAACAGGCGAGGCGGCGCGGCTACGTCAGCACCGGTCGCTCCAGCACCTCCAGCAGCTCCAGCACCTCCAGCAGCACCAGCGTCTCCAGCAGCGCCAGCACCTCTAGCAGCTCCAGCGTCTCCAGCAGCTCCAGCACCTCCAGTAGCTCCAGCACTTCCAGCAGCTCCAGTGTCTCCACCAGCTCCAGTACCTCCAGCAGCTCCAGTGTCTCCAGCAGCTCCAGCACCTCCAGAAGCTCCAGTGTCCCCAGGAGGAGCACCCCCAGAACCGGCACCTCCAGACGCAGGGTCGCCAACCGCAGAACCGCCCGCAGTAGCACCCCCAGAGCCGGCACCTCCCGCCCCAGGGTCTCCAGCCCCGGTGTCCCAAGCAGGGGCACCCCCAGACGTAGTAGTCCCAGCAGCTCCAGTACCCTCAGTACGAGCACCTCCGGAACCAGAGCCTCCAGCAGCAGAGCCCCGAGCTCCAGCAGCTCGACCCGGACGGCGACCGTACCAGTCGTGCAGCTGCTGTGGAGTGAGAGGCACACGCGAACGAAGGCGGCCACGCCAAGGGGACCGCACAGCAGCAGTCTCAGAACCCTCAAGTGGCTCCCCGCGAGACTCAGTACCCCCAGACTCCGCAGACACAGGCTCAGCACCCCCAGACGCAGCACCCCCAGACACAGCACCCCCAGGCGCAAGGCCTCCAGTCTCCTCACACGCAGGCTCAGCACCCCCAGACTCAGCACCCCCAGACCCAGCGCCCCCAGGAGCATTGCCCGCAACAGCTCCAGAGTCAACAGGAACCGGCGACGGAGGCTGTGAGGAAGGTCGCGGAGGGAACCCCGGAGGGGTCTCCAAGCGGGGAGCGCGGCGGGAGGCCGTCGGGGCGCCAGCAGCAGCGTCACCCCCCTCGGGTGGGCCAGAGGTGTCGGAAGTGACCTCCAAAGGCTCAGCCAAGGGGGGGGGGTCTACCTGAGACACACCTGAAGGAGCAGGGCCTTGAGGGGGGAGGGGGTCGACCTGGGGGGGACCTGGCACGAGGAAAAGTGGTGGGGGTGGCAGGGGGGCAGCGCGGTAGGGGAAGAGACGGTAGTACGGAACCGACTCGTCAAACGTGACGTCCTGGGAGGACAGAACACGGCGCGAGGTGGGGTGGTAGAACTGCCAGCCAGGCGCGTCAGGGGGGAAGCCAAGGAAGACGCAGGGAACAGCACGGGAGGACATCTTGTCCGCAGACAAGTCTCGGACAAAAGCCCGAGATCCCCAGACACGGAACGCAGACGCATCGCCAACCTTCCCCGTCCACAGCAGAGTGGGGGAGGTCCCCGGCATGGAGACCCGGGGCTGAAGGTTGATCTGACGCGCCGCGTACTGAACCGCAAACGGCCACAGAAAATGGGGAGCAGCCGCATGGATCATGGACGTGCGAGCGACATCCATGACCATGCCAATGCGGCGCTCAGCAATCCCATTTTGCTGCGGAGAGGCCGGAAGCGTGAACGTCTGGCGGATGCCCCTCGCACGACAGTAGGCTCGCAGAGGGCCTGAGGAAAACTCCCCACCTCTGTCGGAGTGCAGACGCAAAACAGGAAAGTCAGAGCGGAAACTCTGCCTGAGCTGGAGACGAGCAGCGCGGATCCAGTCGATCAACACCTCAGTGACCTCATCCTTGCGGCGCAAGGGGAAGACTGTGGTGTAACGCGAGTAATCGTCAACCACCAGCAGGAAGTAGCGCTCGTGACCCTGTCCACGGACGTGGGCTGGGCCCCACACGTCCATGTGAAGAGTCTGCAGCGGAGCCTCTGTCGGCGGAAACTCGGAGGAGTGAGGAGCGGCGCGCTGCCGCCCCTCGACGCAGGGAACGCAGGTAGGGGCAGGCCCCGGAGGGAGGGGAGGGAGAGACCGGGGGAGACCAGAGACAAGGACACGAGAGGCCATGCCTCGGAGACGAGGCAGGGAGGGGTGACCAAGACGGTGGTGCCAGAGAAGAGTCTCATGGGACAGGAGGCGACACGAGCAGGGGGCAGACTCAGGACCAGACCGAGACGCTGCAGCAAACACCTGACCCGACGCAGCTACCTGACCAGGAACAGCAACCGGCGGAGACTCGGTAGTCAGTGTGTACAGGCTCGACCCCGGCCGACGAGTAAACGTGGCCAAGTGTCGGCCCGTGTCAGCACACGTGCAGTGGGTCACCCGCTGACGCGCAGGAGTGAACTGGTCAACTCCCCCATCCTGTAGGTCAGCACCCGCCACCAAGTTCGTAGAGAACGAGGGGAGGTAAAGACCGGACAAGGAGCCAGACGGGACAGCTGGACACGGCAGGACAGTGGAGTAGTGAGCAAGGACAGGACCCCCAGAGGGGTCTGCCAGGGAGACCGCAACCGGCCGGTTGAGCGGCGTAAGAGTGGTGCGGTCTCGAAAGAAGGAGCGGGAAGCACCCGAGTCAAGGGTGAAAGTGTGCGACGCCTGAGCCGACGTGGTACCTGAGAGAGCAGACTCACCAGCACCTGGAGCAGCAGACTCACTAGCACCTGGAGCAGCAGACTCACTAGCACCTAGAGCAAAAGCTGCACCGCCCGGGTCGGGCGGAACACTCAGGTAACAGTCACCGTCATCACTAGTAGACATAACATACATGGCAGCAAGGATAGCATCATAGTCAAGATCAAAGATAGCAACGCCCGACCTAAGCAGCTCATGCCAGCGAGGGAGCTCAGTGGCTTCAGGGAACCTAAGACGCCAGGCGTCTGTCAGGCGACCGAAGCAGCGCTGAGTGGTGTGCGCGCCTCCACACTGCTCTCCAGTGCGGTCACCAGTACGAAAGAAGTACGTACAGGGACCAGCACCCCCAGGCCGCTGACGCCCAGCGTACCACTGGTGAAGCTGCTGCGGCGGCGGGGCCTCACGAGAGCGCTGCTGCTGCGGACGCTGTCCACCACCGGAGCCTCCCCTCTGCACCGAGCCACCCCGACCAGTACCACCGCCACCCCCGCCACTGCCGCCTCCACTGCCTCCGCCGCCACCTCCACCTCCTCCAGTCCCACCGCCGCCGCTGCCACTGTCCCCGCCTCCACCGCCGCCACCAGAGCCCCCACCCCCGCCCCCACTCCCACCTCCACCCCCACCCCCCCGGCCGCCCCCACCGCCACCACCACCACCCCCGCCAGCTCCTCCACCACCCTTGCCTCCCTTGCCCTTGCTGTTGCGGCGCCTCCCGCCAGGGGCAGATGCAGCTCCGACCGACTCAGTGCCAAGGAGGTCGACAGCAGCAGCAGAGGCAACAGAGGGCAAAAGGGGAACAGGGGAGCACCCCTCAAAGATAGGGGTGCGAGGGTCACCGCGAGAGGCTCCGACAGCGGCTATACTCTGCTCGGCTGCAAGGAGCTCCTTCTCGAGGAGGTCAACGGTGAGTGTGGTGGGGCAGAGAGCTAGGAAGTGGTCCCTGACTGAGCGAAGGGAGTCAGGAAGACGGGTGACTAGGTAGTAGAGGGTGATGTACATGGGGGGGGGGTTCTTGGCGCAGAATTCAGTAGGAAGCGCAGCGCGGTAGCGAGTGTCACTAGTGCGGAGGTGCGTAATGAGGTCAGCAACTGTAGCAAAGGCAGCGAGGTCAGGGAAAAGGTAGGGCAGCATGATGCGGCTAAGGGCAGCAGAGGCAGGGGAGGAGTAGCGTGCAACGACAGCATCGAACAGGGTCTTAGCGGTCTTAAACTGAGTGAAGTGCGCACGCTCAGCAGACGGCAGGTGACTACGCACAGCAAGGCGGGCAGCAGCATCGCGAGTGTTCCAGCGAGAGCGCACAGTAGCATCAGCATCAGTAGCAGGCTGGGGGGAAGCACCAGACGTGAGGTCATGCAGCGAGACATCGTCTTTGCTATCACACTGCAGGAACAGCTGCAAGTCGTCAAGCCAGACCTCAAAATCTATCGCTCGCCCCTCAGCATCGAAGGTAAGCACAGCAGGGCTAGCCATGGCAGCAGGCGACGCAGGCTAGCAGCAGCAGAGAAAGCAAGCAAGGTGAGGTAGTAGCAGTTTGAGGCGCGACTCGGCGATGCGCTTACCAGGGGCGGGCTAGAGAAGGCCAAAGGTGGTGGGGCAGGGCCGAGGCGCTCGAGCAAGGTCAGGGCCGCGAAAGGGCGGCAGAACAGGGCCGGGACGGCGGCGGTGGCTCCGACGAACAGCGGCGGCGGCGGCTGTCTCTGCAGCAGCGGCAGCGGCTGTCACAGCAGTAGCAGCGATAGCTGGGACGGCAGCAGTGGCGGCGGTCGTCACGGCAGGAGCGGCGACGTCCGAGGCGCGAGAGACAGTAGCTGCAGGTGCGGCGGCAGGTGCTGCCGAGGCGGCGGCAAGGTGGCAGGGCGGCGGCAGCTGGTGACGACGAGCTGCGGAGGAGGCCGCGACAGGGCCGTGAAGCGCGGCGGAAGAGCCGCGAAGGGGCCGTGAGGGAGCCGCGACGGGGCCACGAAGGGACCCCAATGAGCCGCGTAGGGGCCGCGAAGGGCGGCGAAGGGGCCGCGAAGGGCGGCGTAGGGGCCGCGACGCGACGCGTAAGGGCCTCAAGGGGCCGCGAAAGGGTCGCGTGGCGTCGCGAAGGGGAGAACACGAAGCGCCGCGAACGGGCCTTAGAGGGGGCCGCGACGCTCCTTAACGGGGCAGGCCTCTAAGAGGCCGCGAAATTTTCGGGCAGGGCGCAAAGCGCGCCTCGGGCAGGTAAAAAAAAAAGAAAAGGTGGGCCCGTGGTAGGAACCTAAGCTCTATACCATGTGAGAGTCGAGAGAAAAGTTGCACTAGGAGAAGTTCGAGAGGTACAAGAAACAACCCTATACCCTCTAGTATCTAACCCACTACAGCCTAGATATAAACAATATAACATATGTTTGACATATATAACAAAACTTAACACACCCCCTTAACCTGCTTGCCGTGATAACTAGTACAGGTACACGTGGCGCAGCGGAAGAGGGTAGAGAGGTTAGGAAGAGGAGAGGAGAGGAGAGGAGAGAAGAGGAGAGGAGAGGAGAGGAGAGGAGAGGAGGTGGGGGGCCAGGACCGGCGGACCCGCTTACGAACCTCCTTTTACAAAGGGGAGGTGAGAGAGGGAAGGGAGAGGAGGTGGGCTAGGCGGGCTTGAGCGCGAAAGCTCATAGCGATCCCCCCCCGTTAAGAACCCCCAAGTCCCGATGAGGAGAGGAGGTGGGCTAGGCGGGCATGAGCGCGCACGCTCAATGCGATCCCCCCCCGTTAAGAACCCCTTAGTCCTCACCCCCCTCGTCACTCAACCCCGTCAACCTCACACCTTCCGCACCTGTCTTCTCCCGCCACCCCCTCACCCTTCTGCACTTCTCTCCCCCCCCCCCCCCTACAGCAACAGTTGCTGCAGGGAGAGAGGAAGAGGGAAGGGAGGGAGGAGTGGCAGGCTCCTCACACCCGCCCCCCCCCCACAACCCCTTCCCCCTCCCTCCCCCCTCCCCACGACGGAAGCCGCGGAAGGGAGGGCGGGGGGGGGGGGGGGGGGGGGGGGGGCGGCGGTAGCTGCTGCTGGCGCTGGCGGCTGGCCGCGGCGCTGGCCTCCGCGCTGGCGGATTGCGGGGTGACGGGGGCGACGAAACGGGGGCCGCGTGGCGACGAAATGGGGGCCGCGTGGCGACGAAACGGGGGGGCAGCGGGCGACGGGCAGGGCGTCCGCGGGGCAGCCGACGGGGCGTCCGCGAGGCAGCCGACGTGGCACGTTCGGGGGGACGGGCAGGGCGCGCGCGACGGGCGAACGGGGAGAAAAAAAAAATAGCGCATTTCGCGCTGTAGTACGGGCGGGCCCATGATTCTTAAAAAAAAGAGAAGGTTCCGGGAAAGAACCAGCTCTGTACCATGTTAGAATAGTAGCCTTAGGGTTTGGGGTAGCGTGAGCGAGAGAAACAGG
The DNA here is from genome assembly GCA_947470075.1 of Closterium sp. Yama58-4. Lineage (NCBI taxonomy): Eukaryota > Viridiplantae > Streptophyta > Zygnematophyceae > Desmidiales > Closteriaceae > Closterium > Closterium sp. Yama58-4. The sequence continues at coordinate 878,080 of CANIUD010000686.1, read as the reverse complement.
AAGGTGAGGTTCACTACAGCAAGGTTACAAGATATAGCAAAGAAAGGTGAGCACATTGGTGCACCACCACTGTAGCTACACTAGAACACACAGCAAGCAGGGTATATAACAAAACTTAACATCACATGTACAATCAATGTCTCTAGCAAATTCCAGGACTCGCTCGCAACAGCAAACTATGCTCCATGGCTAACCACTTTACATTATTTTACCTTGAAACAACACGCTCTATAGCTTGATCTACCTTCTTAATCTGAGCCATGTAGTCATCAACCTGCATAACAAGTGCACACCCTTTTAGTTGATGCAAGCAATGACAGGAAAACAAAATGCTCCCGTCTTTTCCCAACTCTTTTGCTATCTTCCCCCCTCACCCCACCTCCTCTCTCCCCTGATCCCCCATCTTCCCCCTCTGCTCTCTCTCCCTCCCTCCCTCCCCCCCTCCCCCAACTCCCACCACCCCTCCCTCCCCCCAACAAAGCCATAATCAGCAATTCACCTGTTCTTGAAGACCCTGTAGCCGCCTCGCCCCGATCTCCCGAACCACTAGCTTCTCCAATCTTGCCTCCAGCTCCCGAACCTCCTCCTTGTGCCGTCTCCGCACCTCCTCCAAAGCTGCAACCAGAGGAGCCTCGGCACGAACCAATCTAACCCGAGCCTCTGCGGCATCGGCCCGTGCCACCGCCACTGACTCTCGCAGGTTCCCAACCTCTTGCTCCCGAGCCTTCCTCTCCTCTGCCAGGGCTTCCCGAACCTCAGCCAGCTGCATTTCCAAGCCTGGAATTTCCTTCGTCATTCTCCCGAGCAGCGCCGCCATTTCCTTCTGCTGCCGATCCTCTTCTTCCAAAATCCTCCTCGCATCAGCCAACTGTGCGGTCAGCTCCCGAAAACTTTCCACGTCGACCGATTCCCGTTCCTGCTCCACCTTCTCCAGCTGCGAGCGAAGCTCCCGCACAACTGCAGATTTTTCTTCTGCCCGGAGTTTGGCCTGAAAGAGAGAGGCTCTGGTGGTTTCGATGGCTCGGCGGGTTTCCAGTAAGGAAGACTCGAAGGAAGCGACACGGCCTGAGAGCTCTGCTGCGGTTGCCATGGCTGTTGCAACTTCTGGCTGGTGCTGCTCCCTCTCAGTCTTCATCCTGATGCAATGCGAGGGAGGCATGAGAGAGAGAGAGAGAGAGAGAGAGAGAGAGAGAGAGAGAGAGAGAGAGAGAGAGAGAGAGAGAGAGAGAGAGAGAGAGAGAGAAAAAAAAAACGGGAAGAAAAAAATGCGGATTTTTCTTCTGCCCGGAGTTTGGCCTGAAAGAGAGAGGCTCTGGTGGTCTCTATGGCTCGACGGGTCTCCAGTAAGGAAGACTCGAAGGAAGCGACACGACCTGAGAGCTCTGCTGCGGTTGCCATGGCTGTTGCCCCCTCTGGCTGGTGCTGCTCCCTCTCAGACTTCATCCTGATGCGAGGCAAGGGAGGCATGAGAAGAAAGGGTTAAGGGAGGAGTTCTGAGGATTTCTCTTCTGCCCGGGGTTTGGCCTGGAAGGAGAGGCTCTGGTGGTCTCTATGGCTCGGCGGGTCTCCAGTAAGGAAGACTCGAAGGAAGCAACACGACCTGAGAGCTCTGCTGCGGTTGCCATGGCGGTTGCCACTTAAGGCTGGTGCTGCTCCCTCTCAGTCTTCATCCTGATGCAATGCGAGGGAGGCAGGGGTAAGGGGGGAATATAAGCTACTCCACATTCACTATTTTCGCGCTGTGTTCTCAGGTTCATTCTTCTCCATACTGCATTCTCATGCCATGTTTCAACTGTGTTGTCATCTCCCTTCCACTGTCATCCTCACCACCTCACCCTCCTACACTCTTCCACCCTCTTCCACCCTCACCCTCCGACCCTCCTCCGACCCTCTTCCTACGCCTGTCCTCTCTCTTTCCCCACACTTAGTTCTTCACCCACACTTACCCCTCCAAAGCAGCAGAAAGCCAAACAGCCGTCTCTGACCCAGCTGCTTCCCCTGCCTGGTACCCTCGCCCCTCCCGCACTTCCCCTTCCTCCTGCTCCCTCCTTTGTAGCTCCTCCGCTCTACTCACATCCCCCTGCAGCCGCGCCCACTCCTCCGCGCGCCTCTCCTCCTCCGCCTCCTCCTCCTCCGCCTCCACCCGCGCAACCTCCGCCTTCAGCTTCGCCCTTTCCTCCTCCACCTCTACCCGCCTCCGCTCCAGCTCCCCCGCGTCTCGCGCACCTTCCCCCACTCCGCGGCTAGCGCCTTCCGCGCGCCCGCGTAAAGCGCCCGTTCCTCCTCGACCTTCTTAACCTGCGCCGCGATCTGCGCTTTAATCTCCGCAAGCTCCTCCTCGCGGCGGCTGCGCTGCTTCATCACGTGCTCGGTGACCTCTTTCGTCAGAACCAACTCGTTTGTCAGCGCCTCGATTTCCTCCTGAAAACGCATGTAGGCGCACGAGGAAATGTTGTGGTTAAGTAAAAATAGAACTCGCTTGAGAAGTTTACTTGGGCGATTCGGTTACCCCATTTGAGAAAATCCTTGACTCTGTGGCGCCCCCATTCCCCCTCACTCCTTCCCCAATCCTCTTCAATTTTCTTCCATTCCTCCTCCGTGCTCTCCCAATCCTCTTCATTCCGCCCCACTCCAGTCCACTCCACCACTCCGTCATTCGACAAGCGCGCGTTCGGGTCAGGACGTTTCCTTTGCCGGGGCCACACTAATCCCCCTCCCAGTCCCATTAGCTCGTTCGGTCACTTGCTTTTCACCCTAGCATTTCCTCAATTCCTATATGACCAATTTATTCACTCACCCTCAATCCCGACATTTCCTGCGATTGTCGTCGCATGACCTGCCCTTCGATCTCCGCCACGCGTCGCATCGTCGCAATCTCAGCCGTCTGATCCACCTCGATCCGCGCGATGCGCTCCTCGTACGACGACACCGCCGCGGCCGTCGCGTCTTTGATCAGCCGCAGCCGCTCCGCCTCCCACTGATTCCGCCGCGCCTCCAACTCCGACTCGCCGAAACTCCCGTCGTTGACATTCCCGTCGTCGCTGCTGTTCCGTGATTGGTCGACGACCGTTGCGACGCTCGCCTGCGACTGCGCGTGGGGCGCTATCGCCTGGAGAATGGAGTGAGGCTTGAAAGATGACGACTGGAAACGAGAGGGAGAGGTGGAAAGGGGAAGAGGGGGTGTAGAAGGAGGGGAGGAAACAGGAATTGTCAGCCATGTGCGCACGACGACGTCTGCTGCGCTTTCTGCGTGGGAAGTTGATTTTGGACGAAGGGGAGGGGAAAGGCGGGAGGGATGGGGATGGGAATAGTGATTGCGCGGGAGCAGGGACCAGAGGGAAGGACGAAAGGGGCTAAATACGACTACAAGGGATCTGGCGGACGGAGAGCACGCGGGAGAGAGTAGGGGCCTAATAACGACTAAATTGACGATGGCAGACGGAGAGCGCTGGCGGGCGGGCAAGGCGAAACCTGGAAGATTAGGAAGGGAAGGGACGCCAACCTTTCGGTTGCATGATGGGAAGCGCGATGAAGTTAAAAACGCGCTAGAAGGTCCCAGCCTGGGCGGCATGAGAGCCCCCTGCGGTAAGCGAATCGCGGCCATGGAGCCAGCGGTATGTAAACTAACTCTGGCGCAACCCGCCGAAGCAGGTGACGCCGCAATTACTGCAGCAGACATAAGGTAAGGTGTACCGTATGCTGTGCCTGTCACGATTAAGAAAATCGTAGCTGTAAGAACGTCGGGGTAAAATACAGAGCTAGGGTCGTCTTGAATGGCTGAGATAGAGGCGTAATGGGGACGGAAAATGGCAGCGCGCGGTGTGCTATTATGGAGGGAGTAAAGAAACGAGTGGTGCTGGACTGTCTTCTAGAAGGAAACACGAATGCTGCCGAATTTCTTGCAAAAGGAAAACGAGAAGTGGGGAAAGAAATATGTCAATGGTAACTTACATGGGGCACTGTAACGCGTACGATAACGATTTCAACGCAATTGGTAACACGCGTAACGAGTTTGGTAACTCGCTTAACACGTTTGGTCACTCGCTTAACACATTTGGTAACTCTACACTAGCAGCCCATCACGCGAATGGTAACTACATGAAATTCCCGCCGAAATGAGCCGGAAAAAAAAAGGAATTTATTCAGTTTGAAAGCTTTTACGCACAGAAATATTCTTTTGAACAAGTCTCGCCGCGAATTTGAAGGACCCCGTTTGTTCTAATACCACGGACCACAAAGTTTCAGGGCCATTTTTTACATATATGTAGCTCGTACAATTTTTATTTTTTTCTATAGCATGATTGCGAACTTGCAAAACGATTTAAAAAACATTCCCAAAAGGACCTCGGAAATTTTACTGTTTATACTTAATGCAACTTTGGAGAATTTTTGCATGTGGGAAAAATACTTCTCTTGAGAATTACATGTTTCGTAATTTAGATAAAGAACCATAAACGCCTGGTCGCAAGAAGTTTAAGGTTGTTGCTCTCAAATTTATCTGCCATTTGAAAGGGGTATAGATTTGTTTGCCCCGGCTGCACGATAGAAACAAGTACTTACAGTTTGCGGAAGGAGCACCAGAATATCAATTGTGTATAAACACTGATTTTTAGAACACTTACGTTTTTGCAATTAGCTTGAAAATCGGAAAGTGTGTCAGGATTTCGGAGAGTCTGTCAGAATTTCGGAAACCTGTCAGAATTTCGGAGAATGTGTCAGAGTTTTCTGCTTCAGGATTCGTCAATGTTTTCTGACGCGAGCGGGAAAAACCAGAATCAGGCTCAATTTCGGCGGGAATTTCATGTAGTTACCATTCGCGTGATGGGCTGCTAGTGTAGAGTTACCAAATGTGTTAAGCGAGTGACCAAACGTGTTAAGCGAGTTACCAAACGCGTTAAGCGAGTTACCAATTGCGTTGAAATCCGTACGCGTTACAGTGCCCCATGTAAGTTACCATTGACATATTTTCCCGAAAGAAAAGGGAGCATTGGAGAAGTCGGAAGGTTTGGAGGTTGGGAACTCGGAAGTTGGAGGAACCAAAAAATCCACTCTGATTGGGAAAGGGAAACCCAATGTCATGCTGTCCACACAAATCGCCCCTTCAGATTTCCTCGAGAAAACATTTTCGCATGTGACCGTGTCTGCGAGGCAGTTTGTTTGCTCGTTCCAATGTCGCAAAAGGCTTGCTCCTTCGGATTCTGTTCGTCGCAGAGTCGCACACAGCGCGACGCGAGTCTGTCCGTGCGATGCGAGAAAGGAGGTGGAATTTCTCCGACGAGTGATGTAAATCCACGTGGACTTATCCAGTTTCTCAAAGCACATGAGCCCGCGATTTCGTATTCGATTCAGTACAATGCGGTTCTGTTCAGACGAGCATTCGCAAATGCTGTTTATGCTATTTCAGAATACTCTCAAGTCCCCGCCGACAGACACAATAAGGGCGCGTGTGATCGGAGGAATTTCTGGAAGTTTACATTTTAAGGGCGAGTTGTGCTACATGAACATATGTCGAACCAAACTCGACTTTCATTGTAGCGAGGTTCGCACATCTGGACCACAACACTGCAGAAAAGCACACACATATACAAGGTCGACTGCGCGTATTCGAACTTGTAGAAACGAACCGAACCGCATTTCTACAAAGTAGGTTACCCGGTTCAGACGTCTTGACAGTGCGCCACGCGGCCGACTTGCGCTTCGGTTTCGGATAGCATAGACCTCCAGCTCAACTTCAATTCGGGGGTACAAATATCGGAGGCTGTCGCCCACCTGGAGCTCTCGTCATTCCCCAAACATGACTATCCTCCAGCTCGTCCGATTTTTGGGCATCGTGTGGCAAGGGTACCTCCAGTTGGTCATGCTCCCCCTTCTCAACGCAGTTGGCGCGGTTCTTCCCACCCTTGTCGCTGCCTACACTTTGAGGCAGACTCGGGTGTTTGTGCGTGGCGACCGGCTTGACGCACGTGTGCGGTGGTTCCGTCTGATAACCTCCCTGCCCGAGACCAATTTTTATGAGTATTTGCGCGTCGACAAACGTGTGTTTGTTTACTTGGTTCGCCAGTATCAGCGCAGCCGTTTTGCAACCACTAGGCACCCGGTGCATAACTTTGTGTTCGTCGCCATGGGTCTTAGCAGGCTCGGTCATGGACTGACCTTTCGAGAAATTGGGCTACACTTTGGTTACTCCTACTCTCACTCCCAGAAACTGTTCACTCAGTTCGTGTGGTTCATCAACGAAGTGCTCCTGCCCAAGTGGGTCGTGTGGCCCAACCTGGACATGCTTCAATTGTTCGAGACCGAGTTTCGCATACAAGCAGGCATTCCTGGCGTTGTGGGTGCCATGGACGGCACATACATACATTGCCGCGGCATGGGCCCACATTGTGAAGATTTCAGAAACCGAAAGGGCTTTTTTTCAATTATTTGCCAACTTATTTGTGATAGCATGGGCCTAATTTGGGATTTCTTTGTTGGCTACCCCGGAAGCGTCAACGACGCTCGTGTGTTCATGAACAGCCCTGCACGCATCAAGATCGAAGAAGGCGGGATTCTAGACTACACTATTGTGGCTGACGCTGCGTACGGCCTAAGGCCCTACATCTACACCCCCTATCGTGCCCTTCCCGGTCGCGCGCTTCCCGACGAGCAGCGCGTCTGGAATTTGCAGCAGTCCCGTACCCGCATGATCGTGGAGCAGGTGAACGGGCGGCTGAAGACCAAGTGGCGCATTCTTGACGGGCGCCTCGAGTGCGACACGTTCCGCGCCCCCCAGGTCGTCGCCGCGTGCATTGTGCTTCACAACATTGACTTGTGCCTCGGTTTCCGACACCGCCAGGAAGAACCGCGCCAGCGTAACACGTGGTGGCTCGAAGGCCCTGTGGCCGACGCGCCTCATTTCTCGCCGCACGATGAGGGTTTTACTCCGACCCGTCGTCGAGCTCGCTTGGCGGCGTATTTCTACGCCTCTTGGCGGCTCGGGCATCCTGATTCTTCTCAACCAGGTCTTGGGTACGTTCTCAAAACTCATCGAACTGGTCCCGCATAGCCCCTTTGACCGACTGTGCAATGATTCCTGCAATTTCGGCGCATAAGACAGAGTCGCTTGCGTTCATGTGAGTACGGCTGCCATCTCCCTGAGCATCTGTTTCGTTTTCCTCCTCTGCAGGCGCAGGCCGAGGCCGGCGGGAGACACCTCCGCCGCGGAGCGCAACACCAGGGTGCGCACCGACGATTCCTGACTGCGAAGGGGACGCCGAGGCGGTGGCAGCGGCGGGAAGCCCGACGGGCGCCAGCGAAGCTGGCGGCAGTTCAGACCGCCGAGAGCTCGAGGGCGAGTGACCGGGCGACACACTTGTGGCACGGGACGTTGGCGAGCGGCGGGTTGACTGCGCGCGACGGGGAGAAGCCGCGGAAGCATCCGCTCCAGCAGGCGCCACGGAAGCGGTAGTAGGAGACGCCACATCTGGGATAGATGGGCGTCGCATAGGGGGAGCGGGGTGTGCATTGTTACAAATGTTTCGTTGACGCCAATGGCGCAATGTTGTAATGTTTGCAGCAGTGTAATGGTTAAAAAAACATAGCACAACGCATATACATGTTTGAGCAATACTTACTAGGTATCGTTCGAGGGGCAGGCGGAGGTGCGGTAGTCGTGGCACAAGGTAAACTAGCCGCGAGAGCCGGAGGGCGCGCATTCGCTCTGTCGCCCAGGAACCTGTCAAACACGTCGAAAAAAATGGGGACCTTGGGAGGCTTACCCTTACCGGAGGGTTTGATCAAAAGATCGGCCACCTTTAGGTATTGGGCCTCCATGCGGAAAACCTTCGCCTTTACAGCGGCAAGGTTATGGCGCCAGCCCGGGTGACGAGCGCGTACTTGCTCGAAGAGCATGACGTCGCGATTCTGGCCTTGGAGGCGGTTTAGGCTACAGTACTGCTCGGCGAAATCGTGGCGGATCCATGCCAGCTGCATGACTTCCTCCGCATGCCATCCCTTTTTGTCGCTCTGCATCGTCGCGTCGTTGTCGTCGTCGGCCGCGTTGTCAATGTCGCAGTCTACTTCGCCTGCATCGAAGTAGGCAAGGGTGTCATCTTCGGCGCCCAGTGGGGTGTTCGGATCTGGAACACGAGCGACGATGGAGTCCAGATCAATGACGTCGAGACGTCGGGAAGCAGCAGGATCTACGGCAGCACGCCGACGTCTGTGAGGCGAAGGAGTAGGGACGGGGGTGGCGGCCGTTGCGGTGGTTGTAGCTGTTGGCGCGGAAGGATTCGTGGGTGTGGCAGAGATACCAGTGCTGGTGTTTGCGGACATGGCTGCTTCTAGGTGGAGTGGGATAGCTGCAATGTTGCAATTTCAATGTGAACTGTCTACGCGCGATGCGCGAATTCTCACAAATGTGGCTGGGTCGACGTGGCATGGGGGTTGGCGGGAATTTTGGAGTGGTCCGTCAAGACGGCTTTGGAGTCGTTGGGGTATGGGGTGAACGTGCCACGATTCTAGCCACGTGGCCTCCATTCAGTACACGAAGGCTGTGGTGAGTTCGTTTGGTACTGTTGCTACTCGTGAGTCGCTCGCACATTTCGCCAGATGCTCGAACGTGCGGGAAATCACACACGTGAATGTGAACATGCCGAAGCACGTTCACAACTAAAACTCGAATCTTGTTCAACTTTGCAGTTCGCATGTTGCCAACCCCACAGTTGACGAAGTTTCGCTCGTAGCTTTATGCGACATTGGCGAAACTGGTAACCACACAAAGTTCGCACTTTTTTTTGAATTTCAAACCCGACCTCACACGCCCTAAACGTCGTCACGTTGGTACAGTACGGGTCCAATGACCGTGTCGCTTCTCTTGACAATGTGACGGTGCACAGTGCGCACTGTTGGACCTCTGAATTTTCGCCTAACCCAGCGCTTGGATGTTCTCGCAGCCCCTCTCGCCCCTCTTCCGACCAATCAGAAGTGTCCAGCGCGAAGACATGTTCGGACGGAATTCTGAATGTCAGGCGAAAAAGGGAGCAAGGTCATCCTTTCCGACTCACCACCACCTCCACCATCAGGAATTGACTTCTTCTGATGCTTGTTTGCCTGATGCGCGTCGCATGGGTTCCCCCTCAATTCATGTACCATGTTTCGGACTGATTTGTAGCGGTTCAATACGGTGATGCTATTTCACCGTTTTAAATTCCGCGGCATCGTACTCAACCGTGCAGACAGAACAAAAAGTGAACTTCTGTGACGCCCTCCTTCTCTGTCTAGGCCTTTTCTGACTTTCCTGAAGATATATCCTGCCAAGCACTTGTTACAGATTAGAGGAGTTCAGGCTTCTGATTTTTTCATAAAAGTCTTTCAGGAAGCCTGATTGTTTGCTAGGTGCGTGGTAGTGTCTAGAAAGGCTGACGTAGGAGGAGGATTGCTGCACGAAGAGTTTTGAAGGGACATGTCATTTATTTTCACAACAACCGTCCATCCTTCTCAGGCGATGCTACATTCCTGAGGACCATCTGAAGAGCCACCATGGCGCTGTGTTAGCATCTCATCAGAGGATAATCTTGGCGTATGCATGTTGTTTTTGCGCTGTTGTGAATAAGGATTGCTTTTTGCGACATGGACAGTACCAGCTTACTTCCGCCGGAGAAGGTGGACATTGTTATGGATGAGGAGAGAGTATCAGCCTGTCCTAAGACTGAACCAGAAGACGGTGCGGCTGGAGCAGGCAGTAACGTCGAGTCGAAGAAGCGTATAAGCCGTGAAGACGCAGCAGACGGTCTGGAACATGAAGCTGACCAGGTCAACGGTTTAAAGGATAATGCAGACAAGTCAGACGCGCAAGGCTCCAAAGAAGTCGTCGATTCAGTCAAGGAAAAGCCAAAGAAGCGGCGCAGGTCTCCAACGGTCCTTTCATGTTCTCACTTTCATTTACGTGGTGTGCGACAACGTGCTTGGGGGAAATGGGCATCGGAGATTCGTGACACGGATAACATCCGCTTATGGCTCGGAACCTTTACGACGGCTGAGGAAGCGGCTTTCGCTTACGACGCAGCTTCTCTAGCTATCCGTGGAGCAGACACCCGGCTTAACTTTGAGAGGAGTCGCATGTACGCATCGAACATGGCTGACATCAGGGAGCAATGCGGTGGAGTAGTCGGCCCGGCGTTTCGGACTGCTCTCGCGAAAGAAACGGCTCGGCTTATTGACGAAGGAGCTCTTGATGACATCGTTGCTGACTCCCAGGGATACGCTTATCTGCTAAGGTCGATCAATGTTGCACCGTCTGTCGCTGCATCGGCAGGACCTGATCATATCTCACAGCGTATTGAGTTATTGGCGGAAACGGCGGCACGGCGACGACTGGCCCAGATGACTTCCAGTAATCCACGAATGAATTCGGTTCCTGCACCCGTCGAGACCAGGCCGAGACTGTCATTGGTATACAGCAACAAGGCTCCGTCAGTGACTGGGATTAAGGCCGAACAGAAGCTGGTTCAGAAGGCGCAGCATTATATTTATTGTGAGTCAGATGGTGAAAATCCCGAAAGCGAGATTGATGCCCTCTTTGCTTTACGTCGCAGCAGCAAGAGTGCTGCTTGTAACTCACATGATAATCTCTCAGGTCCCCTTGGATTTGGCGACGACCATTCGTGGCAACCATCAAGGAGCGGCTGTGAAAATGTTCAGGGGAGTTTGGAAGCAGCCACTTTCAGCTTCCACGATGGCGGGGGTGGCGGTACATTTGGAGGAAATGTCAGTGGTGGTGGTATGGATGACTGGAGCTCGTACATTGAAACGGATACTTTCACTGCAGTTCCCACAACCGCAACTACCACGGTCACAGATTGTCTCACCGGTGAAGGCGGGAGCGGAAGCGCTACAACACAGACTGATGCCGGGAAGAAGCTTTGTCGTTTAGGAAGCTGTGCAGACATCGTCGACCATTTCTTGGCAGATGGAGACGAGTGCGAGGACCCTGGTATGCTTCAGGGTAACCGACATAACCACGACTTTTCAAAAGGCGACTCGATCCGCACCGCTGACTCACGGGACAACTCTGCGGCCGTTGATCTCATTACCACCTCAGATGGTACCAATGTTGCTCCTTCAAGTGGAATTTCTCTTGGTACTTTTTCTGACACAAGTGAAGGTCATGCAGGCTATGATTATGCCGACAGGATTATTCCTGAGTTGCACGGGCTGGCCAAGTTCCTGGAGGAGACCCCCATGTCTCCACTGCATCTAGTATCAGGCAGTCCTGTTTCGACTGAGAGCAACCCAAAGTCTGCAGAAGACCCAGCACCACTCCACCTTCCAGCTGCAGCATTCTCAGCGCAAGCTACACCAGCAGCTTCTGGAGTCCCCACAGCAACTGTACAGCCATGTTCACGCCCTGTTGTTGCAGCTGCCGAGCCACCTGCTCGTTTTCTCTCCTACCCGAACCTTACCCGTATGTGCGCACCTCCAAGCCAATCACAGCTGCCTCACTCTCTCGCCAATGTCAGGCAGGCACAGGCGCTCATGCTTCCATCGCCCGCTGCTGCTGCACCTCGCACTGACATGCCTTTGCAGAGAGCGCTGATACCAGCCCCTGCTACTGCTGGCGGTTTCTCTTCTCCACGTATTTCTCCCTCCATGGTTTCGCCACTCTCACTTCCAATGCAGCAGCCTAGCCCAGCCATGGCCCCATCAGCTTCTGCTCCTGCACCTCGGGCTTTACCACTTCCTCCCACAGTTGCTCCCTCTCTCCGCTTGCAGCTTCCTCCTGCTGCTGCTCCATTGCCTTCACATCGACCCCTCAGCACCTCCCCTCCTGCCTTAGCTACCAGCAACTCGTGCCAGTGCTGCTGCCATTGTCACCTCAAGCAACAGCAACAGACGCCTCCACAAGGCAGAGGCGTCTCGCTTCACAATGGAACGCCGGGCAACAGTATGGACAGGGCGCAGACAGTTACCAACACCAGCATACTGCCTGCTGCTCCTCTTACCTCCGCAACTATTCCTGCCACAGCTGCTGCAGCGTCTGGAAGCCCTGCAAAGAACAGCCACCACCTGTTGGTCATGCCTAGAGTGGGAGTTGCGTGGAGTCTCAAATCCTGTGACAAGCCACAGCAACAGCAGCCTTTGGGATCCAAGGCTTGGCCTCAGCAGCCACAGCCGCATCAGCAATCAAACCAGCCAGTGGCCCACCAGCAGCCTCAGCAGCCACAGGCGCAGGCACAGCACCGGATGCTGCTGTTGCCACAAGGACAGCCACAGCGTGTAATGCAGCGGGAGCTGAGGCCAGCAACAGCAGCAGCAGCAGCAACAACAACAACAGCAGCGACAAACTCCACTGTTGCGGGTGCCATTGCCAGCTAAGCAGCAAGAGAAGGAGAAACGGAAGCAGTTGCAGGAGGAGGTGGCTGGCGGTGCATCTGGTGCTGCCATTCTGGGCGGAAGGTCCCCTCCTCTCCCACCTCCTCCTCGTCCGCCTCCATCTAAGTACCCCACAGGGCCACGACCAAAGCTCACGCCGTTCCTTCTGTCAGCCATTGCCAACAGCAAGTCCAATGCTTCTGCAGTGTCCCTGGTGCAGTACAGTCCCGTGTCTCCACCAGCTGTGGCAAGCATGTATGCGGCACCAGCATTGCTTCAGCCTGTAATGGTCTCGGCACTTCCTGAGGTTGCAGCTCCTTCAACAGTTAATCTGAATGCTGCTACATCAGGAATTCTCAAGCTCGAATCAGCACCAGCAGCATCAGTACTTGTAGAGCAAGCATCAGTTTCTGCACCTCAGGATGTCGCAGCACCAGCACCTGGTCAGCACCAACACCAACACCTGGTCAGCATGCAGCAGCACCAACACCTCTCAACCAGGCACCTGGTAGCACCTCCTAATCAGGCAGAGGCATCAGCAGCATTGAAGCAGGCTGGAGCATCACCACCACTCGAGCAGGCAGCGGCATCTGCATCACCCAAGCAGGAACAACTTCTGCAGCACTGAGCCACCATGGTGGAACATGTAGTCGTCATGAAAGTCATACACCTCGACAGCAGCACAACCACCTACGGGCAGCACATTCAATGCAGCAATCCCTCCAGCTGTACCACCAGGGTGGCGCCTCAGGTTCACATTAGTCTAATCACGCTTCTCGACAGTCAGATTGACCTGTTTCGGCAGCACACGCAGATGAGTAGATGCATGTTTCTCTGACCTAAGTGGTAGGAAGCAAAGGGATGTCCACTGTACCTAGTCATTCTTCGTAGGCAGCCTGTGTAGTGGGGGACGGTGTTATTGCTATACTTATGATCACAATCTGACCTTTTGCTTTCTCGGTATAACTAATTCCAGCAATACCATTGTCCAGTTCACTTTATAAAGATGCTTTTTGAAGTGTAGATGCCCACATAAGGATGCATATTTTCGAAAAACGAACAGTCATATTCAACTTGCCGTCAGGCCACGACCAGCCGCGAGGCCCAAATCGACTGTCATGCCATCCTCTCCATCCTTTCCCCTCTGTCATCTCCTGACTCCCCCCTTCATTTCTCTGATCACCTGCTCCCTGAAACCAGTTCCCTATGCCATTGAACACATCTCCCATTCCGCACAGATGTGCGAAATTCCTTTTGTTAGCAGGAATGTCCAGCTAGGAACGAGTCAGTGCCACAAGGATCCGTGACTTCCCAGAGTAGGAACACATCTGAGTTTATTTATGACAGCGAGCCAGACGAGTGCTGTCAACGGAGCTGTTCATTAGGAATGCAGGTAATTTCTTGCACCACGGTGCTAGGAATGCGGGCAAATTTTTACGCTACGCTGCTAACTTATCGTCGGCTACCATTTGTAACGAGACTTCTGGTTTGCAGGAACGAATGTGAATGTGGACCGGCCGAATCAGCTGTCGAAAAAGCTCGACATATTTATGGTTGAAGCGACGCGGTTGGAGCCAACAATACCTATTTATAATATGTCAGAGACTGTCGTTTCTAAGGCCACTACTCCTCGGGCTGAGAAGAGATCACGTGGAGAAGAAGCAGTTGGTTGCGAAGAAGATGTAGTGGACGATGGTCCCAGGAGAAGTGCAGACGCGTTAGAAGCTGCAGGCTCAACAACCTTCGTTGGTTCTGCCAAGAATCAGGCAAAGAAACAACGGCGATCCGCAGAAGTACCCGATCATCAACGGTTCCTAGGTGTGCGTCGTCGGGCATGGGGAACATGGGCGTCGGAGCTTCGCGGCTTGAATAATACTTTTCGCTTGTGGCTTGGAACCTTCACGACGCCCGAGGAAGCAGCGTTCGTTCGTGACATCGCCTGTCTGTCCATCAACGGAGCAAGAGCCCGGCTGAACTTTGATTGGACCCGCAGATACGCGTCCAGAACAGCTGACATCGAGAAGCGATGCGTTGGCACGGCTAACCGGATTCATAAAACTGCTATTCACAAAGAGATTATGCTGATATGCAAGCGCATCATGGCAGAACTTCCTCGCCTCCCGATGCCAGCGATTAATACCAAGATGTCTAATGCTACTACGCCTGCAGGACACGGTACCATCTCCCTGCAGAGATCTGCTGTCGCTCGTGCAGGAGGACCCACACAAGCAGCAAAGGGTGCTTCGGCTGCCCTAATGAAGACTGTCCCTTTGGATCCTGTTGAGACTCGGCCATGGGTGGATCATATCAACAACTGCAATGCTCCATCATGCGTGACAGCAATCAAAGCCGAGCCACAGCTGTTCCAGGACTTCCATCGTCTCAATCTCAGTGAGTGCTTACGTCAAATCGTATATTTCATTTTCACAAGAAGCGATAGCAGAGAGCATTGCGTCTGAATCACGTGACGCAGCGCTAGGTTCACTGGGATGCAACGACAACGACCTCTTGGGGAAGTTCAGCCAAGGTCCCGGAAATGGTGGCAGAAGTTCCAAGAGAAACAATTGTGCTGGCACGGGAATCGCATCACTGTTGCAACTTGCAGCATCATCAGCCCCAGCAACAGCAGTAGCAGGAGCAGAGAACTTAAACGCGCCTGCTGACAGGGCAGGAGCAACAGAAGATCCATATCCATGCACAACATTACCTGAAGAGACGCATTTGCCTGCACCTCCTCCTGTCAGGCGTCACGTGGCTCGTCACCGTTTCAGCGTCACGCATGCATCATCTTCCACGCTCCCATCATTCCCTCTGTCTCACCCGTCTTGCAATGCTGCAAATGCAGCTTCGGCCATGCCCATACCTGCAGAACTTCCAAAGTCTTCGCTGATTCCAGTCTTTGGTTCTGCTGCTGGAGAAGCATTTGCTGAATACACTTTCGCTGGAGGCTCATCTGCTGGCCACGCATCCGCTGGCAGTATGTCTGCTGCAGTCACAGCTCCTTCCCTGGCTCCGCCCCTCCCACTGTCGCTGCAGCCGCTTAGCCCAACCATCATCTCATCAGCCTTCGCTCCTGCAACTCCATCTTCACCACGTTCCTCCCCGCTAATCCCATCCGCTCGTTCAAACGCTCCTGCTTCAGCTGCTGTGCTGTTCACACTCTCACCTCCTTCTCTTGGCTCCACTCCCTTGGCTCCTCTTCCTTCCTTCATTCCCCCGTACCCATGTCAGTGCAGTCGCCATCAGCCTAGGCAGCAGCAGCAGCAGCAGCAGCAGCAGGCAACGCCAACCGCACATGGTACCGGTTACCCACTGCAGGCCGACGCACCTGGCACCTGCGTGAATGAGAACCAGAATGGCACCAGTCTCAACAGCTGTGTTCCAACCAGCAATGCTGCCTGGGTTAGTGCCAGCCAAGCACCAGCTATTTCGCCAGCTCTACCTGTTACAGCACCTGCCAGAGCTCTGCCCACTGAAGCTACACAGCTTATTAGCCAGCCGCTGTCATCTCTGCACACGACATTGCCGTCCTGTTTCTCTGCTGGAGCGAGAGTGAATGCTGCTGGCGCTGTATTTCCACAAACTGCAGGCGGGGCACTTTCAGCTGCTGCCATGTCTTCAGAAGATTGTCTTAAGGAAAACAACAGCTCTGTAGTGGTGAGCATTGGAGGGAGCGTCTGGCGGCTCAAGCCAGGGAGCACAACAACACATTTACAGCAACAACTTTCTGGTTCCCAAGCCCAGGAGCAACAACAGCAGCCGTCAATGCAACTGATGGCCCGACAGCTGCAGCAGGTGCCACTTCTTTCGTCTCTTCCTGGGAAGCACCAGGCACAGGGGTCGATGCAACGAGCTCCACTCCAATACATGCGAATGGAGAACTGGCAGCAGGTCGTGGTTGGTGGCGCAGCAGGAGCTGCCATTCTCGGCGGTGAACCCTATCCCGCCCCTCCTCTGCTTCCATCGCCCACGCTCCCACAAGCCCATGCTACCTCTGGACCCAACGATTTGCTTGGTGGCTCCTCTGATGTAACGAGGCCGCTACCAAAACTCATGCCACTTCTCTTGTCAGCCATTGCCAATGGTAAGGCCAGTGCTTCTTCAGCGTTCCTGACACAGCACAGTCCCTGTCCCTAGGCTGTTTCAGCTGGTCTTGCTGCAGCACGAACATCTGTTCTTCAAAAAGCGACATCACTACGACCACCACTTCGGCGCACACTTGGTGGTACTCCTACCTGTTCATTGCCACCGGTGCTTTAGGCACCAGCATTTACCATGCAACAATGTTGAATCCGCACACGATGAATACACTAGCACTAGTTGCTGGTAGAAATTTTATGAAATACCTAGTGAGCAGCATTAGCCCAACGCACATTTGGAGCTCAAATTGCATAGTCTGATAAAATCATACGTTGCTATTGTACTTGATCATTGAGGTGTTTTTCTTTCATTGCCTGCCAACGTTCACGAATCGTGGCCGTGAATGTCGTGAAGCCGTACGGAATTGGCATCACTTCAAGGCCCACGGAAGGTGCAGAGTTTTCGATGTTTCCCGTATTTCAGGGCTGGAAGGTGAGAGTTTTCAGCGCATTGAAACCTATGTGGGCGCGTATGATCAAGCATCGAACTGAGAGGTTGCACGTCGCTTCGAATGTAAGTGGCTCAAAGCATTTTCAGCAAGCGCCAGCATTTTCTAACTCTTTGTTACGAGTGAGACCCGCAACCCTACCTCGTTTTAGGATATGTCAAGACTGACCGCAAGATGACCAAAATGGTTCCATCATCAGCGCAATGTACGGAGTTCCTTCGGCCCGCGAATTTCAAACCGCATATCAACAATTCGCGCCTCCAAAATTTAATTCGCGCCACCCGAGGCATTCAAATGTGGACGTTCGGGAATTCGGTCTTCACACTCGCTCCTCCCATCCCCTTCGCCTCTTCGTCATCAGAGTCTTCCCTACCATCCCTTCCTCGCATCACCTCCCACCCGTACTTCCACGCTAGGCAAGGCCTCACCACCCGTTGTTGATGTTCTGTTGTTCAATCTCTCATCCTCCATTTGCTCTCGCTTGATCTCATCTTCTCAACGGAAGTCTCGGATCTCTCATCGCCCACCATTGCCGATATTCGGACCTCCAGAGCTCGCAGTACTCACCAAAACCTTCGTACATTCGACGCTTTAGTCCGTTTGAACGGCGAGGCGCCATTGCCGGTGCCCGCCGCCGCCATGCGCGCTGACTACTAGTAGTCTCGAGCAGAACATGTATTCGCCCACAGCCTCGAACACAGCACAGCCAATAGAACGGCCATTAGCACAGCCACTAGCACACCCCCCAGCACAGCCGCGAGTACAGACAGAAGCACAGAGAAACGAACGGTCCGTGGTACCGGAATGGGGACGAAAGCCTCTTAGCGTCAACTGTAGCTCGCCCGAATCGGTTCTGCAGACTAGCTGCTTCGACCGCACCGCGGGTTCTGACTCGGACGACAGCTTATCCCCCTCCGTTTTCGAGGCGCCTAAAAAATACACCGGCGGTTCCGACTCGGACGACAATCCGTCACCCTCCATTTTCACTGAAGATCTTCCTATGAGGTCCGCTACGTGAATACATCTTTCCTATCATAGTTGTGGCTGGCTTGTGACCCGTACTGTACGCGTTACACTTCCTGGTATACTAATGATTTCTATATGCCATATCGTTTCCCCTCATCTCAATACCTATGCCGCTCCAGAATTCTTTCCCCTCCCCCTGCATTCCTTTGGCTGACTCATTCCTTCCCACCCTCCCGCTTTTCTCCCACTCCTTCCCTTCCCATGGTGCACACACGCTCATGCTCCATTCCCCGCAACCCATCCTTTCCCCGCTCCCCCTGCTGCAGCCACCGGTATTCCCGAGGCGACTACCCCGGCACAGGGCCCACCACACCTGGCAACAGCACCTCCAAAATCCACGCGCTTCTATCGACCAACCGATCAGGCTCGGGATCCAGCCAAACCTCAGGCTCGTTCCCAAAGCGCCACGTCAGCGCGGGGGCTGCGGGTAACCGGAACAACGCGCCACTCCAAGCCGCGGATGCTGGTGTCAACGCGGACGGCGTGCGCGTTCAGCTGTTTCCCGATGGAGGCTGCGCGGGTGGGCGCGCGGAAGGTTGCGCGGGTGGGGGAGGGGAAGGTTGGGCGGACTTTGCTGCGTGGGAGAGTGGAGAGGGAAGAGGGGTGAGCGGAGAGGGGGCCAAGGAAAATGGAAGGGGGCCAGGCGCGGAACTGAAGCCGCCCTCCCCGCGCCTTCACGCGCAGCATTCTCCGCGCCCCCGGCCGCCTTCCCCCCGCCCAGCGTCTCCCCGCTCAGCGCAGCCAAACTCCCTGCAGATTGGCGTGCGCCGCCTCCCCTCCCCCGCCGTCGGTCCCCCCGCGTTCCGCGAGGATCCCCGCGGGTGCGCGCAGAGCCTCGGTGTGGTTGCGTGTGGCGATGGGGGTGGCGGAAACGGCGTGAGCTCCCTTTCGCCCCGTCTACGTGGCAGCAGTTTATTGGCTCCGCCGCTTGACGTGAGCACACTCAAACTCGGTGGGTTACAAACGAATGATCTGTCGTCGCCCCGTCAGATTGACGGCAGCGGGTATGTAACGCCACCTCAGCATGACGTCATCGACTGGGACAGCGCGAGCGGCGGAAGCGGCGGGATTCCCTTCGGAGAGGAGAATCTGGTCGCAGCGGCAGCGGCGGCGGCGGCGACAGTTGCGGCGGCCAATGCTGGTGATGACATTCCTTGTAACGCGTATTACGGTGCCAGAGGCGCCGCTGCTGCGGCCAACGGATACGTACCCGCCCCCACGACACTGCCGGCTCGAAGGCCTAGTATCGGGGCGCGCCATAACGGATCATTCGGCGCGACGAAGCACGTCCAGCAACCGCAACAGACCCAGCAGCAGCAGCAACAGCAGCAGCAGCAAACGCAACAGCAGCAGCAGCAACAGCCCCACGAGTCGCACGAGCAGGCGCAGCAGCAGCGCATCCATCGCTCCATTTCGCTCGGCGCTGCTGCGCTGGCAGCTGCTGATTGGCTACGTTCCCCCGCGGGGGCATCTCGGCGCGGAAGTGCCTCCCCTTCCGCCGTGCATCCGCTCCCCCCTCCCCGCACCGCCACCATCGGCGTCACTGGCGTAGGCGCAGTAGCGGGAGACCAGCGCGTGGAAGCTCTGGGCGAAGGGGCGCGCGGACATGCGGCAGAGGAGGGGGATGACGAGGCGTTGGCGGAAGGAACGGGGGAGGTTCTGCGGAGCCGCGTCCGTCGCGTTTATAATGCGGATGACAGCAACGACGGTGACGATGGCCCCGTTATAATGACGTGCAGGCTGTTTCCCAGAAGGAGCACGTCGCGTACGTCTCTTAACGGAGGTGGTAGTAGCGCGGGCAGCGTGAGCGGAGGGAGCGTGGGTGAAGGGAAAGACGACAAGTACAGCAGGAAACCGAAACGAAGCATCTCTTGGGGGGGATGGATGAAGGCAGGGGGAAGCGGAGGGGGAAGCGGAGGGGGAAGCGGAGGGGGAAGGGAAGCAGAGAAAGGGGGAGAAGGGGCAGCGAAAGCTGGAGTGCTTGGGACGTTTGGTGGGACAAACAACAAGGAGGGGGAGCGGAGTGCTTATAAACCTGACTCTCAGCAAAAACCGGTGCTCAACGGACGTAGTGAAGAGGTTCTTAACGCGTATAAGGCCCTGACTCAGCAATCTGCCTCGTGGAACCTTCTCAACGGCAGCAATGACGTCACACCTGGTGCTGCTGGCGTCACAGCTCCTTCCACCCCTGCTCCCGGACCTGCTGCTGCTGAGGCTGCTGCTCTCGCTGAGGCAAGCGCCCGAGCCTGCCGGCTAGCCTTGGCAGCGGAGTCCGAAGCAGCAGTGAGCTTCTCTCAAGCGATAAGCTTCGCAGGCTCGGTAACCACATCGCAGCAATGCGGGTCCCACTCTCACTCTCAGTACAAGCCGCACACCCACTCTCACAGTCACTCTCGCAAGCACTCTCCTGCAGTTCAGTTTGGCTGGCCTTTGAAACACGACGAAGTGCGTAGAGAGAGCAAGAAGAAGATCCGCGCAAAGAAAGAAGAGAGAACAGCAGATGGATTGGGGGGAGATAGGAGGGGCGAGGAGAGAGGAAAGGGAGAATCAGGGGGAAGAGAGAAGGCAGAAGAGAGAGCATCCCAAGGGAGGGTATATCAGGACGGAGATAGAGGCACGCAAGGGAAGCGGCAGCAACAGGAGCAACCGAAGGAGGAGCAGCGGGAGCGAGTGCCGGGGGAAAACCAGCAGGAAGACGAACAGAGAGCAGCAGAAGCAGCGAAGGGAGCAGCAGAGGCAGCAAGGCGAGCAGCAACACGGTTTTCAGCAGCAGCAGCGGTGGCAGCAGCGAAGGGAGCGCGGTTGGAAGCGGTGGAGAGCGCTGTGAGGGCAGCGAGAGCGGCAGTGGAGCAGGGGGCGTTGGAAGGAGCGAATGTGGCGACTTTGATTGGACACTACAATTCACTGCTGCGGCTGCAGGAGCAGATGGAGCGACAGGAGAAGGGCGAGATGAAGGAGAGGGAAGGGGTGGAGGAGAGAGGAGGAGGGGCCGAGGAGAGGGAAGAGGAAGAGGGAGTTGAAGCTCCACAGGGGGCACCGATGCAACAGCAGGCGGCAGCTTCGGGGCAGTCGCTACTGGAGCAGACGCAGCGTCAAGGGAAGAGTGAGAGTAGGGCGGGAAACCAGCAGCAGCTACCGCACCAGATGCAACAGCAGCAGCAGGAGCAGCAGCAGCAGCAACAGCAGCCGCAGCAGCAGCAGAATCAGCTGAGTCTGGGGCCCCTTAGGCAGGGGCGGGTGGGCAGTGGCGAAGAGAGGGGGGGGCGCAATGAAGAAGAGAGAGGGCACACTCACGACCTTCCTCGCCGGTCCCGCTCTCTCACTGTCGCCAACTCAGCATCTGCGTCGTTCAAGGGACGGTCGGGATCGTCCGCACACGCGGCAGAGCAGAACCCGCTTCGCTCACTCCTCCACGCCAAGCCACCGTCGCCGACAGCAGCCGCACCGCACCATCCAGCACCGCATTCAAGCCAGTTCAACCGCTGCACGGTCTTTGCCAGCAGGCGCGGCAGCAGCGGCGGCAGCAACGGCAGCACAGCCGGCAGCGTCGGCATCGGAATTATCAGCTTCAGCAGTGTCTGCCTCTCTGGGTTCCCTTGCGTCTCTCGCTCCCCCTTCGCCCCGCTCCCGACACTCCACAAGCAAGGTAGGCAGCAGGGGTGGCAGCAGTAGCCTACACCACCACCAGCATCAGCACCCGCATCAGCAGCATCACCAGCATCAGCACCAGCAGCAGCAGCAGCAGCACCACCACCACCAGCACCACCAGCAGCAGCAGAAAGATGGTCAACACACACGAAGCGTGCTGGCTCGAGTCTCTCCTGTTGGCTCCTCCTCCTCCTCTTTCTCCGCACCTGGACGTGCTCTCACTGCTGCTGCTCGGGCTAGTGGCCTCACCCCTGCAGCCTCTGCAACTGTGGCTTCTGCTTCTGGTGGTGGCGGTGCGGCTGTTGGTGGTGTCGCTGTTGGTGCTCCTGGTGCAGTTTCTGCTGGTGCTGCTGCGGGGGTGCCTGCATGGAAGAGAGCAGTGCTAAGGGAAGACAGCTTGGACCACACTCTGGCCAGCAAAGCAGCAGCAGCAGCAGCACTCGCAGTAACGTCAGCTGCAGCAGCAGAAGCGGTGGCGGCAGCGGCGGCGGCGGCAGCAGGTGGTGGGGATGGAATTGCGAGAGAAGGCGTTGTTGATGGTGAATGGTGCTTGAGTGGCTCGTCTCTCCACGCCAGTATCGGCGTGGCTGCCAGCGTGGATCCTCGGCAGGAGGAGGAGGGCAGTGAGTGTGCCTCTCTGAGTTGCTCTGTTGGTTGTGGTGAGGCACAGCGGCGTGAGAGGGGTGACGAGGAGGTTTTTGGAGGGGGGAGCTGGGTGGAGTCTAGAATGGGAGGTTTCAGGGGGAGGGGGGAGGAGGAGGAGGAGGAGGAGGAGGAGGAGGAGGAGGAGGAGGAGGAGGAGGAGGAGGGGGAGGAGGAGGAGGAGGAGAGGAGGGAAGAGGAGCAAGGGGGGATGGAAGAAGAAGATGAGGAGGAAGAAGGTGAGGAGGAGCAGCACGACTATACGATGACATTAGATCAACACCACACTGAAGGCATTCCTCCGATGGATGTTGAAGCTGTGGTTGCAGCAGCCTCGACCCATCACATGCATGGCGTGGCTAGCTTGCCCATTCAGCAGCAGCAGCTGTTGTGGCTGGATCAGTTGCAGCAGCAGCAGCAGCAGCAGCAGCAGCAAGAGCAGGGAATGCTGCATTTGCCACCAGGTGCTGTTGACGACTACCCTATCCACCCCACCAATCCATTCCTTATGGAGGTGACTAGAGAGGACGTGATTATGGAGGGGGTGGATAAACTAGATGGGTATGAGGGTGTCCAAACCGGCCAAGGCAGAAGCCCTTACTCTAGTGATGGCACAACAAGCAGGAGCAGCAGCATCAACAGCAGCAGCAGCAGCAGCAGTAGTAGCAGTGCGGGGAGCATGAGTGGGAGTAGTGGAAACAACGAGGAGTGGGAGAGGAACAAGAGCAACGGCCAGTTGGAGAGTCATGTTCCGTCGTGCCATAGAAAGGGACTCGAGCAACGGAAGGACAGCATTGCAGTTAGGCTTGGAGAAACAGAGGCTACTAATAGAGCAGATACTGGAGCACGACAGTTGCATGTTGTCGAGAAGAGTTTGGTTGGTTCGATGAGACCTCGACGGGTTTCTTTCAACCGTGTAGTGCGGGTGAGAACATTCACCCGCGTTACGACCACTTCTGACGCATGTGACGATGAATAGATAAATGATGCTACAAGTCGATATTTCGTAGCCAAGTGTGTTCTGACTTATTTACTAATGTATGCACTTTGCAATTGAAGGCTCAGTAAGGCATGTAGGAACGCCATATGTAAGAAGGTGTAATACTGTAATCCTTTTTCGCGGTATGCTATTACCGCAGTCAATGTCAAGAGAAGATTCATTCTGCCGAGGCGCATCGTGATTTGTGGATGGTGGCGATGTGAAGCCGGAAGCGCGCTCTGCTGGAGGTTCTCATCTGGTGGAGGTAGGTTGACATAGGATAGGAGTTCTTTTCAATTCTGACTCGCGGTTTGATTGGCGGTAACCAGTCGCCTCCGCACTTCCCGGCGCCCACGATGCCCCTCCATCATTCGTTGTCTTCGCGATTCGAACACAGTTTGACACATTGTTTTAGTTTTTTTATGGGTCTAACCCCGGACCTCAATTAAGGTCTGTAAACCAGTCAGGCGGACACTAGTGCGATTTTCCACTACAAAAAAGGTGCAAAGCGTAGCATGTTTACGCTGGCAATTACATGGTGAAAACAAAAGGGAGAAAAGTTTATGGTAGAAACATTGTGTAAACCTTGTCCAATCTTCACTCAACTTTCGAGTCGCGCGTGTCTTCCCTTCCGAGGTGATGCTTTCATCCATCTCGTGCCTTGGCGTCGGCCCCGACCCCGCCCATCCACATCACATTTCCACCAAAGCCGAGAATTTCAACAGCAGGCTTCACCTTCGGAGCGTGCCAGTTGCTCTTTGTCTCCGCTCCAGCATTCACAGACGTAGGAGCTTCACCACTTCCGTTCCAGTAAGGCCAGGCATCTTCGTAGGACATTGCACGTTGGCACCTTCGCCGCGTTTCTTAACAACCTACGAGATTCGCCGGGTTGTCATCTCAGCATTTCCTCTACCTACCAGATTTTGCCTTCTCACATCCTTGAGGTGCTGAAGACTGTTGGCCACGTTAATAAATGATTTACCTGGGTTCGTTTTTGCCACCCAGTCCTCGTTCAGAATAGGACGGTTTCGCGTGATTGACGCTCACTAATTCGCACCTTGCGTCTGGGCGGCCTCTGTAGAGCCTATTAGCCTTCGACAGGAAAGACAGCAGAAAGGAAGCAAAGCGTTTGCAACCCCATGATAGACGAGCTACAATGAGTGAACGCAGGTCACCTTCATCGCGAATACTGCATTCGAAAGGTCACATATCCAAACTCCTCATAATCGCCGCGCTCCTTATCGCCACAGCCACAACAGTCACCAGTGCCGCACCGCCCGTGACGTCGCCTACTAGTAGCGATGAGTCGATCGTTACTCAGCAACGTTCCCTTCCAGTCACCCCGGAGGAAGAGAACGACGCGAATTGGAAGGGCGGGATAGTCCAGAACGGCGAGTCGGGTCTCGGCGAATCGCTGAGCGCCACGTGGCATCGCAACCGCCTGCACGTGCTGGACGCGCCCACGAATGACGCCCCAACGGAGTTGGGATTCCCAGAAATGACTTCACGTGATTCGTCAAGCCTTGACCAGCTTGACCCTGTTGACTATGTGGAACCATCTACGGCCTATCAACTCGCCACCGATGGCTTGACGGCTGGGATCGCGTCCCGTGAGCTGACGCAAGGAAAGGTTGCCGGATCGAATCCTGGTGGTGCAAACTTTGTTGCTGAGGGAGCAGCAGTGGAGGAGGACGACGAGAGAAGGGCAGTGGGGGAAACACAGGAGGAGGCTTTGTACCGGCAGCAGCAGGAGCAGCAGGAGCAGGAGGAGCGGGAGGTAGGGGGGGCGGGAAGCGGGCTGCTGCCTGTGCGGGACGCGTGCGTGTTCGACGCCGCGCGGGGCCAGTTCGTGGTCGTTGAACAAGCAACGCGTACACAGTATGTACTCGAAGCGTCGCGATGAGACGACTGAGAAGCTCTTACCGTTTGCCTTCTCGGTCGTGCACAAATGCCAAATGCGCCCACCGTTTCCTTGTCAGCCGTTAGCAACCGTTTCAAATGCGCGCCGTTTCCTCTCGATAATATTCTATGATCCCTTTTCGCCCCCATCTCCGCCAACGTCCCGCAGGGGTTTCCGCTTCACCGCCGCCGACGCGTGGCGCCCTGCAACGGGTATGCGGCGGAGAACTGGCGATTGCCGTTTCGCTGTCGACGACACATGCGCGATCGTGCGCGCAGGTAACACGACACACGCAGGTTTACAGGGCGAACCGATTTTTCCGTTACTCGGTCACCAGTAACACAGCACATGCACCCCTTTTCCCCTGTCTCATCATTCTCACTTTCCCTCTCCTCCCGGCTCTTCTCTCCCCCTGCCCTCTTCACCCCCCTCGTTCTCTTCCCCAATAGGCGGTTGCGACGACGGGGACCCTCGCACGCGCGACGAGTGCGACTGGAACGGCGCGTCGTTCACCATCGCACGCGGCGGTGCGATTGAAGCCGAGATTGACGGGGCAACGGTGCAAGATCCCGTATGGCCCTGTGCGCCCTTCCCCCGTTGCCTGTTCTCCGCCGCCGCTTGCGCGCACACCGTGATAGCGGAAGACGTTGTGTCGCCGCAGCAGCACAGCCAAGCTGAGCCTCTCCACGAAGCCACGGCCGCTGCGGCTTCCGCCAGTGATGCCGCCTTTTCCTCCGCCGCCGCCTCCTCCGCCGCCTCTAGTGCCGCCGAGAAGCGCGCGGCGGCGTTCAGAAAGAGCGGAGGGGAGTGGAGCACGAGCGGCGCGCTCCACGCGCGGTCTTTGGGGAGCTTCTTCCCCGGCGGGGAGGAGGCTGTGGGGGCAAATGGCGGAGCGGGGAGCGGAAGCGGAGGCGGAAGCGGAGGAGGAAGAGGAAGTCCGTTTTCTTGGGGGGGGCAGGCTTGGGTTAAGCAACACGAGGGCGTAGGGGGTGGAGGAAGCGGGGGAAATGGCGGAGACGGGGGAAATAAGGGCAACGGCGGGAATGGGGGAATGAGGAGCGCAGTGGTCGCGGGTGATGGGATGAAGGCGCGGGCGCAAGTCGGGAGTGGAATGGCGGGAATGGCCAAGGACGGGGAGGGGAGTGCGGCGAACATGGGAGGGAGTGAAAGCAAGTTCAAGCGGACAATGGGAGGGTGGGGAAGCGGTGGGGGAAGCGGACAGGGGAGCGGAGGGGGAGGCGCAAGAGGCGGGGACGCATCGAGTGCGGAAGGAGGAGCGGGGGGAGCATTTAAAAGCAGCTCGATGAACGCGGGGACGGCGGAGCTGACGAGCGGAACAGGCTTCTCCAGCAACGGGCAGACGTCGGGATTCAAATCCGCAGGAAACGGCCAGACCAATCAGCTGACGAGTGGCACTGGCTTTCCCAGCAATGGCCAATCGGGATTCAAATCCGCGGGGCGCAGCAGCGGGAACGGCCAGACCAATCAGCCGCAGCAGCCACAGCAGCAGCAGCAGCAGCAGCCGAGTCAGCAGTTGGTATACAGCAGGCAGCAAGTTCCGGCGGGAGGCAATCAGATGAAAACGCGGTTGCCGGGCACGGGCGGCGGCAGCAGCGGTGGCGGAGGAGGGTCGAGGCCCAATCCCGTATTTTCTGGGCGCAACGGCTTCAAGGGCCGCGATGGAAGGCCGATCCCCGCGCCTCCAGCCCCTTCCTATGATCCAAACGACCCACTAACCCCTACCCCCAGACCAATTCCGACCCCCGAACCTTACCCCGACCCTGACCCCGGGCCTGATCCCGGACCTCTGCCAGAGTATCCGGACGATCCCCAGCCGAACCCCGCGAGCCCCGGGTATTTCAGCGTTACGCAATTCGGCGCGCAGACGAACGGATGGGGGGATTCCTCGTTGGCTTTCAGGCGCGCATTCGCCGCGGCGTGCGGGTACGGCGCGCGGACGAGGCAGCGAGCCATGGTGCACGTGCCGGGTAACGCGGTGTTCCGGATATTTCCGATGGAGATCCAAGGGCCGTGCGGCGCTGGACTGATCGTTCGGGTGGGTTTAGAGAGTCACCCTTTATTTAATTCAAACAAATAAATTTCGCCACTTGTGAAGTGCGGAGGAAGAGATTCAAAACCTCCCACTCAATTCCCACTTCGCCGCAGATCGATGGGGCAATTCAGGCGTTTTTCAACACGGCGGCGTATCCGCGACCCGAGAGCAGCAAGACCTGGGCGATGCTTGGATTCGACGGAATCGATAACCTCGTCGTCGCGGGGAGCGGTTATTTGGACGGCGCGGGGCGCGCGTGGTGGGGCCAGGGCAAGCGCCCCATGCTCATGCATTTTTCGGGTTGCCGAAACTTGCTTGTATCGGGGATCACCTACAGGTCAGTGTGTGCTTCTTCTGCTCGTGTTTTGCATGTACCACGCTCATATGCTTTCTTGTCTCAAAACTTTAGAATTTGTTTATCCATTACTTCGGAATCCCCCAAGACCGTTCTTCCTTCCGCAGCTCTCTCCCTTCACCAGAGTGGCAACAATTCTATGGTGCCAATTTTATGCATTGCATACAACACGCTTATAACGGTGCATGGCGCATGCACTGTATAAGTACCTCCACTGCATATTATTCAGTGTCTCTCTAAAGCACTGCACATCTCTGCACCGTCAGTGAATGACTATCATTAGCACATTCAGTGCATCGCTTGTGAATGCCCATGGCTTGCGCACAGCTTATCGATAAAATTGATGCAGTTGAGTGTCTGTGCATTGCTTATGCTCGGAAATTGGTGCATGTTTCATGCACTATGGTTTTATGTGCACATCTCGTGCACCTTTTCTCCTGGCTCAAACCTCATGAGCTGGTGTATGTCTTTCCCTGTCCTTGATTAGCTATGTAATTGGTGCATATTTCGTTTTTTTTTATAACTCACAAGTCAGCTTGGTGCATATCTCATGCCCTCTGGTTCTATGTGCACATCTTGTGCACGCTTCCTCTGGCTCAAATCTCATGAGCTGGTGTGTGTGTCCTTTCCTGTCCTTGCGTTTTCTGTTGCTCCTGTTTCTGCTTGTGGTGTTCCTGGTGCTGCTGCCCTTTCTGTTGCTGCTGCTGCTGCTGCTGCTGCTGCTGCTGCTGCTGCTGCTGCTGGCACTGTGGTGCTCTCGAAAGGGATTATGCGTGTGGTGCTTGACCGTATGATGGCATGATGACATCATGGCATGATGGCATGATGGCCCGATGGCACGATGGCACGATGGCATGATGTCATGATGGTATGATGTCATGATGGCATGACGGCATGATTACATGTTGGCATGATGGCATGCTGCATTGCACATCACGTTGAATCCGTCCCTGCGCATGAACCACGTGTGAATGGGCATTTGCGGGCAAGCACTCGTATCCGCTCGCATTCTCGCATGTGCCCGCCTGTACTCCTGCTTCGCTACACGCATCTCCATTACAAGCACAGGAATCCTGGCAAGATTCACATGAAGGTGAAGACCAGCACGGGTGTGATGATCCGAGGCGTGCGCACACTGGCTCCCTGGAACAGCCCCAACACGGACAGCATCAGCATCAGCTCCTCGTCTAACGTCGTTGTCAAAGATTCGAGGCTTGAATCAGGTAATGTTTTGTGCGGTTGTTTTTGCATTAATATCAACCACTTCCTCCCTCTAACCCATCTCCAGGGGGAAGAATGTCACATGCACCCCTCTCTGCCCCCTCTCTTACCTCTCCCCCCTCTCCCTTACCTCTCTTCTCCACCCCACTCTCCAACTGTCCCACCTCCAGGTGATGATGGTGTGGCCATAGTGGGCATGACTCGCAACGTGCTTGTGGAGAATATCACGTGCATCAATGGCCATGGCATCAGGTGAGGGGAGAAACATCCACAAAGGAAAAACACATGCATAAAAAGAGGGAAAGAAAGCATGACTTTCCTGTGGGCCACATCTTCACTCTTTCAACGTCTCCCCATTTTTCCAATCCGAATCCTCCCAAACCAAAACCTTCCTCTCAGCATTGGAAGCTTGGGAGCAGAAGGGGCGTTAGGGTGCATCCAGGGTGTTACAATCCGCGATGTGACATTCCGGGGCTCCAACAATGGCCTGCGCATCAAGACATACCAAGGCGGCGTGGGAATGGTGTCCAATGTCTCGTACGAGAACGTGCAAATGACAGATGTTACATATCCTATCGTTATAAACCAGGTGCGTATAAGCAGAGTACGATCTCCTTCGTTGCAAATATTACACCGTTTAATAAAACTCTTAAGCACTGTAATTTTTTTGCTTGTACACCCACTTATCAATACTGTGCATTTTGCACCCCTCCCCTCAACAGTTCTACTGTGATACCAAGAACGTAGATGCCTCCAAATGTGTGCCGCAACAAAACGCTGTTGCCATCCAAGACATCTCCTACAACAATGTCAGAGCTTCTTGTAATGGAACGGATGGAATCACCGTCAGCTGCAGCACTACAGTACCTTGCCGAGACATCACCCTCACAAATGTCCGCATCGTACCATCAGACCCTGACAAAACCTTAACTCCATCATACACCAACGCGTATGGGAGTTCGGGGAATGTGTTTCCGCGACCAGTGGCCCCGTTATATGCGTTACGGGCAGGGTTACCGGGTCCGGCAGGGAGGCTGTCATTTTCCTCGGTTGCTTCGCAGTGCCATTCTGAAGTTTGGACCAGATATAACCAAGAACTGAAGCAGCAGAGGTCGGTTCGAGTTGGGGGTGTTAGGAACTCTAGGGGATTAAGGCGAGACTAACTATGTACAACTAGATAAGAATGTTAGTAGTAAATATATCTTGCATTGCAGTGATTGACATAAGGCTAGCAATTATTTCCTGTGGCATCCTGACATGCATGCCACTTATACACCAGATTAAAAAGGAAGTATCTGGTATCAAATCAATGGAGGTTTGAGATAGCTGGACTACGATGGCCTATGCCGTGGTTCGTTGCCCCCCAACTCCCAGTCCGGGTCTTGCAGGGCACGTTCCCTTGGTTCAAGGCAGAGCGGGGGCCCATATGTTTCGACAGAAAGCACAGAACCTCCCCTCTCCAACTGGCTGCGAAATGTGTACCACGGCTCGCAGTGATTTCGAATGAAGGAACCGTTTATGAAACGGGTAAAACGTGCTGCGATCAAATGTTGATCGTTGCCAGGATCTACTCGGGGAGGTTCGCACAAAGAGATGAAGTTGGTGGGCCCTTGACCTCAATAGCAGAGTGAATGTAAAATGCTTGAGATGATTAAAACATGCAAATACAACGATATAAATAAGAGTACAGGGGAATACGAAACGTCCTACCTAGCCATGTACTCTAAGGGGTACATTCCCTTATTCAAATTCATTCCCAACCGTGCGGCGCGTACAGTTACGAAACTGTTCCCGCCAAAGCCATCCTGCCTGCAGCTGTCCGATGCCGTCTGCTCCGACGGTCCAGATGTGCTGTAACTGTCTAGTGCTTCGAGTCAATTCTTAACCGTCTGACACTTCTCGTTCGTTCTCGATACTGCATGCTTCTCTTTGTTGCGGTAAGGAGTGCATAGTAACATTCGGGTATTACTATTCGTAACACCCCCCTTCACTCCTGGCCGTAGCTCGACTTGACCTGCTTGACCACGCCGCTGAGTTTGGAGCAGTGCTGATACTGCTGGCGTGGCAGTCGCTTCGTGAGGAAGTCCGCTGCCATGTCACCGGTCGGGCAATAGGTCAAGTTGACCTTGCCTTTGTCCACCTCGTCCTTCACGAAGAAATACCGCAGCGCAATGTGCTTGGTGCGGTTGACGAAACCAGGCTTGTTCGCGATGCGGATCGCGCTCTGGTTGTCACAGTGAAGGCGAAAGGTGGGCGGAGCCGGAATTTTTGCCTCCTGCAGGAGTTCCTGTAAGTAGAGTCCTTCGCGAACTGCTGCGGTTGCTGCGATGAATTCCGCTTCGGCTGATGACAGGGCAACCAACTCCTGCTTCTGCGAATTCCAGGAGATTGGTCCCGTTGGTTCGAGTCGGAACAGGAAGCCGGTCCTGGACCGTCGATTGTCGGGATCTGCTGCATGATCGGCATCCACATAGCCGATGAGATTGAAGGATGGGGTTGGTGTAGTTGAGTAGCATAGCCCAATCTTGGGCGTTGAGACGAGGTACTGCAGGGCGCGCTGCAGATCCAGAAGATTCTCAGCCGTTGGTTTGCGTGAGTACTGGGCCAGCTGACTTGCGATGTAGGAGAGGTCTGGCCTGCAGGTGACAGAGGCGAAGAGCAGGCATCCCAGCTGCTGCTGGTAAGTCTGAATTCCAGCAGGGGGTAGGGCTTTGTTGTCAGGTTTGTGGTTCGGTCCAGGGGTTCGGTAGGGAGTTGAGAGAGGTGCAGGTGAAATGTTGAACCGCTTCCCTAACTCCTCTGCGTACTTAGCCGCTGAAAGGTGAATGGCCTCAGGCGCGTAGGAGATGTTGAGGCCTAAGAACTGCTTCACCTCATAGTTGCATGTGATGTCGACGCGCCCCGCCAAGGCTTTCTCGAACTACTCAAGTAGCTCGTTGTTTGAGCCTGTGTAGAGCAGGTCGTCGACGTAAACCGTGAGAAGAATGTATTCGCCGCGGAAGTCGCGGCGGTACATCCCTGGATCGTGCGGCATCTGCTTGAATCCGATTTCAAGCAGGATGTTGTGTAGATACTGCTGCCACAGCCTCGGCGCCTGCTTGATCCCGTAGAGTGACTTGCGCAGTTGGCACACGCGCGAGTCCCCTTCACCGTATGTATGCGGCTGCTCCACGTAAATCACGGCGTCTACTAGCGCGTATAAGAACGCGTTCTTGACGTCGATCTGGCGGAGAGGTAGGTGCCTTGCAGCTGCGATGGCGAGCAGGATTCGAACGGAGGTATGACGGCTGACTGGAGCAAACGTCTTGTCGAAGTCAATCCATGCCTCTGGTCGTAGCCGCGCACCACCCAGCGTGCCTTGAAGCGCTCGATCGTTCCGTCCGCTGCGGTCTTCACGCGGAAGACCCACTTGCCCGAGAGGATTCTTGCGCCTTTGATTGCCGCGCGGTCGACTAATACCCAGGTGTCTCGGGACTCGAGCGCTTTGATCTCTGCGTCCATCGCCTCGCGCCATTCCTTGCTGTGTGGTCCAGAGAGAGCTTCGCGCGGGTTTCGAGGCTCGATGACACGTGGCGCCTTCGAGGTTGCGGTGTGAAGCCCGAGCAGCTGTAGTCCTGAGACGGTGCTGTCGTGGCGACGTTGCGGGATGACTTCCTGCACATCGTCGTCATCGCTCTCTGGTTCAGGTGGCGCTGGTGGTGCTGCGCCTCTGCCGCTTCCGCCTGTTCCGCCCATTCCTCCTTCCGAGGAATCGTCCTCGTCGTCGTCGCTGCTCCGCCGATTTTCCCATGTGAATTCGCCTCTTATATCATGCTCCAGTATTGCTCCGGCGGCTTCGTCTTCGGGCGTTGCGTAGCTGTGCCCGTCGTTCGCGTAAACGCGATTCGCGTTCGTTTCCTCGTCGTGACGGAATTGGTCGAGGAAGAGGCGCTCGTAGAAGATTACGTCGCGAGCGTGGGCGGTTTTCTGACTAAGGAGGTCCAGCACGATCCATGCTTTATACTCGTGGCTGATGCCGAGGTGGATTCCCCAGCGAGCGCAACTGGCGAATTTGCCGATGGTTGATGTCGGCGGGCGGTACTGCACCATGCATCCCCACACGCGGAGCATGGAGGTATCCCCCTTGGTCCCGGTCCATTTGACATGCGGGGAGAGGTTCCCGGTGATTGCAGTGGTTGAAAGCAGGTTGTGCACCCGCACGGCGTGGTGCATCGCGTAGGTCCAGTAAATCGGCGGCAGCTTTGACTGCTTCATCAGCGCCCGCACCTTTGTCATCAGTGTGCGGTTCGTCCGCTCGGCTACGCCCTGCTGCTGGTGTGCGTAGGGGAGGGAGATGTGATGCTCGATCCCCTTTTGCGTCAGGTAAGTCTGCATTTGATTGCTCCTAAACTCCGCTGCGCCGTCGGATTGCCAAATTTTCAGCTTCTTCCCGGATTGCCGCTGCGCATGCGCCAACCAGAGGCGGAACACCTCGTAGGCTCTGTCGCGAGTTTCCTCGTTCGCGACCCACACATAGCGTGTTCCAGCGTCGATGAAGGTGAGTGTGTATAGTTCGTCATCGACCCCGCAGTGCCCCACGTTGAGAAAATCGCTGTACACTTTGTGCAGCTTGGGGTAGCGGTTCGTTCCTGGCTCGAGCAGCGGGAACGGTTGGTGGCTTAGTGCAGCTTCGGGGCAGACGGTGCAGTTGCGCGGATGTGTCGCTCCTCTCACTTCACTGCCATCTGGGCGCAGGAGCGCTCCAGGAGCGAAGACGCCTGCGTCGATGCAGTTTTTCAGTGTTGCGCGTGAGGGATGTCCGAGGCGCTGGTGCCAAAGTGCATCGTCAGCGCGAAAGCCGGAGGTGCGCATATAGCGCGCGCGGGCTTCCTCAGGGTCTTCATCAGGTACGGGAGCAGGTTCTGCTGCTGCTTCCTCTGCATCTTCTTCTTCTGCCGCGGTAGTTAGCATCAGCGCCATAAACTCTCTGTCACGAATCTCAGAGAGTGGAATGTTGGTCCCGGGAATAATTCCGAGGACGAAAGTGGGTTCGCGCGGTTCGGGAGCAGGTTCGTAGATGGTGCGGCGTGGAGTTGATGGTTCGTTGCCCCAGCGGATAGTGTCCCAGGGATCGCGGTGCGGCGGAATGTCAGGGGGAGGTGACGCGAGTGGGATATGGCGCGGGGGACGCCCGAGGGGAACAACTGCAGATTCTCCCCCCTTTTGTTCGTCGCGGGAAGTCTCCCAGCCTCCAGCAGAGGCGCCCCAGCCGCTCGTTTCGCCGCCAGATGCGGCGCCCCATCCGCCGGTTCCGGTTGCCCAGGTTCCGCCGGTGTTGCCCCATCCGCCGGCGCTCCCCCACCCCCCTTCATTGGAGGCGCTTTCTTCTGCTTCGGCGCCCCATGCGGCGCAAGCGAATGTTCCGCGTGCCTCGGCGAGGCTCTGTTGGCGAAGCTCTTCTGCTTCGCGGCGCGCCAATTCTTCCTCCTGTTCCACGGTGAGTTTTGCCGTGGGGTCGCGCCAATGGGGGTAAATCTGTAGAAAGTCTTTTATCGCGGGTGTAGGGTCGTGGCACGCCACGCGCATCGAAGGTGCCGACGCCAGTTCCGCGTAGCATCCGTCGAAGGTGTTGAGAGGGGGGACCGATGAGAGGGTGCTCAGGCATGCCAAACACGCCATGCGTGGTGACTTCAAGTTCCAATTGAGACATGCCTTCTTCTGGCGGCGCGTGGACTTCTGCTTCGGCGATGGCGGCCAGTCCGCGGCCGGCAACGGCGCTGGTTGACGTCGTCGGCGTGTGGCAATCCCTGCAGATGCCATCTGTGTCAGGGTCGTGCAGCGCCGTTTCGCGTGGGTGGGGATGGTGCGGCACCCACGGTCTTCCGTCAGGGTGCTTCCAGTCCCTGCGGTGGATGTGCTCGAAGCGTAGTGGCACGAGGTCGATTAACTCGCGCGAGTCGCCGCTGCAGTCGGGGATGTCGAAGTCCAGGACATACACTCCATTCTCGGAGTGTGCTCGTCCGATCTGCCTGCGGGGGAAGTTTCGGGACTCGTAGTGCAGCAGAATGTCGCGCGTTGCGCGATCCGTGCTAAGATCGACGCCGCAGTCCATGAGCTGTGCGGCGGAGAGCAGGTTGAAGCGCAGGTTCTGGACGATCAGCACATCGTTGAGTGTGATGTGCGTGCGGCTTCCGCGTGCCTTGAGCACGACGATGCCTTGCGCACTTGCGCGCAGGCGTGTGTTGTTAGCCACGGTGACGTAGGTGACTGTCGGGGTGGCGACGGCGTTGGATATGTAACGCTCGGAGCCCACCATATGCTGGCCGCAGCAGCTATCCAGGTACCAGGTGTTGAAGCGCTTGTTGTCGTCACGTGCGAGCAGCGCCAGTCGCGGCGTGACGATGTGCGGAGTGTCGAACTTCAGAAATTGTTCGCGCGAGAGCCAGTCAAGTGGCGCCACCCGCATATCAGGTACGTGCGGGGGACTTTCAAGCAGCGGGACTGGGAGATTCCAGTCCTGGGCGTCGTCGTCGGTGAAGTCGTGGCGCGGGCTGAAGGGGTTGTTGTTGTTGAACGCGCCAATGGGGTGTGGTGCGGGCTCAGGTGAAGGAGAGCGCACACGACGGCGACGCGATTCGCCTGTCATGGCCATGTTGCTCATGACGTTGCGTGCTGGTGCAGTCGATGGTGGCTGCTGCTGCTGATGCTGAATCGTTGGATTCAGGTTGCGCGCGGTTGGGGGTTGATACCCCTGGGCTGGACGCACGTCGCCTCGTGCGTCTTGTCGGCCGGACCAGTTGCTCGGATTGGTCTGGCGAGGGCGGGATCGGTTCTTGCATCGATCCGCCAAGTGCCCAAAGTTCCTGCAGATTTTGCAGTAAAGGCGAGCCGTTCTCTTTCTCGTCGTGGCGCTGGTCGCTGCTGATCCATATCCCGTTGTTCGACGAGAAGTGCGGCGCAGAGGGCGGCCTCCGAGATGACCCCCTGCTGTCGGAGAAGCGCCTTACAGGGCCGCCACTCTGGGCCGAGCCCTTGAAGCACGATATTCACGAAGATTTCTTCGGAAATCGAACTTCCTAGCTTCACGATTTGACAGCGATTGATGTAGCTGTTGACCTTCTCCCCTGAGACCATTTTGGTCTCCAGCAGCTGCTGAAGCAGTCGGCTCGAGGAAACGGAGTCCTTCGGCTGATACACACCGTTCAGGTGGCACAAGGCGTCGAGGGCTGGAGCAGCCGATGTCTTGTACGATCGGATGTTTAGTTGCTCCGCCGGCGACATGTTGCGAAGGAGAATTCCGTACGCCATCAGGGACTCGTTGTAATAGCGAGTTCTGGCGTCGTCGGTGTCCTCAGCGGGTTCCGCGTAGCTCCCGTCGAAATAATGATAGATTTGGGCGTTCTGTAGCAGGAGCTCCAGTTCGAAGCTCCAGGTATAGAAGTCTCTGCCGTCGAAACAGGTACTTGTCTTTATTTTTGATATGCTGAGAAACTTTGATTGTGCTGAGAGAATTGCTTCCTAACTGGAACGGGGAGCCTTGGGGGTTGAGCCATTTGTGTCGAGGGAGAAAGTTTGCGGGACGGCGTTCTGCCCAGTTGGGGCCGGTTGAGATGGTTGCGAGGATGTTCCCGCATCGCCGTTCCGTAATGTTTGGAGCCCTTGCTCCAAGCTGGTGAGTCGCTGAAGAAGTTGTGCGAGGACTTCGGTGCCGATCGTCGTCGTTTCCTCGCTTGTCGCAGCCGGGTTGGTTTGCGCTTCAGCCGTCAGATTAGTCTGACCACCAGATCCTCCGGCCATTCTCACACGCGAGCGTGTGCCGGACGCCACTTTCCGAATGTCGCAATTTTCGGGAGTGGTAGTGCGAAGGATTCCCGAGCCGCTCTCATACCATGCTGCGATCAGAAGTTGATCGTTGCCAGGATCTACTCGGGGAGGTTCGCATAGAGAGAAAATGAAGTTGGTGGGCCCTTGACCTCAATAGCAGAGTGAATGTAAAATGCTTGAGATGATTAAAACATGCAAATACAACGATATAAATAAGAGTACAGGGGAATACGAAACGTCCTACCTAGCCATGTACTCTAAGGGGTACATTCCCTTATTCAAATTCATTCCCAACCGTGCGGCGCGTACAGTTACGAAACTGTTCCCGCCAAAGCCATCCTGCCTGCAGCTGTCCGATGCCGTCTGCTCCGACGGTCCAGATGTGCTGTAACTGTCTGGTGCTTCGAGTCAATTCTTAACCGTCTGACTCTTCGCGTTCGTTCTCGATACTGCATGCTTCTCTTTGCTGCGGTAAGGAGTGTATAGTAACATTCGGATATTACTATTCGTAACAAAACGTGCACAATCCACTTCAGTTGGAAGGGGGCCACAGCAATCCGTAGGGGAGTAATGGTTGGTAACTACACTCCATGGGGAAGGAACCATGTGGAGGAAAAAGTGCACATTCCGGTAAACAACCATCTCCTCTGTGCAGGCCCCACGATATCAGGGCAAAACATCCTGATTACCCTGATTTCAGGATGCAGTTTTGAATTTTCCCTGTAATTTCAGAATTGTGTCAGTTTTCACCTTGTGGCCTCAGGATGTTGTAATTTGAAATGCCCTGGAAGTTCAGGATGGCCGTGATGTTCTTCCCTGTAGCTTCAGGATGAATGTCGAGGCTTGCCCTGGCGCGATTTTTCAGGGGGGGCGGGTGTGGGGAGGGGTGGGGGGGGGGGGGGGGGGGGGGGGGGGGGGGGGTATTCCCGTTCCGGGGGGATTTTTTCCCCTGCGTCTTTTCCCCGCCTTCGCACGATTCCTTTGACGGATCCTATCCCCCACAACGCACCTTCCAAACACATCGCTCTCGTCTCGTTGTGTAAGGTTCGTCTCAGTTGACATGGGTAGGGGCTTGGTCATAGGTCAGGGTGGGGTTTGGTGGGTTCGGAGTTTTCCTCATTGCCTTCATCAGCCGAAGGAGGGAGCTGCAGGTTTCCGGTTCGACTCAGCAGGCATTGGGCGGGGTCGTGGCATGGCATGGGCATCGGTCGGGAGTCGAGCGGCTTCGGGGGGTTTCCTTTGCTTGGATTGAATCAGAACCCTGAACACTCGTTCTTTTGCCCTAACAGGTCAGGATCAATTTCTGCAAAAGCCCTGTTAGTACAGGAAGGTTTTAAAAAATTGCCCTGACAAATCAGGGCATTTTTTAAGATTCTGGAAAGGTGCCCTGAGGCCTCAGGGTGCCCCAAATCCTAGCACGGGGCCTGCCCCTGTGCACTAGAATGGAACAAAATTATTTTGTGGGAAGTGCATTTGAGATCTTTCTGTGCCTATGCGAGATTCTAATGAA
Organism: Closterium sp. Yama58-4; assembly: GCA_947470075.1. Classification (NCBI taxonomy): domain Eukaryota; kingdom Viridiplantae; phylum Streptophyta; class Zygnematophyceae; order Desmidiales; family Closteriaceae; genus Closterium; species Closterium sp. Yama58-4. The sequence goes on along the minus strand of CANIUD010000686.1, from coordinate 840,004 downwards.
CTGATGGGCAGTGCACATGTTTCTAATGGACTACCCGACAAATGGCGCATACATGACGCTTTCCACGTCAGCCTGCTTCGCTAGTTCGTGCCGGCCACGACAGACATCGCGCGGCAAAATGCTGCACCAACTGCACGACCAATCCCGGAGCCGACACTTGACCCGTCGAAGATACTGGCCCATCGTGTCCGCCTTGACGCAACCGGTCGCCTCGTCGACTTCCTCATCCGATGGACTGCTCGAAACAGTGAAGACGACACGTGGGTACTGTTCGCCTCGCTCGACGCCTCCTCGCTTATTGCAGACTACCTTGGGCGCAGGCGTGTTCTGAATATTTGTTGGGCTGAGAAAAGCCCTTAGGATCTTTCAAGGCTAAGACTCTTAATAGAAATGTTGTATTGCGGGAGCGTTTAATAACAAGGTTTGAACCACCTTGCGCTAGTATGTGAGGCAAGATAGATTCAGGCCCTCAGATTCACTTTGAGGGACGTACATGGATCAGGGTCCCTCTGCGTGGAATCCCTGATTGACAGTGTCCCCTAGAAAAAAAGCCTGAAAAATCAGAGTCACTTAAAAAAAAAAACCCTGAAGCATCAGTGTTCCCTAAGAAAAAATGCTGTTTTTACTAACCACACGGTTTACTGCCTCTACACCAGGCAGGAACGCGAGGAAACCCCCCGCGAATAGGAAGCACGGAGCAGAAAGGGATGCGAGCCTGGGTGGCAGGTAGCACGGCTGGGCGGCGTGGATGCATCAGTGCTTGTCAGCACGGCCCAGACAAAACGCGCCACAGGACTACAGGTGCAAGAAATGGGTCAGAAACCCTCGCATCGCAGCTTGCCAGCATCGCTGTGTTGAATCGCTGTGTCATTGGTCAACCCATATAATGCCAATGATCTGACCAGGCGCGCCAACAAAGCAGCCCTCAAAGTCAGACAAAAAACACGGGGCAAATTGTCTCGTAGTCACCGCCAAGCAGTGCTGACACCACGGGAATCTGAGATTCCGTGTACTTCCGGGCAACTACACTCGGAACGTGTAGGAATCGCATTCAGTGTCAGTTTCAATACAACGTAGTGGAATCAGTGTCCTTAAAAAAAAAAACCTGAAAGTTCAGAGTCATCTGGCAGGAAAAGGCTGAAAAATCAGTCCCACAGAAAGCTGAACACTGGAAAATCAGGGTAGGTAAAAAAAAATCCCTGAAAATCAGGAAATTCAGGAAAAAATTCATGATATCGTAGGGCCTGGATAGATTGATTACAGAAGGTAATACAAGCTTTTTATAAGATTACAAGGAATATGAAAGGATGCAATAACCGTTTTACTGTTGCTGTTGCGATTCGATACAGTGACGACTCGGGCAACTGCTCAATATCGAGTCAGTTGTTTGTCCTTGCTGTCGCGCTGTATTTGTCGAGTCAAAGGTCGCTGACCTTTCACCTTCGCGTAACCTCCGGCTCTTACTTTTCTGTGAACCTCCTTGGTCGACTCGCCATTGCTGCGCTGTGGTTCGACTCGTTTACAGTCTGATGTTACGACACACAAGAAGCGTTAGATTACTTGTTTCCAACAATATTGACCACCTTTCTTAAGGGGGGGGGGGGGGGGGGGGGGGGGGGGAGGGGGGGTAGTGTAAGGATTTTTTCCGAATTTCTTATCAAAGTTGACTGCTTCGCGTACAACCCGATTTTCGGACTTCGCACGTTCGGCCGACATCAACGATGCCGAGGCTCCTCGCGTCGCCTTCGGCATTTCCCCACGCCAAACCTGCACCCAACCTCGCTCGCCCGAGGTTCCCTCCCAGCCAGGCTAGCCACTACATTAGCACGTGCCTTTCATTGGTGCTGTTCGCCAGTAAATCGTTTCTTTGACAGAAAACTATGGCATCGGCATCGCGACCGCATCCGGAAACGGGGGCGGAACCCTCCTCCGAGGTTTGGGCGAAATGCCGCCCGAGAAACTACGCGCGCCCGAAAGGCGAAATTTCGCAACCGCATCGGGAAGGTCCATCCCCACCTTCCCCCCAATGGCGCGAAAGTTTAGCCTCACTGACCCTTGTGCTGCCCGCTCACCAAAAATTGCGCAACGTGGGTTAAAAACGCAAATAAAACACACCCCACTCAAACACAACCCCTGCTCAAATTTCGACCAAGTTTTGTGCAGGGGGCATTTCGAAGGTGTGTTTGGGAGGGAAAAATGGGGGGTATACGAAGCCCCCTTTGTCAAACTGCAGGCTTGTTTAAGGGTTACCCTCTGAACAGCAATACGTCGGCTGTGCCATCGCTGTGCTTTGAAAAACGCAGCATGGCGATGGCATGGCTAGGGGATGGTGTTTTGCCTGGGGACGAAGTTTCGTCCCCGCTTCCAAATGCCGTCGAACCGTTATATTTGGTGGACAAAAGTGGGCGTTCGCCAGACGCCCACTTTGTTTGTTGGTTTGGACGGTAGGTGAGGCTCGGCACTTTTTTCACGGGCTGACCAGGCTGACGGAGGTTAACGAACTCTAACTGACGGGATCAGGAAGGCGAGACCCACCTTCCTGATCCCGTCGTTATCCTGTGTGACGTTTTTTGCTATAATGGTGCTGGCGAACGGCCCCATTGTATTCTCAGTTCTTGCTATCACAGTCACGTTATTCGTTAACCTGCGCACTCTACAACTCATAACAAGCAACGTCAGGTTGTACAACTATTTGTACGCTCTCTGCGGTCAACTTCGTTCCGTCACGTTGCAAAACGGTAACCATTGAAAACCGCTTCCCACCGTGTGGAAACGTCCTGAGCCACGATCCAAGAACTGTGAATGCGTGAGAATTGTACAACCTGATGTCGCCGTAATGTTGAAAACTGTACGAAAGCCATGGCATCCGCACACGTGTCAAGTCTGTGGTGTGGTGGGCACGAGGACATCCACGCCACTGGAGGCACAACAACACGCGATGAAACTGGAAGTTCATGTTTTGTGGTGTGACGGGTCAATGACGTGGATGTTGAAAAAGTATCCACTGGTTTGGGCATCTCAAAATCTCCGCCGTAGAATGCAATTTTAGCTGTGTGAATTGTGTCTCCCAGTTCCTGAAATCTCAGCGGGATGCATCCATCCAACGGGCCACACCTTCGGGTGCCCTCTGCACAGATGCGCCCGAGGCTGTACACGTGACTGGGTGGCGGATTCGCTGTTCGCTGCAATCAACTTTGTTGCTGGAAAGCATCTGTTCATGTCTGACCTGGACGATGCAGTTTGATGAAACGGCATTGTACGCGCAGCACGCCTCTGATACAGTATAAAAAAAGGGCAATGGAAGAAATCATTGTACACCGTGTGAGCTCCAGTTCTGAGGTGTGATTCTGAACTTAGCACGAATTTATTCCTATTTACAGAACCATGCTGTTGTGGAGGTGAGGGTGAAGGTGGAAGAAAGAGGTTTTACTGCCCATTTTGTTCGGGAGTGTCCGATTGCCATCGACAAAGAAGGTTCCCCGAGGTTCCCGATCTGCCCATACAGAAGCAGCACGTTTATTGATTTTGTTTTTTCGTTGCTTTGCTGTCGTCCGAAACGTCCCCCCATTTGTCCGAAACGGCTCGGCGTGCAGTCAGCCGCCAAAATGCCTCACCGTCACCCAACCCAATTGTACCGTGCTGCCCCGCCCCAACCGGCTCGGAAGTGGCCCCCACCAACCGCCTCAAGCCACTGAAAGGGCGAAAGGCAACAGCATTGTTCAAGCACGCTTTGCTCCCCTCGCTTTGAATTCTAGGCCAGATTCATTCAGCGCCATTTGCACCCCCATCAACCAGTGGGCTCAGCTCCAAGCGCTCTTTCCCAAACGTAGTGACGTTCATGTTTAGAAGCAAACATGTTTGAAATATAACTTCGTATTGAAATGAATGATCGACAAATCTGCCAGTAAGTGTGCTCATTCGGCAATTAAGGGCGCGTGTGATCTTTGATAATCTGTCAAAGTTCGAACTTAAACTGCTTTGCACCGTGGCGAAAAACTCTCAAATGTGTTCTACCGTGTAGAACCTCTCTAAAAGTTCAATCTTTGGGAAGTTCGAAAAAATATCACACGCGCCCTAACATGAACTTTGGGACATTTGTTTTGTATAGCCAACTTTCTGGTGTCTTCACATCTCATTAGTAATCACCCGAAATGCATTTACACGACCAGCATCCCTTTTGCATTCAGCCCTTTCCTTTCCCGCCGAGCCTCTTTTTCCCAGAATTCCAGCCCACATCAAGACGGATAGATTGTTTCCCCTTTTCCCTGAATTGCGTACGCCTGGGGTGGCTCTGCCAGACTTCCAGCAATGTTCGTTCTCGTCATCAGTACATGGGTGAGCGGTGAGCGAGAGTGAGTGTGGGTGGGTGTAGGCCGCACGAAGGCATGTCATCTTCCCAACGAGTCACATTCTGACCGCGAGATCGCATTCTGCAACGGCGGCCGAAGCAGTCACTTGCATTCTCGGCAAGCATTCCGCTAACACCTCACTTTCCACCCCAGCACCAGAAATACGTCAGGAGCAGGAAGACGCCAGTCGGCAAAAAGACACTCCAATTACATTCATTTCTACCTCACACCGTCGGGACTCTCAGTGGTGACCAGAAAACGCTCACAGAGCCCGCCACGTCTCGGCGAAAGGTCACTGTGTCGCTCCCGCGGGGCAGCCCGGGCAGGCAACCCTTTCAACACGACTCGAACTTTGTTTATACTCCCGGCGAGATCATCACGCCATGGATGGTCACCTCCCAGCGGGACAAATCGACATGAGCGAAGTAGCCGATCTGCTTTTAGGCGACGAGCCGCACGATCCGTCCGAAGGAGACCTCGAGGTGCAGGAGCTAGAGCAGCGCATGTGGAAGGACCGCCTCAAGCTGCGCCACATCAAGGACGCGTCGACGGCGGCGGCGGGCGCCGCGTCGTCGGGCGAGAATGGCGAGTTTGGGGGTCTGAAGTGCCGGCCGGATTGGGCGGTGGAGGATGAGGAGGAGGAGGAGGATCAGCAGCCGCAGAAGCACAGGCCGACTCAGTCGCAGGTGCGGGATTTAGTACGGGCTCCGCTATGATCGGTGCTGATTGAGTGCGAGAGCCTGGCAGAGAGTAGTACCCACGATTGCCACGATTTCTTTCAGGCTGAGCTGTCAGATATTTGTCACAATATCTCAGCAATTATTCCGTCCTATCTCACTCCGTCCCCACCCCTCTCTCTACCTCTACTTTCCCCCTTTGTCTTTCCGGATCTTTCAGCAAGATGCGGCGCGGAGGAAGAAGATGTCGCGCGCGCACGACGGCATTCTTAAATACATGCTCAAGCTAATGGACGCGTGCAACGCGCAGGGCTTCGTATACGGAATCATCCCGGAAAAAGGCAAGCCGGTCGGCGGCTCGTCAGACAATCTCCGCAGCTGGTGGAAGGACGAGGTGCAATTCGATCGCAGCGGCCCGGCGGCGGTTGCGAAGTATAACGAAGAGCAGGCAGCGGCGCAAGCGGGGCGGATGATGGTGATGCAAATGGAAGCAGCCGCGGCTGCGGGGGGAGGGGTTGACGGGAGCGGTGCTGCGGGGGGCGTGGTGGTTGGGCCTGGCGGCGTGCCATTGGTTGGGCCTGGTTCGATTTCTACACCGCGTACACTTCAAGATTTGCAGGATACAACTTTGGGTTCGCTTTTGTCCGCGTTAATGCAACACTGCGATCCGCCACAAAGACGGTTCCCGCTGGAAAAAGGTGTACCCCCGCCGTGGTGGCCTACGGGGAACGAAACCTGGTGGCCGCAGCTGGGCCTTCCGCGGGGCAGCGGTTCGCCTCCTTATAAGAAGCCTCACGATTTGAAGAAGGCGTGGAAGGTTGGTGTACTGACTTCGGTGCTTCGTCACATGGCTCCCAACATCGCCAAGCCTCGGAAGCTGGTTCGGCAAAGCAAGTGCCTGCAGGACAAGATGACGGCTCGGGAGACGAGCATATGGCACATGGTTCTCGATAACGAGGAGGCTTTATGCAAACAAGAGGCGGCTACTAACGGAGCGGTGGCAATTGGGGCGGCGGCAAGCGATCCCGGCGGAAATTCCGCCGCCATTTCCGGACGGAATGGGCCGAACTCCCTCCCGCACAGCAATAGCGTCAGCAGCGGCATGATCGCGCTCGCCGGCAACAGCGGCGCGGGTCCTAACGGCTCCGGCAGCAGCGCTAGCGGCTTGCCGTCATCTATCCAGCGCGGTAACGGCCTCAAAATCCTCCGCGCGTTTGCTCACGAGAACTCCGCTAACGCTAACGGCGCCGTTGGCGCAACTCTTCTCCGAGCCGGCAATTCTGACGGTCATCGTCCGATGGACCGGCAGGCCGTCGACAGTGGCGTCACGAACATGGCTCCCTTCTCTCTCGCCGCATACGATGGCGGAAATCGCGGCGGCATGGACGGAATCAGCAGCCCCGGCGGCAACGGCGCTGGCGGAGGGAATTTGCTGTGCGGGGAGCTTAAGCGCGCATACTCCGAGGTCGGCGCTTATGGCGGGAATCTAAATCACTCCGCATCGGGCGGAGGTTTTGATACGAGCGGAAACGAGGCCTCTCTTAACGAGGATGCGAGGCTGCCGTGGGGGAATGGGGATGGCGCAGCGGGGGAAGTGGCGGCGGGGGGAAACGGCGGCGGGAGGGATTTGGTTCCCGAGCACCGAATTTTCAAGTGCCCGTACGAGGGCTGCCCGCGGCGCGAGTGGAAGAACGCATTTGCGGACCGGAATTTGAGAAACATCCACCAATTGCGGTGCCCCTTCCGCCCGGGTGCTAAGGCGCAGCAGCAACAACAGCAACAACAGCAACAACAACAGCAGCAGCAACAGCAGAATCTTCAGCAACAGGAGTGTGAAACGTCAGCCTCCCCGCCTCTCCCGGTCCACGCTTTCGCCAATCCTGGCGGTAATCCCGCTTCTGCTGCGCCTGGTAACTTGGGTACCCCCTCAGGTGTCCCTTCAGGTGTCCCTTCAGGTGTTCCTTCAGGTGTTCCTCCCACTATGCCCTTCGGCGCTGCAAACAACAGTCCTCCAGGTGCTCCCTCAGGTATTCCCCCCTGGGCTGTGGACCATTCCTCGCAACCCTCCCTCTCCTCCGTTCCTCACATGTCCCTAGGCCCGGGGCTAGGCTCGCCACCGCATGGTTCCGGACCTGCTGCTCCAGGTTCGGTTCCCGGACCTGGCCCCATGGGTTGGATGCAGCAATGGCCCATGCCTCACCACCAGCCGCACGGGCAATATTCTATGCCCATGCAACATCCGGGAACCTTCGCCCCTGCCACGTCATCATATGCTGGCTACAACATGGGTATGGGGATGGGCATGGGAGGCTATCCTATGAACGTACCGCCTTTTCCTGGACCTGGGACAGGTTCGGCAGCAGGCTCGGGAATGGGAGGTGCGGGTTTCAGTCAGCCCTTCAGCCATACCTCTCCTGCCCTGGGCGTCCATTCCTCCTCCCCTTACGCCCCGTCCCATCTTGCCACGTCAGCAGCGGGCAGTGGTGGTTACCCTTTCCTGCAGATGATGCCAAACAATGCCAGCCAGCAGCAGCAGCAGCAGCAGCAGCAGCAGCAGCAACAACTAATGCTTCCACCCTCTTTGTCTCTCGCCAGGGTAGGTTCAGTGAACAGCAGTGCGGAGGAGAGGGAGAGGGCAGCAGGAGGAGCAGGAGCAGGGGTGGCGGAAGCGGGAGGTGAGGGAGGAGGAGAAAGGGGAGGAGGAGACTTGGTGGGACGGGCAGTGTATGGTGGTGGTTCCACTGGGTTCGGTCCGGAGTTAAGAGTTTCCTGTGCTGTAGAGGGCGGCAGTAGGAGTCGTGCCACTGCTGGCGGGCAGCTGAATTCTCAGCAGGGTGGTGGGATGGATGGTAGCGGGCTGCCCGGAAAAGAAGTCGTCAGGCGACCCAACGGCAATGGGTTGATTCTGAGCAATCAGGGGTGCATGGTGATGGGACAATCCCTAGGTGGTGCGGCGTACCAGAAATTTGGTGATAAAACGAGGTGTGACTCTAAGGGGGATGACTCCAATGGGGAGGATTCCAGCAGCAAGAGCTGGTCCCAGGAAGGGGGAAAGGACAGCCCTGCGTTACAAGCACATGATCATGTGGAAGGGTTGCTGATTGGTGGAGGAGGTGCTGGGGGGTGTGAGGAGGATTTCAGGCACATTGATTTTGGTCATGATCCTCTCAAGGTGTTTGGGTACTTGGATGAGGATGGGCACACACACATGCATTGATTTTGGTCATGATCCTCTCAAGGTGTTTGGGTACTTGGATGAGGATGGGCACACACACATGCATTAGATGTGTGCACGCATAGGGTGCGTGCAGGCATGGTGATTCGGTTTGTCAGTTTTGTTTTTGTTTGATTCAGTGCTGCATTCAAGGATTGGTACTAGGTGACACCCACACTGAGTATGGTATGCTTATTTTTGGCCTGCTGACAATTGCGTTCTGTTATTAAATAAATAAATTGTCGCCTGCAAAACCCTTCTGGATATTTGTTTTCCTACCAGTAGGCAAGTGCACGCTGTGCTGTGATGCAAAAAAATTGGGTTCCACCGACAAAATAATCTGATTTACTTCACGGAATGGATAGAATCCCTATCTTCCATATACAGTAATGCAGGTACATGCATCAACGATACCTACTACCTTTCCCCGCATTCGTTACTCCCAGGCTCGGGCCATATCGCCAAGGAAGTTATCAAAATACCCTTCCGGCTCCTTAACAAACCTCGAAATAATATCACGTAACGTAACCACGCCCTGCAGCCGGTCATGGTCGTCGGTAACATACACTCGGTGAATGCCCTTCCCTGCCAGCGTCTCTATCACTGACACCAGACTGTCTGTGCGCCGGCAGGAAACAGCTGGCCGCATCGACCCCACTAAACCATAGCAGTCGCTGCTGGCACTGTCACTGGCATTGCTGCCCGCTTTGCCAATGGCGCCCCCGGCGGTGCTGGCAGGTGGTATGGTGGAGGTAATGCTGGTGCTGCTGACATCCGCTGTGGCATCCGTAGGGGTGGGAGTGGTGTTGGTGGTGGCAGGGACGTTGGCTGTGAGGGAGGAAGCAGGTGGGACATGCAGGTCGGCTGCTTGCAGGGCAAGGCAGCGATCGACAAAGTCCCGCACGGTCAAGTGGCTGGGAATGGGAGGGTAGGGGGAAGGAGGGTAGGGGGGGGGAGGGTGGGGGAGAGGGAAGGAGGGAGAATTATGGTGGTGCTTGAGAGCTCTCCAAAGCGGTGGGAGAGCAGAGTGAGGGCTGGGGGAGAGTGGACGGAGGGAAAATGTTCTCAAGGGTGTGGTGTGACTGGGACTGCTTGAAGAGAAGTGATGACAAGCATGCTTTATGGCACAACAGAATGTGCAAGAACAAGCTCACTTCTCCCTTGACATACCTGTATCCACTTTCTTACCTTCAATGGCACATGCAGATATGCAACAACAACGAAATACACCTCACAAGCAGGGCGTCCTCACCTCCTAGAGTGGAACATGTCTGGGTGCAGAAGGAGAAGTCCCACGTCCCTTGCACTGATGTTGGCATACAGGATGCGATCTGGACCGTCGGTTACCGGCACGCCCCCCGCCCCTTTCTCCTTCATGAGAAGAAACGCCTCCAGCACCAATGCACCCGCATCCACTGACACCACCTGGTCAAGCAAGGGTCATGATCGATAAGAGTTTGTGTTTCACCTCTTTTTTTTATTTGCGCGTGTTGATGTTATGATTCCACGTGTTTTTTTCCTTAAAGCTCGCGTCTCATATTTCTGCCATCCAACCAAGTGTTAAACGGTTGGAATCCGGTAACAGCAAAGTTTGTCGCAAAGCACACCAAAGCAAGGGGTGGTTTGGGAAAGTTGGCTGTCGCACGCTTCCCCGTGCACACCAAGCATTTACAACTCCCGAAAATATGAGACACTGAACTCAACGTTGACAGAACCTGGGACCAAACCTGTCCCCCTTGGCTCGTTTTCCACCCAAACCAACCCACCCTGGTTTGTTTTGGCCTCGACTGTTTGGGAGTTCGCTGTTCTTTTTTCTCCCACTCGTCAAATATTTCGTTTTACGTTACCCAATCACAGACGGGCAAACCCAACCAAGTGTTAAATGGTTGGAAATCTGAGACGCGAGCTTTAAGAGGAAACTCATGTCAACAAGCTTGGCAAGAGGGGGAAAAACAAAGAAAGAAACAGCAACAGCCTCAGAAGAAAGGGGTTCACATCGACTGGCTAGCAAGTCAGCAAAATAAGACGACTGGCGCCTCAAAATGAGTTCACATCGACTGGCTGGCAAGTCAGCTAAATAACAGGAGCTCACCTCCTCCTCCCCCACAAGTGGCAGGCCAAGAGTCATAAGAGGCTTGTCTGCAATCACATCGAACCAGTCAAACCCACGACACCTGCAAGGGAGGGAGGGAGGGAAGGAGGGTGAAAGATAGCCAAAGAAGAAGTGCTGCTTCATGTACATATAGTGCTCTACTCCAGACCTATACGGGCCTTCGCTTTGTTTGCTGGGTTGAACACAGCTGACAAGTATGTTCCTGGCTGTACCTGGCAAGGCCACGAACCACGGCTGACTGTGTGATCAGGTTGTGCAGGCGAGGGGCCGGAGGGGCCAATCCGAGGGCGACAACTGGCACAGAGCGCATGCGGAAGCGTGAGAGCAGCAGCAGCAGCGTGAGCATTGAGTCGGTGGGCTGCAGCGGGAGGAATGGCGCCCAGCGGTAGCTGCGTGTGATGTCAGCCACCTGAGAGAAGAAGTCAAGAAGGGAGACGTTCTGAGTTGGCTCAAGAATGAACAACAGGGCGGATCTGAGTTGACTCAAGACATGGAGAGGAAGGGAGAGAACAACAGCTGCTTGTGACTTCTCCCTCCTGACTGAGGCGGTCCAGCTGAGCGGTGGTGGGCGCAGGGGAAATGAGAGGAAGGGAAATGAGAGGATGGAAAATGGGGGAAGCAAGTGAGTAAGATGGGCTGCATGGGTACGACAGTTAGCTGCAGTCTGCAGGACTGTTAAGTGATGTCCATGCCACATGCCTCAGTACATGTCCATGGAGAGAGTGAGAGAGGTGCCAATGACCCTTAAAGCAGAACCAGCAGCAGCGGCTCCACCCCCCCCCCCCCCCCCCCCTCCACTCGAGACATCTCGGTCTACATCCACAGCAGTACTTACGGTAGCTGACTTAAACGGCTCGTTTTCTGTGATCATATGGAAAAAGTCCACACCAAGAGAATCCGCAGCAGCGGCAGCGCCGCCCCCTTTCCCTCCTCCCAACTTCCTCCTCTCTCTCAACCCCCCCTGCCACCGCTGCGCCCACCGCTGCTGCTGCCACGCCAGTCACTGCCAGCGGTGCACCTCCCACCCCCAATGCTGCTGCTCCTAGCGCCCCCACCGCTCCCACGCCGACACCTGTCATCGTTGCGGTGCCTGCTGCCAGCGTGGCAGCTGCCAGGTCAGCCTGCTGCAACACCCACATCATGACACCTGCGTAGTCTACCATCCCTAGGTACCGATCAGACCACGCCACGTCGGATCCTAACCCTAATCCTGCCCCTCCAGCTCCTCCTCCTCCCTCTCTCGCCCCACCAGGCCCTGCCCCCGAAGCTGTGCCTGTTAGCCTGGCGTTGCGGACAGGAGCAGAAAGAATGCAATGGACGGACAGGATGCGCACGGCTTCGAGAATGGACGCGTCAGATGCGATCTCGACGACTGGAAGGGGTGTGAGGAAAGAGGTTTGTTTTTGGGAGATCATTGGGGAGCAGGAAGGCAGAAAAGAAGAAGAGTGGGTGAGTCTAAACGAACTGTTTAAGAAATTCGCCTTCTAAAGCGCCTCGAAGCCGATGTGAGGGCAAGGAATAAGGAGGCCGGATCTCGAGGCATGATGAACGAAACCAGCATACTTTTCAATTCTGGCACGTCTGCCTCGTTAGCTCAGGATGCTGACGCTTATCTGCGTTTCAACCGTCTTTTGAATGGTTAGTGATAAAATAGAATGCATACCTTCTCCGCCTGGCGAAAGCGGGAAGGAAGAGACCGGGATGGCCGAAAACGCCTCGTTCAACAGCTGCTGAACGCCACGTGGCACTCCCACACTGCCACCTCGACCAGCCGAAGCATCCCCGGAGGCCCGCCCTCCGTCAAGCTCCGTCAGTGCCGGGGCGCACCCGTCGTCCCTTCCCTGACTGTCTCCGCCATGCACGGCGCACTTCGCGCGGCTGAGCTCTTCGTCCCACATGCTCTGAATGCTCTCTCGCGCGCCAGGTTCGGGTGATTTGGCAGCATTGGTGCACGTGACGAGCCGCGCTGCTGTGTCTGGAGAGACAGCCTCCATCGCTGGGCAAAAATTAAGGCGATGTGGTTGTGTACGGTTATTCTCTGTTTGACTAAATCCGTAGCGACGGTCAACAGGAAAGCAGGGCAAGAAATTGATCATGAATGGACAGAAACAAGTAGTTCGGACATTTGAGAATTGAAGTTCAATCTGCGAAGCACAAGAATGGACATGCAAGAAAGCAGGTACCAAGCGAACATTGAACGGCAAAACGAGTGGTGAAATACGGTGAAAGTAATATCCAGGGCAGTCCCAGCCGGTGCTCTGTAATGCCAGAGTCCTTGCTGCAGACTGGGAGAGACCTGTCGCACTGTGGCGGACATGTCGCGCCTCCCACAAGGGTGCACCAGTGTCAGCGCGTGACGAGCAGACACGTCATTGCAGGGCTAGGCCAGCAAAGCTCCAGGACAGTGGGACTGCGTCAGCGAAGTACGAATTGGAGTACAGTCAGAGAATACAAATGCAGAAAGTAAAAGTACATTCAAGTACTGCCATTTCTGGAAGGAAATCCTCAACACAGGTTATCCCCAAGCACTTTCCAAAAAGGTAAAGCAAGGCAGGTGCTACAATCTACATGGTTGTACACCATCTACCCCTTTCTCTTGCATCAACGTCACCCTCATCAGCATGAGGTGTCATATGGGCAGAATCCCCTCGCTTGCTTTCTAAACTAGCCAAAACGAGAGCGGCAACCTCTGGAGACCCTTCATCCCCTTCTGCTGTGCCCTCTTCCACAACAGGCGATACCTCCATGGGTTGCTCATGCACCGGGCTTTGAGGGTCAAGAGCTGACACAGGGAGCTCGTCTTCAGGGAAACTTACCTGCGGGGGGTCTGACATAGGTACAGTAGGGGAGGGTGCTGCTGTAGATGCAGCTAAGGGTGCAGCAGCCTCTTTCGCCTTGCCCCCATGCTGCGCCTTCACCTGCCAGTGCGTGGCAGCTTTCACCACCTCCTTCACTGACACCTCAGCAGTCTGCACCCCTGCTTCTGACGCCTTCCCGTGGGCCCTCCTTGATGATGCTGACGCTGCTGCTGCCGCCGCCGCCGCCGCTGCTGCTGTTGCTGCTGCTGCTGAAACTACCGACAATGCTGATGATGGCAGCAATGCAAATGGCGATGCTGCTGCAGGAGATTGGAGAGGTTTAGCAGATTTGGCAGGAAAGAGCACTCCATGTCCCCCAGGAGCAGCCGCGACATGGACAACATCCTCCATGCTCAGCAACAGTGCCTTCAGCTTGGGATAGCCCAGCACAGTGTGATCCAGGGGGTATGCATACTTCTGAAGAAAAGCGCCCTTGAGGAAAGCAAGCTGGTACCCTGTCTTGTGGACCCCTGGCTTCGACAGCACCTCCTGCAGCAGTTGCCTCAGATCACTCCTCATAAGCTCTGCCTTGTGACTCGCTCTGGCCTTCCCCCCATCTGCCACCCTGCCTTTTGCAGGCCCTGTTGCTTTTGCCAACCTGCTGCTCTCTGTGAGGTTACCCTTGCTGCCTTCTGTCACGTTTTCTGCTGCGACGGTTGCTAGTGGAAGCTCAAGGCGCGTCGGTGGCACTGCCCTGCTGCGCAGCGTTGATACACCTGCATCTGACACAGAAGATGGGGTTTTAAAGATGGCTGATGGATCTGGGGCATCAGAGGAGAACGAGGCTGGCCGCATAAAAGGCCCTGCTTCACGGTGAACAGCTCCAGATCCTTCATGCTTACCCTTGATTACCTCATCCCTCACACCTTCTTGCACCTCTTCCACTTCCCTCACCTCACGAACTTCTCTCACTTCCCTCACCTCCCTCCACCTTCCCTCAGAACGCCACCTGCTGCCAGAAGGAGACCCCAACGCAAGACTTCCCTCCCTCAACCCACCACCCACGCCCCCACGTTTGCCTTCGCCGCAACCCATACCCTCGTCCCACAGCTGGTTCCCTCCCTTGCTCCCAAACTGCTCCTCCTCTCCAAGCCCAGTTGCCCCCCTCTGCTGCACTTTGAATGCCCCGGGGGGTCGGGAAGATGGGGATGCATCGAGTGAACGAGGCGAGGGCAGGCTTGTGAAAGGGCTCAGTGGTGATGAGAATGACGGCCCCAGGGCACGCTCCTTTGCGAATTTACTATCTGACGAGGGTGGCTCTCTGTAGCGAAGGGAAGAGGAGTGTGGAGAGGAGCGTGGGGAGAACGGTGATGAGGATTCACCGCCCCAGCTGGTGTCGAAGCGGCGATAGCCTTCAGGTCGTGGCTTGGGGACAGGGGGAGGTGAGGCACGTGGAGTAGTGGGAGCAGACAGGTGAAGAGCACTGCTGGGTGTGCTGCCACTAGGTGCAGCATCATCAGTACCACCAGCAGAAAAGAGTGGACGAAAGGAAACTCCAAGACTTGGAGAAGGAAGCGCAGCAGACACAGGATCGGAGGAAGCGGCCAATGTGGCAGCGGAGGGTAATGCAGGAACAGCCATGGCGAGAGGCGAGGAACACCCCTCTAAGTTCGCGCCTTTCAGCTCATCAGAGGCGAAGACCAGCACAAACCCTCCAGGGAACGCCTCCAGCCGTGCCAGATCCTTCATGCTCTCCAGCACGTCCCTCAGACTTGCGTATCCCAGCGCCTCAGAGTTAAATCCTCGGGGCATCTTCCGCGCACACTCCCTCTGCAGCTGATCCAACTGAATCCCATGCGGCTGGCTTAGCAGCACCCTGGCAGCGAATTCACGGAACTCCTGGAGCTTCTGCCTGCGGCGCCATGACATGGGGGAAGGAGAGCTGACAGGCGACTCAAGTAAATCCGCTGCTGCTGCTGATGTTGCTGCTGACCTTGGGGTGCTTCTCCAGCTGCCTCTGGGTCGTTCTTCTTCCCAGGTGGCACTACGCTCCTCGCCCGTCGCTCCCTCAAAAGGGGATGCAGGCACCTTGAGAATATCATCCCATGGCTTCACCGGCACCACTGGCACCTCCCGCTCACCCATGCCACTGGCGCCATGCCTCTGCTCCCACTGCTGCGCCCTCCCACGCTCCCTCCCCTGCTCCCATGCTCCTTGAATGTCCTCTTCTTCCCCATGTTCTGTGCCTTGTCTGAGCCTTGGACTTCCAGCATGAGGGCTCTCTGGCTTAACTTCAGCCAGCTCTCTTCCCAGCAAGTTTCGCAAGGGGAAGCCTGGCCTCGAAACGATGGCGGCAAATGCTGCCGGGCTCAGCCTTGTTGGTAAGGCAGAAGCAATAACACGGCCTGGACGAGCACTTGCTCCCACACTGCTGGCTTCAGCTCCCGTCCGTCGACTGCTGGATTCAGGTTGAGACCATGCATTGTTATCTCCAATCGCAGCACTGTAGCCTGAGGTCTTTGTTGAAGAGACTCGTGCCATTGAGAGAGATTTTCGCAACAGAAGGGCCCCAGGTTGCAGAAGAGGAGAATCGTGAGCAGTCACTTGCACAGGAGTCCACTTGGTGGGGTGAGGTTTCAGCCAGCCTCGGAGGGTGACTGAGAGCTGCACCACATGGATCAGCTGCCCCATCACCAGCTGCCTTAGCTCCTGAGGACCTTCTATCTTCAAAGTCTCTGCTGCATGGTACCTGTAAAAGGTGAGAGAGAAAGCGAGGAAACATGAAAATCAGCTAGTGGTGCTGGCAAGGAACTGGGTTCGCAAAAAGGACTGACACCATGAAAGGGGCTAAAACAGTGGGCAAAGTGACAAGGGAGAGAGAAACAAGACACGGAAGATTGAAATCAGCCAGCAGAAAAAACAAAAGCTGGTTTACCTGCTTTTAGAAGACTCCATTGCCCAGCGTCCTTCACCAAGAAGGTACTTCTGAAGCGCCAACCAGATGTTATCCTCGTACACGTTACAAGGGAACGATGGGTCAATCCACGGCCAGCATATGTCCCTTCCCTTCGGTAGATAGACATCGTTACACTCTTCTGACATGACCCTAATTTCCCCAGCTGCAAGAGCCCTCTCAACAAATTTCCACGACGACCACCCAGGGATGTCCTTGAGGCCTTGCTTGGCCATGACATAGCGAAGCCGTGCTTGGACGTTGAAGTCGCTAGGTAGGAGCTTGTCGTACTCCAGTGACTGCATGACGTATTGGAGCAATTTCCGTGGTGTCACGTCGGTCAAAGGATGTTTTGACAGGCTAAGCTTGTCAGGCGACGAAAATCCCCCGGAGACATATTCCCAGTCCACAGTTTCCACCTCCGGTAAATCTGCTCTATTTTGAGGTTTGGAACTGGATTTTTTAGGAGATTCAACACTGACGGCTGATGGGTAAGCGTGGATAACACGGAAACCCCGGTGCTGCAGGCCCATCAAAACGCGGGAAAGGTCAGGCTTTAGACCTGCTGCGAGAAGAACAGTTGCCGGCGGACGTGCATCTAGAGCCCAGAAGAGGATAGCCTCGTGAATCCTTGCTTCACCTGTCACACACGCACGAGGCACGAGAAGGGAGGAAGTTTAGTGCATAGGATAAAAAACAAAGATCCGAAAGAATAAACGAAAAAATAACCAACCCGACCTGGAGGATACTGATGGAGCTTCACGTTAGGGACAAGGCTGCTCGCCAGATTCACACGGAAATCGCTGCTGAAGATGTTCATGCTCCAAGCCTCGTAAATCCCTTTCATCTCAAGGAATCTGTTGACGTTCTCAATGACATCTTCTGGGGAAAGGTCCCTGGGAATGGGACAACCTTCAACATCCCACCATACAGAGACGGATCCAGTAGCCATCTTGCTTGTAATGGCCAGAGTAAAGCGGTGCGTGGGAGCGTTATGCGGGAACTAGGCGAAATAGAGCAGTCAGGTAAGGAGCAGTGGAGCTGTATGCCGAAGAACTGGAAAACAAGGTATAGCAGCACTGGTTCATTCTGAGATGGTTTCCCAGTAAATACGTTAACACGGTGATTAAATCGAGGCGTAAACATGGTTCCCTTCCGCATTGTCTGCATCGAATCGCGTCGCTTCTCTCTCGCAAAGCTGAGCGTGGATGAGACCTCCTAGAACGGCAAGCTACATGCAGCTGGCGAGACGACCAACTAGTGTGCATGGACGTAATTTCTGAATCCAGGAAAAGCCGAAGGCACCAGTCAGACCAACAGATGAACAACACAAGGATGCAGCAGTGTTACGGCGGATACAGAGGGTTGTGGAGGAAGGATGAAGGGCGCAGAGGGGCAGAGAGGTTACCAGACAATTGCCCCAAGCGACCCTTCCGAGGTTGGTTTGGTTGGGTTGTGATTGGACTAGGCCAACTTTCGAGAGGCGGGCAGGTTATCCAGAGCGGCTGTGTCGATTGCTGATTCGCTGACTCAAAACCCACGTGCAAGGGTAGCTGAAGGAGCTGCCCGTAAAGTCGATTGTGCATTTGTTTTATGAGATGGACCTTCACTGCCATCAGGAAACCTTTGTTACAGGTAGGCACATTTTCCAGGCGCGCAATGTTCACCCACCACCACCCGCATCAATCCCCTTCTATCCCGCCCACCACCTTCATGAAGAAGTCCAACCAAACCGAAGGCAAGCAAATCAGAAAGCTCCGACCTAGCAAAGCAGCACTCATCATTCTGATTGTGTATTTTCGCATCGTTTGTTTGCTGTGAAGGATTCAGTTTCCATTCCCAACTAGGTCGTGAATACACCTCGTATCACTCCGTTTTCAGCTACGCAGGTAACGTTCCGAGGGATGTCAAGAGCAATTGCTGATGTCGAAGACCCGTTCGGATGTTCTGGGTTCGCACGTTCGCCTACAGCCAATGATGGCTTCCCATTTTGGGCTTCAGCTGCATCTAGCTCCAGCGGCAGTTCCAATTCACGTGATTCAGATTCGTCCGAGACTGGTTGTAGTCCTTATGTGAGCATCATGAGAATGACGGAGGCAGCCATTGCTGAGCACGATCAGACTGTTGTGTTACCAGATGGAAAATGCCTTTCCAGCAGCAACTCGATGAATCGTACCTCTGACACAAGCTGCACAATACTACATCCCGAACATGAAGGAGCTGAGAATATTCAGCATACACCATCAGATTCCGCAAGCAGCTCACGTTCAAGCAGCACATCCTGCTGTGCGACCTCCCTTACTCGTCGCTCTCTAAGAGAGCGAATTCTGAAGCCGTTTCCATCCATGAAGCTCATCCGTCAGCCCTCTCGCGCCTCTCGGGAATTTGACATGTTTGTATCTCGCATTCAATGGCTCTGTCTCGACCAGTCAGGAACCTGGAGTTCCATATGTTCGTGGACTGCCTTCCTGGTATTTGGCGTCCTCATCCCCACAATATCATTCGCAAGCGCTCGTTGCACTGATCCTGGCCACGACCACCATTCTTTTAAGCGACTAGTTACCTCCATTGATACTATCCTATGCTTTGCGTCGTTTGCCTTTCTGGCAAGGATGCAGCAGCAGCCAGGGCTGAGAAAAGTATTACAGTTGGATTTCGTGTTTACTTCAGACGCTGCAAATGTCCAGAGGAAGTATCCAATTGAGCTCCACGTAAGTGTCACAACTTTCTTTCCAGCATTACTGCTGCTTAGATTTCTTTCAAAACATGCTTCTTCAAATTGCATCACGCAAAGAGTTAATTATGTGCAGAAACTGGTTAAATCGTTGATGCTACTTATTCTACCTGCATTGCTTATCAAGGCCCTGAAGAATGTCATCTGGTTTGCCTCTGCTGAATCAGCATCTCCATTCGGTTCGCGCAACAGGGACGCAATAACAAACCCAGGCCTGACCACAGCATGGATTGTTCTGCTGGAGATTTCTTGGGCCTATCAGGCGCTTGTGTATTTGTTTGTTTGTGTTCTCTTTCGTCTTATGTGCTCAATGCAAGCCATCAGAATTCAGGTGAGTTGTGAGTTATCTGGCGGTTTTCTAGACTTAAATTACTGACTTGAACGTCACTGCTATTAATGGGTTTATGCACTGGCAGGCATACATTGAACGTCTTGAAGTCGAAGTTGATGTGGCTGCAATGTTGAGCCACCACATGCAGCTGAGAGACCACATGGCGACAATCAGCCACCAGTTTCGTAATTTCCTGTTAAAGGCTCTTCTCGTCGTGTGTGCATCCCAATTTTCTGCATTGTTCTCGTTCTTGCGGCTCCACGGGCCGACTCCAATTCCTCAAGCCACTGACCTCATGGTTGAAAAGCTCTTCTGCAATGAGATGCGTTTAATATGAATTTCTTGCAAATGACCAAGTTTTCTTGGTTGTGCAGGTTTGCACATATGTACAGCTCGCGGGTGTGCTTCTCTGTCTGCATGGTGCTGCACGTATAACCCATCAAGGTCAAAAGATTGTAACAGTCGTCAGCCAGTGGCATGCAGCAGCCACTTGTCGGAACTTTGCTGGATCTCGCATGGAAATTTCACACACGTCAGGCAGCAATGAGCCAACAGTGCCATTTGGAGGCTCAGATATTTTTTCATCCATTGCTCCTGTGACAACCCCTCCTCGCGCTGCAGCCCAGCACCTGGCGTTACCTCTGCTATCCGGCGTCCACCGTGCAATGCATGCCGGTAATTTTGCACAGCCACCTTCGCCATTATCACCCAAGGCACTGAACATGCAGCCTGGCCGATCTGCATATCCCAATGTACAAGCTGCATTGGCTTCCACGGCAGCGGATGGATGCCTGCTTTTTGGGAACAAGGAACCTCGAATGCCTGCAGGAAACACTTTCGTGGGTAGTGATGGTGAAAGCCTGGCACTTAAAACGTCTTTGAATGGAGGAAGAGATGGCATGACCCGTTCGCAACATGCCGAAGCTGAAGGGGAGGGGAAGAAATCATGTGTGTCTGGCGAAGGTCTGATCAAGATGCTTCACCGAGTTGGATCGGGTGTGGCGACTCTGGTAGACATTGCAGAGATTGGGAAAGAGCCCAAAAACTACGAAAGTGATGCCTTCCACAAGCGAGTTGCATTCGGTAAGTCTGTTGACACCATATTTTGAAGGGCCAAGTACACATTTCTGACAATTCTGCTGAGCATGGATGCAGTGACATATCTTCAGCATTGCCCATGTGGCATCACGCTGTATGGCTTTTCAATGGATCGGTCCTTCTTGTACGCCATCTTTGGGCTTGTTCTCTCTATGGCAACATTCATCATAGGCCGAGCAGCATCTGCAAATCTACCCAAGGAGAGCTCTGCTACCCACTGGATTGGTGTATAGGTTAGCGGATATTCATGGAGGGCAGTTGTTACATCCGTACCTAGATGAGCACGATATTTTCCAACCAGGGTGCTAGCATGCCACAATACTTCATGCAATTGAGATACAACGCCTTCCTGGCCACTTTGCCATGGATAGGTGTTCCTAGAATGTCAGTTCTGCAGAAGGAACAGAAGCTGTAACCGTAGATAATGCCTAGCAGTCGGATGAAAAGCTGGCACCTTACCTAACCAACCCCAACTAAACTGAACTTCTCGTATTTCTCTTAGTCAATAATAGACCTATGTCAGAAAATCACTCTGGTGCTGGTGTGCTTGCAGTCCCATCCGCATCAGTGGCACTGCTGCTCTCTTCACCAAATGCAAAATCATCTGGAATGTCCTCCTCTGCTGGAACTGAACCATCATCTGGCCGGGATGTGAGTGGCTGATACGATCGCACCGTGATGTCAGCAATCGGCTTCTTCTTGCCCTTCCCCGCAGCATTGTCCAAAAACAGAACCACGACACTGATGTCATCATGCACCTGTCGCCTCCGACCCGGTCCTAGCGTTTTCAGATCACCATAGGTCAACTTCCGCTTCTTAGCCGCTCGAATCATGGCGAGCTTCACCAGGCGCCTTGCTATTCCCTGCACCGGAAAAACGAGCCACCCAAGATAAGCTCATGAAGGAAGATAACTACTTCACGAGCAGGATGGAAGGACTCAAAGCACTGACTGCATGCACTGGAGGTTACGTAAGGAACAGCAACCAACTTTGTAAAAAAAAATTATCGACCTTCATGCGGAGGAAATTGCAGAATGCAATCACAGCGAAATTTCTGAGTGCCAACGTTTGGTACCAATGAGTAATGGCAAGCTTTTGGAGTGCATGATGCATGTGCTGCTAAGACAAAATACAATGACAGTGAGATAAATGCACCCACTGAATGCTGCGAAGGAAGTTTGATTGCCCCTTCACAACAAATTGCATCGTCACAAAGTGCACCAAGCAGAATGTGTCGGAACAATACCCCTTACAGACTTCCACTCTTGCTGTGTAGTTTACCTCCGATCCAGGATCGTAATTGCGGACAGAAGCGAATAGTGCCATTAGTGGATGCATGAACTCACCAGTCTTGGAAAATTTGATACGAGTTCCACCGTCTCCTCATTCGAGACGTTTTCCCAAAGCCCATCCGAAGCGAAGACAACGAATCGATCCTTCTCAGTCAACGGCTTGACGAGTACTGATGGCTGGCAGATGAGGGCTGGGGTAGTAAGGGGATCCTTCAAGCGAAACCGAGTGTACAAAGGATTGTTTTGGAACTCTTGATGCTTCAAGTAGAAATCTCCAATTGAGCGGGTTACCTGCACATAAGATGGTACATGTTCAGGTTGGAGAATACAAAAGCAGAAACAAAACATTCACATCGAGTGCATGCTCACCTGGATAATCCCCTTCACCCGCCAAACACCACCTTTCTCGACAAGAATGTTGTCGTCCCCTTGAATCATGTCCTTGACCTGCTGCCTGGTCTTCTCACAGCTAGCACTGTGCTCTTCTGAAACCTCCTCTGCTCGTAGAGAAGTACCATCGCCATCGGGATCAACTGAGCCGACAACTGCTCTAGAGTCGCCCACTGAAGCAATGTAAAGAGTGGATGCGTTTATTAACCCAACAAGAGCACACGAGCCTGCTGCTGCAAAGATGGGCTTCATCTTCCAGTTTTCTCTGACTACTTCCAAAAACTGCGCTTCTGCATCTTCAAAAGCCTTTCTGAAAGTCTCTTCACTTGGCCCACCAGCTTCCTCTGTGATTCCTGCAGGCAAAACGCGAAAGATTACATTAAGCAAGCAATTAAGAAAGAGCCCCGTTGCCAACGCCATAGCTGAAGGCATGCTTGCATAGTAAACCGTGAAAACCGTTATCTTACTGTTCAATATGGAATACATGTTGTCACTGAGAAAATTTGCAGCTTGGGCCCCGCCGTGTCCGTCAAAAACCCCCACATATGTCCCGAATTTCCCGCTTTGGACAATGGAAAAATCTTCGAGTATTGCGTTCGCCTGACAGACCGCCATCGAAAAGTCTCCTGAACAAACAACCAATCCTGGTTAGGTTGTACGCATTTGCAACCTCAAAGCGGCTACATAGAAAGCTTTCACGCTACCTGAGATGTGTCGGGCTCCAGGGCAGTTCCATATGGCTCTATCTTGAATACCAGCATATACTATCTGCTCTTCTGGTTCCTCGATATCTTCTTCTTCCTCCACTTTAGGCTCTGAAAGGGAACATCGAGAGTAGCGATTGAGCTGGTGAGGGAGTCCACAATGCAGAAACCAGGACCGCAATATCCCCGTTTGGAAAGTCAACTTCCAGAACATGCCATTCGCATCATGCAAGGGGGAGAGAAAAATCCAGAAATAAAACCAGGATCAACTTCGGATGACACACTGACAATAACGATAAGATACGTACTACTAAAACGTTACTACGAAAATGTTCTGAATCAGTACGGCAGGCCGAAGCATACGGCAGGCCGAAGCGCTTTAACTCCTAGACTCCAGTCTCATTCCTAGACTCTAGTCAGATGTACCTTCAGCTTTAACCGCAGGCTCTTTATTCGCAGGACTCCCAAAACAAAAGCAACCCATTCCGCGACCTTTGTCTGTAAGTGAACTTAATGGATGCGGAGCGTGCACAGTCAGCATTGTGATCGGAGACACATGATGTTCCTTTGCGACTGGCCCAAGCTATTTAATCGTTAGCTAGGTGATACTATGGCTACTGACAGTTGACCACAAGAGACTGTGATGCCAAATGGCTGACCGCAGTTGCTCTGGACTGTCTCATAGCATAGCATTCCGACAAAGCGCTTAAGTACGGTCTGTGAGTGGATAGAACGGCAGAAAACGGTATAGTGAGGTTTTAGCACATCTCGTCCCAATTCACCACCCCTCTGCTCCAACCCACCACCAGGGCTCTCGGTATCCGGGTAAACACTCTGAAACTCAGGTACATTCCGTATTTTTTTTCGGCTAACCCTGATTCATCAGAATCGTTTTAGAAATCATCCGGACCATTTCCGGATGATTTGGCTTAGCGATCGGGGACTTCAGTATTGTTTCGAAAACAATCCTGATATTTTAGCTCGGTACCAGTTCGGTACCAGTTCTTGTGTAGTATGTCGAATGTAACGATTCCTATAAGTGCTGTCAGACATGATGTAAATCTCAGGGCTGTTGGTCCTTGCCCACCCAACTTAGATGTTTTAGAGCCACTTGCGCCTAGGGTGATAGAACTGCTCCTGTGCATTTTCGGATTTCGGAAAAACACACGGACGCGGAAGGGAAACTTTCGAGGGAATACTGATTCTTCAGGGTCTTTTCTCAGGCGAACCCGGAGCCTTCCGTGCCTTCAAAAACGAAAGATTTGCCCTGCCCACCACCCTTTTTTCCAAGCCAACAAAAGAGAAAATTTCTGTCACCAAGCAGCAGCCCAGCCAGCTGCAGTCGCAGCTGCACACGAGTGACCTCGTAACAAATGAGGACGAATGCAGGAAAGGTGAGAAACGTTTCTTTTTGCCAAGACAAAAACGAAAATAGAAAAACAGTGCCGTCAACAACCAGGCTGCCCAACCACATCCAAAATCGCGGTGGCAGATGTCGACATGGTTGTTGAGAATGGACAAGGACACGCGAACGCCCACACGTAACCAGTTCTTCGCAAGATTCGTCTGAAAATCTATGTTTCCCTTCGTTAGAGGCCCTGGCGAAACTCGTGTACGACATTCACGGAACGTCTGAGGCCCCTGCGACTCGCACGTCCCTTCCCCAAGCCTCCCACACAAGCACCAGCAGCAAATCCGCGGTAAAGGAAGGAAGCACACATATACAAAGCCCATACGTACTACACATGTACACTATTCCCGCTGAAGTGCTACACATCCAAGTTCTGACAAAAAAACTCCCAATGCTTCTCCATGGTTTTGTGGAGAGAGGAGACAGCTTCACCTACGATTTTCCTTGGCGCCTCGTCGAGAGCTCGTTATTTTATTACATGCCCATGATCGTTGTCTGAGCTTTACGCGAATGGGTTTGGCCTCTTCCAAGCACCGGACATTAGAGGACTGGGAGGACAAGGACGAGTCGTCTTTTCCCTGGCTCGAGCCTCGCGGTCTAAATATCGGCCATGCGACGGACGTGCGACGCGCTTATCGCCTGACGAGAGACGTCCTTGGGGAGGGTCGCACAAGCATCGTATGGTGAGCTGCCGAAAGATGCGCATGGCATTCCAGACGACGCTGCTTGGTCCTGGTTGGTCTTGGTGTTTTGCTGAGAAATCTAAAGAAGGAGAAAAAAAAACTTGTGCAGTTGTTTGAGCGACATGGTTGTAACGATAACGCTGCTTGGTTTTGGAACTCAAACTCAGTTGTCTCGTCGGTGAGCGACGGTAAAATAACGCATTCACAATTATGGCCTGAATTCAATGGTGACTCTATCTCGTGCAGGGTGGGCGTGGACAGGTTGAGTGGGACCCACGTGGCAGTGAAGATGTTATCTAAGCGGATTGTGACAGCAATGAAGGGAGAAGAGCATCGGGTGAGTAGTGAGCAGGTTGAGGGTTGTAGGGAACGACAGCTAAGGGAGAGCAGAAGACGGATAATGAGCACGGAATGGAGAGCAGAAAGTGCAGTCAGGGGTGAGAGGCAGAAGAAGAACCCATGCCTTCGCTCCTTTTCCCTTTTCTAGTCTCACTCACCCTGCTAAAAGAACTATGGTTGCAGCCCATTCTGACCCTCTTTCTGCGGCTCATTTCCAACCTCTCCCTTTTTTTCCCACATTTCACATGCTGGCGTTTCACATGCTGGCGCCTACCACCAAACCAGGCCTCTGAGATTGAGATCCTTCTTGCAGTAAGCCCCTTTCCTACCATCTGTGCTGCACGTGCATCCTGAATTCAGTATGCCGGGTTGGGCTGTGCTGGCCCATGGCACGGTTGGGCATGGCTGGTTCGAATCGATGAGCCTCAGTATGCATGCGCACCTTGAGGAGGTTGTTTCCATCCATGGTATACTTGGTGATTCTTCAAGACCTTTGTCACCAAGTAAATCTCCAATCTTCTCACATGCCTCAGGTGCTTCTCGCTGTTGTTGTGGACTCCTGTTGTGTACCTTTATCTGATGTGCTATGTCTCCTCGTTTGGGATGCCTGCAGTTGCAACGAAGTGAAGCCAGCACGGAATCAGACACGAAAGGCGACAGTTCTGTCGCTGCCCCCGCCACCTCTGCCACCTCTGCCAGCAGCAGCAGCAGCACAACCAGCAGCACCACTGCTGCCGCCACCAATGGTGGCGGTACCAGTTCCACTGTAAAAGCAGACTCGCTACGTTCCTCTTCCGAACCTGCCTGTCCTGCTTCTTCTGATGCATCCAAACCGGCTGCTGATGCACATGCTCCTGCATCAGTCCCAGCCTGCCCTGGCCTTCTCCCTGTGCTGGGCACATTTGAGGACACCCGCTTCCTCTTCCTGGTCACTCCCTTGGTGGCTGGAGGGGATCTCCTGTCACACATCGCATCGCGTCCCAAGTTCTCCGAGCGCCATGCATCAGTTATTGGTGAGCAGCATGATGGCATTAACTTTTTGTGGTCAGCTCTGTGACCAAGCATTGATGTGGAACTTACCAGGTACTTGTGAGGTGAGTGTAGAAGCTCTGAAGTTAGGCATTTGATAAAGAATCCGTGCTCTCTGAATTGTGCCTTGCTCCAATGTTGCTTTGTCCTATCCTCCAGTGCGCCATCTGCTAAAGACGCTTGCGTATCTACATGCTAAAGGGATCGCACATCTTGACGTTGTAAGTCGTGTTACAAGTATGCGGGAGTTCCTGCCAGGTCGTAATAGTGGCAAGCTGTGTCTGTGCATCTTGCACCTCGTTCTTTTGTGGAAAATACGTGTGCGGCTCACCTTCTTCAAACAATATGCTGGCAACGTCGTCCCTTTCTCCCTCTTCCCCCTGCTTTGTCTGCCCCACATGTGTTCTTATCATTGCGTTCCTCTACCAATTTGAGGCTGCTTAAGGCTGCATTTCTTTCTTTCTTTCTTTCTTTCTTTCTTTCTTTCTTTTCTTTTTCAAATGCCCTTTTCTACCCTATTCTCTGACGCCCCCAAACAGAACCCGACTAACGTTCTCTTCCCTGGCACATCATCCAAGCATCCCCACTTGGTAGATTTCGGGTCAGCAATGCTCATTCCTCCTGAAGGTGCTGCCTCGCCATCTCCTGCCACCACACCCTTCTTTGCGGCCCCGGAAGTTTTCCAGAAGCGCGTCTTCACTCAGGCTGCAGACATGTGGAGTCTGGGTGCCGTGCTCTTCTTGATGGTTGGGGGGGTGCATCCCAGGGTGGCTGTGGGTAAGGCGGCAACATCTGCGGAGCAAGTTCATGGAAATGCCACGTGGCTAAGATTACAGGTCGGTGATGTGGAGGGTTTGCCAGATGATCCCTCTTCTGAGCTTCTGGAGTTTCTGACGAGATTGCTCACACCGAATCGGTCGGAGAGGATGACGGCGAATGAAGCACTGTCACATCCTTGGATAATCTCGTCTGCATGCAAGCTGCGCCAGAACCCCTTGCAGACGTCGGTGAGAAATTGCAAGGAGTATGTGTCGAGGCGCGCTGCTGGGTGCATCGGCAGCGGTGTCGTGAGCTGCTCTACACCGAAAATATATGAGCAGGATGCACGAAAAGGAGCAGGGACGGCAGCGTTGGAAAGCACCATCAAGAAAATCTCATTGGGGAGTGATGCTGGAAGCAAAGGATTCAATGGTCAAGTGGGGAGGTTGGTGGTCGACAGTGCACTCCATCTTGAACCGATGAAGAAAAAGGAGCTCAAGTGGAAGAGGGTTGACAGTGTAATTACAGCAGACTTAAAGGAGTTTGCTCATTGTGAGGTAAAGACGAAGGTTTTTGTGGAAGTGTTGGAGTGCAATGACCCTAGGAGCAAACCCAGACACAAATCTAAAACTTATACTCAGATCACTTGTCTTAGTGGACGTTGATTCTAACTATAATGAATATGTTTACTTTCTGTCTGTTGCGAGAATACCTGCCAGCATTTTTCCCGCGGTTTACAGGCAGACCGTGAAAAACTTTTGGCGGGAGACACACATGTCCCGCCAACAATATCTGACACTTGATCACATTGTCAGAATCCCAAGGGTGCTTTTCCCAATTTTGAAAATAATCCAGCCTAAAAGTCACCTGTTTGTCGGGGAGTGAGTGCCACTTCATCTAAAAAGTTGTGCTCATGAATGTCGGAGAAACTGACAAGGCAGCCCCTACACGAACTAGCGCACCCACGTCCGGGCAGCTTCTGCGATATTCTTTCCGCACCTTGAACTTGTGGCGCACGACAGGCTGGTTGGGAGGTTGGTGAACGTGCGCCACTTTTACCCGTACGTGATTGGTTTGGCTATGGAGCTTTGTTCGCTGGAACCAGCACGGATACACGTGAGGCTAACTCTCGTGTGTTCCACGTGCCAATAAAGTATTGGCTACACGTCTGACTTGTGGTGGCGTCAAGGTGGCGGGAATGGTCGCCAGAACAAGCAGCACAACAGTCGATCTGACCTACTTGACAATCCCAGGGTTGTGGATGCCGCCGAAAGTCGTGGTGGATCGTTACACCAGGTTGGGGCAGTGCTTGCACCTATTGAAGGTTGGCAACCGAAATCGAGAGCTGGCGTGATTGTGCAACGATTGCGTGATTAGCGGATTCCACCGAAAGCCCCAGAAACTCTCGCTCCTCATTCGTCCATACAGCCAGAGTTCGGTGGGAGCCTCACAGTGAAGCCCTTTTTTGCCCCGAGTCCCACAACCTCAGGAGACCGTGCGGAGCCAAACAACCGCGATACAAAGTTGCCTCCCAGTCAGCACTCTTCCTGGCGAATGCGATGCGACACTGTCGCAGCACCCCCGTCGCAGCGGTGCCCCCGTGTGCTTGCACCGTTGTTGTCACGTGTGTAACCCTCGCGAAATCATAGTGATCAGTCTCTAGACGTCTAACAACCTCACGAGATGTTGCGAACGCTTGCGATCAACAACCGACATGTACGATGTCCACACAAGAGCCAAGGGGGCTTACCCAGACTCCCGAGGCCGACGGAAGGTTTGGGGCTGATCGCGACGCGGTCTGACTGACGCGCCAACTGGGACAGCTCCCTCCCTCCCTACCTGGCCACGCGCAATCCCAAGGCTGTCACCCTAAGGGGCGCTGATTTTCGCTCCAAAATTCGCCCCTTGAAGTTGGCTTGTCTGCTTTCGTTTATTGCTGCCCTGCCCGCCCGGCCCCGTGCCGCTCGGAGCTCGTCACATCACATCGCAATCATCCGCAATCCCCAATCCCTTCGATAATTGCCTTTTTTCACTTGCCCACGCGGAGTTCTTCCCGTCGCAACTGCACCGAGTCTTGTCCTGCCCGCCGCCAGCCCCACCTTCAATTCTGCACCGCACCCCATCCTCTCCATACGCAATCCGCCGCATATCGTCGGCTCGCCGAGCCAAAACCCTGATTGCCCCGCACGCACCTTCCACGGCTCCTGATGAGTTTTTTTGCGCCATTCCTGTTTCTGCCCCTCGGCAAAATTTCCTATCCCAATGTCCGCCATTCTGGAAAGCGCCAGCACAGACGCGATCGGTGCGCCCAGCCCCTCCCCTCCAATTTCGCGCACACCGCTACCAACGCACCCACCATCCATCCGTCACCCCTCCCTGGCGCCCAAGCACAGCTCACGGCACATATTTTTGCATCCTGAACCCACGAATCCACATTCTCGCGCCCTTTCAAGTTCAATTCTTTTGTGAAATCTGCAAGCAACTCTCGAGGTAGCTAACTACGCCAGGAAAGTAGCAATCACAACTGCGCCGTTTCTGACTACGCATTTCCAATCCGTCCCCTAACCTTTTCTTCCTGCTCAGCTTGACTTGACGCAACTCTGATTGACAGTAACGCAATTTCACAGCCTACGATGGCCAAGCCTGCTTCATCTGACAAGAGCGGACAAAAAAAACCTACCGCGGTCCGCCTGCACGAAGGCACGCGGATTCGCGTCGTGTGGCCGCGCGACAACCGCTGGCACGCAGGGTTCGTGAAAAAGTACGACGCGAAGAAGGCGCTTCACACGATCGTGAGCGACCACGGCGACAGCAAGCGACTGGACCTGCGAACCACGCGATGGGAATTCGAAGACCCTCACGCGGACCCGGCCAAGTTTCTCCGCCCGAGAGGCACCCGAGGGAGGAAAAAGGCGTCAGCGTCCGTTGCGGGCACAGGCGCGGCAACCCCATCGGCTCTACCTCAGCTTTTCCCAGTCGGAGGCTCCCGCTATGCGTCGTCGAACGCGGCTGCGAGCTCTGATTCGGGCGACTCGTCGGACCCAAGCTTCGGGCACGTTGACAGCCGGGCTTACGGCGCGTCGCATCCCGCCGAGGCGCATGCTGCAGAGTCGTGCGAAGAGGGAGAGTTTGTTCATCGAGGCCTGAGGGCCCGGAAGAACCGCCAGTACGTGGTTAGTGACGATGAGTCCGGCGATGGTGATGACGTGGCAGATGATGCTGACGAGGACACTGAGATTGAAAGTGATTATGAAGAAGACGAGGGCTTGGGTTCCGACTCGGAGTGTGATTATACCGGGGAAGCGGCGGATTTGTCGGCGGGACGTAAGAGGCGGTTGAGTGAAGGGCACGCCTCTGGGGCTGAGTCGGCGGAGACAAAGCGATGCAAGAAGGAAGGGTCGTTCTTCACTCTCACCGAGGTCGCGTGGCAACAGCACCAGACGCAGAAACCGTCGCAGCCGTCGCCAGCGTCGCAACCGTCGCAGAATGCTGTGAAGGCGAAGAGGCCTGTGGGTCGTCCGCGAAAGGTGGTGCCGTCCGGTTTGGCCCAAGCCGCCGAGCCTGCTACAGACGAGGATACCACCATGGACGAGATGATGCTCATTGTGGCGGTAGCGCGTCGGCTTGTAAAGGACAAGTGCGGCTTGCCTGCTGCCTGCGACTCGCTCAAGCCTTCCCCGGTTGCCGCGAAGCTCAGGGACAGCAGCGCGTCGGGCGCTGCGGCTAAGGAGATTAAGGAGGCCGGACGCACACGCAGTAGCGGAGACAAGGCGGCGCTGGGAAGCGCGGAAGGCGGTATGGTGGAGGTGGAAGTGACGCAGCAAGGGCAGCTTCAGGTGAAGGGGGAAGTGCAGCGCGCCGCTGTGAAGGTGGACGTTCAGGGGTACATGGAGGACTCGATCAAGGACCTGAGGGCGGTTCATGTCCTCCCCGTTACATCGTCCGGTCCAGGTGCTGCTGCTAGCGGATTTCGGTTTATGTCGGGGATGGAGTCGTGTGCGCGTGCGATGTGGCCGTGCAGCCAAGGTCGTGTGGTGGTGAGGGCAACTTCATCGGTGGTCCCTGCTCCAGGTGGTGCCATCCGAGCGTAGGTGCGCCGCTGCCATGCGTGGTCGAAGATATGTTTTAACTACATTAGCTTGGTAGCATTTCTTATTATTTCTGGTTCAAGGGTTATCACCATATACACCAGGTTGGTTGCCTCCGCGGCTTCCTCCTCCCTATACTCTAGCGCTAGTTTGTTTCAGTTTGATTGTGTACTAATTACTGCTAAGGAAGTCTTTTATGGCTGATCATACTAGACCACTCTTTTGAGTGTGCTATCCCCTATGTCATGAGGAACCTGTTGACTCCAATCTAGATGCCCAAGAAGCCTACAAAATTGATGTGGGCCACAAAAATGAGCAAGTACAAGCAAGTAGCACTCTTGCAGACTCTGCCCGTTCCAGTGGTGCAGCGCCACTGGCACCAACCGTGCAAACTGCAATCAACAACTTCAAGGGAAGGATCTGCTGAAGCTTCATTCAGGAAGTGGCCACTTTCACTCGGGGGCTTCAAGGGCAGCAGAGCCAGAGGCACGCAGCATTGCCATTAAGCTAGCCATCTCAATCTGCAAGTCAACAAATCGAGCAGTGACAAGGAATTGCGAAAGACACAGATATTGAGCCAGGGAAGGGGCTGCATGCATCGTTCATGCAACTACTGCATACGGAATTCAAGGAGGTGATGGTTGCGCTTCATTCGTACTCAGATCCTGAAAGTGTACATGAATGCACGCATGCCAATACACGTACTGCTGTTCATTCGTACTCAGATCCTGAAAGTGTACATGAATGCACGCATGCCAATACACGTACTGCTGTGACGGCGGCCTCTGCTCCCTTGTTGCCAAGCTTGCCTCCTGCCCTGTCCATCGCCTGAGGATGATAGGTGTAAAGGATTGCACGCATGAGATAAGCACAACTCATGTGCGATCAGGCAACAACAGGTGTGAATGAGAGAGTGATACTTTGCAACTGGGCGTATGCATGAGCAGGTGCTGGGAGCACATGCAAGTGTGGATGGAAAACAAACAAGCACAAAGACACGAAACTTGTACCTGCTCCATTGTCTCGCACGTGAGAACCCCAAAGACGCATGGAATGCCTGTGGAGAGAGTGACGGAGAGAGCGACAAAGAAGAGAGAGGAGGAGAGAGGGGGTAGGAAGGGAGGTTGAGCTATAAGAGGTACCTTTGAGCGATGCAAAGCTCTGGATACCTCATCACATCGCAGAACTAGCGAATAAATACAATAACAAAACCACCAATCCTGAATGTGGTTTCACTTTCCATCCTCACCTGAGTTGAGACCAGCACTCAGGACGCCACTGGCTGCGTTGTTCGCAACAGCATCATAATGAGTGGTGGAGCCCCGCACCTGAGGCAAGGATGGCCGGGATAGTGGAGATGGTGGGGATGGCGAGGGAGCAAGTGAGCGTGTGACTACTGGAAAGAGACGCAGCATTGGAACCAGACAACTCTGGAATCTGCTCAGCAGGCCACAGCAGCAAAGCTGGCTGGCACTAGCAGGGCTGACCACAAATTGGATGAGTGCAATGTGCCGAGTCATGGGTGAATGAACCGAAACAAAGTTAGAAGCGTACACGAGGTTGAGATCACTGACCACAGCGCCAATGCAGAGCACAGCGTCAAAGTTGCCCGACTTGGCCATCTCTTGTGCCACGAGGGGAATTTCGAAGCTGCCCGGCACCCACGCCACCTCAATGTGGTCCTTGTCCACGCCATGCCGCCTGAACGTGTCAATCGCCCCCGACAATAGAGGCTTCGTTACAATCTCGTTAAACTTGGACACCACCTGATAAAGCGGGATGCGAGATATGGGAGGATCCGAGGGAGGGAGCAAGCAACAGGGAGAGAATAAAATGTGAGAGAGGCGAGCTGACTTGGAAAACCAAGACTGCGCCTGTGAGATCGTAAACCCTTTAAAAACCTCTCCGGCGAGTATTGAGTTGTGAGAATATAGCGCGAATAAGATCAACGTCCGCGTGGTATTCGAGGTCCCATTGGTCCTTAACTTGTCCCTAAACTGAACCTTTCAAGCTTACCACCCCAAAACGAAAGCCCTCGCCTGCGATTCCGCCCCGCGACTCTTTAACTGCATATCCGCATCTCGTGGCTCCTTGCCGTCTGAGAGTCGTCGCTCTTCTGGAAAGCGACGACACCTGAACCGCAATTCCTTCAGCCGACAGACCTGTAACGCCACATTGAAAGGAAAACATCATGAAGCGGGACAAAGTGGAATAATACAGATTGCCGTGGACCGTTAAAAAATGCACAAGAAGCAGCATGGTGAGCTCGCCTTGTGCGACGGACGTTGAGAAGCCAGTTCCTAACAGCTGCCTGCTCTTCAGTGAAGCCTCATGACGCCCCCCGCAGAGGTCTGAGCGACACAGAGCCGCATTCGGCGCCAGCGCGACGGTGCTCGCAAGCGAAGCCATTTTTTACGTCAACCTTAGTTGAGTGACGAGCACAGCAGGATAGCCGCTGAAGCAGTGATCAGCCGTGAAACGCGCTGGCTCACGCTCACAGCAGAAGCCTACTTGCGGAGGCTGTTTGGGATAGTGGTAGTGTGCCTGGTTTGGTTCAGGAGAAACAAGGAAATGTGAAGAATCAGATTGAGTTGCTTCTTTAGTCGGGGAAGTTGTATGCTACCCTGCGTACATTAGACAACAGATTGATGAATGAGACATGCTAGAAACGCGTACAAGCTGGTTCGTTCAGCTGGGATTGTCCGGCTGCACCAACTTTCCACGCCTCACATCAATGCGGTTCTGTTAGCTTGCTTTCATGATCTCTTAGCTTGCTCCAGGATTCTCTCAGCGTCTCATGCGGTCACACATTGTCATTTGCGCTGCGTGCGTTTCAGCGCGCTAACGTTCAAAATGGATGTAGCTCATGCGCTCCGCATGCTCGATACTCTAGATGCGCATCTGCTAGCCCTCCTTCCTGCTGGAGAGCTCCAGGCAACTGACAGAGCAAATGTGGCTGATTCAGGTAATTGGACCAGCGTGAAACGCGTAATCCATGGAAGACGCCCGATGAACAGCGAATAATCGATTTGTTTTGACATTTATGGCCGTTATTTTGGAAACATTAGAATTCAGCTCACGTCCCTTTCTGCGGCACGTTGTCATTCCCACTTGCAGTGGATCTTGACATCCGAGCTCATCAATTCCTTGAGACGGCGTGTAATCTTGAGCGTTGTTTCACAAGACTTCGAGCGCAGCACTTGGCTGATCCTCAAGCAGCACTATCCAGGGTAAGATCTTGGCTGCAGGAGCTTGTTCATTGCGTGAGCCTTGAGCTAATCGACTAGTGACCTGATGTCGTGCAGGAAGTCACGGCACTCGAGGAGGATTTGAAGAGAAAACAAGTTGCTTTGCAAGAGTGCAGGGAACAAGTGGCTGAATTGAGTAGTCTTGTGAAACGAACATCTCAAAACTTGGAGGATACTCTAGCTGAAGTCTGATTAGATAGATGAGACTATTAGAAATTAAAACAGTACATGAAGCATAACATGGACAAGCATAAGCTAGATTAGATATTAGTACTGTGCACTTGCCCAACACAACATCAGTGATGTTGGGGGGTTAGGAAGGTCAGTACCACATCTCCCCGAAAAGTCAGTTAGGGAGCTTGTTTATTCTCTCCTGAAGCTTGAATCTCTCAGTGATGTGTGGCCTCACATCATCTGCCCTCGCCAGGGTCTCCAAAAATGGGAGAAGCAACTGCAGCTCGCAGTCCTTGTCATCATCAAACCATGCCTCAATAGGGATACCATTGTCCACTTGTAATCCAAAAGCCTGCACAGATGCACTGAAACATGTGAGGAGCCTGCACAAAACACAAGAAAACAGAAGTGGATACTTGGAAGACATAAAATAAATTACCTGAGGTGAATTGTCAACGATGACCACTTTTGCAAGGTCTCTGCCAAGAACAGACAGGTCCTTGACATAGTTCCCTTCAATATAGACACAGGACTCTCTGAAGATCCTGTGCTGAACGAGCTCCGTCTTGGGATCGATTATATCGAGCAACTTATCTGCATAAATGCCTTGGCTGGCTGTGAAGACCACAACCTCGAACAGCTCAGCTACCTTCTGCAGAAAAGTCTCTACATGGGGGCGCTTGCGGACATGAACCATATGCGTATGGCTGTTTAGCAAGACTGGGAAGATGAAATCAGAGAATGGGCAAAAGTCCATTGTCGAATGCACCAATGTCTCTGTAACAGGAACACAACACAGACATCAGGAGTGAGAATAAAAAG
Source organism: Closterium sp. Yama58-4 (assembly GCA_947470075.1). Taxonomy (NCBI): domain Eukaryota; kingdom Viridiplantae; phylum Streptophyta; class Zygnematophyceae; order Desmidiales; family Closteriaceae; genus Closterium; species Closterium sp. Yama58-4. Next base: position 804,798 of record CANIUD010000686.1, on the reverse strand, counting down.
CAGAAGCCCAACAGAACAGAGAGACAAATGCTTACCATCAAGATCTAGGACCAGCGTAACAGGAGGCGCATCTGCTTTTCGCGGAGGCAAGATGCAAGGACGCTTTTCCGGAATCGCATACGTGAGCAGCGGAAGACGTTTGATGAAAAGAAGAGGGTCATTTTCATCATCTGCATCGCTTTCACTCCCGACCGCATTACTTTCCTCTTGACATTCCAGGCCGTGAAACTCCAGATCGTCATGGCCTGCATCCGCGACGTTCCCTGAATCGAGGAGTGAAAACCAGGAGTGCCCACATGTCGTACATTCCAGCTGAAACAAACGACGAACAGCCAGAAGTGTTAGTACTCACGACGAGTGAGATCATCAACGTGAGCAGAAATTAACGGGGGAGTAAATGAATCGGCAATAAACTAGACACGAACCTTGTGCTCTTCTATCTCATTAGAAGAATTTTCCGAAGGGGAATTAGGAACGGTTCCGCAGACACCGCAGTTAGGGCAAAGGAGTTCCACCTGGACGGTACGAAAAAGGGGTTAACAATGAGCAATAAAAACAGGCGCAACCAAAAGTATTGTGTTAAAATAGATATTACACACGTGCAAAACGGAAACGCCATTGAAATTTCGAACATGACAGCTTACCAGATGTTGAACATCAACGGGAGAGGTTGACTGCTCCGCCAACTTCTCATCAAAATCGTGGACCTCAACTGCCTCCAGAAAACCTTCGGGGTCTTCGGCAAGTCCAGTTGCACCAGTACGAAAGTCAACGGTGCTTGCCGTGATACTGCACCCAGCATCTGCTTTATCGCAAACTTCCAAATACGTGTCCACATGCGAAAGGTGATCTGTCACCGAGGGAACTGGCAGTGAAGGTTTGCAGCAACCACCGCTGACGGAAGAGTGGTCTTCAGGAGCTTCAACCGGACACAATGGCGATTCCGAAGTCCACGGGGGCGTTCCTTGATCCCACTCACACCCGCTTCTTCCACTACAATATGAACAGTCTCCGTCCGGACATCCCAATAAGGCCGAAACGTTCTCGTCCGCCTCACTCTCTTTAGCAGCTTGCTCGCATCTGATAAGACCGCCGGCAACCGCCAAACACTTGCCTTCAGTCGACAGCTTGCGACGCTTGGAACCAGGAACGTTCCAGCTCAGCTCGGAGCACTTAGCAGAGCGCTTGTTTGAACTTGAACACACAAGGTTGACCTTATTGCTCTCTTGAAGCTCTCTGGGCGGATGCTCCATGTACGACTCCCATTTCTCCTTGGACCGCGCAAGCGCTGTCGCAAGCTCGTCATGATGTTCCCTGGGAAGGGACTTGTCGGTCACAGTCAGCAGACGGTGACCTTGAACATCATAGACATGTGACACCACAAAATCCGAAAGCTCACTTGTTGAAGGCAGAGCTTTGGAAGGCGGGATAATAACGACGCTGCACTTCCGTACTATTGTCTCGGGAACGAAGGACTCATAGTGGAAGGAATAAAACAGTCGACGTGGATCCGACGGCACAGATGTCCTTTTGCTGTTTCCGAAAAGTTCATCCGTAGTGGTTGCTCTGGCTTCAACCGAGCTCCTTCCATGCTCTTGTGAGAATGGAAGAAGTTGCTCCCGATAAAGCCATTGTCCTTTCACTTCGAGACCACCATCGGGGTTGACCCTGATTTGCTGCACAGGATTAATAACAACGGCGTAAGTTCATAAGAAGTACGCTCCAATGTGGCGGGCAAATGAACTATGAAGAGGAAAGATCTATGCAGAGACAACTTACACGAATGAAGACGACATCACACTCAGAACGGCAACACCTCAATAAAACCGAGTCTCCCTGGAAAGACGGAAGAACAAATATTAGCTGTCAACGTATTAGGATAACTCCATAAGGCTCCTAGGCTAAGGAAAGCAAAGGCCTACCACTTCGTATACTTCATGGCCGACTTGAAGGGAGTTGTAGAGCAAGACCTCATCCAGAGACCTGCCCTCAGACCCAACAGGGTCTCCAAGAACTCTGGTGCTAGACTCGCTCTGTGCTAGACCTGCCATCGAGCAAACCCTGACGACGCTGTCGCACTACGACTGACGGTTTCTGTTCTCGAAAATGCTACTTCAAAATGCTTCCGTCAGGGTTCGTTCGGTGTTTGATGTAGTCTGTGGCGGGAACGATGAGGGTTTCGTCGGTTGACGACGACTCTGGGAACGTCAGCGCCGCATCAGCAGCACCAGAGGAGATGTCAGCGCTGGTTGCGATCGGACCGTTAATTCGGCTCTCTAATCGGACGGTGCTCCTACGCTCGATACCATCAGATTTTGCGGTCTCCGCTATTGTTGCGCCTAGGTATCGTCGGGACTGACTTTAATAACGAGTTGCTTTTAATCGTGTAGAAGAGTCACTTTTAGACGCAAGTGATGCAGGCAGCCACCCCCCAACTGATCACATCAGCACTTCAAGATGGTTGAGAAAATCACTAGTAGCTCGCCAATAATTTTTATATACGGTACACTCGAAAGTCTATTGATCCCGAACTCCACACATACAGTACTGCACTACACCACTGCATGTAGGTTATTGCATCTAGTCTGGCTCAATGTAGGCACCGGTAAGTATGTCTGATATAGATGTAGAAGCCAAATGCAACTCATAAACATGGCATGTACTCTTAGGAATATCTCGAGATCTCTGTGACCACACTAACTATTGTATGGTGACTAAGTGTACACACATTACGCTAACGGAACCAGGTCGTCATGGTATGCAAAATGCATATTCCACTCAGTGCAAGAATTCAACCCACCACGATGAGATTCGGAAAGCCGTGGCAACCAGAATCTGCTCAAAAGTCTTCTGCACTGGGAGGATTTCGAGGAGGAGGGAATATCCGACCACCAATGTCCACCTTAACAGGCATTTCCTGCAAGACACAAGGCACAGGATGGAAATAAACACAGTTAGGACCAAACACAGAGACCCAGGAGAAAACTAAACTAGGGAGGCATGGTAGCGGAGACGAAGTTCGGGAACAAGAACACAGAGAAGAACAGGGAGGGGAAATCAAAGGCGGTCACAGGCCAAAGTCACAGTTGCGGACTGAGCAGGTGAAGGACTAAGCAGGTGAAGGACTAGCAGGTGAAGGACTGAGCACGTGAAGGAGGGGGTAGGTACCTTGAAGAGGAGGTCAAAGGCGAGCGACTCCCAGGGGAGGGAGAGGGAAGCCAGGCAGCAGCGAAGGGGCTCCTCTCTCACCAGCCCTCCTCCTCCTGCTGCTCTACCAATCCCTCCTTGTAGCAAGGACGCAGCAAGACCACCGGCACTGGCACTGCCACCACCAGCAGATCCAGGGGAACGGCTGCTGCCACCTGCTCTGCTGCTCCCTGCTCTGCCGCCACCACCTGAGCCACGTGCACCAGGTGAACCTTCAGGTGATTCTCCTGAGGATCCACCTGAAGCAGTGTGGCCATGTGGGAGCCTGGCAGTGGGGCTGTCTCCGTCCTGGTGCACCATGGCTCTTCTAGGGGCAGCCGCTACCGGCCGCTGCAACAGCCTCGACGACCCGCCACCGCTCTCACTCCCCTCCCGCCCTTCGTCCTTGCCTTCCCCACACTCTCCTTCATCCCCACCACCGTTGCCACTGCCTCTCGCGCCACTGCTATCAGCAGCAGCACCAGCAGCACTAGGGTTTCTTGCTTTACTCCGAGACGCCTGCATGGATTGGGACGGAGGGGGCCGCTGCCGGTAGTGGTGGTCGGCGGGGTGCGGGCGCTTGCCCTTGCTCTGAGACTGCAGCATCTGCAGCTGTTCCTGCACCAGCCGCAGCTCCCCCTGTAGCTCCAGCAGCCGCAGTCTCCGTGCCTCCTCCTTTGCAGGCTTGGCCGGGGGAAGGGAGGAGGGGATTTGCTGGTGGAAGGTGCGTGCTGGCGGGAGGGGAGTGGTTGGGGAGGGAGAGGGCGGGGATGGGGAGGGCGGGGAGTGGGAGGCGGGAGGGGGAGGGGGAATGGGGAGGGGAGGAGAGGGAGTGGTTGATGGTGCTGCCATTGCTGCTGAATCTGTTTCGCATCCTTCTGTCTGTATTCCATCAGCATCAGCATCAGCACCAGCAACATCAGCTGCAGGAGGAGCAGCAGCAGAGGCAGCGGAATCAAGGACAGCAGAATCCCGCTCTGCTGAGAGCTTGCCCTCCTCTTGCATCATGCTGTCCCCGTCACCATCTCGACAACCAGCAGCGGTGGCGCCGGCTCCATCCGTACTTGCAGCTTTGGATGCACCATCACCACCACCACCACCACCACCACCATCACCCCCACCACCACCAGCAGAGGCAGTGGCAGCAGCAGCGGCGGCGGCGGCGGCGGCGACAGCGTTGGCAGCGGATTGGGCCTCTAACTCGAGGAGGTCCATGAGCTCTGCCTGCACTGCCCACAGCTTGCTCTGCAGCTCCTGCAGCGACGGCATGCGCCGATGCAACGGCCGAGATGGACGGCTGGATTGCATGGAAAGGCTGGACGGACGGCCAGATTGCACCGGATGGCCGGATGAGGATGAGTAATTTGCCGATGGTGAGTGGTTGGAGTTTGGAGGGTTACTGGGCGGTGAGGGGCGGTTGGAGTGTAATGGGCTGGTGGGTGATGGCTGGGGGGGGCTGGTTGGAGACAGGCGAGAGGGGTGAGTGGGTGATTGTTGCGGTGGGGGGGAGTGGGGATGGGTGGGCGAGGAGAGGGAAGAAGGGGCGTGTTGGGAGCGGGCCGATGGGGAAAGAGGCTGCTGCGATGGTGGGAGTTGAAACCGAGAGGAGGGCTGAGAATGAGAAGAGTGGGAAGGGCGAGAGAGGTGGGTCTGAGAGGGGTGGCGGGGTGAGAGAGGGGGTTTGGGGGCGAGGGGCGGGCGGGGGGAGAGAGGGGGTTTTGGGGGGAGTGGGGGGAGGGGGAGGGGGCAGACTGCGAGGTTGGCGGCTCCTTTGCCCCCCGGGCCGCGGAGAACCAGCCCGGCTGGTTTCATTGGGGATGGGGACGTGGATCCAAACATGGAGAAGAGACCTGCACGGCAAGGGGGTTGAAGGGAAGTGGAGGGTGGTGGGAAACGGTGCTGTGAGGTAGCATGGTGCATGTGCTAGCAAGGGGATGGGGATGCAGAACAACAACCACATAAAAAAAAACTCTGGAGACTTGACATCCAAAATCTGGAAATCTGGAAATCTCGAAACTCGCGGAGTGTACCTTGGAAGGAGGTCTTGAGCATGGGGTAGCTCACAAAGCCCGAGAAGAGTGTAATCTGCCAGAGCATGGGCCATGGCATGACAGGTGGCATGAGGCATGGCACGACATGTGGCATGAGGCATGGCATTGAATATGGAATGGCATGTGGCATGGCTCAAAGCATGTGAAAGCAACCACAGACAGCATTCAGAGAGCGACACATTTCCTTCCCTGTGAGCATTCTATTACCTCTCACATCACCTTCCCTGAACACGACCTTAGGCCCGTCCCCTGAAGCCTCCCCCAGCACTTTGGCCTCATTTCTAGTGCCGCACTGCAGCACGCGGCGCTGGCCGTCAGCGAGGGTCTTCTCAACGGTGTCCTGTGCGGGGAAGGCACATAGAACCAGCCCCCCATTCCCCACCTTGGGCCCGTCCCCTGACGCCTCCCCCAGGACTTTGGCCTCGTTGCTGGTGCCACGCTGCAACACGCGGCACTGCCCATCCGCGAGGGTCTTCCCCCTTCCGCAACCCTCTCATCCGACCCCCCCTCCCCACCTCCCCATCCCGCCCTCAACTTAGCGTCCCCCGAAGCCTCCCCCAGCACTTTGGCCTCGTTTCTAGTGCCGCGCTGCAGCACGCGGCGCTGGCCGTCAGCGAGGGTCTTCCCCCTCCCTTAACCTTCTCTCGTCCCAACTCCCTTTCCCCTCCCCTTGTCCTCTCACCTTGGGCCCGTCCCCTGACGCCTCCCCCAGCACTTTGGCCTCGTTGCTGGTGCCACGCTGCAGCACGCGGCGCTGGCCATCTGCGAGGGTCTTCTCAACGGTGTCCTGGGCGGGGAAGGCCGCCCCCCTGTGCGCGCTCAGCAGCACACAGAAGCAGTGGTCGCTGCCCTTGAGCACCTGAGAGAGGAGGAGAGAGGGGGATGGGGTATGGGGCATGTAGCATGGCGCATGGAGCATTAGGCATGAGGTGTGCGGCATGGAACATGGAGCATGGGGCACGGGGTATGGTGCGTTGCGCATGGCGCATGGCGCATGGAGCATGGAGCATGGCGCATGGAGCATGGCGCATGGCGCATGGAGCATGGAGCATGGCGCATGGCGCATGGAGCATGGCGCAAGGGGCACAGAGATCCCAAGGGAACCCACCACGGACTCAAAGGCGCGGTCAGAGGAGTCGATGGCGAAGCAGATGTTGGGATACGCCTCCGTCACCTCCGGGTCCTGCTGGGGGGTGTGGTGTGGGGGAAGTGGTGGGGTGGAGGTGGGGTGGAGGTGGGGTGGGAAGCGGTGGGGGAGGTTAGCAAGGGATGGCACATGAATCCTAACAGAATACAACACTGACTCAAAGGCGTGGTCAGAGGAGTCAATGGCGAAGCAGATGTTGGGATACGCCTCTGTCACCTCTGGGTCCTGCTGGAGGAGGGGAAGGGGGGACGGGGGGAGTGGGGGGGAAAGCGGTGGGGGAGGTTTAACGAAGCATACCATAGGAAACCTAACAGAACACACCACGGACTCAAAGGCGCGGTCAGAGGAGTCAATGGCGAAGCAGATGTTGGGATACGCCTCTGTCACCTCCGGGTCCTGCTGGGGGGATCGGGAGGATATGGGGAGGGGAGCAGGATGCACGGCGTGCATCCTCCACATGTGTGTGCACTGCAGCGAGAATTTGTTTGTAGCAGAGGAAATGGTGGGCGTGGCTTTGTTGGGGCACCGGAGGCGAGAGGATTGAGGGGCCCTGCATGTGCTGCAGTGAGCCGCTGTGTGCTGTCTGTGCTCGTGTGCCAACACGCCATCAGTGCCAGAAAGAGTGACTCGCCTGCATGCACGCTGCCCCCACTACAAGCCCCACTTGCCTGGGATGTTGACGGAGGCAGAGGGAGGCTCGTGTCAATGAGGGCTCTACTGGGGGAGGCGTATGCTCTCCTCGTCACCTGGTGGGGGGAAGGATGGCATGGGGGATGGCATGGGGGATGGCATGGGGGATGGCATGAGGGGATGGTATGTGTGGATGGCATGTGTGGATGGGATGGGGATATGGCATGGGGGGATGCAGTGATGGGGCGAACGGATGGCAAGGAAAAAGGGGTGCATGGGAGGGGGAGCAGGGGATTTGTGGGGGGTTGGATGGGAGGAGGAGGATGAGTCATGAAGGGGAGCAAGATGGGGGGAAAGGGAAGGCACACAGTACCTTCATTATAGGCGGCACGGCTCGTCCTGAGCGCTTCTGGTTCTCCAGGGCTGTGCGACTGGCGTGGGGAGAGAGTGGGAAGGCAGGGGCACGGAGAGAAGAAGGGCATCGGTGTGAAGACAGGTGAATTGTGGGGAGGAGGGTGCGTGTTGAACAGTGTGCTTGCACATACACGTGCATTTGGTACCTGCATCCATTACTCACTTGTACAACCCCACTCAGCTCACACCCACAAAGCCCACCCCCGCACAGCCCACCTGCACAGCACACCACCCGCCCATCCCCACACATCCCACCCACCCACACACAGCATGAGGGGGAGAAGCAGACCTGCAGACGGCAATGGTGAGGGAGTAGTCGGTGTGGCAGATGAGGTTCAGATAGAAGGTCCTCCGCCAGTCTATGCTCTCCCCACTGCCGCCCAGAATCTCCCTCAGCTGTTGTCATGTGAACAGCAATACGGAGGGGTGTGGAGGGGTGCAGAGTGGTGCAGAAAACCCGCGTGAATGGAGGAGAGAAGTGAGTCGGACAGGCATGGTAGGCTGTGGCAGGCAGGCAGGCATGGTAGGTAGGCATGGCAGACATAGGCATGGCAAACATAGGCATGGCAGACATTGGCATGGCAAACATAGGCATGGCAGACATTGGCATGGCAAACATAGGCATGGCAGACATAGGCATGGCAAACATAGGCATGGCAGACATTGGCATGGCAAACATAGGCATGGCAGAGCCAGATCACAGCCATGGTGACAACCGTACCCTAGCCACCAACGTTTCACAACTCTAGCAGCCACGACCACAGCGCACTCACACTGCTCTGCCTACGCCTGGCGAAGTAGGGCCGCCGTCTCTCCACTGCCTCCATACCCTCCTCCCTGCCAGCCATGCCCCCTGTGCCCTCAGGCCCCCCGTCTGCCTGACGGGGTGTTGCTGCAGGCGACTGCACGGGAGAAGGGTGGGGGGGATGGGTGGGAGGGATGGGCGTGTGAGAGGGATAGGTGAGCGGGATGGGTGAGTGGGATGGATGGGCGTGTGAGAGGGATAGGTGAGCGGGATGGGTGAGTGGGATGGATGGGCGTGTGAGAGGGATAGGTGAGCGGGATGGGTGAGTGGGATGGATGTGCGGGTGAGAGGGATAGGTGAGCGGGATGGGTGAGTGGGATGGATGGGCGTGTGAGAGGGATAGGTGAGCGGGATGGGTGAGTGGGATGGATGGGCGTGTGAGAGGGATAGGTGAGCGGGATGGGTGAGTGGGATGGATGTGCGGGTGAGAGTGAGAGGGATGGACGAGCGGGAGGGCTGGGCGAATGGGAGCAACATGGCAGCAACCTTGGAAACAAAACAACGCCATGCCACGGTGTCATGTCACCTCACACCACAGTAGGCGCACCTCAACTCCCACGCACCTCGCCTCCAACACATTACTCTTTGTCTCAAACCACTCCAGTACCACCTCAACACTTCTACACACTACACACCCACCTCTGACAAAGAACACCACATCCCGGAAGGACCCGTCCTGAGTGGCGTCACCCCTCAGCTGCACGCCGCGCACAAAGAAGAGGTCCGCCATCTCCCGCCAGTACTGCCGGTCTATCATCAGCGCTGTCTGTGCCCCCAACCACCTCACATCCATCCCACCTCACCCCTAGCCCACCTCACCTCCATCCCACCTCACCTCCATCCCACCTCACCTCCATCCCACCTCACCTCCATCCCACCTCACCTCCATCCCACCTCAAGCCACTGCAAACGCACCTCATCTCTCACAAAGAAAACAACATCCCGGAACGACCCGTCTTGAGTAGCATCCCCCCGCAGCTGCACGCCGCGCACAAAGAAGAGGTCCGCCATCTCCCGCCAGTACTGCCGGTCCATCATCAGCGCTGTCTGCGCCGCCTCCGCTCCCGCCCCGTCCCTCGACGCCGCCGGCCGCACCAGCGCGCCTGAATGCTTCCGTACTATCTCCAAAATATCTTTGCGACTGGTGTTTCCATGGGGAAAGGGGACAGGGAGGAGAGAGAGCATATGAATAAAAGGGCCCAGCTCAAAGAAAAGGTCCATCATTTCTCTCCAGTACCGCCAGTACTGCCGGTCCATCATCAATGCTGTCTGTGCCGCCTCCGCTCCCGCCCCGTCCTGCGACGCTGCCGGCCACACCAACGCGCCCGAGTGCTTGCGCACTATTTCTAGAATGTCTTTACGGCTGTTGTTTCCATGGGAATGGGGAGGGAGGAGGGAGGGCATATGAATAGAAGGGCGCAGCACAAAGAAGAGGTCCGCCATCTCCCTCCAGAGTCGCCAGAGGCCCTAAGGCGCCTGAGTGGGTCTCTTTCTCTCTTCTCATCCTTATTCTTCGCACCTTCTGCCCTCACACAGACCCCATACAACTTCTGAGGCAACCCAAATGTCGTTTTTCCTGACTCAAAAATCCAACCAATACTCTTTCCCTCATTTCTTCACGAGTGCCGCCTCTCATTCCTCGCACCATGCGTATCCACAACCATCCTCACATTCTCCCCTCACGGCCCCTCTCAGCCCTAAACCTGCCCTCACACCTTTTCCCTTAGCCTCCACCCTTTCCCCCCTTGCCTCAGCTCAGCCTTCCCTTCATGCCTCCTCTCGAGCCTCTACTCACGATACCCCCCAACACGTCTCCACATACCGCTCCCCATATCTCTCCCCACACCTCTGCCCGCACTTTCTCCCAAGCCTCTCCCCACACGTCTCCTTATAATTCTCCCCTCACATTCTCCCCAACCTCCCATGCCACACCTTGGGCCTCCCTACATGCCTCCTCTCAAGCCTCTCCTCATAACCCGCCAACACCTCTTCCCACACTTCCCCTCTCTCGCCTCTCCCTCTCACCTCGCATCTCGCCTCTCCTCTCTTGCCTCTCCTCTCTTGCCCCCCCGCTCGGGCCCCCGCTCGGGCCCCCGCTCGGGCCCCCGCTCGGGCCGCCCCGCTAACCGCACCTCATGGCGCCCCCAGGAGGAGGCGACGACGGCGATTCGCTCCACGTTCCCCCTGCTTCCCCATTCGCCCCCGCCATATCCCGCCCCTGCCGCTCCCTCTCCCCCGCCTGCGCGCACGCCGGCGCATCCACCGCCATGTCCGCGCTCCTCTCCTCTCCAGCTTCCGCGGGCCGTTCCGCACCGCCTTCCGCCGGTGCGGGAGGCTGCGCTTCCGCGTGCGCTTGCTGTTGCAGCTGCAGCGCGCGCAGCATATTAGCTAGCCGTTGGCGATCCTCTTCGGAAAGCCGCTTAACTCCGGAATGTACGCTGGGGGAATTAATTCCCGAGGGATTGCCGGAGGAGTATCCCCCGGGTGAGGCCATTCCCGGGGACCGGGACATGGGGGCTGATGGGGAGGGTATCGAGGGGGAGCGTAATGCCGTACTTGGTGCATTTGCTGAGGTGACTGTAGCGGATGGTACTGTAGCAGACGGTACAGGGGGTGATGGTTCGGTCGGTGGCTGTATCGAGGGGGATGGATGGGTTGGAATGCCGGTCGGAGGGGTGGCTAGGGTGGGCTGGGCCGACTGGACGGATTGGGTAGATGGAAGATGGGTGGGTTGGGTGGGTGAAAGAGGGATGGGATCCGGTGGAGAAAGTTCGGCCACAGAAGACGGACTTCTCACTGCTGGTGGAGTTGATTCACCGTCTCTTAAAGACGTATTTCCGGTGCCGGCGCGTGGGGAACCGCTATCGTCCATGTCTACGTCCATGGCGTCCGAATCCATTCTAATTTATATCGTATCTGTTTGTACAGGAAACTACACTACGATGGAGATCACAGGAACAAAAAAAAAAAACCCTAGCTGTACGCGGCGTGCTGTAAGCCTCTACAACCCCAGAATCATGGCGACAGGCAACGTTCTGATCGAAAACGTTCTGGCGACAGGCGACATTGAAGCTCGCCCTGTCTTACGCATCGCCAAGTACAATCCTTCAATCCACACCATGCAGGAAAAGCGGCTCTCTCGTTAGCTAGCGCTCCTTGCTTAGCTACGGCTCATTCGCGATGCAACGCGACCGACGTTTCTTTGTGCAATGTTACATTGGAGGCATCGTAAGGTCATGAGGCAAAATGTCGGACGGATCCATGTCGCTTCATCACATTACGCTTTTGAACGCGACGACAAGTGCGAGACTTATCCCATGCGCATGGGCAAGAATAGATTATGCCTGGCCTACCACTTGCTTTTTGAAGGAGTCAGCTTGAACTGGCCTAATCTTTGGCTGAAACATTTGCGAGATTACTGTACAGGTGCTCTCATCCCATGTCCATGGCACATCGCCGACGTTTTCATGCTTCTGTTCGCTGCTGGTCATGGCAATCTCGAGACTTCTTCCTGCGTCTAGCCTTCCACCCGCTCAACGGCGACTGTCGGATGGGCTGCACTGCAGATCGAATTTCATCTGCCCGGATTTCAGAAAAAGCTGTGTTTGATACCTCGACGCATAACTGGAATCACGACTGGTGGTGACACGGGAACACTGCTGGAGGGCAAGAAATTATCACTGGAGCAAACCCGAATTTTACCAAAACCATGACAAAAGGGGTTCCAGTGGTAATGAGTGGTTTCCCCTGCAGCCATTTTTCCTCCGCCCCAACTCACCAACCACCCCCATTCAGCCCCATTTTTCCTCAGTTTAGGGCGACGTCAGGTTGCACATTTCTCACACATGTACAGTTCTTGTATCGTGTCCCAGGACGGTTCCACACGGTGGGAAGCGGTTCTCATGGCTTACCGTTTTGCACCGTGACAAAACGAAGCATACCGCAGTCAGCGGACATAAGTTGTGCAATCTGACATCGCCCGTGAAATGCTGGTCAGGCCTGCATCTGTGGCTTGCCTGGCGGGTCCCTCCCTGACCTGCACTGCGTCCCCCATCAGATTTCGCGGATATTTCGGGTGGAAGGAAGCGCAGATACAGCCAGGGGGGCATTGTGAAGTGACCCCAGCGCAGGGGCAGTGTGCTCCACCCTCCCCCCTGCCAGCCTGCCATCGAACCCAAGTTCTGTGGAATGGTGGAGTCGCGATCTTGACGAAGAAATAGGGTAACGACGTGTATGATTTTTTTGTAAGTTCGTAAATTGGGGCGAACTTTGGGTGGTAACTCATTTCGCAAATTTTGCCCATATCCTTCGCGAATGGTGTTGAATTTCCACATTCAACCATGTTCGAACCTACAAATGTGAACATATGCGTGAAAAACACACAAGCTGGGCTCGACAATTTGATGTGAACGTGGGTGGTTCCATGCACGTACGAGACGTCAGCGACGCTCGTGAATACTTCGTGCACCAATAGATCCACGTATGGGGCTCGGAGCAAATACCACGCTGCAAACAACACCACGTGGCATACGTCGTGGCACGATGACGTTTCGATGGTGTCAAGATATTCAGGCGGAGGCGCGCAGACGCTGAGCTCCCCCAACCAAGCACGTTCACACTACCCAAATCACTCCTCAAGTTCTCATCTCCACCAACGTGACGGTATACAAACAGAGAGCATTCATTCAAGGTTATTCCAACAGAGATTATAGCTATGGCTTCACCACAGGGTCAAGCCAATGGAACCACCAGCCAGGCTGGCTCTGCCCCCGTACCTGCAAGCTCGACTCAACGTCGTCGTCGTGCCACTGTGGATAACACCACTGCGCGCCGCTTACACGTGATTGTCGAGGAGAAAAGGCCCCGCCCTCGCTTGGGCGAAGTCGGCCATGCTTTTCGGAGCACAACGGTGTTCGTTTCATGGTCATCGGCGACTTCAGGGACTTTTATCTCTGACTGACGGGTCGATTTTCGACGAAATTACTTCGTCGAAATTGAAGTGCTGTTTCTGCTCTACACAACTGCCCCTCGACGAGGCACTTGTCGAGGGGAGCAAAACGGCGTCGAAATCGAGCCTTGCGGGTCGACGAAATGGTAGAAAACAGCGTTTCGACGAAACGCTGGTCGACAGAATTAAGCTCGAAACAGGCACCGTCGAGCAGAGCGTTGCTGGTTGACAAAATTACTTGTCTCCAAAATTCGCAATGTGCGCGAATTTCGACCAATCGCGAAACAGCAAATTTCGACCAATCAGAGAATTTCGGAAATTGTACTCCCCAGGAGAATTCGAATCAGTAAGGAAACTGAACCTGAAACACGTTTTTACTAACAGTAAAAACGTAAACAACTCTGAAAGCTGTAAACCTGAGAAACTGCCAACTCAGGTGAAAGACACATGTGCTTGTCGTTTCACCTGCCGTTGCTGACTCGGATAAGTCAGGTGTTAGCCGAGGAACGTTTCTCTAGGGTTCATTGTTCTTGCTATTTGGTTCTCCTTGCTTGTACCATAATCTTGTTCAATCAATTTCTGCTAGTGGAACTATGCTTGAATTCTACCAAGACATCTAAGTTCACTCCTGAGAATCACTGCCAGAACTCTGACTGTGTGTCCCACGCTAGTCAAGCTCTCCCGTAGAATAGTATTCTCCTTATGGTGCGGTGAGCGTGGAACGGCCCCGCGTTAAAACCTTCAGAATAGCCGACTTTAGCGTTCATTACCTAAGTTGTTGTAGGCCGGCAGCCGTCTAGACCGCCATGGTCGACCAGGAGGAGGTCGCTGCAGGCGTAGAGGATACCCTGCAGGCGCGGTTAGATGACGTTCGGGCACGCCACGCAGCTGGCGAGTACGGCGGAGCGAACTTGGATGTTATGCTCTTTGGAACCCGCGTGCAGTGGGCGCGCGATCATCCAACGACCCGTACTGTGGCGGATGGTCTGCCCGCCACTCCTCGACCGGCGCACAACGAAGGGGACGTCGACGACCAGGTCGACGGTGGTGACCAAGTCGGCAGCGAAGGCAGCACGAGGGTTCGTGGAGTGATTCGGGCCGCTGACCTTGGCGTCGGCGGAATGCAGGCGCGGGTTCAGCATCCGGCGGTAGCGGGAAGCTCGAACGGCAACATCGATGGTCGACGCCTTTCTCCTCAGCGGAGTGGAGCCAGGCCGACTTCGGCGACTCATGCGTCGGCTGGTCGAGACGGAGGCATCGCTCCTGCGTACGGCTACTTCAAATTTTTGCCGGACAAGATCGCTGTGCCGAAGCCGCTCGAAGGACGACATGACTTGATCACATGGATTGAGTCAATCGAACCCCAGTTGGAGATCGCCGGATTGAAGAAGTTCGTTGACGGCAAGGTGGAGATGCCAGACGAAGACGACTCTGCGTTGTTGGCGGAATTTCGCGCTGCTCACCTTCTGACCTTCATGGTCCTTTCGAGGTGTTGTTCGCCGCTGGTGCAAGTCGCGCTGAAGCCGTGCCGACGTCGAGCGGACGCCGGCTACCAAGCGTGGCAGTACATCATGCGCACCTACAGAGCAACCGACGACCTCTACATCAGCCAACTGGAGAAGAAATTGGCCAACATTCGCATGGGCGAGCAGGAATCGGCGACCGAGTACTGCAATCGAGCGCGGCGAATTTTGGCCGACATGCGGATGGCTGGCTTCGAGTACTCGGTGGCGTCGTATGTCACGCATGTTATCAATGGCCTCCCCTCGAGCTACAATCTGATGCGCCGGATGCTGATAATGCCTGGCACACGCAAGACTCTGAACGAGGATTCGCTCTCGAGTCACATCATCCAGGATGAGTTCATGCAGGAGTCTGAGCGGTCTTCAGAGCTCCTTCCGCAGGCCAACTACGTTGCTCCGACGAAGCAGGGACGTCAGACGGGGCAGCGTGGGAAGTCGGGCGGAGGTGGAGGCGGTGGCGGAAAGTCGTCGAACACCAAGTCTACGGAGAGCGCCGACCGCGGAAAGTCGGCGAAGGGCAATGATCGCGGAAGCAGTGGTTCGCGTCGAGGAGGACGCCGCTGCTACATTTGCGGAGACCCTGACCATCTCTCGTACGACTGCCCTGACCGCGACGAGTCCGACGACGATCAGAGAGGAAGTCGTGGAAAGTCTGACAACGCTCGTCGTTCAGAGGACGGGAAGTCTGACAGCGACCGTCGTCGTCGAGACAACCAGCCGCGCAAGGAGAAGCCTGCGTCGTCGAAAACGCCGTCAACATCAGAGACTGGCACCTCGAGCGGAAAGGAAGCCTCTTGTTCGATGGTTGGCGTGGTCGACCCAACAATTTTGCTGGCGCCGGAGGCAGGTGAGGACTTCCAGACGGTAGCAGCAGCCGTGCAGGCGAATCCGACTGTGGTTCTCCTCGACAGTGGCTGCTCCCATCATCTGATGGGAACGCGAGAGGCCTTCGTCGAAATGAAGCCAGGAGGAGACATCCGTCACGTGCGCGGATTCAACGGGGCGCTTCAGAACGTCGAAGGCCGTGGCACAGTTGCTCTGGAAGGGGAGACCGGGAAGCCGATTCTCATCCCCGACGTGTTGTACGTTCCGGGCGTGCACGCGAATCTACTGTCTGCTGGTCAGCTGAAGGAAAACGGCGTGAAGCTGCAGAACGAGGGTGACGAGATGCTGCTCGTTTCCTCTGCAGGAGATGTGCTCGGTCGAGCACGCTACACCGGCCGGGTCCTCTGCACCGACCTCCGCCCCTGCTCCTCGAAATCGACGACATCTTCGACAAAGGCAGTTGCTCTGCGGACGATCGCATCTGCGACGAAGTCGACGCTAGACAAGTGGCACCCGAGGCTCGCGCACGTCGGCATTGACACGATTAAGAGTTCGGCGAAGCATGGTGTTGCCGTCGGCATGGACATCCAGAAGTCCACCGGAGCCGACCTGCCGTGTGCCTCCTGTGTCGGAGGGAAACTAGCGCGACATACTTTTCCAGAGAAGGGATCGGACGCTGACAACGCCCTTGACGTCGTGCACATTGACCTCTGCGGCCCCTTCCGCGTGGCCGCCATGGATGGAAGCCTCTACTTCCTTCTCCTCAAGGACCGCAAGACCCGCTTTGTGTGGGTCCGCCCGATCGCGAAGAAGAGCGATGTGCTGGTCGTTTTCGAGAAGTGGCTGAAGGAAGTGGAACGGCAGACTTCGAAGTCGGTGAAAAGGCTGCGCTCTGACCGCGGAGGGGAATTCCTCGGCCGGGCCTTCACCGATCTCGTCGAGGACAAGGGTATCCTCCACAACCTCACGTGCCCCTACACTCCGCAACAGAATGGCATGGCGGAGCGGGAAATGCGCACGGTCGTCGAAGCTGTGCGGACGATGCTGCTTCACATGGGGGTGAAGCATCACTGGTGGCACCTCGCCCTTCGCCACGCCGTCTGGGTGCGCAACTGCCTCGAACGGGCTTCACTTCCTCCGAGGACGACGCCGTACGAGCTGCTGTTCGAGAAGAAGCCGGATCTCACGCTGGCGCGCGTGTGGGGCTGCATGGTGCAGTTCATGATCCCAGAGCAGCAGCGCGGCGGAAAGTTGGCACCGAAGGCCCGCTGGGGAATTCACCTCGGAGTTTCGCCGGAGAGCAAGGGATGGGAGGTGCTCGACCTCACCGCCAACCGCATTGTCACAACCGTGGAGGCAATCTTCTATGAGGCGATGTCTCTGGAGGAGTGGAAGGTGGAGCACGGGCCCGCGTCAGAGCGGACAAAGTTTTCTCCGCCGACAGGTCCGTTGCCAGCGGCGATTTCGTTGCTCGAATCCGAGGACGATGGTGCCTCTGCAGATCCTTCTCCCTCCATGCCGCCCTCTTCGAAACCTCCTCCTCCTCTTCCCGTCTCCCCCCCATCGCTCGCCCCCGGCCTGCCTAAGTCGGCATCATCGTCGGCCGCCAGCGATGAGGGGAGCATTGGTGTGTCACCTTCGGCTCCGCCCATTGGCATCGCTGGCGGTCGACATGATCTGGTCAGCGAGCAAGTCGGCGCCGGAGTGAAGTTTCCACCAACAGGGGAGACGTCGGACGGGAAGCGCATTTTAGAGGAGCCGTCGACAGAGGATCCGTCGAACGAGGAGCTCACTTTTAAGGAGCGAACGACAGGGGAGCAGTTCGACGATGGCACATCGAGCGACGTTGTTGAAGTCATCGGCAGCGATAAAGGGGAGCCATCGGCCAAGGAGCAGTCCTGCAGCGACAGCGACGTGGTGAAAGTCTCGGCCGATAAGCCTACAGTTCGACGTTCCACCCGCTCCAACTTTGGCAAGCTACCATGCTTGCCTGCCGCCGACCTCCTACAGCACTCTGCTCGATGATGCGCAGTTCGACGTCAACGTACCCGAGCTCGATCCCGATATGCACGCCGATCCAGAGCACCGCTGGGACATCGCTAACATGACAGTGAAGGAGGCGTTGGCGAGCTGGAAGGGCAAGGCAGTGAAGGCCGCCATGGACGAGGAGATTCGAAGTCTCATCACCAACGGCACTTGGGAGCTGGTGGAGCGCCCGCGCGGCGTCAATGTCATGAAGAACCGCTGGGTACTGACGACGAAGTACCATGTCGACGACACGGTTGCCCGCGAAAAAGCGCGCCTGGTGGTGAAGGGCTTCACGCAGGTCTACGGAGCTGATTACGACGAGACGTACGCTCCAGTCGGGAGCTATGTTACGCTACGGATTTTCCTTAGCATCGTCGCCGTCCTCGATCTGCACCTCATGCAGTTAGACATGAAGAATGCGTTTCTACAGAGCAAGCTCGATCGCGTGCTCTACATGGACCAGCCGGCTTACTACAACGATGGGACCGGCCGGGTATGCAAGCTGCTGAAGAGCCTGTACGGGCTGAAGCAGAGCCCTCTGCTGTGGTATTCTGCGCTCGACGCTGTGCTGACTGGCGCTGGTTGGAGCAAGAGCCAGGTCGACGAGGCCCTCTATTTCCGAGTTGGCGACGACGGAGTGGCGTGCTGGGTGCTCGTCTACGTCGACGACCTGCTCGCCGCCAGCAGCAGCACCGCGATGCTGAAGGAGCTGAAGGAGCTGCTGGAGGCTGCCTTTGAGCTGCGCGAGATCACCCCGGTCGAGAAGTACTTGGGGCTCGAAATCGTGCGCGACCGTCCGGCGCGGAAGCTGTGGCTTCACCAGCAGTCCTATGTCGACAAGCTACGTAGGCGCTTCATCGACGAGGAGCAGACTGGTCGGCGTCCGAAGACACCTGTTTCCGTCGACGCGTATGCCGAGCTGACTTTCGACGACGATGACTTTCAGTCGCGCGAAGAAGAGGAGTATCGTCAGAAGGTCGGTTCGCTGCAATTCGCTGCCACAACAACTCGGCCCGACATCGCTTTTGCGTGCAGCAAGCTGGGATCTGGTCTGACGGTGAGGAGCGACAACCACTGGCGTGAGGTCGACCGCTGCCTCAACTATCTCTCGGACACGCGTGATGTTGCTCTGGAGTTCGGAGGAGGACCGGAGACTCTGACACTGGTCGGCTACGCGGACGCTGACGACGCAGGCGACAAGCAGAATCGCACTAGCACGAATGGCTACGTTTTCACATTCGGCGGCGCAGCTGTCTCCTGGACAAGCCAACGCATTAAGTGCGTGACTCTGTCCTCTACGGAGTCAGAGTACATCGCGGCCACTGAGGCGGCCAAGGAGGCTCGTCGACTTCGATTCCTCCTCGCCGAGTTCCAGCTCCTCGATGCTGGGACGCCAACTACTCTGAACGTGGACAATCAGTCCGCCATCGCGGTCGCTGAGGGCTTGGGGCTGAAAGGCAACCTCAAGCACATGGAGCGACGCTACGCCTGGCTGCAGCAGATGGTGAAGCGCAAGAAGGTTGCGCTGGAATACATCCCAACATCCGAGCAGCCGGCGGACTTCCTCACAAAGGGTCTGCACTTTCCGGCCTTCAACCGGTGCTCTATCGCGATCGGCCAGGTTCGCCTTGCCGCAGTCGGCGACAACGACGACGTGCAGCAGTAGGTGCCATGTCCTCTAACATGGCTGGTGCGGTGGTCGGCGTGCGGGAGTGTGCACGCCAGAGAAATGTCCCCTTGTATTTTATTAGCTAGGTTCTGGGTGGACCTTGTGTGTGGGTGCCCAAGCGTGAGCTGGGCAGGGGAGTGTCGAGGAGAAAAGGCCCCGCCCTCGCTTGGGCGAAGTCGGCCATGCTTTTCGGAGCACAACGGTGTTCGTTTCATGGTCATCGGCGACTTCAGGGACTTTTATCTCTGACTGACGGGTCGATTTTCGACGAAATTACTTCGTCGAAATTGAAGTGCTGTTTCTGCTCTACACAACTGCCCCTCGACGAGGCACTTGTCGAAAGAAGCAAAACGGCGTCGAAATCGAGCCTTGCGGGTCGACGAAATGGTAGAAAACAGCGTTTCGACGAAACGCTGGTCGACAGAATTAAGCTCGAAACAGGCACCGTCGAGCAGAGCGTTGCTGGTTGACAAAATTACTTGTCTCCAAAATTCGCAATGTGCGCGAATTTCGACCAATCGCGAAACAGCAAATTTCGACCAATCAGAGAATTTCGGAAATTGTACTCCCCAGGAGAATTCGAATCAGTAAGGAAACTGAACCTGAAACACGTTTTTACTAACAGTAAAAACGTAAACAACTCTGAAAGCTGTAAACCTGAGAAACTGCCAACTCAGGTGAAAGACACATGTGCTTGTCGTTTCACCTGCCGTTGCTGACTCGGATAAGTCAGGTGTTAGCCGAGGAACGTTTCTCTAGGGTTCATTGTTCTTGCTATTTGGTTCTCCTTGCTTGTACCATAATCTTGTTCAATCAATTTCTGCTAGTGGAACTATGCTTGAATTCTACCAAGACATCTAAGTTCACTCCTGAGAATCACTGCCAGAACTCTGACTGTGTGTCCCACGCTAGTCAAGCTCTCCCGTAGAATAGTATTTGTCAGAATCTAGAGACAAGAATGAATGCATTGATCAAGAGTTGGGTACATAAGCTAACCCTAACATTGGGTTGTACCCCATATGGGCTACCCCACTAGCAGCCTACACAAACACAATATGCATTGTTTGACACACCCCCATAGGCAAAGTGGGGGAGAACAAGGGGTCACAAGACCAGTCAAGAGAAACAAACCAAGCTCAGGGTGGATCACAACGTCACCACACAGACTGAGCACAAGCAAAGGGCCACAAGGCCAGTCCACATGCAGAGGTATATATGCAGCAAACGTAGCATGCATGCAGGTATATATATATAAAGATCACAGTACAGACAGAGTCTACAGCAAGTGTGGAAACGTAGGCACAAGGCCCAACAAGGTACAAAAGCGCTGATGATCACCAGACGGAAGTGCCTTGGTGAATATATCAGCAGTGTTGGCCCGAGTGGCCACGTGTGCAAGACGAAGCTGACCACGCTGCTGCAACTCTCGAGCCAGGAAGTAACGCAGAGCGATGTGCTTCGTCCTGTGCTCCAGTCTGTGCTCCTCACACAAGGCAATGGCTGCCTTGTTGTCAACGTACAGAACTGGAGGAGAACGAGGCCGCTCTCCCAGGTCGGTCAGCAGGTACGTGAGCCAGCGCAGCTCCTGAGCAGCCATGGCGGTGGCGTAGATCTCAGCCTCACAACTGGAGCTGAGAACAGAAGACGAGCGAGTAGAACGCCACGAAACAGAACCAGAGCCGAGGCTGAAAGTGTAACCCTGTGACGACCGCTGTGTAGCCTGGTCGTCAACCCAAGACGCGTCTGAGTGCCCAGTGAGGACCACCTCTCGCCGTCCTCCAAGCACGAGCCCCATGCCCGATGTACTGCACAAGTAGCGCAGTACCCTCTTCGCAGCATCCCAGTGCACCTTTCGGTGCCGACCAGGAGCCACGTAGCGGGCCAAAAGGCCAAGAGGGTACGCAAGGTCAGGACGAGTGCAAGTCATCAGGTACATGAGGCAGCCTACAAGCTCTGGGTAAGGACCACTCGGCTCTACGGACTCGTCCGAAGGTGGAGCTGAGAGCGAGTGACCTGTAGCCAGAGGAGTGGACTGTGCCGAGGACCAGGTGAAGCCGAAGCGCTGAAGG
Organism: Closterium sp. Yama58-4; assembly: GCA_947470075.1. Classification (NCBI taxonomy): domain Eukaryota; kingdom Viridiplantae; phylum Streptophyta; class Zygnematophyceae; order Desmidiales; family Closteriaceae; genus Closterium; species Closterium sp. Yama58-4. The sequence continues at coordinate 783,503 of CANIUD010000686.1, read as the reverse complement.
ACCTGCTGCACCATGTGTGACTGAGTCAGAGTGATGGTGCGACGTACTCTGTCCCGGGTGATCTGCAAGCCAAGGTAGCTGCGCAGCTCACCCAGGTCTGTGCACGTGTGTCTCTTCTGCAGCTCCGACTTCACCAGGGCGAGAGCCTCAGTGTCAGCAGTGGCAAAGACCAAGTCGTCGACGTACACGAGGATGTAGAACGGCGGCAGCGAGGTGTCGGTGCGCAGAAACAGTGACGGGTCAGCTGTGGAGGGCGCAAACCCGAGAGCCGCAAGCGTAGTCCTCAGTGTGTCGTGCCACTCACGAGGCGCCTGACGGAGACCGTAGACTGGCCGGCGGAGGCTCCACTGGGTACCAGGAGGGAACGACCCAGTGAAGCCAGGTGGGCGGCGCAGCCAGATCTCCTCGTGCAGGCTGCCCTGCAAGAAAGCTGTGCTGAAGTCAAGCGAGTGAAGCTCGTAGTCACGCTGGGCGGCAACGTGCAGCAGCATCCGAAGAGTGGTCATCTTCGGGGTGGGGGAGAAGGTCTGGAAGAAGTCAACCCCCTCTCGCTGACTGAAGCCTCGAGCAACGTAACGTGCCTTGAAGACAGGCGGAGAACCAGGCGGTCGCTTCACCCTGAAAATCCACATGCCACTGACGATGTTCGCCCCAGGAGGGGGAACCTCGTCCACGTAGGTGCCTGTGGACTTCCAGGATGCCATATCTGCGTCCATGGCTGCCTGCCACTGAGAGGAGTAGGGACCCGCGACCGCCTCAGCGTACGAGCGCGGGGTGGGGATGTCTAGTGCATCCGGGTCTCCCTCAAGGGCAAGCAGCATGGTCACGAGATGAGGCGCAGCGGCTGCAAGACACTCAAGGTCCTCGTGCCTGTCCTCAAGGACGTCCGTGCTAAGAGCACACTCACCCCCGACGGACGGAGGACAGACAGACTCAGACTCAGCGACAAGACTAGCAGCGTAGTCTAGACGACAGGCAGCCGCAAAGTCAACAAGCTCAGCAACCAAAGCAGTCGCAGCAGCAGACTCGAACGAGGGGTCAGTGACAACAGTGGCGAGCAGACGCGTGACAGTAGGGTGCTCAGCACGAAACCGGTCAGACTCAGGGTCCGGAACGTGAGGCAAGGAAGACGCAGGAGGAGACGGCAGAGAAACAGACTGCGGAACAGAGGAAGGACGACGGACGACAAGGTGTGCGGTGGGGACAGGCGGCGAACGCGGACGCGGAACACGACGACCGGTACGACTAGGACGAACAGGCGAGACAGGACGCGACACAGGCTCACGACGCTCAGCAAGACTACCTGTCTGCTCAGTGTAAGGAGAAGGAGCAGGCAGCGGGGAGCCAGGCTGTAACGGAAGACCAGTAGACGACGGGAGAGTAAGAACCTGACGAAGAACAGAGTCAGGCGGCGGCAGAGACGACGGAGACGGCGGAGCGAAGAACAGTCGTGGCGGCGCAGCTGCACCAGGACCGGCAGCTCCAGCAGCTCCAGCAGCAGAACCGACACCGCCAGGCCCAGGGTCTCCAACCCCAGTGCCTCCAGCAGCAGCACCCCCAGAACCGGTACCTCCAGTCCCACTCTGAACCCTCAGCGCCAGCACCCTCAGCAGCTCCAGCGCCACCAGCACCAGAACCTCCAGCAGCTCCAGAACCTCCAGCGCTCGCACCCTCAGCAGCCCCAGAACCACCAGCTCCAGCACCTCCAGACCCCTCACACGCAGGCTCAGCACCTCCAGGCTCTACACCCTCAAGCTCCGCACCCCCAGGCTCCGCACCCCCAGGCCCAGCACCCCCAGACTCAGCACCCCCAGAAGTAGCACCCCGAGCAGGACCACCCCCAGCAGGACCTGAGTCACCAGTGACCTCAACCGGCGCAGGGAAGGGAGGAGGGTCTACCTGAGACACACCTGAGGGAGCAGGACCTGGAGCGGGGAGAGGGTCGACCTGGGGAGCACCTGGAGCGAGGAAGAGCGGCGGGGGAGGGAGAGGGGCAGTGCGGTAGGGGAAGAGATGGTAAAAGGGAACCGACTCGTCGAACGTGACGTCCTGAGACGCAAAGACACGACGCGAGGTGGGGTGGTAAAACTGCCAACCAGGCGCGTCAGGGACAAAGCCAAGGAAGACACAGGGAATAGCGCGGGCGGAGAGCTTGTCCGCAGTGGTATCGCGGACAAAGGCACGAGCACCCCAGACCCGGAAACGCGACGCATCGCCAACCTTCCCCGTCCACAGCAGTGTGGGCGAGGTCTCCGGCAAGGAGACACGGGGCCAGAGGTTGAGCTGATGCGCGGCGTACCGGACCACAAACGGCCACAGAAAATGAGGGGCAGCCGCATGGATCATGGAGGTACGAGCGACCTCCATGACTAAGCCAATGCGGCGCTCAGCAACCCCATTCTGCTGCGGAGAGGCCGGAAGCGTGAACGTCTGGCGGACGCCGTGCTCCGCACAGTAGGCCGCCAAGAGGTCGGAGGTGAACTCACCACCTCTGTCAGAGTGCAGACGCAGGACAGGAAAGTCCCTCTCGAACCGCTCGCGGAGCTGGAGACGAACAGCGCGGATCCAAGGGATCAAAACATCAGGGACCTGACCCTTGCTGCGCAAGGGAAAGACCGTGGTGTAACGCGTGAAGTCGTCGACGACCAGCAGGAAGTACCGCTCGTGGCCCTGTCCACGGACGCGGGCTGGGCCCCACACGTCCAGGTGGAGAGTCTGCAGGGGAGCCTCTGTGGGAGGGAACGAGGAGGAGTGAGGAGCGGCGCGCTGCCGCCCCTCGACGCAGGGAATGCAAGGAGGCGCAGGCGAGGGAGGGAGGGCAGGCAGAGTCCTGGGGAGACCAGAAACCAGAGAGCGAGAGTGCATGCCACGAAGGCGCTGCACTGAGGGGTGACCAAGGCGGTGGTGCCACAGGAGGGTCTGGTGCGACAAAGCACGACACTCGCAGGGGGCCGACAGCTGACCTGACGCAGACGCAGACGCAGCTACCTGAGGGGCCGCAGTGGTCAGTGTGTACAGACTCGAGCCAGGCGCACGGGTAAACGTGGCCAGGTGTCGGCCCGTCCGAGCACACGTACAGTGAGTCACCCGCTGACCCGCAGGAGTGAACTGGTCAACTCCCCCATCCTGGAGGTCAGCTCCACTCACCAAGTTCGTAGAGAACGAGGGGAGGTAGAGACCTGACAGCACGCCAGATGGGACGGCCGGACACGGCAAAACCGTGGAGTAGCGGGCAACGACAGGACCCCCAGAGGGGTCCGCCAGGGAGACTGCAACCGGCCGACTAAGCGGCGTGAGTGTGGTGCAGTCGCGAAAGAAGGAGCGGGAAGCTCCTGAGTCAAGGGTGAAGGTGTGCAAGGCCGCAGCAGGCGCAGTACCAGAGAGAGCAGACTCACAGGCACCTGGGGCGGCAGCCTCACCAGCACCTAGAGCAGAAGACGCAGTAGCACCGAGAGCAGCAGCCTCACCAGCACCTAGAGCAGGCGACGCACGAGCACCTAGAGCAGCAGCCTCACCAGCACCGAGAGCAGCAGGCTCTATACCTGGGTCAGGCGGTACGCACAGGTAACAGGCTCGGTCAGCACTAGTAGGCAATGCATACATAGCAGTGAGAATAGCATCATAGTCAAGAGCAAAGATATCTATCCTCTGGCTAAGCAGCTCCAGCCAGGTGGGGAGCTCAGCCTCGTCACCAAACTCGGTACGCCAGGCGTCGCTCAGGCGGGCGAAGCAGCGGGACTGTGTGTGACCAGGCGTCCCGCAGGTCTGACCAGCTCGATCACCTGTGCGAATGACGTACCGGCAGCGCACTGGACTGAAAGACCCTCTACTCTGAGCGTACCACTCCTCGAGCTGCCGAGACGTAAGTGTCTCGCGTGGACGCCGCTGCAGCTGCAGCTGGCCGCTGCTAGAGGCCCCCAACTGACCAGCTCCAGGGCGACAGCTACGACGGCTACCGCGACAGCCCCAACTAGTATACCACTCACTAAGCTGCTGGGGCGTGAGAGACTCGCGTGAGTGTCGCTGGAGCTGCATCTGGTCCCTTGCTAATAGCTAGTAGCAGCAGCAGCTCGGGCAGGGCAGGCGCGGCAGGCGCGGCAGGCAGGCAGGCAAGCAGGCAGGCAGGCAGGCAGGCAGACAGGTAGGCAGGCAGGCTGACAGGCAGACAGGCCGGCAGGCAGGCAGGCAGGCTGACAGGCAGGCAGGCAGGCAGGCAGGCAGGCAGGCAGGCAGGCCAGCAGGCAGGCAGGCAAGCCGGCAGGCAGACAGGCCGGCAGGCAGGCAGGCAGGCTGGCAGGCAGGCAGGCAGGCCAGCAGGCAGGCAGGCAGGCCGACAGGTAGGCAGTCAGGCAGGCAAAAAGACAGGCAGGCAGGCCGAAAGGCAGGCAGGCAGGCAGGCAGGTGCTCACCAAAGGCTGGAAGGGCAGGTGCTCGCCGGGCGAGCAGGGCCGAGTAGGCGCACGACCGCAGCTGCGATGGGGCCGGAACAGCGACAGTAGAGTAGGGCCGCAGCAACTGCAGGGTGGGGGGCCGCTTCAGCGGCAGTCGCAGAGTGGGGGCCGCATCAGCGGCAGGTCGGAGCCTCGGCAGCAGCAGCGAGGGGCCGCAGCAGCGAGAGGTCGGGGCCGATGCAGCTGCAGGCTATGCAGGGCAGCGCGCGGGGCTGCTGTGGGCCGAGCGCGGGCTGCGGGAGGCAGAAACAGGCCGCGCGCAGCAGCAGCTGGCCGCGCGCGGCTCGGCAGGGACTGCGCGCAACAGCAGCAGGCCGCGCGCGGCTCGGCAGGGGCTGCGCGCGGCTCGGGGGGGGTCGCGCGCGGCAGCAGCGGGCTGCGCGCGGCTCGGCGGGGCCGCGCGCAGCAGAAAGCGGGCTGCGCGCTGCTCGGCGGGGCCGCGCGCAGCAGAAAACGGGCTGCGCGCGGCTCGACGGGGCTGCGCGCAGCAGAAAACGGGCTGCGCGCGGCTCGACGGGGCTGCGCGCGGCTCGACGGGGCTGCGCGCGGCTCGGCGGGGGCTGCGCGCGGCAATTCCGGGCTGCGCGCGGCTCGACGGGGCTGCACGCGGTTCGACGGGGCTGCACGCGGCTCGCTGGGGGCTGTGCGCTGCGCTGACGGCGTGTGAGGGGCAGCAGAGCGGCGCGAGCAGCGAGGGCGACGCTCGAGGCAGCAGCGGGCAGCGTGCGTTACTTAGGTCTGCGCGGTAGCAGCAGCAGACAACACAGTAGGCAGCAGGCAGTAGGCTACAGGCAGACGGCGCGCGCAGCGCAGCACGTCACAGGCAGAGGCACAGGCGTGGGGTAGCGGTAGGTGGGCCCGAAAAAAAACCGGTCCTACGGACCTACTGCTCTGAAACCATGTCAGAATCTAGAGACAAGAATGAATGCATTGATCAAGAGTTGGGTACATAAGCTAACCCTAACATTGGGTTGTACCCCATATGGGCTACCCCACTAGCAGCCTACACAAACACAATATGCATTGTTTGACAGTATTCTCCTTAGTGATAGACTTAGACCAAGTGATCGCGAGAGTCCCAGACCACACTACCCCTCTTGTCAAAATGTGATGGTTGTCTAGCCTGCAGTGGGGTACTCTATAGCGAGTACAGCCCTTCTAGGGTTTGCATATATGTATCCCTATGCTTGTTAGTCAAAACCCCTTCTTGCCTGTTTCTCGTTTTGGCCTAGCATTTTGACATGCTATCAGAGCGGGTCGACCCTCCTGGGTCGATCCTGTGGGTGGTCCCACCAGAAGCTTCCGCTGTTGTTTCCTGCTGTTTCCTGCCTGCCGCGCGCTCCGGGCGCGCAGCGATTTTTTCTTCCCGCCGCGCGCCCGGGGCGCGCGGCGGTTTTCTGCCCCGTCACTCGGCGCGTCGCCCCCGGGAGGCGCTGCGACGGGCGACGGGGACCCGCGCGTCGCCCCCCGTCGCCCGTCGTGGCCTGCGCGCGGCCCGTACAGCCGGCGCGCGGCCCGTACGGGCTGCGCCAGGCCCGCGTGCGGCCCGTACGGGCTGCGCCAGGCCCGCGCGCGGCCCGTACGGGAAGCGCCAGGCCCGCGCGCGGCTCGGGCCGCCTGCGCGCGGTTCGGGCGGCTATGCCAGGCCCGTGGGCGGCCCGTTCCTCGCTGCCCCTGCCCTCCCCACTGTCCCCCGTGCTTCTACTGGCGCCCCACCCCTCCTACAGCCCGTTCTCCTGAATTAGGGTTTGGGGGTGAGGGGTATGGGGGTGAAGCCACTGAGTGCCGTTCCCCTCCTCCTCCTCCTTCTCCGTCTCCCACTGCTGCAGCTGCCGCTGAGGGGGGTGGGTGTGTGGGAGCCGAGGGAGTGGCGCTAGGGGGTGTAGTGTGAGCGGTGCTAGGGGAACAGCAGGGGGTGTGTAAAAAGGGGGTGGGACAGCTGGGGGAAGTTGAGAGGAGGCCGTCGACTTGTCGTCCGCAGCGCCTGAAGTCCAGGGAGCCACGACCCCCTGTGGCCTGAGTAGTCCGGGGCTCTGCGCCCGGTAGCTACAGTGTGTGCACTCCTGGGAGCACAGCGAGCCAGCTGCGACCCCCTGTCGCCGTGTAGTCCGGGTTTAGCCTGGTAGCGTCAGTGCGGCGTACTCCTGCTGCCTGTGTGTCTGCAGCTTCAGCCGTCGCCTCTCATCTTCTTGCTCCCACAGTTTTCTCCTCCTCCTCACTTGCCCTCTGTGATAGCCTCTAGCTTTGCTTATAATTGTGAACTATTGCTCTGTCTGCTTGTTATGTTGATTGTACCCCACTTTGACTATGGGGGTGTGTCAGAATGTGATGGTTGTCTAGCCTGCAGTGGGGTACTCTATAGCGAGTACAGCCCTTCTAGGGTTTGCATATATGTATCCCTATGCTTGTTAGTCAAAACCTTTTCTTGCCTGTTTCTCGTTTTGGCCTAGCATTTTGACACCTCTTAACGCACAGGATGACACGCTTGCGTATTTCGACGCCGGAGAAGTAGAGTGTGACGTCGACGACACCGCCGACGAAGATACCGACCCTGCCGTGGCTTCCGACCGGCCGCGCTGGGAGCCGCACGAGGTTATGCAACTGGCGTGGATTCGCCACGACTTCGACGAGCAGTACCGCAGAAAGAACCGGCTGCAAGGCCAGAATCGCGATGTGATGATATTCGAGAAGGTCCGCCAGCGCCACCCGGAGTACCGCCACAACTTCGCAGCCGTGAAGGCGAAGCTCTTCCGGATGGAGGCGCAGTACCGTCGCGTGCGCGACCTACTGCTCAACGACTCGGGCAAGGGACGTCCGCCTAAAATCCCCATCTTCTACGACATATTCGAGCGAATCCTTGGCGACCGCGCGAATGCCCGCCCGCCGGCGCTTGCGGGGAGCCTTCCAGGTGCCAACATCGTGACTACCTTGCCAACTACAAGCACCACGGCGAGTAAGTAACGCGCATTTGTGATCGCAATAATTCGTGAGATAAGATTAGATGCGTTAAGTGCTTTTTGCATTATACAATGAAGTACACGGCATAAGAACTTACGCGGTTTTCACCCTCTAAATCTAACAACCTCCCCCGCACCCCCCTACTTCCCCCCCATCACGTCATTGCAGACCGCCCACTGCCCCCGCCAAGCGTGACGCTGGCGGGCCTCCAAGACGCGGTGTCTGCGTCGCCAGGCCGTGGTCGGGCAAGGCAGCGCACTCCTTCGAGGCAGCGCCGTGCATCGTCGCCGAGTGGGTCGCCACTGAACTTGTCCTCCGCTCCGCCGCCAGCTTCGCCAGCGTCGGGTGACGAGCCCACCGATGCCGCCGCAGCCGCATCTCCCGTCCGCTCACACGTCATCGGTGCGCGCACGGGAGCTTCTCTCCGCGGTCGAGGTGTCAACCGTCGGCCTGGGCCTGCGGCTGCGAGTGACGGAAACACAAGCATTGACGCGGGGGAACAAGCATTAGGGAGCCTTATGAATGCGAGTGACGCTACACTGTGCAGGGAGATCGCGGCGATAATAGCACAGTCAGTGAGCAGCGCAATGGAGCAGCAATTCGGCGCTTTTATGGACCGTACCCAAGAGCTGGTTGCACAAGCTCGGGATGACCAAGCCGCCAAGAGGCGTTGAGGCACGCCGCCATCCGAGCACGACGACGAGTCGGCGTGAAGCCTTCGGCGCGCGGGGAGAAGTGGGGCATTTCGGCCGCAGGACCGTCCAGCCACCAAGTGTTTCGTTCGCGCTCAGGGAGAAGACGGGGGCGAGTTCCGAGCAGTAGGTCGATATTGTGCAGCACGACGCATGCCGCGACGTATTGGGGTGCGCGGAAGATGTCGCACTCCAGTCTGCCGTCAAGCATTCTCCAGCGCATCTTGAGCCGACCGTTGACTTGCTCAACGATCATCCTGGCGCGAGACTGCTGGAGATTCCAGACGCGCTGCTCGTCTGGCAGACTGCGTCCGGGTAGAGCTCTGTAGGGGGTGTGTATGTAGTCGCGCAGACAGTAGGCAGCGTCTGCGACTAGGACGTAGTCGTACAGCCCACCCAGTTCAATCTTGTGTCGCGCCGGCGAGTGCTGAAAGACCCTGGCGTCGTTGACGCTACCGGGCCATCCCACGTAGAAGTCGTAGATGTAGCCGCTGCAGTCACAAATAAATTGTGCTATGATGCTGAACAGGCCTTTCCTATTCCTGAAATCCTCGCAATGTGGCCCTTGGCCACGGCAGAGAATGTAGGTGCCGTCCATAGCACCTGCGACACCAGGGATGCCAGCTTCGTTGCGAAACTCGCGCTCAAACACTTCCAGCATTTCCAAGTCGGGCCAAATGACCCACTTCGGGAGCAGAACCCTGTTCACAAAGTCGAGAAATTGAGTAAACAGCGCCTGTACGTGAGCATATGAATACCCGAAATGTAGTCCGAGCTGACGGAAAGAGAGCCCGTGACCGAGCCGGTTAAGTCCCATGGCAATAAAAATAAAATTGTGTACTGGATGCTTGCGTGTAGCGAAGCTGCTGCGCTGGTACTGCCTCACGAGGTAGATGAACACCCGTCTGTCCACCCGCATGTATTCGTAGAACTTAGACTCGGGCAGCAGGGTTAGCAGCTTGAACCACCTCACGCGAGCATCCTGCCGATCGCCACGGACAAACACACGAGTCTGCCGCAGTGTGAACGCGGCGACGAGGGAAGGAATTGCAGCGCCGACACCGGTGATGGCGGGTAGCAGGAAGCATGTCATGTAACCTTGGAAAACAATGGCTAGGAAACGAACCAGCTGTATGAGAGTCATCTTGCGATGTTGACTTGGATCTGGAGCCAAGTCAGTCCGATATTTGTAGGGGGGTCAAATGTCAAGGGCGCGCTGTCGAGTTGGAAGGCTAGGGTGAACTTTTTGGGTTGCGCGCTTTGTTGACGTGTCGCGCTGTGAACTTGACGGCACCGGGTAACCTACGCAGCCTATATGCGGCTCGGTTCACCCCCTGTAAGCTCGAACCTGCAAATTCGCACTTGCAAGTGTGCTTGTGTAGCGAGCAGGCCTCCGCAGTTCGAACTTTCAAGATGCTCTAAATCGAGTCAAGTTTACATTGTGTTCAACTGCTACAATCGAATCAAAAACATAAACTTTAGCCAATTTCAAAAATCATACACGTCCTAACCCTTCTTCCACGAGCCCTGGAAAAAGGATTGCAGCCGAATTGCTGCCCACCAGGCCTGTCGAAGTTTCTGGGGCTCGTACTTGCACTCCCCAGCTCCTCCCCATCTGACCCTTGGTTGGGTGTAGGTGAGCGTTTTGGCGCCCTTAACGGTCACGGGCGCACCCCAAAGTGAAAACTTGAAATCCGGGCATATATTGGACGCTAAGGACGCGGTGCAGATCGGGCGATCGATCGCATCAGATCGGACGATCGGGTCGGGTCGGTTCGGATTGGGTGAGATTGCCCCGATCTGAGGCAATCAGTCGATTGCGTCTCGAGCCGCGCGATCAGACGATGAATTTCGGGGAAGTTAGTGAGAACCAGCCGCGCCGGTTCTAGGCTGTTCACACGTTCCTTCCATGCAAAGTTGGCGACACCTCGCGAAAAAACTGTATCGCGCAATTACAATGTACCGTATCGCCCCGGATATAGGCGCCGTCCGATTAAGGGCGCCGGCGCTTATATCTGGAGCATGGCGCTTATGGCCGGAACTCGATTATAAGCGCCCCCCCTGTGAAACCCTGATTTATTATAAGCGCATCCGTAATTATATTTTTCAATCCTGATTAAAACGGTAACGAGTTTCAAATTTCAAGCGAGTCAGCACCCATTTTCACTTTGTTTGACTTTCGCGGTCCTGACTGCTTTCGCGTCCAGTCAGGATGAGGTGGCACGCTGGCAAATTGACGTGTCAAAATCTCTGTGCAGCGTCAGAGAATCGCCCTCACGCGATTCTGATTCTGGACGCTTTAAAATATCGACTCGATTGAACTACCGATACTTAAATGTACATTTTGATGCGTTTAAGTTGTATTTCTGTATATGTCATTATATAAGCGCCGGCGCTTATGGCCGTGACTCAATTACAAGCGCCCCCCCCTAAAAAAACCGGTTTTATTATAAGCGCATATGCGCCTATATCCGGGGTGATACGGTAGCCTCTTTTTGGTCCCGAATCTTCAATGCTGCAATATCGCGATATCCGATTTTGCTGCGAGCAGTTTCGAACTTCGTCAGGGTAGGTTACCGTTCGCAACCGTCGCCAGGCCCCACGATCTGAGGCAATCTGTCGATTGCAATCGATCGCAAGAGATTTTGTCAGATCGGGATGATCGATTGCAATCGATCGGATTGCCGATTGCAATCGACAGATTGCCACCGATTGCGTGCGATTGCCTCAAAATACCCCTGCGGCTTCTCGGAAATGGTCGATTTCCCCAATCTGACGCAATCGCACTCAGATCGGGCCGATCTGCACCGCGTCCTAAGGGAATGTTCGGGTGCTCCAAGGCTGACTGAGACACTCTACACACAAGATTGGCTAAAAAACGCTAAGGGAAAAATCCACTTGGCGCGCTCTCGTGCAGGCTAAGGAGAAAGAGGGGTGGGGGGGGGGGTGTTAGAATAGTAGATTAAGACTAGGGTTTGGGGTAGGAGGGGACTTGAGAGGAACATGTCGAGAGAGTTTAGCCAAAGAGGAGGAGTTCACTATTGAGCGAGGTACAAATAGCAAACAAAGCATGCAAAGAAGGTGCACCACCAACATGTTATTATAATAACTACACTAAACTACAGCTACAGGCAGTTACAGATATATTCTAACACTCCCCCATAACTGCCTGCAGCAGGAGTTTGTGCAGCAACACATCCTGAATGGGTACACCACGAACAGAGAAAACAGCATCAGCAGGCAAGAGCAATGACAACCAGTGCAGCAGTGGCAGAAACAACTGCAGAAACCCCTTAGCCAATACAGAAACGAAAGAAAGGTGCATGTGGCGCAGGTCGCCTGGAGAGCGGCGTGCGGCGGCAACGAGCGGCGGCACAGCAGGCTCAACGGCAGCACCTGCCGCTCAACAGCAGCAAACGAAAGAGACGAATTAAGTGGCAACAGGGGCTGCAGCTGGAGGTGCCACAGTAGCAGGGGGTGGCAGTTGCAAATGCAGGGCTGCTGCTACTGCCACTCTCTCTCATACCCTCCCTCATCCCCCCTTACCCTCTCTCCCCCCCCCCCCCACAGCAACAAGTGCTGCAGGGAGAGAGGAAGAGGGAAGGGAGGGAGGAGCGGCAGGCTCCTCACACCCGCCCCCCCCCCCAACCCCCCCCCCCTCCACGACGGAAGGGAGGGCGGGTGGGAAGGGCGGAATCACCCGCTGCCGGCGCTGGCGTGGGCTGCTGGCGCTGGGAGCCGGCCCCGGCGCTGGCGCTCGTCGCTGGTGCTTGTGCTGTTGCTGGCGCCCGCCGGCGCTGGCGTCCGCGGCGACGAAACGGGGGGCCCCGGCGCGTCGAAACGGGTGGCCGCGGGGCGACGAAACGGGGGGGGCCGCGGGGCGACGAAACGGGGGGCCGCGGGGCGACGAATCGGGGGCCGCGGGGCGACGAAATGGGGGGCCGCGGGGCGACGAATCAGGGGCCGCGGGGCGACGAAATGGGGGGCCGCGGGGCGACGAATCAGACGGGCGCAGGGCGCGACGGGACGAAGAAAATAGCGCATTTCGCGCTGCATTAAGGGCGGGCCCATGTTTCTGAAAAAAAAAAATGAAGGTTCTAGGAAAGAACCAGCTCTGAAACCATGTTAGAATAGTAGATTAAGACTAGGGTTTGGGGTAGGAGGGGACTTGAGAGGAACATGTCGAGAGAGTTTAGCCAAAGAGGAGGAGTTCACTATTGAGCGAGGTACAAATAGCAAACAAAGCATGCAAAGAAGGTGCACCACCAACATGTTATTATAATAACTACACTAAACTACAGCTACAGGCAGTTACAGATATATTCTAACAGGGGGAGGGGGGGGGGGGGGGGTCTCTGGCAGCCCGGGGGGGGGGGGTGGGGGTCCTACGATCGGAAACCAAAACTTAGATAAAGGGGAAGGCCTGGTTTCGTCCCTTAACGCATCCGGGGAAGGGTCGAACGAAGCACTTAGTGGCACGGGTGGGGTGCGAATCTAAAACTTGACGCATTGGAGCTGGAGCGAAACTAGCCCTTAATGTTCAGGGCATTAAGGGCATATGCCCTTGAATCGACAGGCCTGCTGCCCACCACCTCGACACAGCCTGTCGCCCAGCTCACAGTCAACTCAGCGCCAGAAATCCGATTGGGTCATCGCAATCACCATTTTCTCGTGAAGTGAGAGCTAGGACGCAGGTCAATACACCCTCGCAAAGCAAACACTTGTTCAAGGCAGCTTATGCCTCAGGCATTTAGAAAGTTCCTACCCCCAACACTTCTAACCCATTCAACTCCGCTCCACTCCCCAACTATGCCGTAACACTACCCAAAATCAACCGTGGAACTAGCTGCACCAGCACCGCTCTGCCTGCATTAATCCATAAACGTGGCACTCCTGTTTCCAGATGTAGGAAACACTTGCGGCCTCTTCCCGCCCCTCGGCGCGTCATAAGCCAAGCCCCTTTTTGCAGCACCTGCCGCGATCGGAGCCATTGGATCAAACACCGCACTCTTACTCCCACGCCCTCCCTCACCCCCACCACCCTCCTTTCCAGCATCAGCAGCGGCAGCACCAGCGGAGGCAGCAGCTGCTGCAGGCAGCGGCACAGAGAACTTGGGAGCCCCACGCTTGTTCCACTTCTTCTTGTCTGCCGAAGGGCCCAGCGCCAGAGCCTCACTGGCCGCCACATGCTGCGCATCCAGCCCAAACTCCTCCTTCTCAGCCGAGAAATCATAAATCTCAAGCCGCGCGAATCCTTCCTGGTCCTCCTTTTGCTGCTGACCGGGATCGTTGCCACCGAAAACACCACCACCACCATCATCACCATCATCATCATCCTCAGAATCATCGTCTTCACTGTCATGCACCATGCGGAGCCCCTCCTCCTCCTCTCCCTCCTCTGAGTCCGAACCCCACAACCCTCCTCCCGTTCCACTCTTCCTCTTCTTCTTGCGCTTCTCTTCCCCCTCTGCGGCTCTCTGAAACGCCTCTGAAACAAGGTCCTTGCGCTGCCCACCACCAGAAGCACCCTGCTTACGCGGCTGCTGTGACTGTAACTGTGCTGATGCCTTGCCCTCGACACCAACACTCCCCTCTGCGGCAGAACCAGCACCAGCACCGGCATCAGCGCCAGAACCATCGCTTGCCCCAGTGCCAGCACCAGCAGCATCACCACTGGCAGAACCAGCAGCACCACCAGCAGCAGCAGCAGCAGCAGCGGCGGCGGCGGCAGCAGCTTTGAGCATGCGTCTCTTTTTCCTCTGTGCCCGCCTGCCTTCCTCAGCATCAAAGGCAGCACTCAGAGGGGCCGGCAGATCCCCCCCTGCTTCAACTCCACCACTCACTCCTGCTCCGCTTCCGCCCCCTTCGCCCTCTGCCAAACTTCCGGCTTTTCTTGCTGCTGCTGCTGCTGCTGCTGCCGCCACTGCAGCAGCCACATGAGCCGGAGACTTGGCCAGCCGCTGCCGCTTTCTGCCCCCTGCTCCCCCTTCCTTCCCTGCTCCCCCTTCCTTCCCTGCTCCCCCTTCCTTCCCTGCTCCCCCTAGCTCTCCTGCTTCCGCCTTCCCTCCCTCTGCTTCTCCCCCATTACCCCCTTCTCCCCTTTCTTCAGCTGCCAGCCCCCCTTCATCTTCCGCACTTGCATGTTTTTCACCTGCCCGTGAAGCAACTTCCTTCGATCCCATTGGCTGCGGCACAATCCCCATGGCAGCCCGAACTCGTGCCGCCAGGTCTTCCTTCGCAGCAACTCCATCCGTCTTCTGAAGCTTCGCCAAGGGCTTTACTACTGCTCCTGCTGCTCCTGCTGCTCCTGCTGCTCCTGCTGCCCCTGCTGCTCCTGCTGCTCCTGCTGCCCCTGCTGCTCCTGCTGCTCCTGCTGCCCCTGCTGCTCCTGCTGCTCCTGCTGCCCCTGCTGCTCCTGCTGCTCCTGCTGCCCCTGCTGCTCCTGCTGCTCCTGCTGCCCCTGCTGCTCCTGCTGCTCCTGCTGCCCCTGCTGCTCCTGCTGCTCCTGCTGCCCCTGCTGCTCCTGCTGCTCCTGCTGCCCCTGCTGCTCCTGCTGCCCCTGCTGCTCCTGCTGCTCCTGCTGCCCCTGCTGCTCCTGCTGCTCCTGCTGCCCCTGCTGCTCCTGCTGCTCCAGCTGCTCCTGCTGCTCCAGCTGCTACAGCTGCTCCAGCTGCTACAGCTGCTCCAGCTGCTCCTCCCGCTGCTCCTGCAGCTTTAGCAGGCCGCTTTTGCCCCAGGAGTGCCCCAAACCCAGACTTTGCTGCAGCCTTTTTCACTTTCACCTTCGCTACAGCCGGTGCTGCAACCGGTGCTGCAGATGCAGCTATGGCAGTTGTTGAAGGGACATCCACACCAGCAGTGACAGCAGCGCCAGCACTAGGGGCACCAGCACCAGCAGCACTCACACCAGCAGCGGCAGCGGCACGGGCAGCAGCAGCAGCAACAGCAGCGGCGGCAGCTGCAGCAGCAGGAGTGCCAGGAGCAAATGGGTCTTTGGCTGACGTGGCAGCATGCCATGCTGCCACGACAGCTGGCGACTCTAGAGTGGAGGTTGCCAGGTCAGCAGAATCTTTTATCTGGCCGATTATCCGGGTGATAGTGGCAGCGTTTCGAGCCACAAGGGGCGCCGAGCCTCGGAGGCAGGTTCGGAGAGCACGCTCGGTGGTGGGCATGTCACGTGCTGGATGGGAATGAGTGAGGGAGAGTGGGGAAGAGAAGCAAAGCAACGGGGCTTACAGACGCAGAGACGGGATTTCAAACGCTTTCAGACAGAGCAGAAGAGAAGGCAGAACTGACCAGATTCCAAGTGAGTAACATGACCCATCCCTGTGATCTGATCATCTGAGTGATGAGGGGCTTTGTGCAGTGCAGGCCAATCATGCAAAGGAATTGCGCGAAGCAATCACCCGTTGCAGCCATAGGGTGGCAACGCACCGACTTTGAGCAGCAGGTGGTTGGGCATGACGTATCCCAGCCCTTCATCGTACTCCCTGCCCGTCTGATCGCGCCACGTGTACAGCGCCTGATGGTGATGACGTGACGTGGCATGGTGACATGGCATCGAGGACGGAATGGTAGCATGAGTTGGCATGCCAAGCATGGCGTAGCATGTAACAGCGCGGCATTGCAGCAATCATAAGCGAAACAGAAAGGCATGTAAGCAATGCCAGCGAGCGACGGTCTAGCAGGAAAAAGACGGGGGGAAGGGGGGGATAGAGGGGGGCGCAGGTGGAGAAAACGTGCATGCAGGAGCACTTTCTGTGCGAACATGGAATAAAAGCGCATCACAGACAACAAACAAAAAAGAAAGAAGAAATAAAGAAAGAAAAAAAAAAAAGGAGTAAAGGAGATATGCATGGCTTACAGAAAGAATGGCCATCTGCTCCTCACTGAAGCCCTCTGTGCTGAGCCTACAAAGGAAAAAAGAAGTGCATTCAAACATGGGATATAAATCAGTTGATATAAAAGAAGTGCCTACACGAGGCCTACGACGAGGCCTCCCTGAAGCCTTTTGTGCTGAGCCTGTGAGCGAAGCGAGACGGGTAGAATTACATGGGAGATAAACTGGATAATAATTTATTAAAAGAGAACAGAGCACGCACAAAAATGGAATAGAAAAACACAAGGAGCATACGATTTCAGTGCGAACTGCAATGAGAGTCGGGGTCACCTGTTGTTGCGCAGGAACGAGTGGAAGGCGCGCTGTGGCTTGGAGTAGAGCAGCAGACACACGTCCCTACTGCGCTTCAACACCTGCAGGGGGGCAAGGGGAGAGGGGTGAATAACGAGGACGGTGGGGCGAGGGGGGACCGGAGGTTGAGAGGGGCTGTCAGGGCCTGTGTGGGGCACACTGGGGCTTGGAGTAGAGCAGCAGACACACGTCGCGTCGCGACTGCGCTTCAACACATGCAGGGGGGGCAAGGGGGCGAGGGAGGCGCAGAAGAAGTGACAGGTAAGAGGGGGCGCAGAAGAAGTGACAGGTAAGAGGGGGCGCAGAAGAAGTGACAGGTAAGAGGGGGCGCAGAAGAAGTGACAGGTAAGAGGGGGCGCAGAAGAAGTGACAGGTAAGAGGGGGCGCAGAAGAAGTGACAGGTAAGAGGGGGCGCAGAAGAAGTGACAGGTAAGAGGGGGCGCAGAAGAAGTGACAGGTAAGAGGGGGCGCAGAAGAAGTGACAGGTAAGAGGGGGCGCAGAAGAAGTGACAGGTAAGAGGGGGCGCAGAAGAAGTGACAGGTAAGAGGGGGCGCAGAAGAAGTGACAGGTAAGAGGGGGCGCAGAAGAAGTGACAGGTAAGAGGGGGCGCAGAAGAAGTGACAGGTAAGAGGGGGCGCAGAAGAAGTGACAGGTAAGAGGGGGCGATGCGTGCTGTGGTTTGGTTTGGAGGAGAGCAGCAGACACACATCCCTACTGCGAGCGAGCACCTGCAGGGGGCGAGGGGCCAAGGGACTAAGGACGGCAATGGGCAGCGAGGGGGGATGGGCGCGGGGCGATGGGTGTGGGACAATGGGCGCGGGGCGAGAAGACCAGCTTCTGACACGTCAGGAGAGGGACTAAACAGGCAGAGGAGTAAATAAAAGAACATCTGGGATACCACTTGCCTCTAGTATAGCAGGGCACGGCTTGCCACACCCCTGCTGCTTACCCCCTTCTCCCTCCTCCCCTCCTGCCTCAGCCCTTCCTCCTCCTCCTCCTCCTCCTCCTCATCCTCCTCCTCATCATCATCATGCACCTCCCCTTCCTCGTCCTCCTCCTCTCCCTCCTCCTTCTCCTCACCGCAAGCCTTCCCTTCATCCATCCTCCCATCAGCCTGAGCAGCAGCAGCAGCAGCAGCAGCACCATCACCACCACCATCACTGGCAGAAGCAGCAGCAAGCTCCAGCCGAAGGCAGTCGTGCAGGAAGAGCAGGTAGTGCGTGTCTTCTCTCGCATACTTGAGCATGTCACTCGGCAGCGGCCGCACGCGCCAGTCCGCCATCTGCAGGCTCTTGTTGGCCGTCACGCCGCAGTAGCGCTGCAGCAGGTGCGCCAGGGAGAAGCGCTCCAAGCCCAGCACTCTTGAGGCCTGCCCCGTGTCAAAGAGATTGGCGATGAAAATGCCAAAGTCCCTCTGCAGCCACACCACGTCGCTGTCTGCTCCGTGCATCACCTGTTGGAGGGTGGGGGGGAGTGGTGGGGGGGAGGGGCAAGAAGAAGGGGGGAAACGGGGGGAAAGGTGGGGAAGGGCAGCACGCACAGGAAGCCCTGGAAGGAGCGGTAGTTGCCAATCTCTCCGATTCCAACCCTCCCCGCCCTGGAAGGACCGGCAGTTGTGACTCTCGAGATCCGCCGCCACCTCCCTCTCTTCAAACCCTCCGATTCCAACCCCCCCCCCCCCCCCCCGCCTGCAAGACAACCCTCATGCATCTCACCTTGACCACCACAAAGATCGGCAAGATGTGTGTCAGCAAAGATCGGCCCCAGCAGGGGGCCAATGTGTGCGCGCAATGCAATAGCGTCCACCACATAGTCTTTTCCTTTCGCCTGGCCGACAGCTGCAGCACGCACAGGAAGCCCTGGAAGGACCTGACCCAGTAGCTGTGGCTCTCGAGGTCTCACCTTCACAATGCGAGTATCCGCAAACATGGGCCCCAGCAGGTGTCCAATGTGTGCGCGCAGGGATATAGCGTCCACCACATAGTCTTTCCTCCTGGTGGACAGCTGCAGCACGCACAGGAAGCCCTGGAAGGAGCGGTAGTTGTGATTCTCCAGATCCACCGCCACCTCCCTCTCGCCTTGAATCTCCTCCGCCATTGACGCAAGCTGCTCTCGCGTTTCGATGTATGCGAAGGGTGTGTCTTCCAAGGGAGGTGGGGGGGTCAGTCGGTGGTGTGGTTCCGAGCCTGGGGTTGGTTTGGTGGTGGTGGCTCGGGACAGCAGGTTCGGAGGGCAGAGCTGCCAGGGCTGGTAGGTGATGTGGCGAAGGCGGTGCTGGGAAGGATTGGTGTACGCAAGAAACAGAGGGGTGGGTGGGGGTTTGGAGGGGGTTTGGAGTGGTGGAGGGATGGTTTAGTACAAGGAGAGGAGAGGTCAAGGGGTGAGAGGGAGAAGGGAGGGTAAGAAGAACGAACAACGAGAAGCTGAGTTGGGGTGACAATGTGAAGCAAGAATAACGTTTCCGCAAGGCAGTTGTAAGATTACAAAGGCCCCAAAACCTACACCCAGAACCCCAAATCCAAAACCCCGAACTTTGAACCCAGAACACGGAACCCGAAATTCAGAACCACCCGAAACCCTGAACCCCGAACCCTGTACCCAGGAAGATACTCACCCACAACGGATGGCGCTCCTTCAACACTCTCCACTTCAGCCGCGGAGGCCCCCTGCCTCTCCCCTCTCCCCTTCCGCGGATCTTCTCCCCCTCCGCACCTTCATTTACCCCATCTCCTTCCGAAACCTCCTCCCCTTCTTCTAACTCCCCCCCTCCCCGCCCGCCCCCGCTTCCCTCTTCTTCCGCGCTCTCCTCCCCGGGACTTTCCGCTTCCGCCTCGCGCCGGATCGCCTCGATGAACTCGAGGCGCGGCAATGAGAGCGGCGCGTCCGAGTTGTCAACAGGCGGCTCGAACTCGTCCTGCGGCCGGTTCTTCCCGCGCAAGCTGCGCCGCCAGCTGTTTGCTGACGTGGCAATCTCCGCAGCCGGCATGCTTCCGCCAGCTTGCGGCTTTCCGCCCCCCTTGGGCGCGGAAAAGGCGGCGTCCGCGAGGCCAGAGCCGAACGACCCTGCTTCGCGCAGAAGCGCTTCCCGCCGCTGCTCCGCCTCCTCTTCCTCCAGCCCCTGCCAATCCGGTTGCGCCTTCTTCCGCTTTTTCCGCATCTCGTCAAGTGCCACGTCGACCTTCTCCAGCCGGTTATCCAGCACATCGACGAGCCAATCATAAACATCGTCCACGTCAGCGTCATCGTCATCGTGGTCACCTGCGGCGGAAGCCAATGCGGCGGGCGGCGCAGGCGGGCCGAGACGGGAGAGCAGCGCGCGCACGCGGTGGCGGAGTGCGGAGACGCGCGCGCGGAATGCGGCGAAGTTGCAGTAGAAGTGGAAATCGTCTTCCTCCGGCAGCGCGCGCACGGCGCCCGCTAGCGCCGCGATCGCTGCGGTCACTCCTTCAAAGTCGAGCGGAGGAGCGTCGGGCGCATCGGGGTTTCGAGCTTCAGGGTTTGGGGGATGCAGGGTTTGAGAGCCAGGGGAGCGCCCTGACGCCATGGCGGTAAATGTGACCGTTAGGACGACGGATGGGAATGATGCAATGATGCCACGAAATGAGCGTCGGGAAAGACGGTCAGCTCAACTGTCAGCCATTAAAGCGGTGTGGAAACGTTGATGGAAGTGGGATGCACACGGGATTGCGAGAGAAATGAATTCGTGCTGGAAGTGGGATTGGGATGCAGGTTTCGAAGTTCGGAAAGGTCGATTGTTCATCGTGTAGTGACGATATTTTACACCTCAAAATGCACGGTGAACAAAGTGCAGTCTTCCTGTACCGGGGATGGGTGGATGGAAGAAAATACTCTTACAAAACGACTCGGTAAAAAGAGTTTGCACTCTTGAAGAAACCATAATATTGACGAGTACATAACCACAAAGCGTGCACCACCCTCATCCACGAATTCGTGGCGCGCAAGGTCGCACGTCATCTGCGTGCTGACGTGGAGCGGGCATACCCACATTCGCAGCTCGTCCCCCCCCAATTTCTCACACAACTTTACCCCCACTCCACCCCTCGAGATTGCACATCGCGGGTCCAGACCCTCCACACTATCTCGCCGCGTGTCGCGGAGTGACTAAATCGGGCCATCCATTAGGCCGATTAGGGCGCGGTGGGTGGGCCCGGTGCAAGCATTCGTTCAAATAAACGCGTTTGACACCTGTCGACGCCGATCCAGCGGCCGACTGCTGCTTTTGAACACGTTTGACACGCGTCGAGACGCGAAGCGAGCGCGGTCGTCACACGCCCTCTCTTTCCTTTGAGCGGCCCGACGACATGGTTAGGTTCCGCTTGAGCTCTCGAGCCGCATTTCGAGCGCATCCTGAAGCGCATTCTGTGACACGTTCTGGAGGCGCTTTCATGTGTTTCCTGGTTATCCCGTTGGTTTGGAAATTAGTGGTCCCAATTCGGGTTCCATTTCTCTGGTCCCGTCCCCACCGCTTCTTTCTCTTCTCCCATCATCCCCTTTCTCCCCATTCCTCCCCCTTTTTCTTTCCCCCCCTCCCCCCCCCTCCCCCCCCCGCTCCCGCCTCCTCTCCCTCCCCTTCGTCGCCCCTTCCCCCGAGCAGTCATCCGGCACTCACCTCCTCTCGTCCGCCGCGCGCTCCCCCGCGCTCTCCACGCTCTGCGGCAGAATGCGCTGCATCTGCTGCGCGCCAAGCGCGCTTGCCGCCGCCCCACGCCTTTCCCCGTCCCTCTCCGCCACCCCCTCCCCCTCTGCGCGGAAAATCACGCGCTCCTCCGCGCACAGCCTGCGCTCCGCGTTTCTCCCTCCCACCTTAGGATTCCCCCGCAGCAGCAGCCGGCTATGCGCCCTCGGCGCAACATCCCCCGCCACAGTCCCCTTCCCCGCACCACCCGCGGGCGCTACCGGGGGGCGCGCGCGGAGGCTGGCGGTGGAGGCGCGGGGGAAGAAGAAGGGCACGGAGGAGGGGGGCGCGGAGCAGGAGGGGGGGAAGTACAAGGGCACGGTGTGCCTTCCGCAGACGAGCTTTGGCATGCGCGCCAACGCCAGTGTGCGGGAGCCCGAGATTCAGAAGCTGTGGGGGGAGCTTGACGTCGTGGGGAAGCTGCTTGAAACAAACCTGGGGGTGAGTGAGTGAGTTGAGCGGCTTTTCAGATGCTTTCCCTTCCCCTTCTACTCCTATAACCCCTTCTACTCTTATAACCCCTTCTACTCCTATAACCCCTTCTACTCCTATAACCCCTTCTCCCCAACCCCATCCACCATCAGGAGCCGTTCACGCTGCAGAAAAGGCCTCTCTCTCCTCATTCTCCCTCCCTCCCTCCCACCCTCTCTTCTCTTCCCCCTTCCCCCTTCCGCCTTCCCCCTTCCCCTTCCTCTTCTATAACCCCCTTTCTCCCCACCTTCCCCCATCCCTCCCCTTTCTCTCCCTAACTCCATCTACCATCAGGAGCCGTTCACGCTGCATGACGGACCGCCCTACGCCAATGGCGACCTGCACATCGGCCATGCGCTCAACAAGATTCTCAAGGACTTTATCAACCGCTACCAGGTAATCTCGCTCTTAAAGCCTGTGTGCCCTCCTACTGTCACTGAGACGTCCTTTGAGGTGCCGTACGCCAATAAGGATCTGCATTCCCATTCCCCTCCTCCGCCTCCTCACCCTCCCTGCTCCCTCCTCCCCTTCTCCCCCCTTCCCCCCCGCTCCTCTCCCCCTGCTCCCCCTGTCCCACCTGCTCCCCCTACCACCTGCTCCCCCTACCACCTGCTCCCCCTACCACCTGCTCCCCCTACCACCTGCTCCCCCTACCACCTGCTCCCCCCTCCTCCTGCTCTCCCCTTCCTCCGCCTCCCCCGCCCGCAGATGCTGAGGGGGCGCAAGGTGAAGTTCGTGCCGGGGTGGGACTGCCACGGGCTGCCCATTGAGCTCAAAGGTATGCCTCCCCGCACCCACAGCACTGCTTGCAGGAAAAAGGGGGGAGTTGGAGGATGGGGGAGGTCGGTGGGGTGGGGGGGGTCGGTGGGGTGGGGGAGGTCGGTGGGGTGGGGGTATCGAAAGCTCTTTTGTGCCGTGCCGGGGTGGGACTGTCACGGGCTGCCCATCGAGCTCAAAGGTATGCCATCCTCTCTGTCTGCACACACAGCACAGCGTTGGCTGGAGAAAGGGGGGGCTGTTTGGAGGGTGGGGGGGTTTGGTAGGAGTAGTGAAGCCCCGCAAGGTGAGGTTTGTGCCGTGCCGGGGTGGGACTGCCACGGGCTGCCCATCGAACTCAAAGGTACGCCATCCTGCCTTCACCCATGGCATTTCTTGCACGTGGGGAGGAGGGAGGGGTGGGGGAGTTGGGATTTTCAGGGGGGAGTGTAGCTCAGGAAAAGGCCAAGTGACAGAAAGGAACCACAATAACCTTAATCATGCCTCTGTCCTTGATTCGTGCTCATGACCTGTGTTACCTGCCGAATCCCCCCCCACACGCCTCTTCCCTCCTGCACACCCCCCACACCTCCTCTTTCCCCCCCCTCAATGCTGCAGTCACTCATCAAGCTGCGCAAAAAAGCAGCACAGTTGGCATTTAAAATGGTCGACAAGCAGTGGCAGGCCTTCCGGCGCTACGACGTGTGGGCGGACTGGGACCACCCCTACCTTACCCTGCGGCCCACCTACGACGAGGCCGCTCAGCTGGGCGTGCTGGTTTGCCTCTATCTAACCAACTCCCCACCTTCTCACCTTCCCCCCTCCTGCCCTCCCCCTTCCCCCTCTTGCTCTGGCAGTGCTCCAATCAAGGCAGGGCCTGACCCCCCTTAAGCTGCAAAAAAAGCAGCACATTTCGCCTCCCCCCCTGCCCCCCCCTTCCCCTCTCCCTCTCCCAGTGCTCCAGTCAATGGACACTAAAGCAAGGCAGGGTCTGACCCCCATCAAGCTGCGGAAAAAGGCAGCCCAATTCGCCTTAAAAACGGTGGACAAGCAGCGTGAAGCCTTCCGGCGCTACGGCGTGTGGGCCGACTGGGATCACCCCTACCTCACTCTGCGGCCCGCCTACGAGACCGCTCAGCTGGGTGTGTTCGCCCGCATGGTGCTGAATGGCCATATCTACCGCGGCAGGAAGCCCGTGCACTGGAGTCCTTCCTCCCGCACTGCCCTTGCTGAAGCTGAGCTCGAGGTATGAAATGGGAGTGCTGGTTGAGGTGTGTGTGAGGGTGGCTGGTTGTGTTCCCCCGGACTGGGAGCACCCACCCCTACCTCACTCTGCGACCCGCCTATGAGACCGCTCAGCTGGGTGTGTTCGCGCGCATGGTGCTGAATGGCCATATCTACCGCGGCAGGAAGCCAGTTCACTGGAGTCCGTCTTCTCGGACTGCCCTCGCCGAGGCTTTGAGGTACGAAGAGAGGTTGGGGAATGGTAGGTATGGGAGGTGGCCTGGAAATGGGTGGGTGGGTATGGGAGGCACGCAGCAGAGTCTGAGTGAACAGTGCTTTTTTTGTAACATGTTCTCACTCATTCCCCACCTTGCTCTGCTCGCGCTCTTTCTCCCCTACCCTAACCTCCCCCCTCCCTCCCCACCCCACCCTTCCCCCCTTAACCCACCGTCCCCCATGTCCTGAGACCAGTACCCAGACGTGCATGTGTCTCGGAGCATCTGCTCCACCTTCCCTGCCTGATGCAGCATAAATATCAGTCTACAGTGCTTCCATGTCATGTTCCCCCTTCCCCCCTCCCCTCCCCCTATCACCAGTACCCAGACGTGCATGTGTCTCGGAGCATCTACACCACCTTCCCTCTGCGCTCCCTCTCCTCCTCCCTACCAGCCTCCCTCGGCCCCCTACTCCCCTCACTCGCCCTGGCCATCTGGACCACCACGCCCTGGACCATCCCTGGCAACGCCGCTGTCGCTGTCAACGACCGAATCTCCTACTCCGTTGTCGAAATCGCCCCCCCTGCTGCCGCCGCCGCTGATGCTGATGCTGCTGCTGCTGCTGCTGCTGGTTCGGGTGCTGGTTCCGCTGCTGATGGTGATGCTGCTGCTGCTCCCGCGCCGACATTTGGCAAGGGAAAGAGGAACACCGGTTCACTTCTCTCCTCCCTCTCCTCTGCTGCAAATGACACTGCACCCAACAGTGCTGCTCCTCCCACCACGCGCCACGTCATCGTGGCCACCGACCTCATCCAATCCCTGCAGGCCACGTGGCGCTGCTCCCTCACCCCAGTCGCCACCTTCCCCGGGTCCCACCTAGAGGGCTCCACCTACCAGCACCCGCTGGACGGCAGGATTTGTCCCGTAGTGGTGGGCGGCGAATACATCACCACGGAATCCGGCACGGGATTGGTGCACACGGCTCCGGGGCAC
The DNA here is from genome assembly GCA_947470075.1 of Closterium sp. Yama58-4. Taxonomy (NCBI): domain Eukaryota; kingdom Viridiplantae; phylum Streptophyta; class Zygnematophyceae; order Desmidiales; family Closteriaceae; genus Closterium; species Closterium sp. Yama58-4. Next base: position 758,855 of record CANIUD010000686.1, on the reverse strand, counting down.
GGGCAGGAGGACTATGCAACGGGGCTTAAGTACGGTCTAGAGTTAATCTCCCCCGTGGATGATGAGGGGAGATTCACTGCGGAGGCCAAGGGGGGGCAGTTTGAGGGGTTGAGCGTGTTGGGGGAGGGGAATGCGGCTGTGATGGCGGCCCTCAATGGGAATGGATCGCTGCTGCTGGAGGAAGCGTATGGTGAGTGGGATGGGGGGGTGGGAGGGAGTGGGTTTTAGGGGGGGGGGACATTTTGAGGGGCTGAGCGTCCTGGGGGAGGGCAATGCGGCTGTGATGGCGGCACTCAATGGGAATGGAGCGCTGCTGCTGGAAGAGGCGTATGGTGAGTGCCATTTACCTGTGATGTGGTGTGCTGTGCGGAGGGAGTGTCAGAGTGGTGAGTGTGAGAGCAGTGCGTGTGAGTGAGAGCAGTGGGTGTGAGTGAGAGCAGTGGGTGTGAGTGAGAGCAGTGTGTGTGAGTGAGAGCAGTGTGTGTGCACATTTTTTCTTGCGTTTTCAAAGCTGACGTCCTCACTTCCTCCCTGGTCTCGTCTCTTTGTTCCCTCGTCCCATCCTCCTCTTCCCCCATCAGAGCACAAGTACCCGTACGACTGGCGCAGCAAGCAGCCCACCATCTTCCGAGCCACGGACCAGTGGTTTGCCTCGGTGAACGGCTTCAAGGAGGAGGCACTGGAGGCCATTCGCGGAGTGCAGTGGTTCCCCCCACAGGCAAGTCACTCTCTCCTCCCCTCTAAGCACGTCCTACTCGTTCCCCCCAGGCCATGCCACCCCACCCCCACGCCCACCCCATTCCATGCCACCCCACCCCCTTCCAACTCCGAACCCCACCTGCACCCTGCTCCCTCTCTCATCCCCACCCCGCTCCCTCTCCCACCCTCAACCCCACCGCACTCAACCTCCATGACGTGCCATGGCAGGGCGAGAAGCGCATCACAGACTCCTGCCCTCACCCTCGCTGCTCCCTCTTTATTCCATTGCAACTCATCCCCACCCCTCTCCACCCCTCAGGGCGAGAAGCGCATAACAGCCATGGTGGAGGGGCGGTCCGACTGGTGCATCTCACGGCAGCGGTCCTGGGGTGTGCCTATCCCTGCCTTCTATCATGTCGAGACGGGCGAGCCGCTGCTTACTCAAGAGACCATTGCTCACGTTCAGGCCATTGTGGCAGGTGAGGCATTGCAGGAGAGAATGTGGAGGTGCATTGTCAAGCGTGTGTGCATGATGTGTGTCCATCCCCGCCTTCCACCACGTCGAGACCAGCGAGCCACTTCTCACCCAGGAGACCATCGCTCATGTGCAGGCGATTGTAGCAGGTGAGCCGTGTACAACAGGCGTGGTGTGGCAGGTGAAGGAGTCGAAGTGAATGTGGAGGTGGCAGTGTCAAGCGCGCATCAAGCGTGTGCTGCTGGAGGCGGGATCCGAGATCAATCTTCAAGAGCTGGTGGATCGTGTGCTGGCTGTGTGTGTCTCTTTGCACGCATGCATCAAGCGTGCATGGAGGCATGCATGCATCAATCCTGCGAAGAGACACACACAGCCGGCACACGATCCACCAGCTCTCGAAGATTGATCTAAGATCCCGCCTCCAACCAGACTTCTGAAACAACATAAACTCACCTCTTTCCCCCTCCACCCCCCATTCCCCCTCCCTCCCTACTTTTCCTTACCCACAGAGAAGGGCAGTGACGCGTGGTGGGAGATGGACGTGGCGGACCTGCTGCCCCCGTCGCTGCGTGACCAGGCAGCGCAGTACCGCAAGGGCTCTGATACCATGGACGTCTGGTTCGACTCCGGCTCCTCCTGGGCCTCCGTCCTCGCCTCCTCCTCCTCCCCCTCCGCCTCCTCTTCTGCCTCCGCCTCCGCCTCCTCTTCTGCCTCCCCCTCCGCCTCCTCTTCTGCCTCAACCTCCGCCTCCTCTTCTGCCTCCGCCTCCGCCTCCTCTTCTGCCTCCGCCTCTGCCGCTGGCTCTGATACCAACGGAGCTGCTTCAAGCAGCGCTTCCGCTGCAGATACTAATGCAGGGACCCCATCTGGCTCAGAGCTTAACTTCCCAGCGGATCTGTATCTGGAGGGCAGCGACCAGCACCGAGGGTGGTTCCAGAGCTCGCTGCTCACAGGCGTGGCGGCTGCTGGCACGGCACCATACCGGGCGGTGCTGACCCACGGGTTTGTGCTGGACGAGCGGGGCATGAAGATGAGCAAGTCCGTGGGGAATGTGGTCGACCCTTTGACTGTTATCAACGGAGGGAAGAACCAGAAGGTGGGTACCTGTGCTTCGGTTTCAGGTGTCTCTGGGTGTGGTGCTGTTGACTCACGGGTTTGTGCTGGACGAGCGCGGCATGAAGATGAGCAAGTCGGTCGGCAATGTGGTGGACCCTCTCACAGTGATTAATGGGGGCAAGAACCAGAAGGTGAGGGTTTGTGGGTCCGGGTGTGGTGCTGTGACTAGATGGGTGTCTCTTGTACAGGGCGGTGCTGACCCACGGGTTTGTGCTGGACGAGCGCGGCATGAAGATGAGCAAGTCTGTGGGGAACGTTGTCGACCCTTTGACTGTGATTAATGGGGGGAAGAACCAGAAGGTGAGCGTCCTTGGATGTGTGTGTCTGTGTGTGTGTGGGTGTCTGTCTCTGGTAGCTGTGCGGTGCTGACCCACAGGTTTGTGCTGGACGAGCGGGGCATGAAGATATGAGCAAGTCCGTGAGAGATTGTGGGTGGCTTCAGTGAACTTCAGTGGAGACGTGGTGAGAGCAGGGTGAGGCATGGCGTGGGCACGTCTCACATAGTGGACCCTCTGTGCCGATGCCATGCCTCACCCTGCTCTCACTATCTGCCTGCCATCCCCGTGCCCCGTGCTGCTCTCACGCTGTCACAGATTGAGCCAGCTTACGGGACGGACGTGCTGCGACTGAGGGTTGCCTCTGTGTACTACAGTGGTGGTCTGGCCGTCCATCCCCATATCATGCCCCAACCTACGTGATTGAAGAAGTGTTTTGAGACGTCTCAAAACACTTCTTCAATCACGTGGTGGTCTGGCCGTCCATCCCCATATCATGCCCCAACCTACTCTCACTATCTATTTGCCATCCCATGCTCAATGCTGCCTCCACACTCCTTTCTCGTGCCTCAGACCGAGCCAGCGTACGGAGCAGGTCTGCTGAGGCTGTGGGTTTCCTCAGTGGACTACAGTGGCGACGTGGTGATCGGACCGTCAATCCCCATGCCATGCCCCATGCTGCTCTCACTGTTTCCCCTTTGCATGCCCACCGTGCTCTCACCTTTCCAGACAGAACCAGCATACGGAGCGGACGTGTTGCGGCTGTGGGTGGCATCGGTGGACTACAGTGGCGATGTTGTGATCGGGCCGTCCATTGTGAAGCAGATGAGCGATGTGTACCGCAAGCTCAGAGGCACCCTGAGGTTCCTGCTGGGTAACCTGCACGACTACCAGGTATGATTTCCTCATGGGGGCACTGCAGGCACTGTATGCACTGTATGCACTGGGTTGAGTCTCTAGCCATCTGTCCATGGTGAAGCAGATGAGCGATGTGTACCGGCTCGGCAAACTGTATGATTACGAGGTGAGTGCTCTGGGTTGCATGGAATTGCGCTGGGTTGATTTGGGTTGTCTAAATTCACTTCCTCACCTGCATCCTTCCTGCCTAATAAACTCCTCTCTCCTCACCCTCTTCCTCTACCACCCTCCCAATCATGTCACCCTTGGCTCCCCCCCCACGATCTCAGCCATCCGAGGCGGTCCCCTATGCCAGCCTGCCTGCCCTGGACCCCTATGCACTGCGGCGCCTGGCTGATGTGATGCAGGACGTGCAGCAGAGCTACGATGACTTCCTCATGCCCCTAACTTCCCTTCCCCATCCCTCCCTTCTCCCCCATCAGCCCTCCGAGGCAGTCCCATACGCCAGCCTACCCGCTCTGGACCGCTATGCACTGCGCCGCCTGGCAGATGTGGTGCAGGACGTGCAGCAGAGCTTCCAGAACCATCCCTTTCATGTTCCACCCTCAACGCCCCTTCTTTCCCTGCTCCACCCTTCCTCTCCCGCCCTTCAGCCCTCCGAGGCGGTCCCTTATGCCAGCCTACCTGCCCTGGACCGCTATGCACTGTGGCGCCTGGCTGATGTGATGCAGGACGTGCAGCAGAGCTACGATGATTTCCAGTTCTACCGCTTCTACCAGGTAACTTCCTCTAACATTCGTATTCGTACCCGAGGGGAAAAACAAAAACACACACACACACACACACACACGCAAAAAAAAGCAAAAGCAACAACAGCAGCAGCAGCAGCAGCAGCAGCAGCAGCAGCAGCAGCAGCAGCAGCAGCAGCAGCAGCAGCAGCAGCAGCAGCAGCAGCAGCAGCAGCAGCAGCAGCAGCAGCAGCAGCAGCAGCAGCAGCAGCAGCAGCAGCAGCAGCAGCAGCAGCAGCAGCAGCAGCAGCAGCAGCAGCAGCAGCAGCAGCAGCAGCAGCAGCAGCAGCAGCAGCAGCAGCAGCAGCAGCAGCAGCAGCAGCAGCAGCAGCAGCAGCAGCAGCAGCAGCAGCAGCAGCAGCAGCAGCAGCAGCGTCAGCATCAGCATCAGCATCAGCATCAGCATCAGCGCATCAGCATCAGCGCATCAGCATCAGCGCATCAGCATCAGCGCATCAGCATCAGCGCATCAGCATCAGCGCATCAGCATCAGCGCATCAGCATCAGCGCATCAGCATCAGCGCATCAGCATCAGCGCATCAGCATCAGCGCATCAGCATCAGCGCATCAGCATCAGCATCAGCATCAGCATCAGCGCATCAGCATCAGCGCATCAGCATCAGCGCATCAGCATCAGCACATCCCAGCGCATCAGCATCAGCGCATCAGCATCAGCATCAGCATCAGCGCATCAGCATCAGCGCATCAGCATCAGCGCATCAGCATCAGCGCATCAGCATCAGCGCATCAGCATCAGCATCAGCATCATCATCAGCATCAGCGCATCAGCATCAGCGCATCAGCATCAGCGCATCAGCATCAGCGCATCAGCATCAGCATCAGCATCAGCATCAGCATCAGCGCATCAGCATCAGCGCATCAGCATCAGCGCATCAGCATCAGCGCATCAGCATCAGCGCATCAGCATCAGCATCAGCATCAGCGCATCAGCATCAGCGCATCAGCATCAGCGCATCAGCATCAGCGCATCAGCATCAGCGCATCAGCATCAGCGCATCAGCATCAGCGCATCAGCATCAGCGCATCAGCATCAGCGCATCAGCATCAGCGCATCAGCATCAGCGCATCAGCATCAGCGCATCAGCATCAGCGCATCAGCATCAGCGCATCAGCATCAGCGCATCAGCATCAGCGCATCAGCATCAGCGCATCAGCATCAGCGCATCAGCATCAGCATCAGCATCAGCAGCATCAGCATGTGCATCAGCATCAGCATCAGCATCAGCATCATCATCTTCATCAGCGCATCAGCATCAGCGCATCAGCATCAGCGCATCAGCATCAGCGCATCAGCATCAGCGCATCAGCATCAGCGCATCAGCATCAGCATCAGCGCATCAGCATCAGCATCAGCATCATCATCTTCATCAGCGCATCAGCATCAGCGCATCAGCATCAGCGCATCAGCATCAGCGCATCAGCATCAGCATCAGCGCATCAGCATCAGCGCATCAGCATCAGCGCATCAGCATCAGTGCATCAGCATCAGCGCATCAGCATCAGCGCATCAGCATCAGCATCAGCATCAGCGCATCAGCATCAGCATCAGCATCAGCAGCATCAGCATCAGCGCATCAGCATCAGCGCATCAGCATCAGCGCATCAGCATCAGCGCATCAGCATCAGCGCATCAGCATCAGCGCATCAGCATCAGCGCATCAGCATCAGCGCATCAGCATCAGCGCATCAGCATCAGCGCATCAGCATCAGCGCATCAGCATCAGCGCATCAGCATCAGCGCATCAGCATCAGCATCAGCATCAGCATCAGCGCATCAGCATCAGCGCATCAGCATCAGCGCATCAGCATCAGCGCATCAGCATCAGCATCAGCATCAGCATCAGCATCAGCATCAGCATCAGCGCATCAGCATCAGCGCATCAGCATCAGCATCAGCATCAGCATCAGCATCAGCATCAGCGCATCAGCATCAGCGCATCAGCATCAGCGCATCAGCATCAGCGCATCAGCATCAGCGCATCAGCATCAGCATCAGCAACAGCATCAGCATCAGCATCAGCGCATCAGCGCATCAGCATCAGCGCATCAGCATCAGCGCATCAGCATCAGCGCATCAGCATCAGCATCAGCATCAGCATCAGCGCATCAGCATCAGCGCATCAGCATCAGCGCATCAGCATCAGCGCATCAGCATCAGCGCATCAGCATCAGCATCAGCATCAGCATCAGCATCAGCGCATCAGCATCAGCGCATCAGCATCAGCATCAGCATCAGTGCACCAGCATCAGCGCACCAGCATCAGCGCACCAGCATCAGCGCAAGCATCAGCATCAGCATCAGCATCAGCGCATCAGCATCAGCATCAGCGCATCAGCATCAGCATCAGCATCAGCATCAGCGCATCAGCATCAGCGCATCAGCATCAGCGCATCAGCATCAGCGCATCAGCATCAGCATCAGCGCATCAGCATCAGCATCAGCGCATCAGCATCAGCGCATCAGCATCAGCATCAGCAGCATCAGCATCAGCAGCATCAGCATCAGCATCAGCATGTGCATCAGCATCAGCATCAGCATCAGCGCATCAGCATCAGCATCAGCATATCAGCATCAGCATATCAGCATCAGCATATCAGCATCAGCATCAGCGCATCAGCATCAGCATCAGCGCATCAGCATCAGCGCATCAGCATCAGCGCATCAGCATCAGCGCATCAGCATCAGCGCATCAGCATCAGCATCAGCATCAGCATCAGCGCATCAGCATCAGCGCATCAGCATCAGCGCATCAGCATCAGCGCATCAGCATCAGCGCATCAGCATCAGCGCATCAGCATCAGCGCATCAGCATCAGCGCATCAGCATCAGCGCATCAGCATCAGCGCATCAGCATCAGCGCATCAGCATCAGCGCATCAGCATCAGCGCATCAGCATCAGCGCATCAGCATCAGCGCATCAGCATCAGCGCATCAGCATCAGCGCATCAGCATCAGCGCATCAGCATCAGCGCATCAGCATCAGCGCATCAGCATCAGCGCATCAGCATCAGCATCAGCATCAGCATCAGCGCATCAGCATCAGCGCATCAGCATCAGCGCATCAGCATCAGCGCATCAGCATCAGCGCATCAGCATCAGCATCAGCATCATCATCAGCATCAGCATCAGCGCATCAGCATCAGCGCATCAGCATCAGCATCAGCATCAGCATCAGCATCAGCATCAGCATCAGCGCATCAGCATCAGCGCATCAGCATCAGCGCATCAGCATCAGCGCATCAGCATCAGCGCATCAGCATCAGCATCAGCATCAGCATCAGCATCAGCGCATCAGCATCAGCGCATCAGCATCAGCGCATCAGCATCAGCGCATCAGCATCAGCGCATCAGCATCAGCGCATCAGCATCAGCGCATCAGCATCAGCGCATCAGCATCAGCATCAGCATCAGCGCATCAGCATCAGCGCATCAGCATCAGCGCATCAGCATCAGCGCATCAGCATCAGCGCATCAGCATCAGCGCATCAGCATCAGCGCATCAGCATCAGCGCATCAGCATCAGCATCAGCATCAGCATCAGCAGCATCAGCATGTGCATCAGCATCAGCATCAGCATAAGCAGCATCATCTTCATCAGCGCATCAGCATCAGCGCATCAGCATCAGCGCATCAGCATCAGCGCATCAGCATCAGCGCATCAGCATCAGCGCATCAGCATCAGCGCATCAGCATCAGCGCATCAGCATCAGCATCAGCGCATCAGCATCAGCATCACCATCATCATCTTCATCAGCGCATCAGCATCAGCGCATCAGCATCAGCGCATCAGCATCAGCATCAGCGCATCAGCATCAGCGCATCAGCATCAGCGCATCAGCATCAGTGCATCAGCATCAGCGCATCAGCATCAGCGCATCAGCATCAGCATCAGCATCAGCGCATCAGCATCAGCATCAGCATCAGCAGCATCAGCATCAGCGCATCAGCATCAGCGCATCAGCATCAGCGCATCAGCATCAGCGCATCAGCATCAGCGCATCAGCATCAGCGCATCAGCATCAGCGCATCAGCATCAGCGCATCAGCATCAGCGCATCAGCATCAGCATCAGCATCAGCATCAGCGCATCAGCATCAGCGCATCAGCATCAGCGCATCAGCATCAGCGCATCAGCATCAGCGCATCAGCATCAGCGCATCAGCATCAGCATCAGCATCAGCATCAGCGCATCAGCATCAGCGCATCAGCATCAGCGCATCAGCATCAGCGCATCAGCATCAGCGCATCAGCATCAGCGCATCAGCATCAGTGCATCAGCATCAGCGCATCAGCATCAGCGCATCAGCATCAGCATCAGCATCAGCGCATCAGCATCAGCATCAGCATCAGCAGCATCAGCATCAGCGCATCAGCATCAGCGCATCAGCATCAGCGCATCAGCATCAGCGCATCAGCATCAGCGCATCAGCATCAGCGCATCAGCATCAGCGCATCAGCATCAGCGCATCAGCATCAGCGCATCAGCATCAGCGCATCAGGAGCAGCGCATCAGCATCAGCATCAGCATCAGCATCAGCGCATCAGCATCAGCGCATCAGCATCAGCGCATCAGCATCAGCGCATCAGCATCAGCGCATCAGCATCAGCGCATCAGCATCAGCGCATCAGCGTCAGCATCAGCATCAGCATCAGCTCATCAGCTCATTAGCATCAGCGCATCAGCATCAGCATCAGCATCAGCGCATCAGCGCATCAGCATCAGCGCATCAGCATCAGCGCATCAGCATCAGCGCATCAGCATCAGCGCATCAGCATCAGCGCATCAGCATCAGCGCATCAGCATCAGCGCATCAGCATCAGCATCAGCAACAGCATCAGCGCATCAGCATCATCAGCATCAGCATCAGCATCAGCATCAGCGCATCAGCATCAGCGCATCAGCATCAGCGCATCAGCATCAGCGCATCAGCATCAGCGCATCAGCATCAGCATCAGCATCATCATCAGCATCAGCGCATCAGCATCAGCGCATCAGCATCAGCGCATCAGCATCAGCGCATCAGCATCAGCGCATCAGCATCAGCGCATCAGCATCAGCGCATCAGCATCAGCGCATCAGCATCAGCATCAGCGCATCAGCATCAGCGCATCAGCATCAGCATCAGCATCAGCATCAGCGCATCAGCATCAGCGCATCAGCATCAGCATCAGCATCAGTGCATCAGCATCAGCGCATCAGCATCAGCGCATCAGCATCAGCGCATCAGCATCAGCATCAGCATCAGCGCATCAGCATCAGCATCAGCATCAGCGCATCAGCATCAGCATCAGCATCAGCATCAGCGCATCAGCATCAGCGCATCAGCATCAGCGCATCAGCATCAGCGCATCAGCATCAGCGCATCAGCATCAGCGCATCAGCATCAGCGCATCAGCATCAGCACATCCCAGCGCATCAGCATCAGCGCATCAGCATCAGCATCAGCATCAGCGCATCAGCATCAGCGCATCAGCATCAGCGCATCAGCATCAGCGCATCAGCATCAGCGCATCAGCATCAGCGCATCAGCATCAGCGCATCAGCATCAGCATCAGCATCAGCATCAGCGCATCAGCATCAGCGCATCAGCATCAGCATCAGCATCAGCATCAGCGCATCAGCATCAGCGCATCAGCATCAGCGCATCAGCATCAGCACATCCCAGCGCATCAGCATCAGCGCATCAGCATCAGCATCAGCATCAGCGCATCAGCATCAGCGCATCAGCATCAGCGCATCAGCATCAGCGCATCAGCATCAGCATCAGCATCAGCATCAGCGCATCAGCATCAGCGCATCAGCATCAGCATCAGCATCAGCATCAGCGCATCAGCATCAGCGCATCAGCATCAGCGCATCAGCATCAGCGCATCAGCATCAGCGCATCAGCATCAGCATCAGCATCAGCATCAGCGCATCAGCATCAGCGCATCAGCATCAGCGCATCAGCATCAGCGCATCAGCATCAGCGCATCAAAATCAGCGCATCAGCATCAGCGCATCAGCATCAGCCATCAGCATCAGCATCAGCATCAGCATCAGCATCAGCGCATCAGCATCAGCGCATCAGCATCAGCATCAGCATCAGCATCAGCGCATCAGCATCAGCGCATCAGCATCAGCGCATCAGCATCAGCGCATCAGCATCAGCGCATCAGCATCAGCGCATCAGCATCAGCATCAGCATCAGCATCAGCATCAGCGCATCAGCATCAGCGCATCAGCATCAGCGCATCAGCATCAGCGCATCAGCATCAGCGCATCAAAATCAGCGCATCAGCATCAGCGCATCAGCATCAGCGCATCAGCATCAGCGCATCAGCATCAGCGCATCAGCATCAGCGCAGCAGTATCAGCGCATCAGCATCAGCGCATCAGCATCAGCGCATCAGCATTGGCATCAGCATCAGCGCAGCAGCATCAGCGCATCAGGATCGGCGCATCAGCATCAGCGCATCAGCATCAGCGCATCAGCATCAGCGCATCAGCATCAGCATCAGCATCAGCGCATCAGCATCAGCGCATCAGCATCAGCGCATCAGCATCAGCGCATCAGCATCAGCGCATCAGCATCAGCGCATCAGCATCAGCGCATCAGCATCAGCGCATCAGCATCAGCATCAGCATCATCATCAGCATCAGCGCATCAGCATCAGCGCATCAGCATCAGCATCAGCATCAGTGCATCAGCATCAGCGCATCAGCATCAGCGCATCAGCATCAGCGCATCAGCATCAGCATCAGCATCAGCGCATCAGCATCAGCGCATCAGCATCAGCGCATCAGCATCAGGATCAGCATCAGCATCAGCATCAGCGCATCAGCATCAGCGCATCAGCATCAGCGCATCAGCATCAGCGCATCAGCATCAGCGCATCAGCATCAGCATCAGCGCATCAGCATCAGCGCATCAGCATCAGCGCATCAGCATCAGCGCATCAGCATCAGCATCAGCATCAGCGCAAGCATCAGCATCAGCGCACTAGCATCAGTGCATCAGCATCAGCGCATCAGCATCAGCGCATCAGCATCAGCATCAGCATCAGCGCATCAGCATCAGCATCAGCATCAGCAGCATCAGCATCAGCGCATCAGCATCAGCGCATCAGCATCAGCATCAGCATATCAGCATCAGCATATCAGCATCAGCATCAGCGCATCAGCATCAGCATCAGCGCATCAGCATCAGCGCATCAGCATCAGCGCATCAGCATCAGCGCATCAGCATCAGCGCATCAGCATCAGCATCAGCATCAGCATCAGCGCATCAGCATCAGCGCATCAGCATCAGCGCATCAGCATCAGCGCATCAGCATCAGCTTCAGCATCAGCATCAGCATCAGCATCAGCGCATCAGCATCAGCGCATCAGCATCAGCATCAGCATCAGCATCAGCGCATCAGCATCAGCGCATCAGCATCAGCGCATCAGCATCAGCGCATCAGCATCAGCGCATCAGCATCAGCGCATCAGCATCAGCGCATCAGCATCAGCATCAGCATCAGCGCATCAGCATCAGCGCATCAGCATCAGCGCATCAGCATCAGCGCATCAGCATCAGCGCATCAGCATCAGCGCATCAGCATCAGCGCATCAGCATCAGCGCATCAGCATCAGCATCAGCAACAGCATCAGCATCAGCATCAGCATCAGCGCATCAGCATCAGCGCATCAGCATCAGCGCATCAGCATCAGCGCATCAGCATCAGCGCATCAGCATCAGCATCAGCATCAGTGCATCAGCATCAGAATCAGCATCAGCATCAGCATCAGCGCATCAGCATCAGCGCATCAGCATCAGCGCATCAGCATCAGCGCATCAGCATCAGCATCAGCATCACCATCACCATCACCATTACCATCAGCATCAGCATCAGCATCAGCACGTTGCAGTGTCATAACTTTCCAACACCTGTCCTCTCTGGCCTCTCAGCCCTCCCGCTGTGCCCTCATTTCGGTGCTGTGCAGCTCATCGGGTGCTGTGCAGCTCATCCGGTGCTTTGCAGTGGTAGAGATTTCCAATACCCTTCCTCTGTACCTCTTCCACCCTCGCTCCCTGCTCTCATTACTCACCACCCCTGTGCCTGCTCTGCAGCTCATACAGCGCTTTGCAGTGGTAGACCTCTCCAACTTCTACTTCGATGTCTGCAAGGACAGGCTCTATGTGGGGTGGGTGCCACCTGGGGTGCTGTGTGGGGTGGGTGGGAGCTGTATGGAGTGGGTGCTATCTGGGGTGGGTGGTGTGTGGAGATCGTGCTTCTTTCTCCATCTGCCGTTTCTATACCAGCTTTGAACATTAACCCATGGCAATGTTAACATTAACATTAACCCATGGCAATGTTAACATTAACATTAACCCATGGCAATGTTAACATTAACATTAACCCATGGCAATGTTAACATTAACATTAACCCATGGCAATGTTAACATTAACATTAACCCATGGCAATGTTAACATTAACATTAACCCATGGCAATGTTAACATTAACATTAACCCATGGCAATGTTAACATTAACATTAACCCATGGCAATGTTAACATTAACATTAACCCATGGCAATGTTAACATTAACATTAACCCATGGCAATGTTAACATTAACATTAACCCATGGCAATGTTAACATTAACATTAACCCATGGCAATGTTAACATTAACATTAACCCATGGCAATGTTAACATTAACATTAACCCATGGCAATGTTAACATTAACATTAACCCATGGCAATGTTAACATTAACATTAACCCATGGCAATGTTAACATTAACATTAACCCATGGCAATGTTAACATTAACATTAACCCATGGCAATGTTAACATTAACATTAACCCATGGCAATGTTAACATTAACATTAACCCATGGCAATGTTAACATTAACATTAACCCATGGCAATGTTAACATTAACATTAACCCACGTGCTGCTCCATTGGCATACTCGCTTCTCCCTGCTCCATGCTCTCTTCCCTCAATTTCCCTGGCCAGGACCACCGTTTCAACTCATCTTATGTCGAGTTGAAAAGTGTCTCAGAGTTCCCCTTGAGTGTCTGACTAGTTTGCGCTTCCACCGATTCACCCTCTCTTCCCTCGATTTCCCCGCCACGCTCTCCCCCCTTAACCAGAGGCCAAGACCACCTCGCAAGGCGGGCGTGTCAGACGGTGCTGTCACACCACCTCACAGCCTTCCTGGCAGCCATCACCCCCGAGCTGCCCCACATGGCTGACCTCCTTTCCACACCCTCTCGTCCCTCTGTCCACCTTCCCTCCCCTCTTCTCCACCCTCTCCTCTCTCTCCCCCCCTCAACAGAGGCCAAGACTACCTCACAAGGCGGGCGTGTCAGACGGTGCTAGCACACCACCTCACGGCCTTCCTGGCAGCCATTGGCCCCGTGCTGCCTCACATGGCGGAGGACGCCTGGCAGAACCTTCCCAGCAACTTCCCCCGGCCCGTTCCCTCCGTCTTCCAAATGCCATGGCCCAAGCCGGAAGCTGATTGGCTGTCGTTCGGGGATGCTGAGCTGGCGACGTGGGCCACGCTCATTGAGGTAAGTACTGCAGGCTAGTATTATACTTAGCTGTGAGGTCACGCTCCGTTGAGTTTGAGGCAGACTCAGTCAGTGAGGTTGGTAAGCTCGCTGCTTTTCCCCTTCCGCTTCAAGAATTACACCCTCCTGTCCTGCCATCTGTTCTCTCTCTCCCCAGCTGCGCTCGGAGGTGAACAAGGTGATGGAGAGGGCGCGCATGGGCAAGCTCATCGGGGCCAACCTGGACGCCACCGTCTACCTGCACCCGCCCAGCCCCTTTCTCTTTCCTTCTCTTCCCCCATTCTTCAGCTGCGCTCGGAGGTGAACAAGGTGATGGAGAGGGCGCGCATGGGCAAGCTCATCGGGGCCAACCTCGACGCCGCCGTCTACCTGCACACGCCCAGCCCCTCCCTCTCCTCCGCCCTGCTAGCCCTCTCCGACTCCCCCGCTTCCGCCGATGCATCCGCCGATGCACGAGGCGTCGCAGCAGCAGAGGAGGAGGAAAGGGAAGGGAGCGGGCAGAAGGGGTTGAAGGAGTTGCAAGCAGTGGACAGCCTGAGGACCGTCTTCCTCTCCTCTCAAGTCCACGTGCTTCCCTCTGAGGCAGATCTTGCCGCACTCGGCCTAGAATTCGCCTCTGATGTGGAGGTGCAGTGGAATGGAGAGGCTGCACGCGTGCTGGTGGCGGTGGGGAGGGCTGCGGGCGGCAAGTGCGAGCGCTGCTGGAACTTCTCGCAGGCCGTGGGGTCGTTTGCAGGGCACCCCACGCTGTGTGCGCGGTGCCACTCTGTTGTGGCTGACCTTGTTGTCATGGCGTGAGCGTGCCGGAGGGAGTGGGAAGGGCAGAAGAAGCATGAGAAGAGGCAACAAAATGAGAGTACTGCTAAATTTTTTTTATAGGCGGTTGGTTGGGTTGTTTGCTGGGCTCCCCGCACTTTGCAGGACATGATGGCATGACTCTGCTGCACTGGAAGTTGTGCAGTTTGACCACACAGATTTGTGAAAGACAATACTCAATGGTACCAAGCACAATGAATGTTATCAGCATTTCATATTGTGAACTGAAATCTGTCAATAGCTGGCAGTTGTTTTTTCTAGTATTCAAATATTGAAGTCTTCCACTCTTCAATGCTAAACCATTACTTTCACTGTCTATACATGCAAGAATCATGTGTGCATGTGTACAGTGTTGACTGTAATAATGGGGAAAATATGTCAATGGTAACTTACATGGGGCACTGTAACGCGTACGGTAAACATTTCAACGCAATTGGTAACTCGCTTAACGCGTTTGGTAACTCGCTTAACATGTTTGGTCACTCGCTTAACACGTTTGGTAACTCTACACTAGCAGCCCATCACGCGAATGGTAACTACATGAAGTTCCCGCCGAAATGAGCCCGAGCAAGAGGAATTTATAGATTTTGAAAGCTTTTACGCACAGTACTATTCTTTTGAACAAGTCTCGCCGCGAATTTGAAGGATCCCATTTGTTCTAATACCACGGACCACAAAGTTTCAGGGCCATTTTATACATATATGTAGCTCGTACAAAAATGGTAAATTTCTAAAATTTCTATAGCATGATTGCGAACTGTCAAATGTTGTAGCCTATAGTGAGGTTGGCCTTAGGGGGTACAAAACTTAGGGTTAGCTATATGTACCCCAACCAACATCAATGCATCATCCATTCCTCATTCTGACATGGTATCAGTTAGGTTAGGATCCTGTGGGATCCCGTTCCTCCGTTCTCCGTTCGTATCTCCCGAGCCTGATCCTACCTCTCGTTCGTACCGGTTCCGTTGTTACCGCGCCTAGTGCCGAGCCTAGCGCCCTTCCCCCCGTCGCCTAGCGCCCTTTCCCCCCCGTCACGTCGCGCCCTTTTCCCCCGTTGCGTCGCGCCCGTTCCCCCCCGTCGAGTCGCGCCCTTTCCCCCCGTCGCGTCGCGCTCTTTCCCCCCGTCGCGTCGCGCCCTTTCCCACCGTCGCGTCGCGCCCTTTCCCCCCGTCACGTCGCCCTGCCCCGTCCCGTTGCCCCTGCCCCGTCCCGTCGCCCTGCCCCGTCCCGTCCCGTCGCCCCGTCCCGTCCCGTCGCCCCTGCCCCGTCCCGTCCCCGTCCCGTCCCGTCGCCCCTGCCCCGTCCCGTCCCCGTCCCGTCCCGTCCCGCGGCCCTGCCCCGTCCCGTCCCGTCGCCCCGTCCCGTCCCGTCGCCCTGCCCCGTCCCGTCGCCCCGTCCCGTCTCCCTACCCCGTCGCGTCGCCCTCCCCCGTCGCTGTTCGTTCGTCGTGGCCCCACACCTTTCTTTGTTCTGGTCTACGTTGACGACCTTGTTTTCGCCACCCCTGACAGGGTTGCTTTGGCACACGTGAAGTCCGAACTGCAGAAGAGACACACCTGCACTGATCTTGGTGAGCTGCGCCACTACCTTGGCCTGCAGATCACCAGGGACAGAGCTGCTCGCACCATTACACTTTCACAGTCGCACATGGTGCAGCAGGTCCTTCAGCGGTTCGGGCTTCAGCACTCCACAGTACAGCGCACACCTCTTGCTGTTGACCACAGACTCACTGGACCCTTTCCTGACGAGCCGTTCGAGCCTAGTGGTCCCTACGCAGAGCTTGTGGGTTGCCTCATGTACCTGATGACTTGTACTTGCCCGGACCTCGCCTTCCCTCTCAGCGTTCTTGCGCGCTTTGTTGCGCCAGGGAGACACCGTCCTGTTCACTGGACAGCAGCTGTGAGGGTGGCGAAGTACCTAGCGACGACATCAGGCGTGGGGCTAGTTCTTGGAGGACAGCAGTCTGTCGTACTTACTGGTCACTGTGACTCCTCTTACGCTGACGACGCTGAGACTCACAGGTCTACTCAGGGGTACTGTTTCAGCCTGGGTTCTGGAGCTGTTTCCTGGCGGTCCACGCGCTCCTCTTCGGTCTCGACCTCTACAGCTGAGGCTGAGATCTACGCTGGTGCCATGGCGGCACAGGAGCTGCGTTGGTTGACCTTCTTGCTCACCGACCTTGGTGAGCGGCCGAGCTCTGCACCGACCTTGTTCACTGACAACAAGGCGTCTATTCTCCTTTGTCGAGAGCCACGACTGGAGAGCAGAGTGAAGCACATTCACGTCAGGTACTTTCTTCTGCGAGAGTTGCAGAGGCGTGGACAGGCTCGCTTTGAGTTTGTGGAGTCCGAGGCCAACACTGCAGACATCTTCACCAAGGCGCTTCCGCCTTGTGACCACCAGAGGTGCTGTGTGCAGTTAGGCCTTGTTGACACTGGTTCTCGTGTTGCTTAGGCTTGAGTGTACTGTTTACTTTGCTTTCTATATACCTCTGTTACTTCTTGGACTGGCCTTGTGGCCACTGTTGTTTGTGCTCAGACTGTGTGGTGACGTTGTGATCCACCCTGAGCTTCGTTTCTTGGACTGGTCTTGTGACCGTACTCGTTTGGTTCTGCTAGACACCCCTCACTTAGGCTATGGGGGTGTGTCAAATGTTGTAGCCTATAGTGAGGTTTGTCTTAGGGGGTACAAAACTTAGGGTTAGCTATATGTACCCCAACCAACATCAATGCATCATCCATTCCTCATTCTGATACGAACTTGCAAAACGATTTTAAAAAGATTCCCGAAAGGACCTCGGAATTTTTACTGTTTATAATTAATGCAACGTTGGAGAATATTTGCATGTGGGAAAAATACTCCTCTGGAAAATTACATGTTTCTTAATTTAAATAAAGAACCATAAACGCCTGGTCGCAAGAAGTTTAAGGTTGTTGCTCTCAAATTTATCTGCCATTTGAAAGGGGTATAGATTTGTTTGCCCCGGCTGCACGATAGAAAAACGTACAAACAGTTTGCGGAAGGAGCACCAGAATATCAACTGTGTATAAACAATTGTTTTCACAACACTTACGTTTTTGCAATTAGCTTGAAAATCGGAAAGTGTGTCAGGATTTCGGAGAGTCTGTCAGAATTTCGGAAACCTGTCAGAATTTCGGAGAGTGTGTCAGAGGTTTCTGCTTCAGGATTCGTCAATTTATTCTGACGCGAGCGGGAAAAACTAGAATTAGGCTCAATTTCGGCGGGAATTTCATGTAGTTACCATTCGCGTGATGGGCTGCTAGTGTAGAGTTACCAAATGTGTTAAGCGAGTGACCAAACGTGTTAAGCGAGTTACCAAACGCGTTAAGCGAGTTACCAAACGCGTTGAAATCGTTACCGTACGCGTTACAGTGCCCCATGTAAGTTACCATTGACATATCTTCAGGCTATCTGTCTACAGTTAGTGCTGCGGAGTTCCCGCCAAAACCCGCAAACAATGCGCTGCGCTGGCGCAGGAAAGGTCGCGGGGATTGGCCCCTCTACAAAGGTGCGGAAGTCGGAAAGCTGTCAGTGGTTAACGGCACCACCACGGTTACGCTTCGCAAAGGCCACTCACAAGGCTCGCACTAGTTTTCCTGCTTTGGCGAAACTTTCGACGATACGTTCGGCCGCGCCGCTGACTCCATCACCTTCCGCAGTTTCCCCCCCTTTTGGCGGAAAAACGTCGGCAGACTTTCCCCTGCCTGTCTGCACACGCACGGCCATGCGGCGTCCCCCTTGGGCTTGCCGAATGCTCCATCCATGGCAAGGCAAACCACCTCTCCTCTTTCGCCTTGGGCTTCGCCTCCATCCTGTCCCTCCCCCAACTTCGCCTCCTTCGCTTGCTCGCGAGCTCCATCTCTCCAGCCAGGCAATCCTGGAATCCTTTTCACATTCCCCCACACGTTCCAGCAAATTTCAGAGAGAGTTTCTTAGCTCGGAATTCCATGGCTCCCTCTCGTCCTTACTGGCGTTACGGATTATTTCAGACACGTGGCATAATATCGTAAGATTGGTGGTCTATAGGCAACGTGGCGTTTCCAGGTGCCTTGCCACGGAGCAACTTCTTTGTAGTAGAAGCATAAGCTGCTTTTTGCCTGGACGATCTGCTGGAGTTATCATGTCATGAGCGTCTTCGATTCACAGTACGCGGCGGTCTAGCCAACTCTGTACCTCTAACAATCGTGGATTTAAGACACTAATACGGTGGATTGAAGGCTAGCGGATGGAAGGTTTTGTTTAGGGATATGGAGGCTACGAAGTTGCTGCTAAGAAGCTATTTCACGCGACCACGTCGTTTCTTCAGTGCATCTCGCTAGCGACGCGACATGAGCTGTTTTTGACGCTACATGTGCTACTTGCGACGCTCGACCTACTACTTGCGACGCTCGGCCTGCTACTTGCGACGCTCGACCTGCTACTTGCGACGCTCGACCTGCTACTTGCGACGCTCGACCCACTACTTGCGACGCTCTACCAGCTATTTGCGACGCTCGACCCACTACTTGCGAAGCTCTACCAGCTGTTTGCGACGCTCGACCTGAGACTACGCTAAATGTGCTACGTGCGTCGCTCGACCTGCTACGTGCGCCGTTCGACCTGCTACGTGCGTCGCTCGACCTGCTACTCGAGACGTTCGACCTGCTACTTGCGTCGTCGTCAGGTGATGCTGCGTTCTCTGCAAGCTCATGACGCTCCCTTCTCTGCAAGCTCATGACCCTCCTTTCCCTGCGAATCATGACATTTTCTGCCTTTCCAGCGACGACCTTTCTCTGTCCATATTTATTTTCGTTTTTCTTTTCTTCTGACTTCAAAATCCTTTCAAAACCGGGTGGTTTTACTTGCAGGTATCGAAGAGACTCTCGCGGATGAAGGTTACCTATGCGGATTAAAGATGTCTACGTGGATCCAAGAGACCGTCGCGGATGCAAGAGGCCGTCGCGGATGTAAGAGGTCGTCGCGGATGCAAGAGGCCGTCGCGGATTGACAACGCCGTCCCGGATTGACGTCGCCATCGCGGATAGACGACGCCGTCGCGGATTGACGACGCCGTCGCGGATTGACGACGCCGTCGCGGATTGACGACGCCGTCGCGGATTGACGACGCCGTCGCGGATTGACGACGACGTGCGCGGATTGACGACGACGTGCGCGGATGGAAGAGACGTGCGCGGATGGAAGAGAAGTGCGCGGATGGAAACCGTCCCATGAGAGGCAACCGTCGAGCGATTGGACGGGGAATGGCGGGCTTCCGTTGCTGGCTCGCACGAGAGACACGGCCGTTCCAGCGAGGAGAAGTGATAGCGTGGCGCAGGAGCGACAGAACAGCGAACGAAACAAGGTTCGTGCCAGGGGATGCTTGCAGGGGGGAAGGGTAGTGAGTCGCCGCGCAGAGGCAAGAGTCGTGTCTCTTGCCCTTGCCTCCGCTGCTCGCCTCCTCTCGTGCTGCTCCTAACCCTTCCTTCTGCGCCGTTTCTGTGTGCGTGTTTTCTCTCCCCATGCGTGCGGGTGTGTGCCTCATGGTCTGCGAGGTGGAGGGGAATGGCGCGGAGTGGACGCGGAATGGGCGGGGCTTCCGTTGCTGGCGCGCACGAGAGACAACCAGAGCAGCACGCTTGAAGTGAAAGCGTGGCGTAGGAGTGGGAGAGTGGCGGACAAAGCATGGTACGTGCCAGGGGGTGCCTGCAGAGGGGCTGTGAAGAGAGTCGTAGGGCGTCGCCGCGCAGAGGCAAAGAGTCGTGTCTGTTGCTTGCGGCTCCACCACTCGCCTCCAGTTGCTTCTAACCCTCCTTGTTATGTTGCCCCTGTATGGCTGTGTATCTCTTCCCATGCGTGTGTGTTCCTCACGGCCTGCGAGGTGGACGGCCTGTGCGGATGGAAGAGACATGCGCGGATGGAGCGAGGCGAGGAGGCGGTACTGCTGGCGGATGGAGCGAGGCGAGGAGGCGGTGCTGCTGGCGGATGGAGCGAGGCGAGGAGGCGGTGCTGCTGGCAGATGGAGCAATCAGCTGCGGTCGACAAATCAAACCGGCTAGTAAGTTCCCTTGCCCTCTGCTCTTTACTCTCTCTCTCCTGGGCTCTCTCAGTGTCGTATTATTTTTTTGTCTTTTAAATTTCCATCGACGTTGCTCAACGACAGGTCCCTCGGTAGCCCTTGGTCACCTACTTATCCTCCTTGGCTCTTATTCCTTCCTTCGCCCCGTGGCAGGGGAATCATGAGGACAGCGCGTGTGCAAGGGGAGGGCGAGCGTGGTGGGATGACGCACGGCCGGCAGTCACAGGCGTGTGGCTGCCTCCTACCCGCCCTGCTGACCACCCGCTCAGACGACGCTGCTGGCGGATGGAGCGAGGCGAGAAGGCAGAGAGAGGCAAAGGGGCGGCACGAGGCGGATGGAGGGGCTGGCGCGGTGAAGGCGGATGGAGGGGCGCGGTGAAGACGGTGTAATTCTGGCCTGCAGCCACGCGAGACAACGATCGCCACTCTAGACAACCAAAGCAACTGAGTTTCCTTGCCCTCGCCTCCTCACTCTTTCTCTTTTTTGTTTTGGATTTTTTCACCGACGCTCTTGATAAAGGCGACGACCTTCTCCGGATGTGAGTGATTGGGTTCTCTTGAGGCCTTTACTCGCTCTCCTGAGCTCTCTCGCTGTATCATTCTTTGCCTCCAATGCTTTCATCGACGCTCTTAATAGAGGCGGCGACACTTACGGCCACCACCCTCTCTGGACGTGAGTGCATCGTCAGGTTTGCAAGGTTAACCCTTGGTAAAACAGAAGGTCCCCCCGGTTCAAACTTGGTACAACAGAGTGTTTCCCCCGGTTAACCCTTCAAACGCTGCTGTTTTCTTCTCATTGGCGTTCTTGTTTGCCACTGTTGCTGTCTCATTCTGATTTTGCCATTCTTGCTATATCCTTTTTGTTTAACATTGCAGCGCATACTTTCATCATGGCTCGTGATCATCCATTCATCTCGTTAAGGATCACATGTTCACATGTCTTGGTGCCCTGTGCGCCCATCTTTCCTCCTACCTATCTTCCTTCTCTCTGAATGCCTCTCTTCCTTCCTTGGCAGGAAAGTCTTCAGGACAGCGCACATGCAAGAGGGAGCTTATGGCACGCAAACGGCATGCATGCAAGGGAAGGGCGCGCGCGGTGGGATGACGCACGGCCGGCAGCCACGGGCGTGTGGCTGTCTCTACCCGCCCTGCTGACCGCCAGTGTGCGAGGGCGAAAAGGCGGTGCTTCTGGTGGAGGGAGCGTTTTGCTGCAGTTGACAATCACACCCACTAAGTTTCCTTGCCCTTAGCTCTTTGCTCTCTCTCTCTTGAGCTCTCTCGCTGTCGTTCTTTTTGTCTCTGAATTTCCATCGACACTTGATCGAGGCGACACCCGCGACCACCACCACCTCCTCTGGAGTGAGTGAGACATCCGGTTACCCCTTGGTAAAACAGAAGGTCCCCCCGGTTAACTCTCTTGTTCCCTCTCTTCAATTGTCGATCCGTAATCTGTCAGTCTTGTTTGCCATTCGCTCTTGTTTCCCAATCATTCGTTTTGCTATTCATACCTGTTTGCCATTGATACTTGTTTGCCATTCGTTCTTGTTTGCCTTTCGTTCTCTCCACTCTCATGGTTCCTAATTTCTCGCCCATGGCGAGTTCCGTTCTGTGTCCTCTCTCTGTTTTTGTCACCCCTCGACAGAGCGCACTCAACAAGAGCGTGTGCAACGGAGGCATGCGGGCCGTGGATGACGGAGCGCATGCATCCCGAATGGACGAACACGCGCGGTGGGATGACGCACGGCCGGCAGCCACGGGCGTGTGGCTGCCTCTACCCGCCCTGCTGACCACCCGTGTGCGAGGGCGAGGAGGCGGTGCTGCTGGTGGAGGGAGCGATCTGCTGCACTCGACAATCACACCCACTGAGTTTCCTTGCCCTTCGCTCTTTGCTCTCTCTCTTGAGCTCTCTCGCTGTCGTTCTTTTTGTCTCTGAATTTCCATCGACACTCGATCGAGGCGACACCCGCGACCACCACCACCTCCTCTGGAGTGAGTGAGACATCCGGTTACCCCTTGGTAAAACAGAAGGTCCCCCCGGTTAACTCTCTTGTTCCCTCTCTTCAATTGTCGATCCGTAATCTGTCAGTCTTGTTTGCCATTCGCTCTTGTTTCCCAATCATTCGTTTTGCTATTCATACCTGTTTGCCATTGATACTTGTTTGCCATTCGTTCTTGTTTGCCTTTCGTTCTCTCCACTCTCATGGTTCCTAATTTCTCGCCCATGGCGAGTTCCGTTCTGTGTCCTCTCTCTGTTTTTGTCACCCCTCGACAGAGCGCACTCAACAAGAGCGTGTGCAACGGAGGCATGCGGGCCGTGGATGACGGAGCGCATGCATCCCGAATGGACGAACACGCGCGGTGGGATGACGCACGGCCGGCAGCCACGGGCGTGTGGCTGCCTCTACCCGCCCTGCTGACCACCCGTGTGCGAGGGCGAGGAGGCGGTGCTGCTGGTGGAGGGAGCGATCTGCTGCACTCGACAATCACACCCACTGAGTTTCCTTGCCCTTCGCTCTTTGCTCTCTCTCTTGAGCTCTCTCGCTGTCGTTCTTTTTGTCTCTGAATTTCCATCGACACTCGATCGAGGCGACACCCGCGACCACCACCACCTCCTCTGGAGTGAGTGAGACATCCGGTTACCCCTTGGTAAAACAGAAGGTCCCCCCGGTAACTCTCTTGTTCTCACTCGTCAATTGTCGATCTATATTTTGTCAATCTTGTTTGCCATTGGTTCTTGTTTGCCGTTCGTTCTTGTTTGCCTTTCATTCTTGTTTGCCATTCGTTCTTGTTTGCCATTCGTTCTCTCCACTCTCGTAGTACCTAATCTCTCGCCCATGGCGAGTTCCGTTCTGTGTCCTCTCTCTGTTTTTGTCACCCCTCGACAGAGCGCACTCAACAAGAGCTTGTGCAACGGAGGCATGCGGGCCGTGGATGACGGAGCGCATGCATCCCGAATGGACGAACACGCGTTCTGGGATGACGCACGGCCGGCAGCCACGGGCGTGTGGCTGCATCTACCCGCCCTGCCGACCACCCGTGTGTGAGGGCGAGGAGGCGATGCTGCTGGTGGAGGGAGGCGGGAAAGGCGGGTTCCATTCTGGCCTGCAGTCAAAGGCGGGCCTGCAGTCAATAACGACTCCAATTGAGTTTCCCTACACCCGCCTCTTTACTCTGTATTTTAATCTCTTTGCCATTCATTCTCGTTTGTCTTTGAAACTTTCATTGACACTCTTGGCAGCAACAACATTCTCTCCGGATGTGAGCTCTCTTGAGCTCTTTACTCTCTCTCGAATGGTCCTTCATGTATCTCGCTGGCGTTCTCTTTTGTCTTTCAACTCTTCATCGATAGAGGCGGCAGCGACCTTCTCTGGATGTGAGCTCTCTCGAGCCCTTTTCTCTCTCTCTCTTCATGTATCTCGCTGGCGTTCTCTTTTGTCTTTCAAATCTTCATCGATAGAGGCGGCAACGACCTTCTCTGAATGTGAGCTCTCTCGAGCTCTTTACTCTCTCTCTTGAGCGAGTTGGAGAGAGGCGGTGTGGAGCGCAAGCTCCCCTGGGGGCGGATTGAGCGATGCTCTTTTAGGAGGACCCAAGGCGCAGCGGATCCAGCGAGGAGAGGAGCGAGCACAAGGACTTGCTCTGGTATGTGTGTGCTGGACTGGACTCCATGGGACTCACGGATTGAGTGATATGCGGCTGGAGGACTCAAGGCCCGGCGGATGAATGGACGCGTCCTGCCAGTCAGTGACAGAGGTGAGATGTTTGTGGCGCAACGAGAGGTTGTTTCTGGCGCAACGTGGTGGGATGACGCACGGCCTACCCGCCCTGCTGACCACCCGCTTGCTGGCGGCTCACGAGGCGAGGCGAGGCGAGGCGAGGCGGATGGAGCAAGGATGGAGCGAGCAAAGCTCATCTTTGCCCATGCGTGTGCATGCTCTCCCCACCTGCACCCTTGGGGTGAGGTGGAGGTGCGAGAGGGAGTGGTTGACGGGTTGGAAGAGGAGGAACTTGGAGAGGGATGATGTCGTATGTGGAAGGGGACTCAAGCTGCGGGAAGAGCGTGTCGGGGCGGTGATCATTTGATTGAGGGTGGGGCCCCCCTCTCATTGGCTCTCGCTCTCCCTCTTGTCCAGCTGGGCTCGGTAAGAGTGTGTCGGGGTGGTGATCCTCTGATTGGGGGTGGCTCTCCATATCGTTGGCTCTCACTCTCCCTCTTGCCGAGCGGAGCTACGGGAAGAGTGTGTCGGGGTGGTGTTACTTTCGATTGTGGGTTGGCCCCCCCTCTCGTTAGTACCCACTCTCCCTCTTGCCGAGCTGAGCCGCGGTAAGCGTGTGTCGGGATGCGTTGCTTCGATTGGGGGCTGGCCACCTTCGATCGGGGTTTCTCATCCTCCCGCTTGCCCCACCGTTGGCTCCTCCTCCCTGACTGCAATACTTCAGTACCCTCTTCTCAGTAACTCCTCTTTCGGCCTTTGATGCCCTCCTGATCAGCACTCCTCTTTTCGTCAACGTTGGTCGTGAGTGCAACGCCAACGACCGCCTTCGCTGGATGTGAGTGCAACGCCAACGACCGCCTTCTCTGGATGTGAGTGCAACGCCAACGACCGCCTTCTCTGCATGTGAGTGCAACGCCAACGACCGCCTTCTCTGGATGTGAGTGCAACGCCAACGACCGCTTTCTCTGCATGTGAGTGCAACGCCAACGACCGCCTTCTCTGGATGTGAGTGCAACGCCAACGACCGCCTTCTTTGCATGTGAGTGCAACGCCAACGACCGCCTTCTTTGCATGTGAGTGCAACGCCAACGACCGCCTTCTCTGCATGTGAGTGCAACGCCAACGACCGCCTTCTCTGGATGTGAGCGCAACGCCAACGACCTCCTTCTCTGCACGTGAGCGCAACGCCAACAACCGCCTTCTCTGCATGTGAGTGCAACGCCAACGACCGCCTTCTTTGCATGTGAGTGCAACGCCAACGACCGCCTTCTTTGCATGTGAGTGCAACGCCAACGACCGCCTTCTCTGCATGTGAGTGCAACGCCAACGACCGCCTTCTCTGCATGTGAGTGCAACGCCAACGACCGCCTTCTCTGGATGTGAGTGCAACGCCAACGACCGCCTTCTCTGGATGTGAGTGCAACGCCAACGACCGCCTTCTTTGCATGTGAGTGCAACGCCAACGACCGCCTTCTTTGCATGTGAGTGCAACGCCAACGACCGCCTTCTCTGCATGTGAGTGCAACGCCAACGACCGCCTTCTCTGGATGTGAGTGCAACGCCAACGACCGCCTTCTCTGCATGTGAGTGCAAAGCCAACGACCGCCTTCTCTGCATGTGAGTGCAACGCCAACGACCGCCTTCTCTGCATGTGAGTGCAACGCCAACGACCGCCTTCTCTGGATGTGAGTGCAACGCCAACGACCGCCTTCTCTGGATGTGAGTGCAACGCCAACGACCGCCTTCTTTGCATGTGAGTGCAACGCCAACGACCGCCTTCTTTGCATGTGAGTGCAACGCCAACGACCGCCTTCTCTGCATGTGAGTGCAACGCCAACGACCGCCTTCTCTGGATGTGAGCGCAACACCAACGACCTCCTTCTCTGCACGTGAGCGCAACGCCAACAACCGCCTTCTCTGCATGTGAGTGCAACGCCAACGACCGCCTTCTTTGCATGTGAGTGCAACGCCAACGACCGCCTTCTTTGCATGTGAGTGCAACGCCAACGACCGCCTTCTCTGCATGTGAGTGCAACGCCAACGACCGCCTTCTCTGGATGTGAGTGCAACGCCAACGACCGCCTTCTCTGCATGTGAGTGCAAAGCCAACGACCGCCTTCTCTGCATGTGAGTGCAACGCCAACGACCGCCTTCTCTGCATGTGAGTGCAACGCCAACGACCGCCTTCTCTGGATGTGAGTGCAACGCCAACGACCGCCTTCTCTGGATGTGAGTGCAACGCCAACGACCGCCTTCGCTGGATGTGAGTGCAACGCCAACGACCGCCTTCTCTGGATGTGAGTGCAACGCCAACGACCGCCTTCTCTGCATGTGAGTGCAACGCCAACGACCGTCTCTGGGTGTGAGTGCAACGCCAACGACCGCCTTCGCTGGATGTGAGTGCAACGCCAACGACCGCCTTCTCTGCATGTGAGTGCAACGCCAACGACCGCCTTCTCTGGATGTGAGTGCAACGCCAACGACCGCCTTCTCTGGATGTGAGTGCAACGCCAACGACCGCCTTCTCTGCATGTGAGTGCAACGCCAACGACCGTCTCTGGATGTGAGTGCAACGCCAACGACCGCCTTCGCTGGATGTGAGTGCAACGCCAACGACCGCCTTCTCTGGATGTGAGTGCAACGCCAACGACCGCCTTCGCTGGATGTGAGTGCAACGCCAACGATCGCCTTCTCTGAATGTGAGTGCAACGCCAACGACCGCCGTCTCTGCATGTGAGTGCAACGCCAACGACCGCTTCTCTCGATGTGAGTGCAACGCCAACGACCGTCTCTGGATGTGAGTGCAACGCCAACGACCGCCTTCTCTGCATGTGAGTGCAACGCCAACGACCGCCTTCTCTGGATGTGAGTGCAACGCCAACGACCGTCTCTGGATGTGAGTGCAACGCCAACGACCTCCTTCTCTGCATGTGAGTGCAACGCCAACAACCGCCTTCTCTGCATGTGAGTGCAACGCCAACGACCGCCTTCTCTGCATGTGAGTGCAACGCCAACGACCGCCTTCTCTGCATGTGAGTGCAACGCCAACGACCGCCTTCTCTGGATGTGAGTGCAACGCCAACGACCGCCTTCTCTGCATGTGAGTGGAAGTTTGCATTCCGCTTCCGCTTTGCTTCCACCGTCTAACGCTGTTTGCATTTTCATGGTGTTATCAGACAGCAAGGCATGGTGTCAAAGCTGAGGAGCTGGTGGAAGTGCAGTGCAGATCAGTGGAGGGAGCGAGTGTGCGTGCATGGAAGCCGGTTGAAGCGTGGAGGAGGATAGAGCGAAAACTGCCACCAGCAACCACTGCTTTCAGAAGGGAGTATGGGGCTAGGGGTTACAACTCCATTCGTTTCTCATTTCCTTGTTGTTTTTCTTGTCGCATTTTTGTTTTCCTTTTGCAATCTCTTTCCACTTTTTTTTTTCACCAACAACTTATCTCTCCTCCTTAGATTCCTTCTTCTGCTTTCCTCTGTTGCAGTTCACAGCATGGCGGATTGGATAGCTGGTGGGGACTGCCGCGGCACGGGAGGCGCAGCAGCAGCAACCGCATCTACTCGAGAGGGTAGAGCACGGTGGAGGATAGAGCGACAACTGCCACCAGCAACCACTGCTTTCAGAAGGGAGTATGGGGCTGGGGAGAGCAACTTCGTTCGTTTCTTGTTTCCTTGTTGTTTTTCTTGTCGTATTTTCGTTTTCCTTAAGCATTATGTTTCCACTTTTTCCTTCACCAGCAACTTATCTCTCCTCCTTAGATTCCCTCTCATGCGTTCTTGTGTTGCAGTGCGCAGCATGGCGGATTGGATAGCTGCTGGGGACTGCCGCGGC
This sequence comes from Closterium sp. Yama58-4, assembly GCA_947470075.1. NCBI lineage: Eukaryota > Viridiplantae > Streptophyta > Zygnematophyceae > Desmidiales > Closteriaceae > Closterium > Closterium sp. Yama58-4. The sequence goes on along the minus strand of CANIUD010000686.1, from coordinate 730,635 downwards.
ACGGGAGGCGCGGCAGCAGCAACCGCATCTACTCGAGAGGGCGGATGGAGAATGTAGCGCTGTGGAGGATAGAGCGACAACTGCCACCAGCAACCACTGCTTTCAGAAGGGAGTATATTCGTTCGTTTCTTGTTTCCTTGTTGTTTTTCTTGTCGCATTTACGTTTTCTTTTCGCATTCTGTCTTCACTTTTTTCCTTCACCAGCAACTTATCTTTCTTCCGTAGATTCCTTCTCCTGCATTCCTTTGTTGATGGTGGAGACCGCCGCGGCACGGGAGGCGCGGCAGCAGCAACCTCGTTGGAGGATGGAGGGAGGGTGGAGGGAGGCGGATTGGAACACGGTGGAGGATGGAGCTACAGCTGCCACCAGCAACTACTGCTTTCAGAAGGGAGTATGGGGCTGATGGGAGCACGTTTGTTTGTTTCTTTTTTTTTTTCTCGTGTTGCATGTTGCGTTTCCTTTTGCATTTTGTTTTCACTTTTCCTTCACCAACAACTTCTCTGTCCTCCGTAGTCCCCCCCTCCTGCATTCCTGTGTTACAGTGCGCATCTTGGCGGATTGGAGAGCTGGTGGGGCGGTTGGAGCACGGGAGGCGCGGCAGCATTGATCGCATCTACTTGGGAGGGAGGATGGAGGCGGATAGAATGGAGTAGCAGCTCCTACGAGCAACGTCTGCTTTAAAAGGGAGTATGGGGTTGAGGGGGGGAGGGAGAAATTTCCTCTCTGTTTTTGCATGTATTTCGTTTCCTTGTCGCAAGTCTCGTCGATGTTGTTTTTTTTGCATTCTCTTTTCACTCGCGCTTCACCAGCAACTTATTTGTCCTCTTTAGTCTCCTCCTGCATTTCTCTGCAGGATGCATCATGGCTACTAAGGACCTGGTGAGGACCGGACAACAGTGGAGGAGCAGTGAGAGCGCATGGAGCAGCATGGTGGCATCACCACCGCCAGCACCGGGAGTGCCAACACTGGCAGCACCAGCATGTGGAATGACAACAGCAGCACGAGGAGTGACAACAGCAGCACGAGTGTCAACAGCAGCACGAGCAGTGACAACAGCAGCACGAGCAGTGACAACAGCAACACCAACATCAGCCCCGGCGGCACCAGACTAAGGTGTCTGTTCGTGCGCTCGTGCCCTGTCGAAGCCGTGCCGACCGTCGTAACCTGTTCGTGCGCCCGTGCCCTGTCGAACCCGTGCCGACCGTCGTAACCTGTTCGTGCGCCCGTGCCCTGTCGAACCCGTGCCGACCGTCGTAACCTGTTCGTGCGCCCGTGCCCTGTCGAACCCGTGCCGACCGTCGTAACCTGTTCGTGCGCCCGTGCCCTGTCGAACCCGTGCCGACCGTCGTAACCTGTTCGTGCGCCCGTGCCCTGTCGAACCCGTGCCGACCGTCGTAACCTGTTCGTGCGCCCGTGCCCTGTCGAACCCGTGCCGACCGTCGTAACCTGTTCGTGCGCCCGTGCCCTGTCGAACCCGTGCCGACCGTCGTAACCTGTTCGTGCGCCCGTGCCCTGTCGAACCCGTGCCGACCGTCGTAACCTGTTCGTGCGCCCGTGCCCTGTCGAACCCGTGCCGACCGTCGTAACCTGTTCGTGCGCCCGTGCCCTGTCGAACCCGTGCCGACCGTCGTAACCTGTTCGTGCGCCCGTGCCCTGTCGAACCCGTGCCGACCGTGCTTGCATGTTGCTTGTATTGCTCCCGCGTCCCTCCCTCCCGCAGGTGCAGTGAGCCAGGGACACGGTCTGCCTGAGGTGCATCGTTTGCCTTTACTCCTGCCCCGCGGGCAGGAGCTTTGTTTGCCTCATAGCTTGTCTCCTCTCTTTTTTTCTCAGCCCCCCCAACAGGGTCCCAAACGATGGTTTCCACCTCACCGTGGTGTTTGGGTGTAACGTCAGGGGCAACCCTGGCGGCCAAGAGGGGCCCTACCAAGCAAGCAAGGAAGACCTCTCCAAGTGTGATGGCAGTACTGGATTTTGTAACACTGTAGTGCTGCGGTACCGTAGTACAGGATATTGTAACATAATAATGCTGCAGTAGTAGTGGCAGCACAGGATTCTGCAACAATACAGGACTACAGGTGTAGGCAGTGCAGGATTCAACAAACAAAACAGTTATGCAGTAGTAGAGGCAGTACAGGATCTACAGACAGATCCGTACAACACTGCAGTACAGTACAGTAGTAGTGGCAGTACATGATTCCCCTACAGACATTACAGTACAGTACTGCAGTATTAGTGGCAGTGAATGATTCTACAGACGATACAGAACTGCAATAGTAGAGGCAACTGGAGTAGTTTAGGCAGTACAGGATTCTTAAGACAATACAGAACTGCACTATGAGAGGCAGTAGAGGGAATTTAGTGCTGCACTGTGCTAGCATTACATGATTCAGGAAGGAAGATGGAAGTGCTACAGCAGCACTGCAGTGGTGCAGTGGCCATACAGAATAGTGAACAGGTCTGCAGAAAACCATGATGTTTGAGGTTGACACACTAGTTGATCAAACAGAACTGGTGCATTCAGAAGCACTTTGAAGGGCATACATACGATAGATGAATCAGATACTACAACAGCATCAGTGCTTATGCAATGGTAGCTGCAATGAAGACTGTGTTGCAAGCAACAATCTGCTATTGAGTATGGGTTGCCAGAGTCTTGCAAGTGCTACGAACAAAGGCGCTCCTATGCAACCAGTTCTGCTGCTTGTATGGGCACATCATGCAGCGGATGGGGCAGCATGGCGCCAGCACCAGCACTGGCACCGGCAGTGCTGCTTGCGTAAGCACCTAGACCAAATATGGGAAGTGGATCTAGCAGTCCGATTCAAATATGGGCTGTGCCGGGTTCAGTGCCCAACCGCTGTGCCGTGATCCATTCTGCAGTGAATCTAGCTCTCAGCCTCGAATATGGGCTGTGCTGGGTTCAGTGCCTTCTGCTGCTTGGGACAGAGGTGTGTAGGGACAGTGGTGGGAGGGAGACAAGGGGGAAACGGGCCAGGCAGGGAGGGGTCAGAGAGGACTGAAGTCGGTGCAGGGACAAGAGGTGCGAGGAGGAAGGACAGAGCGTGCATGTGATAAAGCATATACAGATGATGCACAAGTGTGGTGCAGGGTTCAGTGGCTTCTGGTGCACAAGTGCGCATGTGGGTATGGGTACGGGAATGGGTGCGAGTGTGTGTATGAGAGAAGCCAGCCACCCACAGCCACCACACCCTCAACCAGCAAGCCACCCACCCACACTCACACTCGCGCTCGATCACCAAACCACCCACACTCACCACAAAGTAAGCAATGACAATGGCAAGCACAACGGCAAGCACCCCAGCCAGCCCCCACAGAGCACTGCCGCTCAACCACGGGTTCTCCTTCCCCAGTGCCACCAGCACCTGCCGCCGGCGCTGCTCCCTGCGCTGCTGTACCTTCAAGTCAACCGGCAACCCACTCACACTTACCAAAAAACCACCCACTCATCAACAACCACCCACTCACCACAAAGTAAGCGATGACAATGGCAAGCACAACCGCAAGCACCCCAGCCATCCCCCACAGAGCACTGCCGCTCAACCACGGGTTCTTCTTCTTCCTCAGAGCCACCAGCGCCTGCCTCCTCCTCTGCTCCCTCCTCGACAGCCCCGCCTCTGCCTCCCCGCCCTTGCCCGCCTCGCCCTTGCTGTTAGCAGCGGCGCTGGTCTCCTCTGCTGCGGAGGTGTCTTCGCCAGTGATGGTGTCTTCAGCGGCTTCACCCTCTGCTGGCGCCTCTGCTGCCCCTTCCACGTATGGAACCCCTGCTGCTGCTGCCTTCTTGCGCGCCCGCTTCTCCCGCTCCTGCAGGGAAATTGGGAGGGCAGGTTGGGAGGGCAGGTTGGGAGGGCAGGTTGGGAGGGCAGGAGAAAAGTAGGCGAGGAGCCGGGAGTAAGGGGACGGGGAAGGTGGAGAAGATGAGAGAAAGGAGAGGGGGAGAAAAAAGGAAGAGAGGGAGAGAGTAGAGATGGGAAGGAAAGATGAGAATTCATGAAACACAGATGTGACAGGTTGTCAACGGGCTTTAGTCCTCCCAGATGTGATATGTCCGGACGGCCAAACACTCCCATCTTTGCAACTTAAACACCAAACCACCACCACCCACCCTCGCACACTACCAGTTGCAATCGCTCTTCTGCTCGCCCACCCATCCACCCACCCCCCAACGCTCCTTCTCCCGTCGCTTGGCGAGAGCCTCAGCCTCCTTAGCAGCGCGCGCCTCTGCGCGCTTCTGAGAATTCTCAAAAGCCTTCTCCGCCAGCTTCGCCTTGCGCGCCTCTGCCTCCTTCATCCTCCCCACACTGCGCCCTCTCGTCTACTTGCCACTCAAGCACCCAGCCCACCCTCCCACGCACACTCTTCCCTGCTTGCCCACCCAAACTAACAACCATCCACGTACCCCACCCACCCAAGTACCCACCTTCTCGCGTCGCTTAGCGAGCGCCTCAGCCTCCTTAGCAGCGCGCGCCTCTGCGCGCTTCTGAGCCTTCTCCGCCAGCTTCGCCTTGCGCGCCTCTGCCTCCTTGGCCTTCCGCATCGCCTCCTCCCTCCGCCTCTCCCTCTCCGCCTCCTCATCCACCTCCTCCACCTTTGTTTCCGGTGGCTTTACCACTACTCCGTTCTCTTTACCCGCCTTCCCATCTCCCTTCCCTTTCCCCACTTCCGCGTCCTCATCCCCCCAGCCTGCCGCTGCTGCTGCTGCGGCAGCTCCTCGTGCCCCCTTCCCTGCGCCCTCCCCCGCCTCCCCCTTCCCCTTCCCCCCAGCGCCCTTTTCCCCCCCAGCCGCCTTCCCAGTCTCCTTCTCCCCGCCCCCCTTCCCCTTCTTCTCCGCCCCGCTCCCCGTCCTTGCCTCCCCAGCACCCGCCGCGGAAGCAGCGGGCGCCGAGGCTGGCGCGTAGGTTCGGGACGGCACGTCGAGCAGGTTCGCGGGGTCCTCGTCCACGCCGAGCCTGCGCGTGTCGAGGGAGCGGAAGCGGCGGATGGTGCTGTAGCGATTCGCCTCCACGTATGCTGCTCGGTACGCCGCGTCCGTGTTGAGCTTGTGATGCGTGCGTTCCCTCTGTAAAGGGCGTGAGAGTTAAGGAGGGGAGTTAATGGGGGAAACCGGAGTGGCGGGCGCAAAATGATAAGGAGGGAGCAGAAGCGGCGGATGGTGCTGTAGCGATTCGCCTCCACGCATGTCGCTCGGTACGCCGCGTCCGTGTTGAGCTTGTGATGCATGCGCTCCCTCTGTGCTGGGACGAGACACCAGGGGGAGGAGGGGGAAGAGGGGGAGAGGGGGGAAGCAGTGTGGGGATGAGGAAAAACGGAGTGGGGAGTGGGGAGAAGGTTGGGTAGACTCCACGTATGCGGCTCGGTACGCCGCGTCCGTGTTCATACGGTGAGGTGTGCGCTCCCTCTAAGCAGAGACGCGACAGCGGGAGTGAGCGGTGCGGGAGTGAGGAAAATCGAAGGGCGGGCACATAAGAGAAGTAAAGGTGTGATGCATAATTCGATTCCATTCCATTCCGCTCCTTCCATGTTACGCCTGCCGCTCATGAATGGGACGTCTTACAGCGTGCCTGCTGCTCGCGTAACACTCCCACAACCGAACCCACAATCCCGCACTCCAAGCCCAGCCGCCATTCACGCCGCCATTGCCGGCCCCAACCCAGGCGCACACTGAAAGCCCGCACCCCCAGGCGCACTCAGAAAGCCCTGACAACTCAGTCACACACTGACAACACATCCCCCCCCTCCCCAACACACTCCCCCAGCCGCACCTGCTGCTCGCAGAAGGCCTCAAGCGCCGCAATGTCCTTTTTCGACGCGAGCTCCTGAATGGTCGCCAGGTCCGCTCGGTACTGTCGGAAATCCTCGTCCTGAGGAGAGAGGGGGGAGGAAGAGGTGGGGAGAGGTGGGGAGAGGCGCGGAGAGGGGGAAAGGGGTGTAGGGGAACGGAAATGAGAGAGGGGATCAAGACAAAGGACGGGAGAGTGTTGAGGCTATTAGAAAAGAGCGGGGGAGAGGAGGGGGAAGCGAGGGGAAGGACGGCGGAACAGGAGAGGGGCAGCCCCAAGAAGTGGGAAAACGATTTTTGACAAGATCTAGGGTACTGACTTGGAAAGCGGGAATAGGGCAGCCAGGGGCCGGGGAGGGGGGGGCCGGGGGTGGGGATGTGGGGGAAGAATGGGTGTGGGGGGAGCGGGGGTGGGGAGGGAGGTGACGCGGATCGGGAGGGCGGAACGCGAAACCCGCGCACCTTCTTGTTGGTGGCGGCGCGCGCGGCGCGCAGCTCGTCGTAGACCTTGTCCGCCTCCATCTGCGCCTTGGCGCGCTCCCCGAACAGCGCCTGCACCTCCTCGTCCAGCGCCGCCGCCTCCGCCTCGAGCGTCGCGCAGATCTTCTGCGCCGCGTCGCGCTCCAGCTTCAGTACGTCCACCTCCGCCATGATTGGCTGGATTAAAGGAGGGGGAGCGGATGGAGCGCGGGGGAGAGAAAAGGGGGGGAAAGAGGCGGGAGGGAGAGGGGGGATAATGGGGGTGGGGAGACGGGGGAGTGGGGAAGAATGGGGGACGGGGGATCAGGGCGGAGAGGGGGAAAGGGATGTGTGATTTGCCGTGTGGTACTTCAACTGAAGTACGTGGACACCCGCCCGGCAAGATCAGGTCGAAGGGGGAAAGGGGGGTGCGGGGAGGAAAAGCCCCCATGACAAGAAGGTTACATGATGACCATCACACGACGGTACAACAGTTACATCAACCGAAAATCCACCGAACATTCTCATCATTCCCAGCAGTCCCAGCATCCCCAGCATCCCGAATATGCCTGGCATACCCAGCACTACCAGCCTTCCCACCATGCCCGGCATTCCCAAAACTCCCAACCTTTCCCACCAGCGCGTAGCGCGCGCGTTACCTTGAGGCGCTCCTGGATGGAGTCGCGCTGGCCCTGGCTCTCCTGGAACGACGCCGTGAGGGCCTCCATCTCCTTCACCTTGGGGCGCGACGCCTCCAGCTCCTTGAGCTCCTTCATCAGCTGCTTCTCCTCCTTGAGCGAGATCGACTCGTGCTGCATGCGGTGCTCCGTCGCGGCAATCTGTGGGATGGGAATGCAGTAAGGGTGGTAAGGGAAGTGGATCCTTCATCAGCTGCTTCTACTCCTTAAACGAGATCGTCTCGTGCTGCATGCGGTGCTCCGTCGCCGCGATCTGTGGGATGGGAATGCAGTAAGTGTGGTAAGGGAAGGGGTTCCTTCATCAGCTGCGTCTACTCCTTGAGCGAGATCGTCTCGTGCTGCATGCGGTGCTCCGTCGCCGCGATCTGCGGCGGGTGAGACGGGCGAGGACGACCGGGATGGGATGGAAATCTCGCAATCGTACGGCAACTCAAATGGTCGCAGCTCAAATTGCGAGCCAAGCGCTGCGAAGGCTAGAGACCACGCGCTGCTCGAATATTAAAATTTCGATCAAGAAAGAATTTATGTGAGTGGATCGTATTCGGTACTTCATTTTCGCAAAAGTTACGGTTTCAACACTCACACGCAGATAATTATTCAATTAACGCACGTATGAGCGCAATACAAGATGCTGATTGGCTTACCAGCGCATTGAGCTGCGCCTCCGTGGTGCACTCGAGCCCGCGGCCCCTGTCGCGCACGCTCGCCTTGCTCTCGTTCATCTTGCGCAGCACGCCCTGCAGCGGCTTCGCCTCGTCGAACTTGTTCCGCACGTCCTGTGAACAATCCCGCGCGCGCGCCCGAGCGGCCTTGAGCGCTTCAAAGGCCTCCGACCACTGTGCCTGTGTCGGCGACGATTGACGCCCGAATAGATGGAAATGAGCGACGGTTAACACATCGGAATTGGAAGAAATTAAAAATCGTCCAATAGAAGATCTTGAGAGAACAAATTACATCATATGACGAGCTCCATAAATTTGTGCAGTAAAGATCAGTATATGCGCGAAGCGGTACCTTCTTGGCGCGAAGCGCGGCGCTAACGGCCTGCTGCTTGTCGCGTTTCTCCTTGACGCGCTGCTCCACCGCCTTGATCTTGCTGATCTCCGCCGACAGGTCTGGACGCGGAATTCTGATGAAATAAAACTCGCGATGCGTCTTGACCGGTTCCGCCCCCAGCTCCGGGACCGCCGCGAGCTCCGGAACGTCTGCTGGTGCGAAGCCGGAGTCAGCTCCGTCAGGACCGGTCGCGGGTTCGAATCCTGCAGTGCTCGATATGCCATCGGCCGATTCCAACGGAGCTGAATCGGCAATTTCCGCGGATGGGGCTTCCGTCCCGGAAGCGTCCCCTCCGATTTGCGAGACGTCTTCGACAACAGGCGGGATTTCGTCTCCTGATGCCATTTCTACGAGAAAGGTTTAGCCCTCAAGGGACGGGCGTACGAGAACACTGCAAGATCCTGGCTATACTACAAATGGCAAGGAAAACCCCTAGATCCGTCACCTACCCACCAGTGATGGCGGACGAAGAAGCAGAAGTGAGATCTGGGACTGGGAGTTCAAAATGACTGAAGAATTGGATGTGGTGGATGAATCCAAGGCAATCATTCGCGTTATTGAGTCTCCCGACGATCGCAATTCCCAGTTCGAGAAGATCGAGGTTGGTGAAATGTGAACGAACAACCGGACAGGCAAACTGTTGACCTTGGCTGTCGGAGTTGCTTCGTTGGCTTGGCAGCCCATAGAAGACATGCCCTGCCCTGGGCCAGAAGTCCGTGCCCGGCCTCCGAGAAAAGCGAAAAACGTCGGCGGGTGGAGGCACATATGGCATATTCCGCAGCGCCTTGGGAATCCTCCTTGAATTGTTCCTCGATGTGCTGCTGGCTTGTAGGGGGTGAAAGCTCTCGGTCAGGTCTGTTCGATAATAAATTCATTGCACAGTGTTTAGAACGATCGTTTGGCATCTGGGGCAGCCGAGCTGACCTGCGCCTTGGTGTTTGCGCCAAATTGAAGTGATCGATTTACCTCGCCACAGCAAACCTCACCACAAGTACAAACTTGCGTCAGCTGAACTGTACGTTATCCACTTTCTCAAGGTCCTCTGGAAGGTCTACACTGTTTCAACGGTTGCCACTAGCGATCGAAGTTCCCGCCAGAAATTATCGATTTTTCATTGGTGCCAGTGGTTTCTGTTTCCAGCTGCTCTCAAAATTCTCGAGGACTTTAGAAATACCCGATACAAATTCTCTTCACGGAGGAGTTTTTTCCCACAAGCCAACTGTGCCCCACTTGGGAGGGGAAAAATGCCTTCAGTCAACATAGAAAGGTAGTGCGTGCCACCCTTACGAAATACCAAAGGCACAATTACTTGTTACTCAAACGTTTAGAGTCTGTGTCTTTGCCAAGGTAACGATCTCTCCAAATTAGCCGTTTCCAAAACCAAACCGCTCAATTTCCCAGGCAAAATCTCCTCATCTCTCAACCACCATGTTCCTTAGGCAGAACCCTTTCCCCACCATCAGCCACACCTATACCAATCACAACGCAATATCTCCGTACAGCCCTTCGTCCTACTGAATGTTAATGTAGTTTAGGTCAACGCGACCCGTCTAACGCATAGTGAGTCAGGTCAATCGGCATCTCGCGTTGGGTCCACCCGTTATCGCTATTTTCTAGAGCGTACCTTCACCAACCGTCAGACAGCACGCCACTTAGCACGGTTACAATAAAGGAATAAAAAGCGTATCTTGTAATCTCTCGGCTGGTTAGTGTCACTATTGAGGCATGAGCGGCGGGGGGCCTGGATGGGGGACGTTCTTCGGGCTCTCGCCCTCACAGTCTCGCGTGGCTCCCGAGGAGAATGGTTCCGACATTGCAATTAAGGTCGGTGCACTCGACCAAGGTACAATCAGGTCCGTCACGGTTGAAGGCGACGCAGCAAAGCCAGCAGACGCTGTTCCGGACCCAATCGCAGTGGCCGATAAAGGAAATAGTGCTCCGACTGATACGTATACTAACCTCCCGCCAACTGACGAGAATCCGCCTCAGTCAATTGAGAGCTTAAAGCCCTCTCCGACGGCTCAACCAGCGTCGGCAGCGGGCGACGCAGGCATTCAGGCAGAGGCAAATGGAATCCCCAGTGGTGACCGCGATAACCGAATGGAGGGAGTGAGGGATAATGTGGCGGAGAAGGCGGGAGAGGAAGTTACTAAGGAGAATAAGGTAGGGGAGGGAGTGATGTTGGAGGTTGGGGGAGAGGTGAATGGAAAAATGGGCGAAAACGGGCTGCAGAAGGAAGTTTCTGTGTTGGAGGGTGGGGATGGTGTGAACAGTGGGGAGGTTGGCAAGGGTGGGAAATGTATTGAGCCGTTTGGAAGCCCGCCTGTGACGGAAGTTGGGACGCTGCAAAAGGGGCGGCAATCGCCGGCAGATAGCGAGAATCTCAGGGGGGGCGAGGGGCAAGGTGAAATGCGGGTGGTAGGAGATGAACAGCAGCTAAACGGGCGACCACTGGCGGAGAATGCGGAAAGAAAAGTGGCTGCGCGTACAGAGGAGGAGGAAGGGAAGCCCGAGAGTCAAGTTCCGGAAACGCCTCAGGAGCCCGAAGAGGGGCGAGGCGTTGAGAGGTCTCAAGAGGAGGGTGCGAGCAAGGGCGTTGAGGGGCTGGAGAGTGTGGTGGTGGTGCTTGCAGAGGGAGAAAGGGGAGGAGCGGATGGCGGAGGGGGGACGGGTGGACGGAGCGAGGGGGAAAGGGAGACGGAAGGGGTTAGTGGGGTAAGAAATGAAGAGGGAGTTGGAGATTCAGAATGCAATGGCGTCGTTGCGGAATCAGCCCGGAAGGCAGAGGAAGGCGAAGCAGCTGCTGCTGTGCCTCTGACGTCACATGTACCTGCCTCTTCTCCTCTGCCTGCCCCGTCCCCTGCCCCTGTCCCGTCCCCTGCCCCTGAAACGTCTCCTGTCCCCGTCTCGTCTCCTGTGGCCGTGACATCCTCGGAAGGCGAGCATCAAAAGGGCGGAGAAGCGGGGCGTGAGCAGACCAGCCATGGGCCTCATGAGAATGGGACGGCTGACACGGTGCCCAATGCTGGTAGCGGAGACGCTGATAAGGCGGATACGGGGAGAAGGGAGATGCGGTCCAAGGTGGACGAGCTTCTGGCGCAGGCTGCTGTGCTGAGGGCGCGCGGACAGGCGCGTGGGGGAAGCGCGGAGCGGGGGAACGCGGGCCTGGGGGACGGGAGAGAGGGCGGAGAGGGGGAGGGGGAGGGGGTGAGCGACGGGGATGGGGAGGAGGAGGCGGGGTGGGAGGGAACGAGTGAGGAAGAATCACCAATGGAGAGGGAAAAAAGCTGGGGGGATGATGATGATGACGATGATGAGAGTAGTGCGGGGGAGGAGGAGCAGGGGGGAGGATTGGGGGGTGGAGGGGGAGGGGGAGGGGGAGTGCACCGGATGGTGCATCTGCAGCGCGCCCTGGCCGAGCTGACTGCTGCTTCCAGAGAGAGGGAGAGGCGGAAGAGAGAAGCTGCTGCTGCTGCTGCTGCTGCTGCTGGTGGTGGTGGTGGTGGTGGTGGTGCTGCTGCTGGTGCTGTTGCTGCTGGTCGTGGTGGTGCATTTGCCACATCTGCTGACGTTGATATTGCTCCTGGTGGTGAAGCAGGAGGGGGAGGAGCAAGGGCAGAAGGAGAGGCAACAGGGGGAGCAACGTCAGTCGGAGCTGGGGCGGAATCTGCAGCAGGATCGACAGAAGGAGAGAGGGGAGAGACGGATGTGGGTACTGCTGATGTCGTGGACACAGCAGGACAGGGGGCGGGCAGACAAGGAGAAGGACAAGGAGAAGGACAAGGTGACAGGGGCGAGGGCGAGGGCGAGGATAAGAAGCAGGTAACAGAGGCTGGAGACGGGGCAGGGGCTGCCCAGGGGGAAGGGGGGAAGGACGAAGGGCAGGAGAAGAAAGATGTTCCTGTGGGAAAGCTGCAGAAGGAACTGAAAGGGCTAGAGTTGATGCTGGCACGTGTGAAGCAGCGGCAGGCGGAGGAGCAGCAGCAGAAGGAGAAGGAGAAGCAGGCTGAGGCGGAGAGGGAGAAGCGGAAGGAGGAGCAGCAGAAGCTGAGGGAGAGGAAGCAGCGCGAGGAGCGGTTTAATGAGCTGCTGGAACGGCAGAGAGACGGAGGAGGAGGAGGAGGAGGAGCAGGAGCGGGGGAGGAAGGGAGGCGGATCAGGGGCGGGGGGTGGTGGTGGGGGAGGAAGAGGGGGCAGAAAGGCACTGCTCGCAGGGCTGACTCTTGCTGGCACCAGCTCTGATGCAGGGCTGAAGGGGAAGGGCGCAGGGAGCTCTGCTAGGAAAGGCAGCAGCGGAGGGGGGAAAGGAGGGGAGGATGAGAAGGAGGAAGAGGAGGAGGAGAGTGAGAGACCGATGGGGTTGGAGGAGGCGAAGGCGCACCTGCTGCGGGTGGCAGCAGAGGGGTTTGAGCGGAAGCGCAGAGCAGAGGAGGAGGAGGACCCGCAGGTGACGGTGGGGGCGCTGCCTGTGATTCCCGAGGGGGATAAGGAAGGGGAGGAGACGGATGATGAGGAGGGGGTGGTGGGGTCGATAAAGGGTGCTGGGAAGGTAAGGGTGGTGGAAGGTAGGGAGGAGAAGGAGGAGGGAGGGGAGGAGGAGGGAGGGGAGGAGGAGGTGCGGAGGGAGCAGTGTGCGGCAGGAAGCACTGGTAGTGGTGGTGGTGGTGGAGGAGGGGGGGGTGCAAGAGGGTTGGGGTTGTTGTCACTCCTAGGTTCATTTGGAATAGGCCGCGGAGGGAGCACGTCAGCAAGCCAGGAGCAGCGGCAGCAGCAGCAGCAGTGGTGACGGGAGTGGACCCGCTGCCAAGCCTGCAGCAACCCAAGCGATTGCTGCTAGCCCTGCTGCTTCTGCTGCTGGTGGTGGTGGTACTGGTGGTACTGATGGTGGTGCTGTCAGCAGCACCAGTACCGCATCCAACCCAGCAACACCCACGACTAGTGGCTCTTCCTCTGCCCCTCCTGCCTCCTACGCCTCCGCTGCTGCCGCCGCCGCTGCGGCTGCAGCTGCGGCGGCCTTCACACCCTCACCCGCCACGTCAGCATCCCCGCCCCCAACCGCCACGTCAGCATCGTCGTACGGGCCAATGGGGGACAAGAAGAGCAGCTCGCCAGACACTCTCCCAGACCGCCCACATCTCTCCACACACAGGGATGCTGCTTCCTCCCTCTCTGACTCTCCTGCTCCCCCCACCACCTCTTCTCCCTCTGTTGCTGCCGCTGCTGCTGCTGCTGGTACTGGTACCGCTCCCGCCTCTCCTCCCCTGTCAGCCTTTCCCCCGCGCATGAACCCCAACAGCCCCTTGACCTTCAGTCTGGGTCTATTCGGGGGCCCAATAGACCTGGCCATGACCTCCTCCTCCTCCCCCTCAAGCTCCCCTCACCCCTCCCGCTCCTCCTCCTCCGCCTCCCTTTCCGGCCCCACCTCCCTCTCCCTCTCCCTCGGTCCCGCCTGCGCCTCTGCCAACACTCCACCCCCAGTCTCCCTCCCATCGTCTCTCACCGAATCCCAAGTCAGCTCCTCCTCCCCGCCCTCGTCTCTCGCTCCTCAGCCCTACTCCCTTGCCGTTCCCGCCTCTCCTCGCACTAGCTTCCCTTACTCCATGCCGGCCTCTCCCTCCTCTCTTGTGGTGCGGGATGTGGACCATGCAAAGAGGCAGCTCCTAGCAATGGCAGGGGAGGCTAAGGAGCGGATTGGCGGGCTCGAACGCCAGCTGGCGGCGCGGGACGCGGATGTCGCCAGGCTGGAGGATGAGGTGGCGGCGCTGCGCGCTGAGTCGGAGCGGCGAGAGGAGGAGGTGGCAAGGCTGATGGAGAGGTTAAGGGAGCAGGAGGAGAGATGGGCTGCTGCTGCTGCTGCTGCCGCTGCTGCTGCGGCTGGTGGCATGAGCAGGGCATCAGGGGGAGCAGCGGGAGGTACAAGCAGCAGCAGAGTAGGTCCAGCAGGCGGCAGGGCGGAAGACCAGAGAAGAAGGCTCGACCAGCAGCCGCCGCAGCAGGTGATATCTAGAACAATTCTGCTGCAGAGGCAGCTGCAGGCTGCTGCTCCCAGGCCTGGGCGAGGGCCCCGGTGGCAGAGCTTAGAGCGGCGCCTGGAGCAGAAGGATGAGGTGCTGGTTCGGCTCATGGGGATTGCCAAGGACCGGTGGCGGGAGGTTCGGCGCGAGGACTATTCGGCGGAAGGATAAGGTGATTGCGGAGCTGGCTGAGATGGTGGTTCGGGCCCAGGCTGGGGGGAGTTCCGGTGGTGGTAATGGTGGAGAGAGTGTGGGGGAGGGGGGGAGTGAGGGAGGGGATGGCACGGGGAGGAGTAGCTTGGAGGAGGAAGTGAGGAAGTTGTTGGAGTTCGCACTGAGGCACGGGGAGGAGGTGGAGGGGGTGCTTACGAGGGAAGAGCAGAAGCTCCAGGAGGTTTTTGAGGCAGCAGACATTGCAGGGCTGAAGTGGGGTGTAGATTCGGGGATAGTTAGTTCCTGTGTAGATGTGTCAGGGGCTGGTAGCAGTAGTGGAGACGGAGGGGCTTACGTGGTGTCTGGGCAAGAAGACCAAGGGGAGGAGGTTACAAGTGGTGATAGGGTTGCACAGAGGACGGAGAAAGTGGCAATCGCCTCACAAAGACGGGCAGGAATAGCTAGAATGAGAGGAGATAGGAGTATTTCTGACGAACGTGTTAGGTTTAGGGGGGCAGGCTCAAGACGTGCTGGTGCGGAAACCCAGCGCTAAACATACGATGCTTAGGGTATAATGATACTGTTCCCACATCAAATAACATGCTTCTCCACTATACTTCTGTTTACTAGTTGCTTCATTACTGTATATTTTGTACCTCTACACTTCCAGCTAGATCGCGAGTCGCCGCAATTGCAGGTAGGGAGTGTGTGACCGACGAGTCACGACGGAACAATTTCAAGGCTATTCTGGTTCGCGATTCGCAAGAGGCACATCATGGGCGCCGCATTTCACGGCACAGAACTGCGATGAGGGAAGTTTTGCCCCAGATTTTTTTTCGTGGGTACTTACACTTGGAATGATAAGGTCTACTACCCTTTGTTTCTTGTGCTATTTTAATACGACATCGAATTATTTCAAACTTCTGCGACTTCGAATTAAACAATGGGCAGAAAAACAAACTGTCACATTGGGACCCGCGACCGCGATATCTTGCCGCGTCGCGCAGGAACGCTCTTTCACCTGCTCCCCGCTGCCCGCATCAACAAGAAAGCAGCGACGCATTGAAGTACGCAACCAACCACCAAGTACGTAGCCAGCCCCTCAAGACAGATAAATTAGCCCCCTTTCCCCACCCCAACCATCCCGGCTCCTTCATAACTGGCGATAGCGCAGCGCGGGAGTGTGAGTAGCTGGTCATACAGACGCACGGCACACAGTGGCACAGCACCCTCTTATATAAGTGGCTGAGGTCAAATTAATCAGAGCTACTTTAAAAGAAATTGGCTTTTCTGCTGCTCTCCTCAACCTCTCTCCCCGTTCGTCCTCCAGCCTCTCACTACCTATCTGAGCGTGCAGACAGAGAAGCACCCATTTCGTCGTCGAAATCGCCAGGTTTCCCTCCAGCCATGGCGTTCTCACTCCGTCTCCTCACCGCGATCCTCGCTGTGAGCTTCATGGCGGTCGTCGGCGCGCAGCGAGTGGACGTATCGTTCAACCAGAACTTCGTCTTCCCGTCGTGGTGCAAGCCGCCCTTCTGCACGCTCTCGCCTAACGGCGGCATCTCCCTCGCCGTCAGCCCTAAATCCGTCGGAGGTGAGCCCGCGACTCGATACGTCTCAAGTTGATTTCCCTCGTGGTGCCAGCCGCCGAACCGCACTCTCGCGCCCGACGGCGGCATCGCCCTCGCCGTCAGCCCCAAATCCGTCGGAGGTGAGTGTGCGACGTTTGCGTGCGACAACGCCATGCGATAACGTTTTTCTAAGAAGACTGAAGAGTGAGTATAGCGTAGTGCACGGCAAATGTTGTCATTGAGCCGCGTCACTCGTCTCCAGAAGTCTCTTAAGCAAAACATCTCAAACACCCTTCTGTTACTACCTTCTCGCGCCCACCCTTTCAGTCTTTGAGTCCAAGGGCGTGTACAGCTACGGTATCTACTCCGTGCGAATGAAGCTCCCCGCGGGCTACTCGGGCGGCATCATCCCGTGCATCTACCTCATCACGCCCGGCGCCACGTCATACAAGTCGATCCACGACGAGATCGACCTCGAGTTCCTCGGCGGCACGGACCCGCTCAATATCACCATCCACACAAACCTCATCACGGGCGGGCAGGTCAAGCTGGAGCAGTTCCGCTTTCCGTTCGACCCCTCGGCGGCGTTTCACACGTACACGATCGTGTACTCGCCGGATCGGGTCATGTGGTTGGTGGACAACACGCCGATTCGCATCACCGCCAGGACGCCCGGGAAGCCTTTCCCGTCCGACAACGTCAAGATCATGGTGAGTCGGTAAAATCGATGGGAATCGGACGGCTGAAACCACGACGCGAGGATTCAGGTGCAGTACACAAGGAATTTACTGTGGCATTTAGCCTCCACACAAGGGATCAAGCCTCCATAGTATTCCCCTGTCGATCGTCCGTAGCCCTTTTCCAGCCCACGATGTGACGCTCTATGCAAACGTGAAGCTCGTGTTAACCCTTTTCAACTATTTTTCGAATGCCCATCAAAATTCTCTCCAGGGCTCCATTTGGGACGCGTCGTCGTGGAGCAAGCTCAAGCCCAGCTACGCGAACGGCCCGATCAAGGTGCAATACAGCAACTTCGACGTTCGCAGGACGTGCCGCGTGCCGCCCAGCGGGGCGGTGCCTCCTTGCAAGTCGTGGCGCAATGTCGCCCAGGCGCCATGGATGGGGGTTCCAACGGCAGCCCAACTGGGGCGTTTCAGACAGTACCGGCAAAAGTTTCTTGTGGCTGACTACCCTTGGGGCCCCGCCGTGTGAGAGGACTGGAATGACTACAGGGTAGGTGGCGACAGCGCTATTTCCCCTTTAGCTGGTTGGGAAGGGGCGGTTTATCTTAGGATTAACGTAGAGCGTGTTGGTAACGCGTTATGCTCCTATGGCGACATGCTTCTTGGGGAAAATGCTGCTAGGGCGACATGCTCCATCGCAATAATGAGTAGGGGATACCAACCCTGAATCTGGGGATGTTTATCAACCACTGCAATAAGTTAAACCAGCACATTCTACTGTATCATGATCTGTATGACAAGCTACTTGCAAGTGCATTTGAGCTCTATCATCTTTTGCAGGAAAATGACAGCAGAGTGTTTAGCATGTAATTGTAACACTGGGTTTCAAACCTTTGGGGCCACAGTTTTTATTGCAATGCTCTTTACTGATTCAGTCTTGGGGGCTTCGTATGTTATGTGTGGATGCATTGTACAGCCAATATAAATGTTGTAGAACTAGTTATACTATGCAAACGAGGACGTGTACAGTTATGTAAATCAGTGGCTCTGTTCTGTAGGCCCTGGCGGTGGGGGAGCGAGGGGAAATAGGTAGCTTCCCTCTCCTTCGTTTTTTGGTGTGGAACGGCTAACCGTTCAGCAAACGGTGCCGAGCCAGTCATTTCCCCTCCGAACCTGTTCGAGGGGAAATGGCTACAGAACAGCCACTTACCCTCTGTGGTTTAGGCTCCTAGGAAACTACCAACTTCCCCTCCACACCTTCCTTCTCGGGCAAAAATCAAGCCACTCGCCCCGACCTTCGAAACCTGCTTTTTCAGAGCGTGGCGAGAGACATGGGAGGGATGTACAAGGAGGGGGACATCCACATTCTACCCTAGATGGACATGTACCGACGTCGCGATTAACCCATCCTCTCAAGAACAACCCGCTCGTGAAAAACAAGGCCGAGCCATCTTGCACGACGTGGTTGGGAAAATGGGTCGGAGGTTTGCCTTTAGTTTTTCAAACGCTGAACCCCCTGGCAATGTTTTACACTCCTCATTAGGGTTGATCGATTCGATGTACCCATGGCTATGGGGCGCGAAATTGAGCAGGTAAATGCGTCATTTACCGTCGGCAACTTCCTTCCCAGCTCCAGAAGTTTCGCGCTTTCGGTTTTAGCGGGGTGGGGGTGATTCCGACAGGGAAACTGCTCAGGAACCCTCGTCATTTACTTTCGCCCCCCCTCCTCCCCCCCACGGCATGTGCCTGCATAACAGAGCCAATGGCTGTGTTCTGCAGGCATTTGCCTTGGGAGGGAGGTGGGGGGCGAAGGGAAATGACGATAGTTCCGAGGCAGTTTCCCCTTCGACTCTCCCCCCCCCCCCCCCCCCGCTACAACCGAGAGTTGAAGTTTCGGGTTTAGGGTGCGAAGCTGCTGAAGGTAATGCCGAAAAAACAGCCACAATTTCCACCGCACAGAATTTGGGTATATAGAGCTACGCGAAATCAGAAAAAGGGTTGAAGTTTAGAGAAGGGTTACCACGTAGAAAAAAAGGGTCCCCAAGCACTCCCTCCAGCAATACACAAACCTCGCTGTGTTTTTTTTCCTGTTAGTTTGACACGTCCCTGTTTGGGCTACTTAAGGGAGGTGCTGTTGCTTTCTAGGGTTCAACCATGGTGTTCCCTAACCCCCCGCCTCCCTCCCCCCTCCGTCTCACATCCAGGGCAAGAGCAGTTTTAGAAAGGGGGGGAGGAGGAGGCAAATTTTGCCAGAGAAGGAAGCTGGGGTGGGGAAATAGGCAGCTTCCTACTCCCTCATATCCTCGAGGGTAAATGGCTGTTCTGTTGCCATTTACCTTCGTTTACGTTCGGAGGGTAAGTGGCAGGCTCGGATCCATTTTCCGGGCTGACCGGGCGTTTGATCCAAAAAACGCAGTTGGGGGAAGGTTCCTATTTACCGCCTCCCCCCCCTCTGTCGTGCCTGCAGAACGCAGCCAATGGGCAACGTTCTTCCAACTCGGAAGGAAATTCCGACGAAACTCATAACCACGAGACGTCGTTGTTTTCGCAACGCGCATGCGACTCGCGATCGCCCCGACCGACCACCCCAAGCAGTGCTTTGCTTGCCAGCCCAGCACATTTGCGAGGCGATTTCTTTCTGACCGACGGCGTTCGCAGGGGGTCTCAACGTGTCGCCGATCATCCGCCATCGCAGAATTTGACGAATGTGTTCGGAATGGAATGCACGCGACGCGGGTCGCCCAAATGCCGCCAAGGGAATTGAGAAAGAGCAATTTGCACAATTATATCAACAAATCGCGCCAGGCCAAAACTAGCCCAGCTGTGCCGTGTGTCCCCCTCTCCATCCCATCAACTTCCTGAATCCTGATCATACCTCACCTTACCCTCCTCCCTGCCCTGCAATGTCATTCGACATTCACCTGCCATGGGGATAACACGCGTCGCCTCGACAACATAAAGCACAAAAATACTGCCTTGCGTTCCGTTGGATGCTGAATCTGTTGAGGTGAATTCGGGACAATCAGTCACTAGCTTTCCTTGGCGCACCTAATCGAGCCCTAGAGAGCTGGACGAACGAAACCTGCTGCTAAAACATCTACTGGAATCGCCACTAGAAGACGGTTTCCAAAAAACGCGTTCCCACACAACGAGACAGTTGGATCAACGTTAGTGCTCTCCCCTCCTCACCTGAGGCGAGGCCCGGCGCCATCGATGGCAACTTCCAGAGGCCGTCTTCCGTTCGGCCAGCAGCCATGCCGACGCGCCGCCCTTTTGCATGTTCTTGCCGCCCTCCTTCCCACTCTTGCGCTCCTCGCGCAATGTTCCGCCTTCCATTCTTCCGCAAGATCGCGGAGGGCCGCGCACTGGCCCGGCCGATCGCTTGCCGGCAACAACTTGGCGCTCCACGCTGCCCCCAGACCAGAAGACGTGGTACCCTCGGATTTCGGGGGTAGATTCAGGGACCCCCACCGACCCCTCGCTACAACGGCGTCGGTGATCACCCCGCACGATATCGCGATCGCTCGCGCTATTGTCACAGGCGAGGCTACATCGGTCCAGTCAACGCTGTCAGCGCGGACCATCAGCAGCAGCAATAGCCCGAGCCCAACGAAGGTTCCGAGCAAGAGCCCAGGTTCGCCGGTCAATACCAAGAGCCCGCCAACGGGCACGGGCACATTTAATAAGAACCCTCCTAAGGGCACGAGCAATAAAAGTCCGCCCACGGGAATAAACGGCAAGAGCCCAACTACAGCATTCAACAATAAGAGCCCCCCGACGGCGAATGCCGGTAGTGCTTCCACCCCGAAGCCCCCGCGACAAGCTCCCAAGTCCCCCGCGAAGCCAAACCCGCGCTCCCCGCCCTCTCAAAAGCCCCCCGCGCAGAATTCCCCCCCGCGTGCGCCCAGCGGCAAGTCCCCCCTACCGCAGCCTTCCGCTCCCCCCAAGAAGACTCCCCCCGCCCCCGTGAACCTCGAAACGACGCGGGCCTCAAGCGGAACGGGAGCGAGCGGAAGCACGGGGGGGACGGGGGGAACCGGGGGAACTGGTTCGAGCGGCGGAACTGGTAGCAGCGTGGGGAACTCCAGCAGGAGTACTGGAAGTTCCGGAAGCACCGCGAGCAGCAGCAACAGCACGGGTTCAGCGGGTAACACGGGGACCACGGGCAGCACGAAGAGCTCGGGCAGCAGCACGAATAGCACGGGCAGCAGCACGAACAGCACGAGCAGCAGCACGAACAGCACGGGCAGCAGCAGCTCAAACAGTACTGGAACTGGCAGCGGCAGCGGCAGCGGTAACTCGACCGGCGGGACGGGAAGCGGGAACAGCGGGGGAAATTCCACCGGCGGAACCGGGAGTGGGGGCGGAACCGGGAGCGGAGGCGGAACCGGGAGCGGGGGCGGAACCGGGAGCGGGGGCGGAAGTGGCAATTCAACGGACAAGCCGTTCGTGTGGACGGTCCCGCCGCGCAAGAAGGTGCCGGGAGTGGATAAGTCGTTTGACAAATACTTCAAGTTCCCCGACTGGTGCAAGGAGAGCAATTGCCGCAAGGACAGCAACGGGACTGTCACCATCTCCGCAACAAACCAGTCCGTCGGAGGTAGGTACAGTGCGGTGCAATGCGGTGTGAGGTGCTTGTATCACTTTAGAGAGTTGTCGGAAGTGATGCAAGAAGGTGCCAGGAGTGGATAAGTCGTTTGACAAATTCATCAAGTTCCCCGACGGGTGCAAGGAGAGCAACTGCCGCAGGAACAGCAACGGCACCATCACCGTCGCAGCTACTAACCAGTCCGTCGAAGGTAGGTTCAGTGCGGTGCAATGCGGTGTGGTGCGCAATCCGGGGAGATAGACTTTGAGTTCATCGGCGGGGACACACCCATAGATATCACCATCCACACCAACCTCACCTCAGCCTCTCACCCCCTTTCCCCTTCCCACCCCCCCACCCCCTCACCCCCTCACCCTCACCAGTCTTTTACTCCAAAGACTACTTCAAGTACGGAGTCTACAGCCTGCGCATGAAGCTGCCGAGCAATTACTCGGGCGGTATCATCCCGTGCTTCTACCTCATCTCGCCGGGCCCACAAGGCTACACAGACATCCACGACGAGATTGACTTTGAGTTCATTGGAGGGGAGAACCCCATGGATATCATCATTCATACTAACCTCATCACGGGCGGGCAGGTCAAGCTGGAGCAGTTCAAATTCCCGTTCGACCCGTCCGCGGATTTCCACACGTACTCGATAGTGTACTCTCCGATGTATATCATGTGGATGGTCGACGACTATCCGATACGCATCACTGTCAACGAGACGGGCCATCCGTTCCCGACGCTGCCCATGGAATTCAAGGTATGTCCTGCTTCCTATTGTATCTTTTAAAGTTAGTCAGTAGGTTGTTGTTTTTCTCATTTCATCCTACTCCTGTCTGCCTTCCAGTTGTTCCACCCTTCACACACTTGTACTCATCTCTTCCCCTGATGTCTGTACCCGTTTTTGCAGGCTTCGATATGGGACTCTTCGTCATGGAGCTGGCTCAAGGCGAACTACAGCAACGGCCCCATTCAAGCGCAGTACCGCGAGTTTGACTTCTCCCGTGCCTGCCAAATGCCTCAGGATCTCTCTGAACCGCCCTGTCTGCGCCTCCGCTCGTCCAAGCACGCCCCATGGCTGTCCAAAATGACTCTGCCACAGCTAAGAAGGGAGAGGGCGTTCAAAAAGTACTACACCAAGAAGATTTACGACTGGTCCGAGGCCAAGTGAGGAGGGATGACATCAATCATCGCCTCGTCCGTTCAAAAATCGCCTCGTTGGATCAAAGGGCTTTCTTAGACCAAGGCCAAGTGGGAGCAGGCACAGGCTGCCTTGCAGAAGACACGTCCTTGTGTGCAGGACGAGGGCTCATATGCTTGTGGCTGGCTCTTCTTGTGTATGGAGTGGGCACAATGAGCATTATTTTATTGCTCTAACATTTTGTGGGGTTGGGGAGCATAGCTGATGGGGATGCTGTGTGCTGAGAGAGTTTGAAGAGGCGTTTTATCCCATCCCATCAGCTAGATGGATGGCATGTATGGCTGTTTTCTCATTAATAAGGGCCTACAATATGAAGTGTTCAAAGAAATCAGCAGAATTGTGGAGGGAGCAAGAATCTGAGTAGTGTTAGCCCCTCATGTACCGAACTTCGTTAGCAAAATTATCATCTTATCGGGTCTAAATTTGCTGCCACGCCATTTCCCTCCTACAATGACGAGCGCACATCGTCAATTCGGAGCAATGCCACGTCACCTCCCTCTCCTCCTCAAAATCCCCCACCAGCAGCAAAATCTGCCCCACGCTCATTTTTCGTCCCCACCAACGCCCAGGCCGCAAACCATCCCCAGACCAGCCCATCCCATCCAATCCAAGCCAGCCCGATCGCCAGCGACGGAGGCTCTACCATCTCTCATCGCGTATTTCAAGCCCGAACCGGCGAGTCATTTTTATTTTTTGTTTTTCCGTTCAACCTGCTGTCCGACTGTCGTCGTGCGCGCACATACCCGTCTCTCGCGCCATCGTGCACGTTCTCCATCACACCTTCCCCTCTTCCCCACTCACCCCGCTCCGCCGCGGAGGCCGCTCCGCGCCCCACACCCACCCACACCCGCACTGCGCGGCACACAGCGGCGCCGCCTATCCGTTGCGCGCACCGTGAGCACCGCCTGTCCTCCCCATTCGCGCGCCTCACCAACGCCGACCCAGGCTCCCCCACGCTCCCACCACCACCCCCCGCATACGCGCACGCGCACTGCGCGCCACGCAGCAGCGTGGTAGCCGTTCATGGCCTCGTCACGCATCCCGCTCCACGCGCGCCGATCCTGCGCTTTCACGCGCGCGCTTATAACGAGACACGGTCTATGGACTCCCCACGCGTTAAGCACTCCCGTTGTAAGCACTCCCGTTGTAAGCACGCCAAGTGTCGCAAATCCTTCCCGTAGCTATTCCTCTCGCGAGCCGGGCAAGCCAGCTGGTGACGTGGCGGAGGCTGACGTGTCACTGGGGGAACTGGCGGGGCGGAAGGCGGCGGCGGAGCTGCAGGTGCTGGGGGTGGTGGGCGCGGGGCAGATGGGGAGCGGAATCGCGCAGATGGGAGGTGCGTCGGGGACGGGGATTTGGGGCGGAAGGGGAGGGGGAAGAGGGGGAGGGGGAGTGGGAGTGGTGCGGGGATGTGCGTGGTGGTGGCGGACGTGAGTGTGAGAGTGGTGAGTGTGACTGCTCTGCCCAGAGCTCTTGCAATTTATCCGCTCAATCCGCATCTCCTCCATCCATCCGCATCCCCTCCTCCCCTCCCCGCATTCCCCCACAACAGCTATGGCGGGGATGCGGGTGGTGGTGGCTGACACGAGTCTAGCAGCGCTGGATCACTCCATCGGGGGCATCAAGAATCAAGTCCTGGGATCCCCCCCTCCCCTTCTCCACCCTCCCGCTCCCCCTCTCCCTCCCTTCCCCCTTTCCCCCTTCCCCACGTCCCCTCCCCATTCCCCACGACAGCCATGGCAGGGATGCGAGTGGTGGTGGCGGACACGAGTCTAACAGCGCTGGATCGCTGCACGGACAGCATCAAGCACTCGCTGGGCCGGCTCGTCAGCAAGGGACGCCTGGATGAGGTGGGTGGGACAGGGGTGTGGGGGGGGGGGGGGGGGGACATGGGGATATAGTTTCATGGGGGCATGGGAAGCATTTCTGGGCCACATTCGCACCACCCCAGAATTAACCCCCTTGGAGCCGGCAGACATCATAGTGGAGGCCAGGGTGGAGAGCGAGGCAGTGAAGCTCAACGCAGTCTCCATTTCCGATGCCCTTCCCCACACCCCTTCCCCACACCCCTTCCCCAGGCAGCAGCGCTGGCATTACTGGCTTGAAGACGCACCACCCCGGAGCTGACTCCCTTGGAGCAGGCAGACATGATAGTGGAGGGCAGGGTGGAGAGCGAGGCAGTGAAGCACGTTCTCATATGTGAACCCCCTTCTCCACGCCCCTTCCGTCTTATGTCTCACAGGGAGCAGCAGCAGCAACACTATCCCGGATCCGCACCACTCCAGAACTAACACCCCTGGACAATGCAGGCTTCATTGTAGAGGCCGTGGCAGAGAGCGAAGCAGTGAAGCGCAGCACAGTCTCATACCCATCTCATACCCATCTCACACCCCTGCCTCACCCACCCTGCCCCAGGCAGCAGCGGCGGCAGCAGTGGCGCGCATCCGCACCACTCCAGAACTAACCCCCTTGGAGCAGGCAGACTTCATAGTCGAGGCCGTAGCAGAGAGCGAGGCGGTGAAGCGCAACGTGATTGGGCGGCTAGACGGCATCGCCCCGCACCATGCCGTGCTGGCGAGCAACACGTCATCCATCTCTATCACTCGCCTTGCTGCTGCCACCAGTCGACCCGATCAGGTGAGCAGATCAGCAGCCTATGGCTCCATCAACATTCTCATGGCTCACCATGGCCCGTGCGTGGCGTGGTCTGGTCACATGGGTCATGCCAACACACTCTCATGCCGCATGTCGCCTCCTCCCACTCCCCTCCCCTCCCCCCATGCCTTCTGCCCGCTCGTCCCTCAGGTGATGGGCATGCGTTTCATTAGCCCGCCTGTCATCATGTCGTTGGTGGCATGAGTGTGTGTCGCTGGTGTGTAGCCTGGTCATGATCATGTCACGCACACACATGCCACCAACACACACACATGCCACCAACACACACACATGCCACCAGCACACACACATGCCACCAGCACACACTCATGCCACCAGCACACACTCATGCCACTCTACTGCCCGTAACCCTCTCCCCGTTTCCCCCCCCCCAATGTCCCCTTCAGGTGATCGGCATGCACTTCATGAATCCACCTGTCATCATGTCATTGGTGGAGGTGGTGCCAGGTCTCGCCACGTCAGACCACACATTGCACCTCACCAAGGGCCTTGCGTACAGGTGGGGGGGATGGGGGGGTATGGGCGCACAGATGGGTGGTGGGGAGGTGGTGCCAGGGCTGGCCACGTCAGACCACACGCTGCACCTCACCAAGGGCCTCGCGCACAGGTGGGGGGAGATGGTAGGGTATGGGCGCACAGGTGGGGGGAGATGGGGGGGTATGGGCGCACAGGTGGGGGGAGATGGGGGGGTATGGTGGGGGGGGATATGGGAGCAGAAATGGGGGGTTGGGCGCACAGGTGGGTGGTGAGGAGGTGGTGTGAGGCCTCGCCACGTCAGACCACTCGCTGCACCTCACCAAGGGCCTTGCGCACAGGTGGGAGGGATTGGCGTGGATGGGGATAGGGGATGGGCGCATAGGTGGGTGCGATGGGTGCACTGGCGGGAGGAGGATGGGGATGGGCGCACAATTGAGTAGGAGAGTGGGTATGCACGGTGGTAGGACAATCAATATTGCTTGGCCTGCCAAGCAAAATCAATATTGATATGCCTTAGCTTTCCTCCTGGCTCACTGCGTGCGTCACTGCCCCTGCGTGCTCATCCTCGCCTCTACCGAGCCTACGTGCAGGTTCGGGAAGGCAGTGTGTGAGGCGCGGGACTACCCGGGGTTCATAGTGAATCGCCTGCTCATGCCCATGATTAACGAGGCATTCTATGCTCTGCTGGAGGGAGTGGGCACGGCGCAGGACATTGATACAGGGATGAAGCTGGGTACTAATCAGGTGGGTGCTTATTGCCTGTGGCTCTCTCTGCTCATGCCCATGATCAACGAGACCTTAGACACTCTGCTGGAGGGAGTGGGCACAGACCAGGACATCGATAGAGGCATGAATCTGGGTACCAACCAGGTGGTGGGTAGAGGGGTTCATACCAGGTGGGGTGTTGTTGTGTTGTCAGTTCTGCTGGAGGGGTTGGGCAGATCATCACTGTACTGCCATGCACAGCACGTCATCTCTCCTTCCACATGCCTTTCCGTTTTCCCTGTGCTTCCTGTGTTCCAGCCCATGGGACCGCTACACCTGGCGGACCTGATAGGGCTGGACACATGTGTGGCCATCATGCGAGTGCTGCATGCGGGACTGGGGGATGCCAAGTACCGCCCCTGCCCTCTGCTCTGCTCTCACCACCCGCTCTGCCCTTCTGAATATCCCCTTTCCCTCACCTCCCATCCCTCGACTTCCAGCCCATGGGACCACTTCACCTGGCGGACCTGATAGGGCTGGACACATGCGTTGCCATCATGCGAGTGTTGTCAGTCGCAGGCCTGGGGGATGCCAAGTACCGCCCCTGCCCTCTGCTCTGCTCTCACCACCCGTTCTGCCCTTCTGAATACCCCCTTTCCCCCTCACCTCCCAACCCCCATGTTTCAGCCCATGGGACCTTTGCATCTAGCCGACCTGAAAGGGCTGGACACATGCGTTGCCATCATGCGAGTGCGCAGTGCTCAGTGCTGCACCTCACATGCGTCTATTCCCATCTCTGCCCGTTTTACCTCAGCCCATGGGACCGCTACATCTGGCGGACCTGATAGGGCTGGACACATGTGTGGCCATCATGCGAGTGCTGCATGCGGGATTAGGAGACGCCAAGTACCGCCCCTGCCCGCTGCTCGTGCAATATGTTGATGCGGGGTGGCTGGGTCGCAAGAGCGGGCGTGGCGTGTACGAGTATCCGACACAGGAGGAAGGGGGAAGGGAAGGGGAGGGGGAGGGTGGGGAGAAGGTGGTGAGAGGGAGACAGCTGCCGGGTAGACGGGCTGGGCACTAGTGTTGGCTCATTCTGACGTGTCAAGGGGATGCCCAGAGGATGGTGAGGAGACGCCAAATGCCGCCCCTGCCCGCTGCTCGTGCAATATGTGGATGCCGGGTGGCTGGGTCGAAAGAGCTGGCGCGGCGTGTATGAGTATCCGACACAGGAGAAGGACGGGAGGCAGGGAGGAGTGGAGGGTGGCGAGAAGGCGGTGAGAGGGAGACAGCTGCCCGGTAGGCGGGCTGGGCACTAGCGTTGGTGCTGCATGCAGGGCTTGGGACACAGCGCGGCGTGTATGAGTACCCCAGGCAGGTGGAGGGGGGATGGGAAGGCGAGGTGGAGGGGGCGGGTGGCAAGAAGGCGGTGAGAGGGAGGCAGCTGCCTGGTAGACGGGCTGGGCACCAGCATTGGTGCTGCATGCA
Organism: Closterium sp. Yama58-4; assembly: GCA_947470075.1. Taxonomy (NCBI): domain Eukaryota; kingdom Viridiplantae; phylum Streptophyta; class Zygnematophyceae; order Desmidiales; family Closteriaceae; genus Closterium; species Closterium sp. Yama58-4. Next base: position 703,058 of record CANIUD010000686.1, on the reverse strand, counting down.
CGGCACGGCGTGTATGAGTACCCCAGGCAGGTGGAGTGGGGATGGGAAGACGAGGGAGGAAGGGGGGGGGGGGGGAGGAGAAGGCAGTGAGACGGGCTGGGCACTAGCACTGATGCCGCACACAGGGCTTGGAGAAGCCAACCTTGTTGCTCGTGCAGTACGTGGTTGTGGGCTGGCTGGGTCGTAGGACTGGGAACGGCGTCGTGCACGAGTATTTACTAGGATGGGTGTGTTCGGGCGTGCCATGGGGATGCCAAGGGATTGCGTAGGGTATTTTAAGGAGGTCTAAAGAGGTGTTGAAGGCAATGCAGAGGGGTTGACAACTGTGCCACCTTGCAGGTGGTGAATGCAGGCAGGTGTTGGGAGGAAGAGGGTGTAGGTGCAGGAAGCCAGGGCAAGTGGTGGACGGGTTTGTTTGCTGCTGAATTTCCCCATATTATAAGCACAATCTAGAAACGGTGCACACACAACCTATTCGTTAATTGCGTGGACTGCGTTTGGGTTGGCGGTGATGGTAATTTTCGCCGGGTGCGTTTATTGTGAGTCCAAAAAGTGTTTTTTTTTTTTTTTTTTTGCAACGGTGGCCGGCCTTCCGCAACCATTCCTACAGCAACCGGCCTTGTCCCTAGCACGTACACTTGTAACTGGAGCATTTTGCCACCATATTCCTTTGACTCACATTTATCATCAAAAGATATGATGTGGTGTGAGATATACACCCAAATCCCAACACTAATTTGAACGTACACTTTGGGTGACATAACCCCTGGTGAGTATAAGAGGGTGTAGAGTTGCCCAACTGACTCCGTGTTGCTGCGGCACCTGCGTCCCAACCGTCCTTGCTCACTGAATCGCTGCCACATCACTTTCAGCTGGCTTCATCAGCCCACTGGCGACTCTTGCTGAATTGCTGCCGCGTAACTTCAGCTGGCTTCATCAGCCCAGAGGCGGCTCGTCACCGGAATCACAACCGCGTCACTTCAGCTGGCTTCGTTTGTCCCGAGGCGGCTCGTCACTGGAATTACTGCCGCGTCACTGTCAGCTGGCTTCGTTTGTCCCGAGGCGGCTCGTCACTGGAATTACTGCCGCGTCACTGTCAGCTGGCTTCGTTTGTCCCGAGGCGGCTCGTCACTGGAATTACTGCCGCGTCACTGTCAGCTGGCTTCGTTTGTCCCGAGGCGGCTCGTCACTGGAATTACTGCCGCGTCACTGTCAGCTGGCTTCGTTTGTCCTGAGGCGGATTGTGTGCATGGTGGCATACGGTAGTATAAGAGGTGTGGCGTGCACCATGTACATGACACAACTTCTCACGCCGCACCTCCGCTCTGCGTTCACACCTGGCTACGTGTCACCAGGTTTTAATGGGGACCTGATGACGAGGATGTAATGGCGATCGGTTTCCTAATAGGACTGATGTCATTCCATCGTGAAGACGGAAATTTCAGACGGATTTCTAGTGTAGACGGATCAATTCGCGTTGTAATATGGATCAAGTATGGGAGCATCTCCTTCTCTTCTGTTCCTAGATACTGTCCCGCAAGCTCGGAATCTCCTCAAAGCCGAAGGAGCAGGTCGGTCAGTCATCGTTCTCTTCCAAGGCGAAGGACCGCCGTCGTTCCGATCCGATTGCCATCCCTGCAGCCTCAATCACCATCGCGTCCCTTTCCTGGTTCCTGAGACAATCCCCGATCATGATTCCGAGGTACGTTAATTACAAAAGCTTTAAGGTACAAAACAGTATGACTAAAATTCAGTTCTTAACCACTTATCTCTCTGCCCCGTTCGTTTTAATCGTTGCGTGGACCATTTCAACTGCAGCTCCACCCCCGGAGGCACCCCGGAGAGTGCGTCGCATGATGTCGAAGAGTGAGAGGTAAAGTCCCTGCATGTGCTTGTTTGTGGCAGGTAGAGTGGCAGCTGGATTGAGATCAGGAGAGTGAGGGCGGTGGGCGAGGTGAGGAAGGTACATGGAAGGGAGGAGGTGCAGGGGAGGGTAGCGAGTATGTTTGAGAAATTTGTGAGCGTGGTGAATGTTGGTGGCTTTGAGCTGAAGTGAGATAACTTCATTTGATTGGTTTAGTCATTTTGATGTAAATATTACCTCTTGGCTACGTTGTCATGTTCTTTCCGTGCCGTTGCAGACGAAGATTCAGAAGACGGCAGAGTGCATATTGAGTGCCAGCGATGCATCGATGCCAGCGGTGAGTAAAAGTAAGCGCAGCATAAAAGTTATGTAAGGACTCACGTTTGCCTTGAATTGACACTTGTTTTTTTTTTTTCTGTATGGTGGGTGTATGCCTGATTATGATACTTGTTCATTGTCCGTGCCTTGTTGGCATTGAGAGGGAGAGGCAGGCATGAGAGAGGATAGCAGGGGAGGGAGAGGGAAACAGAGGAGAAATTGCCTCTCTTTTTCCTCTGTTTCCCTCTCCTTCTCCTCTGCTATCCTCTCTCTTGCCTGCCTCTCTTTCTCCTCGATTTGTCCCTCCCTCTCCTAAAATTTCCTCACCTTTTCCTCTGTTTTCTACCCCCTCTCCTCCTCTATCCTCTCTCTTGCCTTCCTCTCCTCCTCGATCTATCCCTCCCTCTCTTGAAATTTTCTCTCTTTTTCCTTTATTTCCCTCTCCCTCTCCTCTGCTATCCTCGCCCTTGCTTACCTCTCCTTCTCCTCGATCTGTCAAAAACAAGGAGAGGAGAGCGGAGGAGAGGGAGAGGCGAGCACAGGAGAGTGAAAGGGAAGTAGAGAAGAACAAGAGGCGCTTAAAGAAGATTGAGATGGAGAGGCAGGCATAGAGGGCGAAGGAGGTGGAGGAGATGAAGTCTGAGGACTTGGAGGCAGTGAGGAGGCGAGCACAGGGAATGGTGCAGCAGTTGACAAAAGAGCTGGAAACAAAAGAAAATGCTGAACAGGTGGGCTGACAGTTGATAGGGAGGGGTTGAGTTGGGAGGGAGAGGGTAAATCGGCTGGGAGGGGATGAGTTGGTGGAGAGGGGAGGGAGTGAGTGGCAGAGAGGGAGTGAGTGGCAGAGAGGGAGTGAGTGGCGGAGGAAGTTACTTAGTGGGGAGGGAGAGAGCGAGTGGTAGTGAGAGTGAGTTGGCAGTGAGAGAGGTGATTTGGCAGTGAGAGAGGTGAGCTGGCAGTGAGAGAGGTGAGCTGGCAGTGAGAGAGGTGAGCTGGCAGTGAGAGAGGTGAGCTGGCAGTGAGAGAGGTGAGCTGGCAGTGAGAGAGGTGAGCTGGCAGTGAGAGAGGTGAGCTGGCAGTGAGAGAGGTGAGCTGGCAGTGAGAGAGGTGAGCTGGCAGTGAGAGAGGTGAGCTGGCAGTGAGAGAGGTGAGCTGGCAGTGAGGGAGGTGAGCTGGCAGTGAGGGAGGTGAGCTGGCAGTGAGGGAGGTGAGCTGGCAGTGAGGGAGGTGAGCTGGCAGTGAGGGAGGTGAGCTGGCAGTGAGAGAGGTGAGCTGGCAGTGAGAGAGGTGAGCTGGCAGTGAGAGAGGTGAGCTGGCAGTGAGGGAGGTGAGCTGGCAGTGAGGGAGGTGAGTCTGCGGGGAGAGAGGTAATATTCGAGGTAATAGGGAGGGACTGAGAAAGGGGGAGAGCGATTTAACAAGGGGGGAGTGAGTTAGCTGGCAGGGCAACCAAGGGAAGAAGTAACCTAAAAGAAGGGAGGAGTACTTAGCTGGGGAGAAGCAACCTAGCAGGTGAGGGGTGAGCTAACAGGGAGGAGTGAGATAGTAAGGGAAGGTTGAGCAAGCAGAGGAGGGGTTAGTTATTGTGGGAAGGGTGAGCTAGCAGTGGAGAAAGGTGCATGGAGGAGAATAATGAATTTTGGTAGCTGAATCTTCAATCTATTTTTTGTCAATAGCCGAAGGCAGTGGAAGATGACTCGAGAGAACCTGAAAAAGCTTCAAGTACTGATTTTGAAGCTTCTTCAGGCTCTCTCTTGACTCATCTTCCGCTGCTTTCATTTTTTTTTTTGTTTCTCTCGTTCGCCTTCTCGCAACATAGAGTTTTTGTAGAAAATGTTTCATCCACCCTCATTGTGTGCGTTTTGTCATGTTTTTGCTGCAGGAGATGATAAGGCTCTAAATCTCAAGGAAAGTGATGTATAGGCGATGATAGATGTTGCACGAAACCAAGAAAAGACGAACGACGAAATTCGCAAAAGTTACAAGGCGGCGAAGGCGGAAACAAAGGAGCTCAGGTAAGCATGGGTAGTGTGTTTTGGGGGGTGGGGATTGGTTTGTTTGTTGTGTCAAGCTGGGCGTCATACATTTTTTTTTTTTTTTTTTCAAATGATTCTTTTGACATGTGCATTGAGAATTTTCAACTCTTCTGCCATAGCAATTGTCCGTGCATATTCAACTTCTCGGTTGCTAATATGCTTTTGTTCCTCGAGTCATATGCAGTTTGAAACTTCATGGAACTGAGGACGAGCTGCAAACTCTGAAAAGCAAGAACAGGAGGAGGAGCAGGCAAAGGAGAAGGAGAGAATGTCGGGGGAGAAGGTGAAGGAGGCAGAGGAGAGAGGGACAAGTAGAGGAGAAAAGGAGGTAGGTAAAGGATTCGAAAAGGCAAGCAGAGCAGAAAAAGGCAGAGGACCTGAAGGCATTGAAGAGTCGAGGGGAAAATCTGAAAAAAAGTCTACAAAAGGTACAGCAGATTGTGGAGCTGTATAGGGAGGGCTTGAGGGAGTAGAGAACAGGGAGTGAGTCAGCAGGGAGGGAGGGAGGTGGCAGGGAATTGATGTAAGTTGGCAGGGATTGAGGGAGGTGGCAGGGAGGACATGAGTTAGCAGGGAGGATGGGGATTAGAAGGGAGGGTGTGGGTTAGCAGGGATGGGAGTGCAATACTATAATGCTTACCAATCCTGTACTACCACTATTACTGCAATATTGTTCACTCTACCACCACCTGTTAAGTTACATCTGCAAGTCTGGGCTTGTCACAAAGCTCTTTTTATGGTATATGACAGATTTGTCCTGCTTTTACAATGAAGCATTTTACTGCTCTGCCACACTGCCTGTAGAGAATACTTTTCGCATAGTTGCCTATTAAATTAAGCGAAACCCGCACCACCGCACCACACCCCCCCTCCACTGCACCACTGCACGTAGCACATCTGCAGTTCACAACATGGTAGGACAGTGTAGCAACACAAGCATGAAGCAAGGTTGCCACTTGCTCTTGCATCCTCTCAACCATGCGGGTCAATGTTGGGAAGCCACTCATGAAATCTCAGTAGTACTGTCCTTGGCATATAGACGCTCTGTTGATGCGCCTCAATCTTCTCTTTGACTCGTCAGCAGCCCATCAAATTCATCAGAGCTGTCCTTGGCACATAGGCGCTCTGTTGGTGCATGGCAGGGGAGGGCAGGGGGAGATGCGTCGGTGGTGGGAGGAGGGAAGAGAAACATTTTGCGTCATCGCATCACCCTGCCCAATCTTGTACCTGAATCTCATCAGAGCTGTCCTTGGCACATAGGCGCTCTGTTGGTGCATGGCAGGGGAGGGCAGAGGGAGATGCAACGGTGGTGGGAGGAGGGAGAGTGTGAGAATGCAGGATATGGGGGTGTGAGGCAGAGGCAGAGGCGCTCTGTTGATGCACACATTCATAAGGGTGAGTGCACGTGGCAATTAGAGCACATATGGGAGGAAACGGGAAACGGGACACATACTGAGGTATTCATAGGTGGAGACCATGGCAGTGCCCCAGAGCATGGTGCTGGCACAGCGAGGGGCGAAGCCACGGTACAGCCCTCTCACCCCGTCCTGCTCCACCAGCTGCCTCACCACTGCTGCCACTGTCACTGCTGCCCCGCTCCTGCGCCCCACCTGCAATATGGGGTAGAGGGGTGGACTTGTGAGTGGGATGGTGTGTGTATGATGCACAGCCGTACATTCGGCACATGGACTTGCATGCACGTACACACCACCTGCAGGCACACCCGCATCACCTGAATGCGCGTCTTGATGGTGTCAAGCGGCGTGGTGGCGAGGGCGGATGCCAGCCCGGCCGGCACACATGCCCCTGGCCCACCTGCACGCCCACCACCAGCACACATGCCCCCTCCCACCTGCAGGCACACCCCCTTCACCTGAATGCGCGTCTTGACGGTGTCAAGTGGGGTGGTGGCGAGCGCAGAAGTGAGCCCGGCACACATGCACCCTCCCACCTGCATGCCCACCACCAGTGCGAACAGGGGCGCTGCTGCTGTGTTGCCTGCTGCTGCATGCATACACACACCCCACACACACAATTCACCTGAATGCGCGTCTTGACGGTGTCCAGCGGGGTGGTGGCGAGGGCGGACGCCAGCCCTGCACACATGCCCCCGCCCACCTGCACTCCCACCACCACGAGCAGCGGAGGTGCTGCAGTGTTGCCTGCTGGTGCCCACAACCGGTCGTACGAACTGCAGAGTGATGTGGGGGTGGGAGTTGGAGACGCAGGGGGAAAGGGGAAGGAAGGAGAGGGGCCAGGGGCTGCAGAGGGACAAACGAGCGTGAAGGACAGCAGACACACGTCCCGACTGCGCTTCAGCACCTGCAAAGGGGGATGGGCCAAGGGGAGAAGAGGGCAGGCCAGGGAAACCTAAACCCACGATACAGCCCCTCCCGTCCCTCGTCAGCCCTACAATCTCACGTCTAGACCAGCGATTCCCCTCCTTGACGCCTCACCCTTCCACCAGTCCATTCCCTTGTAACATGCCTTTCCTCTAAAATGAAGCCCCTCACCTCCAGAAGAGGCGTTGCGTGGCGCCATAGGTGCCCCACCAGATGAACCCCGAGGGCGCATACGTGAGCACTGACAGCCCAAACCCGCGGTACAGCCGTGCAGTCAGCTCAGTCCTGACACCTACCTCCACAGCAGCGCTTCCCCTCACCTCACACCTCACCCCTCCAGCAGGTTATTCCCTTTCAGCAAGCCTAAGGTTCAGTCTCACCTCCAGAAGAGTCGCTGGGTGGCGCCATAGGTTCCCCACCAGATGAACCCCGAGGGCGCATACGTGAGCACTGACAGCCCAAACCCGCGGTACAGCCCTCGCGGTCCCTCCGTTCGCAGAATCGTCACGAGTGCGTCAATCCCCCCCTTGTACCGCACTGCCCCCGCCCCTGCGCCTCCCCCTGCTGCCCCCGCCCCTGCCGCTGCTGCTGCCCGTGCTGCTGCTGCTGCTGCTGCTGGTGTGGCAGATGCTGCTGCTGTGGCGGCTGCTAGCGGCGCTCCTGGTGCTGTGGGTGCGGGTCTGGTGGCGTGGTGGGGCAGGTCGCCCTGCTGTGCCACGAGACGAGAGCTGATCTGATGATGGACGAGTGGAGGGATAGGAGAAGGAAAATGATAACATAACGGAGGGGAAAGTTGGGAAAGTTGGGACGGAAGTGATGGGAAGAGAAGAGAAAGGAGGGGCGGCAGGTCGCCCTGCTGTGCCACGAGACGAGAGCTGATGTGATGGCGGGCGAGTGGGAGGAGCGGGTGCAAGGAGCACGGGCACGTGGGAGGGTGGGGCGGGTTGAGACGAAAGGAGAGTGGGGCGGGTAAAGATGAAAGGGGAGGAGAACAAACGAGTGAGAGGGGAGAACAGGAGGAGGTTGGATGAAGGGAACATTATACCCTCCTCCCTCCCTCCCTCCCTCCTACCCCGATCCTCCACTCACCAAACCCCCTGTCCCTCACTCCCCAAACACCCCGTCCCCCATTCCCCAGTCCTTTTGTTCCCCCCACTCACCACGTCCACAGGAACAACAACGGCTTGGGTGGCAAGAGACGCGCACATGCCACCCACCGCACTCGCCAGCCCTGCTGCTGCCATATCAGACAAATGCAGCCACCGCCCTGTGCCGCCCACCACACCGCCACTGCCACCTCTGCTCTCACTCCTCCCACTGCTCCCACCACTGCTGCTGCTGCCGCTGCTGCTGTTGCTGCTGCTGCTACTGCCAGTATCATCAAAAGACCCCTCTATAGTCAGCTCCGTTACCCCCTGAATCCCCTTGAGCGTGTTGGCCTTAACGGCCTCCAGCACGGCCATATAAATGATTCTCCCGGGGAGCATACCAGCAACCACGGTCCCCATGCCGCGGAAGAACCCCCTCACGCCCTCCGTGCGTGCTATGTGCCGCGCCATACCTACTGCTAGAGTTACTGACGATGGGCCTCTGACCCCCGCTGCTCCTCGCGCTGCTCCTCCTGCTGCAGCTGCTCCCCCTGCTGCTCCCCCTGCTGCAGCTGTTGCTCCACTCACCGTTGTTCCACTTGTTCCCGCTGTTACCCGAGTTACTGGTGTTACAGGTGCTGCACCTGTAGTTACCCTTGTGTCTCCGCCTGGTCTTCCCGTGCCCGCTGCTGCCCCTGCGCCGTTTCCCCCAACGCGGGCTTCCGTTCCCCCCACCTCCCCCGCCCGGACTGCTCCCATTCCCCCCATCCCCGCTGCCCCGCTTGCTCCCGCCAGCCCCGCATTGGCCGATGCCTGCGCCGCAGGCCTTGCAGAGCCAGCAGGCGCGCCCGCGCCAGGGGAAGCGGAAGCGGGAGCGGAAGGGGGAGCGGAAGCGGGGGCGGCATGGGCGGCGGAGAGCGGGAGCGGGGAGACTTGGAGGCGCGTCTTGATGACGGAGAGCGGGTAGAGCGCAACGGTCAGCCCGCTGAAGAGCCCCGCGCCCACCACGAACATGCGCGTCTTGTCCAACCTGCCGCGCGCGCGTGAGCGAGATCCGCGGACGGGGGGGAAGGACGGGGGATGGTCGGGGGATGGGGAGGGTTGGGGAAACAAGGTTTTGGAAAAGGAAATGTAGATTTTTGGCGGTCGGAAGACGCGCCAAGAACACATAAACGACGACGGCGGAGGGGCCAAAAGATATACAGACGACGCGGATTGCGCGGGGGAGCTAGACGCGAGGGACGGGCTACGGAGGCGATATGCGAGGTGGGGAGGATCTGGGGGAGGTAGGACGGAGGAGGGAACGAGCGGAAGGGGACGAGCGGGAGGGAACGAGAGGAAGGGGATGAGCGGGACGGGGATCGGTGAACCAGTGGAAGGAGGGAGCGGAGCTGTGGCGAGAGGGCAAGATGGTTGGACGGACCTGTCCCAGTCGATCTCCGGCGATGCGGCGCGAGGACGGAGAGCACCGCGGTCGGGCAGGGACGCCATGGCTGCTGGTGTTGGGTGGCGACGAAACTGGTGTTGTAACTAAAACGGTTATCAATAAATAAAGTTTTGTATCCCGAATGAATGTGACTCCATGGCCCAATGGATAAGGCGCTGGTCTACGGAACCAGAGATTCTGGGTTCGATCCCCAGTGGAGTCGATTAAAATCTTGACTTTTGCTTTTGAAAGCTTGGCCAGATTATCTCACCATCATAACAATATCAACCCTTCACAAATGTCATAGAACCAAGTTAATTCCTCCCAACCCAGACCTACAGCATTACACGACATGACAAGAGCCTATGGAGCAGCTCGAATGAACCCCCTACCCCAATGGTACTCTATCACCCCACCAGCATCCCCAGACTGCCCCAACCCCACATGGGCGGCAGCAGCAACAGAAGAGACATCAATAACGGGCGGCACGAGGGCGGCAGCAGGCGCACCCAGGTGCCACACGCGAATGCCATGCACGCCCGCATTCGCCTTGAGGCTCGCACTGGGAGGGCTGCTGCCACTCACACACGCACTCCCACACGCACTCGCACACGGGCCCGAGTGCGTGGAGTGAGCAGGCGCATGGGTGTGCCTGTTTAAACCTGTGCCAGTGCCGGTGTGCTGACTTGCTCCGTAGCTCACTGCTGGGCTTGCCCCATGGCTCAGTGCCCCATGGCTCACTGCTCCCTGACTCATTGCTCCGTGACTCACTCCTCCGTGGCTCACAGCAGGGCTTGCTGCTGCACGGCTGACTGCGGGGCTTCCAGCACTGTGTTCTGAGGCGCTCAGGCACGGGGTTGCACCGGCGGTGGTACGGTGTGAGTAACCAGCCGCAGCAGTAGTGTCTGGGGTAGGGCCATGAGTAAGAGGTGGTGCGGCTGTGTTGTGGTGGCGACGGTGCTTGGGGATGGGTGCTCCGCCTCCTCCCGTGCTGCCGTGCTTCGTGCCACTCGTGGTCTCCCTCCCTTGCTCATGGGGAGTAAGATGCTGATGAAGGTGCTGGTTGAGATGCTGCTGATCATGATACTGCAGAGCCTCTTGGTAATCATGCAGATTCTGCTGGCGCACTGCAGGCACCAGCACGTCTTCTATTGGAGAGGCTTGTAGCGAGGCACTGGCAGCAGCAGCGCCAGAGCCTTTCCTGCCCTGCTGGTGCTGCCCCCGTCGCACACTGCTCTCCATGCTCATGCTTCGACACACGCTCCTATCCTTCATCCCACCGCTGCTCATGCCTCCAACGATAGGCTCGGCGGTTGGCCCGGCAAGAGGCTCGGCAACAGGGTTTCCTGCAGGTTTGGAAACAAGCTCAGGATTGTGCCACCTAGATTCCATCTGAATGGGATGAAGCTGCTGACTTGGCAGAATCTCTGCTTGATGTGGCAGAATCTCTACCTCACGTGGCTCCAGAGCAGAGGCCTTTCCCAGTGAGCGATTGCACGTGGGGTGAGAGGGCGAGAAGGAGGAGGAGGAGAGCGGGTGCCGAGGCCGTGAGGGAGGACGAGGGGAGGAGGAGGAGAGAGGGGATGGCTGGGACCCCGAGTGGTGGTTGTGGGGGGAAGGGGAGGACGAGAGGGGGGAGTGGCGGGACGAGGGGTGCGGGGGAGGATGGGGAAAGACCCGGTGGGCTGGGGAGGAGCGGTGGCGGGGGGAGGCAAGGGCGCGGGGGGAGGGGGAGCGGAGGTAGAGGGAGCGGGGGGAGGGGGAGCGGAGGTAGAGGGAGCGGGGGGAGAGGGAGCGGGGGGAGGGGGAGCCGGGGGAGCGGAGGCGGCGGGCGGAGGGGGAGAGATTGATGTAGAAAGGCGAGCAGCCCGTGCGACGAGGGGGAGCGGCGGCGGGTAAGGGGGAGTTGATCCAATCCTCTAGGTTTAACAGCGTGTTCATCTGTGCGTTGGGCTCGCCTGCAGCGGACAGAGGGGGGCAGGGGAGGGGGAGAGACGGGCGTGTGAGTGGGGAAGGTCGAGGAGAATCTGTAAGGCGATTCACAGTGTGGGCAAGCACAGGAGTAAGCACAGGAATGGCTGCGTGCAGCAATTATCTTAAAACGCAGAGACGCACCTATCTTGAGAGCAGAGAGGCTGCTACCCGCTCCTGCCACGTCCATGGCTTCTCCAGCTTCCCCTCCGGCCTCCCTGGGACTCCCTGCCGCACGCTCATCGTCGCCACTCGCCATCGCACCAGCAGCAGCAGCGGCAACAGCGGCAGCACCGGTGCCGGTCATGCTGTCAGCCCCATTGTTGTTACCAGCGGCACTGCGGCAACCAGCACAGCGTGCACAGCCGCCCCCACCCCCACCCCCAGCAGCAGCGCCAAGGCCGCTTCCCCCTCCTCCAGAGGAGTTCCGCTGCAGGCGCCTCTGGTGCAGCGACAGCTTCGACTGCCGCTCAGACAAGGACGACGGGCGGCTGCCGGCCGACAGAGGCCGCCCGGAGGAGGAAGAGGGGCGGGCGCGCGGGAGGAGCGGCTTTGCGTGTTGGTGCATGTGGGGTGGCAGGGAGGAGGGGACCGGGAGAGAGGGAGCGGATGCGGGTGCTGCTTCTGTCGCAGGTGGGGTGGGAGTGTTGGTGGTTGTGCTCTTGATTGCTTTCTCCTCACCATTAGCTGCTGCTGCACCAGCTCCGGAAGCGGCAGCGGCATCACCAGTAGCAGCAGCGTCAGCAGCAGCAGCGGTAGCAGGCACAGGGGGAGCATGAGCAAGGGGCTTGTCATCCGTATCTGCCGTGTCATTGGTACATGCAACGTCCGCATGACCACCATGTGCCCCATGTGCCCCATGTGCCCCATGTGCCCCATGTGCCCCAGGAGTCTGAGAACACCCGTGAGTCCCACCCGCACCCGCTGCCATCCCACCCTCATGCCCTGGGCTGCCACTGTTCATGCTGCTGTCACGGCCCCCATCACCATTCGCACCGCTAGCCTGCTTCTCACCCTTTCGGTCTCCATCGTTCTGGTCACCACCAAGGTGGTTACAATCGTCCAGGAGACCACGGGAAGCCACATTCTGCAGCTGTACCTCCTGGTTGCCACTGCTGTGGTTACCAGCATCCTGATTCCCCTCATCCCGAGCCACCCCCTCTCCCCCGTCCCCCTCAAGGCGCGCCCCTCCCCCGCGTGCGCGCAGGCGGGCCTGTCGTTTGAGGTGCAGGTTCCAGAAGTTCTTGACGTCGTTGTCGGTGCGGCCGGGCAGGTGGCGCGCGATGTGCGCCCACTTGTTGCCCACTGCGCGCTGCAGCGCCAGCACCACTCCTGCTTCGGCCTCACTGAACCGCTTGCACCCCTTGCCGCCGTACCTCTGCCAGGGGGAAAGGGGGAATAAGAGGCAGGGAGGAGGTGGAATGAGGGAGGTGGCGCGCGATGTGCGCCCACTTGTTGTCCACCGCGCGCTGCAGCGCCAGCACCACGCCTGCCTCTGGTTCACTAAACCTCTTGCACCTCTTGCCGCTGTAGCGCTGCTAGGGGGTAAGGGGGGGTGGGAGGGGGAAAGGGGGAAGGGTAACAGGGTGGAGGAGAGGGGAGGCACGGAGACAGGCAGTGGTGTCATGGAGACAGGAAGGAAGGGGAGAGGAAATGTGATGCAGTGGCAAGAGCTGGCAGAACAAATTAAGCAACGCAACCCAGACTCGCCTTCTTCAAGTCAACTAAAAGGTGACTGTTTGGGTCGACTCAATCGTGACTACTACCTGCAAGCCCGGCTTGAGCTGGTTGACCCAGCGCAGGCGGCAGCTCTTCCCCGATCTCCTGAGCAGCCCTCTTGCTCTGAGCACGCCCCAGTTGCCGTTCTCAGAACACCCACAAGTGACCATGTGAGCCGACTCACTCACTCACCTCGTCCGAGCCGACTCATAGGCACGGGTAGGGGGACTCAAGCAACGCACCTGCAAGCCGGGTTTGAGTTGGTTGACCCATCGCAGCCGGCAGCTCTTGCCAGGCCGTCGCAACAGCCCGCGGGCTCTGAGCGCGCCCCAGTTGCGCGGCCCGTGGCAGCGCACATACTCCATCAGCACCCCGTCCTCCTCTGGTAACCATGTGCCCTTCGCCAAACCTTTATCCTCCGGGTCGCTGCTGTCGCCGCCCGTCGCCGCCCCGCCGCCGCCCGTGCTGGTGCCGCCGCCCACGCTTGTGCCGCCCATGCTGGTCGTGCCGCCCAGGCTGCAGCTGCTCATTCCTGCGCCTGCCGCCCCGCCTCCACTCATGCTTCCACTCACGTCATACGAGCACGCAGCAGTGGGATCCAGAACACCAGCAGCAGCAGCAGCAGCAGTAGCACCACCACCAACAGCACCAACAGCAGTAGCACCCATAACAGCACCAGCAGCGGCAGCAGCTTGGGAGGGAGGCGAGAAGGCGAGGTCAGCGTCGCGCAGCAGCGCCAGAGCCAGGGCCTGATTCTCCCGCTGTAAGGCCAGGAGATCCGACTCTGGTGACCCAGGGCCTGCCCCACCAGCCCTTGGCGATGCACCACTGCTGGGACCAGCGGTGACCGGAACAGAGGCCGGAAGAGGAGGAGAGAGTGAAGGAAGCACAGGGGTAGAAAGGGCTGGAGTGGTGGAAGCAGGAGTGGTGGTGAGAAGCACATGGCTGCTGCGGCTTCGGTTCATGCCGGTGCCACCTGCTGCTTTTGCGCGCTTGCTTCCTCCCCGTGCGCCCAGTTGAGTCACACGGGGCCTGGCGCTGCTGCTGCTGTGACCCTTGCGCATCCCCACCCTTGCTGCACTCTCACCACCACTGGAACCAGCAGCAGCAGCAGCAGCAGCAGCAGCACCGAAGGTAGCAGCAGCAGCAGCAGCAGCAGCAACGGCCTCAATTGCCTGCAGCTCCTCCGGGAACTCCAGCAAGCCACTCCCTGCAGCGGGCGTCTCCCCCCCCTCACACAACGCAGCAGCCACGCCCTCTCGTCCGCTCTCGCTCGCCCATGCAGCGACCGGCCTGCTGCGGCTGCTGCTGCTGTGGCTGCGCCACATGCCGCACGCCATGGCACCAGCGGTGCTGCTCTCAAGAAAGGGTCCACCCCCCAATGCCAACTCTGCTGTGGCTGTGCTCCCCAGAGGGGCAGCATTGGCAGGCTCCGTGCTGGCCCGAGGGAACAGCATGCGCGCACTTGCATTCACATTCGAGCCGTTCATATTCAAGCCAACACCAGCAGCTGCAGGAGCAGGGGCAGAGTTCCCGAGAGCAGCGGCGCTGGGTGTGGTAGCAGCAGTGGCAAGCGCAGGTACTACGGGCGGCGCAAGGCACAACCCGGGCGGCATCTGAACCAGCTGAGCGCCCTGGCGGCCGCCTCTTCCCCCTTTATAGTCACACGACTGAACCACCAGGGTCCTCCGCTCGGGCTTCAGGTCCGACGGTGGCTTCTGGTCCGCCGGTGGCTTCAGGTCCGACGGTGGCTTCAGGCCCGGCCAAGCCTGTGTGTGAGGCTCGGATTGGAGCAGCAGGTGTTGCTGCTGCTGCAGCTGCTGCTGCAGCTGCTGCTGCTGTAGCATCCACAGATTGGTGGAATCAGGCGCAATGGCGGAATGCGCGTGGCTCAAAACGAGGCCGCTTGTATCGAGTACAGCAGATGAGTCGAGACCAACGATGCTGCTGTGCTGAAGGAAGGAAGCATCACGCGCCTGTGGCTCCTCCCATTGGCCAGCTGAAGCGCCATGGTTGCTACCAGCAGGCAAGGCGCCATTGTGAATGGCATGAGCACTGGCATGAGCACTGGCCTCATAATCATACCCCAGGGGCTGCGTCCCGTTATAAGCCGCCTCAAGAAGAGCTCCGTCCGTATGGCCTTGGCCGCCGACGCTGGTAATGCGGTTGTCAATGTCAGACCCCATAGCGCCGGGGCCGCACTGGCCTTGCCCATACACCATGCTCCCGTCATTCAGCCCGCCATTTCCGCCGCCATGGCCGCCGCCATTGCCGCCGTAAGTACCGCCACCCAGGAGATCTTCCAATGACGTGCCGCCCAGCAGCATGTCACTCGCGCCGCCCACATGAAAGTCGCCACCGCCCAGGAAAACGTCGTTTGTGCCACCCAGGGTGGCGTCCGCGCCGCCCAGAAGCATGGCCATCATGCTGAGGGTTCCCTGCGGGTCGTCCGCGGCTTCCCATTGGTCCACGTCATCCGCCATGGCCATCTGTAGCGCCTCCATCGACATTGACATTGCCGTGCTGCTGCTCCCCTCCATTGTACGCGAGCCGCGCTTAACGTGCGTTGACGGAGATTGACGGAACCTGACGGAGTTTGACGGAGGTCGACGGAGGCCGTTGAGGGCGACCGTTGATGGACTGAGACCGTTATCGGAAATCGCCGCCGGAGCTGACGGATTCTGTTTCAGATTGAAGGAGAATGTGTGGCCGTACTTGAAATCTCCGCGAATCGGTGAGGAGGAGGAGGCAGGGCAGTGAATGTGCGAGGCTCGTGAATGACGTCCCTGAGGGATGTGCTGATGTTGCGCGCTGCGTATAATCACGGATGTCGATCCACACAACTCGTGATCACGAACCTCGGGTGGGCTGCTACTATGCGGATTTCACGCGCCGCCGGCGATTGTGAACGATGATCGGTAGAGGCTAATTTGTTCTTGCAAACGCTTGTAGTATGACTGAAGTAAAAGATGAACGAGGCGAGGAACGAGAGTGAAGGAAGGAAATGTTCGTACTACTAGCTCTGGGGGGAGGGTCGTGCGTGCGAGGCTCGCTTTGCTCCGCCGTGTTGTGCCGTCGGGCGACTATAATCAAGCGGAAGCGAAGCTCCGCCGCAGCGGAGGCGGCGCAAGGCGAAGGGGGGAGCTGACGGCCTTTCGTCCCCCGCGCGCGTGTGCGCGCGCGCACTACAGCGCACCCAGGGTGGCGGGGAAGAGGCGTGGGCAGGGCAGCCGTCGGTCCGTGCTAGGGTGCAAAGGCGTGAATCTCGCTAGCATCCTCCTCACTTGCGCAGCTACGCAGGCAAAAAAGACATCGGCGTAGTAATACTGTACAGCGCCTGGTTGATCTTCAGCGCTTCAGGTCAAGACGAGTCAAGACTCACAACTTAAGATCAGATGAGTGGTGTTGGCTTGACCCCCCCCCCCCCCCCCCTCCTGTGAGCATTAACTGCCTCAGCCTCGGCACGGCCTGCCAGACTCGGCACTGTGGTGCCGCGGGCAGACAACTGCCGAACCTGCACGGATGGTTCGAAGAGGAAAGGCAATCGGTCGGTGGTGCTGCTTGTAAACGCCAATATTCGCCTGTGGGAAATCGATATCGGGAGATATTATCTTGCTTTTTGCAACAGTGACGCAAGAAAAATATCTGGGCGTCAAGTTCAACTTGACTCTGCTCCTTAGCTAAGTACAGAAAAGCACTGTACGAAATTGCACTGTACTGCACTGTACCGGCAATGCGTTTCTACTAGAAACGATCGTCTGGCGGAATCGCGATCGCGCGTTTTGCGGAAGGGGACGAACGAGGAGGGACACTGCTACAGAAGGGATGAAGCGCCGCCATTGGAGGATATTAAGGTTGCGCGTGGCTGACCGACGGTGCAAGCGACAAAGATCCGGCGCTCCTCCCCTTCCCTTTTATCCCCACGCATCTGCGCTCCTCCCCTTCCCTTTTATCCCCTCCCCAAGCATCTGCGCTCCTCGTTCCTCCTCGTTCTCGCCTACCCTCACCCTCTCCTTTCCTACCTAGTAGAACGAGAAGATGCGGGGGCGGTTCAGGAGGGGGAACGAGAAGATGCGGGGGCTTTTGAGATGTCTCAAAAGAACGAAAAGATGCGGGGGTGGGAGAAGGTGTGTGGTCCGAACAAAGAGACACGAAAAGAGGAGGGGGGGACGGAAAAAGGGTGAAAAAGGGGCGGTTGTACGGGAAGTGGGGGGGAGGAAGAGGAGGGAGTGAGGCCACGTGGCGTTGCTCCACCAAGGCTCGCATCCTTTGTAGAAGGGTGTACTGTACCCAGTACAAAGACAATAGCGGGGCTGCAATTAAAGGGAGTGAGGGGTGCACGCACGTGAAACGGAAGCGGTGTTCCCCGTGCAACAAGGGCAGGATTCAGAGAACGCTGCATCGTACAACTTGAAGGCGCAAATACTGAGTCCGTCCGTGCATTGCACTGTAAAAGGCTCAACGAGGGCTTGTCTCTCGAAGCTCGAAGCTCGAAGCCGTGGAATGGCAGCCAGCATTCTTGCTGCATCGCCGCCTGGCACATTAGCGTACAGCTCCCTGTTGGTCGCTGCTTCCAGCCAGGGCCACGCTGCACTATGCTACGTGTGCGTCACCCACCGTACAGTACCGAGCTTATAACACTCACCGCAACACTGTACCCAGGGATTTACTGTACGTATGTTGGGAACGATTTTATAGTGCCCACACATTCGGACTGTCACCACCCGCTTTTGGAGCTGGGGCTCCAACCACCCTTGCCCCTTTTACGGAGGACCTCGGGAACGCCGACGTCATACTGTACTGCAGCCAGAAGGAGGGGCTGTACACCTGATGCCTGTTTGAGCCCCTCCCGGTTGCCTTACGAAGGGGGCGTATAAGCTGTCACGAGCATTTCGCATAAGTTTCGGCAATTCGCAGCTAGCTAAAAATGATTCGCATGTGCTTATAAACAAGATCTGTAACCTAGTTTGACTTCAGTCTCCTCTGCTTGACTTCGGTCTGTACCTAGTTTGACGTCGGTCTGTTCGTTACTACTGGTTGATAACCACGCGACGCGCTTGTAATGTAGGTGCATGAAGCTGGGGAAACAACCTCGGGTGCAGCGTATCCATCTGGCGCAAGGCAAATTCGCGTGCATGGGGTGAGCATCAGCTGTAGCATGGTAGCTCTTTGGCCCCTCGTGGGCAGCATTCTGCAGCCAGCTTATGATGAGTGACTTGTCCGCACGCGCAGCCTGGATGCATTCATTCACATAGAAGAAACGAACTTGAGCGGTCTAGTTGGCAGCAGTGAGAGAAAGAAATGAGTTCTTTGCCCCGGCGGGAAACGACAGCGCGTCAAGGCATGTAGCACTTGGACGGCCACGTCGCGCCAAAGTCGAAAGAGGGATGCCGCGATCCGCTGGACTTCTAACAGTGATTGGATCTAAGGCATGAGGTAATTAGGCGAATCAGCGACGTCTCTGAGGGGAACGAGCAGGAAGCAAGAAACTACAAATTGAGAAGGGTGCAATTGGAAAAACATTATTGTTGGCAGAGCTTTGCTGTGGAAGAGGAGCTGGGGCGAGGGAGCAGTTTGCAACGAAAGTAACTGTGGGTAAGAGGGGAACGAGTGGGGGGGCATGTGGGTGAAAACGGTCCCAAAGGGGGTGAGGTTTCGAGAAGGATGGGGTGGGGAAACTTAGGGGTGCGCGAGGTTGAGTGAGTGGTGCTGCTGAGCCGAGAGGAGAGATTTGTGCACAGCACACTGCACCAAGATTGCACGACCGAGTCGCGTGGAATGCGCGGCTCGGATCTCTTCTTGTCGTGTCGTGATGCTGTGCTGGCGGTGAGGGAAAGAAAAAAACCTCAATTCGGGTTTAGCCACAAATCGGTAGCCACGTTGGCGATGTGTGTCCGTGTGAGGGATAGGTTGACTGAAAGCAAGTACGAATCAAGCAATCGCAACGTGCCACCTGGATAAGCTGAGTGTGAACCTGTGCCCCTTCAGCTTCCGTGAGTCTGCTGCGGCCGTTGTGCAACCGTCACATTTGGCATCAATGGACTTCGTTATATTTATTTACTCTGTACAATACAATAGTCTAGTCATCCTTCATTCCCTTAACCTAGTTATTCAACTCTGTTAACTCATATAACAACATAATTTGCACTAAAGCTGGTCCCACGAGTTACAATTTTCACATATAATTAAACACATTTTCTTGTGGCCTTTAAAAGCATGTGCCTCTAACCATGTGTTCCTCCATATCAAAACATTACTTTGGTATATGTGTGCGATGCTTGCTCTATGGAGCCCAGCCTCGTCAATGCCACATCAATCCTCTGTTGGCGGGACTAGCGCATCCTTGGGGGTCAATACAGCTACGCCACCTTGTTTGGAGCCACCTAGCTTGGAGCCACCACGCATCATGGCAACTGTCGAAGGAAGCACTACACCTCTACACTCTCCAAATCCAATCATCACACCATGAGGCAACTGGGGAGGGGAAAGACAGTCGGCAAGGGGGAGAGGAACGATGACGGGAGGAATTCTGGGAACAAGATAACATACACAAGGGATGACAGAAACGGACGGCGATACAAATCGACCGACACGAAGTGGCGATGTAATGTACATCTCGTAACAAGAACAGGGGATAATACCAACGAGTGATTACGGCAACAAGCAATGACACGAGGCACGGAGTGCAAAGCACCTGGCAGGTAGCTGACATGATGACCTCATCCCCATCCTCCAGGTACGTTCGTCGCACAATCCCCGGGCCTAAGCTTTGGCCGGAGGCTCGGGAAGAGTCATTGTCAACAACTGTACATCCTTGAGGGGACAGCTGTAGTGTGAGTTTGCCTGCCTGTGTTCTCTCTAGCAGACACCCCTCGCTGCCCTCTGCCTGGGACCGGGGGCAGCGACAGCAGGGGATGACGCATGCATATGGAAGGAAAGCGGGTGCGGAAGCAGGTGTTTGGGAAGGACAGCTCGAGGGTGAGTTTGCCTGCCTTTGTTCTCTCTAGCAGACACCCCTCACTGCCCTCTGCCTGGGACCAGGGGGGCAGCAGCAGCAGGGGACGGTGCATGCACACATGCACATGGGAAAGACAGGGGATGGAGGAGCGGGTGGTTTGATACGTCTCAAAACCGTACATCCCTGGGCAGTAAGGCAGGGAGGGAGGAAGGCAGGAGGAGGAGGAAATGGTGTCTGAGGCAAGCAGGTTAAGTTCTGAGGCAAGCAGGTTAAGTTCTGAGGCAAGCAGGTTAAGTTCTGAGGCAAGCAGGTTAAGTTCTGAGGCAAGCAGGTTAAGTTCTGAGGCAAGCAGGTTAAGTTCTGAGGCAAGCAGGTTAAGTTCTGAGGTGCCTCACGGCAATGCAGTGAGAAGGGCGGGACTCAGCAGGGCAGGCAGGAAGGCAGGAAGGCAGTGCGGAGGCTAAGGAGCGCGGGCGAGACTGACCGGGCCGGAGATGGTGCCCGAGGCGAGCAGATCGAGCTATGGGGCGCCTCAAATGATAAGGTGAGAAGGCCGGAACTCAGGGGGGCAGGCAGGAAGGCTGCAGCAATGGCGTGAGTGGGACTGACCGGGCCAGAGATGGTGCCCGAGGCGAGCAGATCGCCCGGCCGCAGGGGGCAGCCGTTGATGGTGTGATGCGCCACCTGCTGTGCCACCGTCCAGTACCTGTGCGGGCAACCAGGAAAAGGAGTGCGGAGAGGAGAAGTGGGTAACAGGGGAGGGGTACATTCATGATGCAACTAAAAAAGGGGCAGCCGTTGATGGTGTGATGTGCCACCTGCTGCGCCACCGTCCAGTACCTGTGCAGGCAGTGAAACAGGAAAGGCAGGGGTGGGGGGAAGAGGAGGAAGAGCGGGTGAAGAAAAAAGTGTGGACTCTAGAGTTGCCTAAAAAAAGGGCAGCCGTTGATGGTGTGATGCGCCACCTGCTGTGCCACCGTCCAGAACCTGCGTGGACAGCCGGGCACGGGGAAAGAGGAGACGTGGAAGAGTGGAGGAGGGGCGGGTGAGGTGCCCCTGCATCTACCCATGCGTCTACCCATGCATCCACCCATGAATCCACCCATGCATCCACCCATGCATCCACCCATGCATCCACCCATGCATCCACCCATGCATCCACCCATGCATCCACCCATGCATCCACCCATGCATCCACCCATGCATCCACCCATGCATGCACTTATGCATGCACTTATGCATGCACCCACGCATGCACCCACGCATGCACCCATGCGTGCACCCATGCATTCACCCATGCATTCACCCATGCATGCACTTATGCATGCACCCATGCATGCACTCATGCGCACAAGGTACTGACAAGTGTTTAAAGTTGCTGCAGCACACGGGGACAGGCGGCAGCCTCTGGGAGAGTGAAGCGTCCCCAGCAGCAGAGGGAGGGAAATCCAGAGCTTCAGGGGAGAGGAGGGCGTGCGGGCAAGGGGGCATGGGCGGAGGGACGACTGGAGGGACCGCTGGTGTGGCGGATGGCGCGGGGGATGGTGTGGTTTCTGGGGGTACCGATGGTGTGGAGGGAGGTGGATGCGATGTGGCGGCAGGGGCAGCAGTGGAGGGAGGTGCGGAGGGAGCAAGGAAGACCTGTAGGGAAGGGGTGGCAGAGAGGAGGCAGAGAGGAGGCAGAGAGGAGGCAGAGAGGAGGCAGAGAGGAGGCAGAGAGGAGGCAGAGAGGAGGCAGAGAGGAGGCAGAGAGGAGGCAGAGAGGAGGCAGAGAGGAGGCAGAGAGGAGGCAGAGAGGAGGCAGAGAGGAGGCAGAGAGGAGGCAGAGAGGAGGCAGAGAGGAGGCAGAGAGGAGGCAGAGAGGAGGCAGAGAGGAGGCAGAGAGGAGGCAGAGAGGAGGCAGAGAGGAGGCAGAGAGGAGGCAGAGAGGAGGCAGAGAGGAGGCAGAGAGGAGGCAGAGAGGAGGCAGAGAGGAGGCAGAGAGGAGGCAGAGAGGAGGCAGAGAGGAGGCAGAGAGGAGGCAGAGAGGAGGCAGAGAGGAGGCAGAGAGGAGGCAGAGAGGAGGCAGAGAGGAGGCAGAGAGGAGGCAGAGAGGAGGCAGAGAGGAGGCAGAGAGGAGGCAGAGAGGAGGCAGAGAGGAGGCAGAGAGGAGGCAGAGAGGAGGCAGAGAGGAGGCAGAGAGGAGGCAGAGAGGAGGCAGAGAGGAGGCAGAGAGGAGGCAGAGAGGAGGCAGAGAGGAGGCAGAGAGGAGGCAGAGAGGAGGCAGACGGGAGGCAGAGAGGAGGCAGAGAGGAGGCAGAGAGGAGGCAGAGAGGAGGCAGAGAGGAGGCAGAGAGGAGGCAGAGAGGAGGCAGAGAGGAGGCAGAGAGGAGGCAGAGAGGAGGCAGACGGGAGGCAGAGAGGAGGCAGACGGGAGGCAGAGAGGAGGCAGAGAGGAGGCAGAGAGGAGGCAGAGAGGAGGCAGAGAGGAGGCAGAGAGGAGGCAGAGAGGAGGCAGAGAGGAGGCAGACGGGAGGCAGAGAGGAGGCAGAGAGGAGGCAGAGAGGAGGCAGAGAGGAGGCAGAGAGGAGGCAGAGAGGAGGCAGAGAGGAGGCAGAGAGGAGGCAGAGAGGAGGCAGAGAGGAGGCAGAGAGGAGGCAGACGGGAGGCAGACGGGAGGCAGAGAGGAGGCAGAGAGGAGGCAGAGAGGAGGCAGAGAGGAGGCAGAGAGGAGGCAGAGAGGAGGCAGAGAGGAGGCAGACGGGAGGCAGAGAGGAGGCAGAGAGGAGGCAGAGAGGAGGCAGAGAGGAGGCAGAGAGGAGGCAGAGAGGAGGCAGAGAGGAGGCAGAGAGGAGGCAGAGAGGAGGCAGACGGGAGGCAGAGAGGAGGCAGAGAGGAGGCAGAGAGGAGGCAGAGAGGAGGCAGAGAGGAGGCAGAGAGGAGGCAGACGGGAGGAAGGGGTGAAGAGGAGGTGATGACGATTGGTGAAAGCGTACCTAAGAAGATGCAGATAAGACAGACAGAAAGGAAAGAGGGTGGGAAAGGGGGGAGGAGCGGTGCAGCAGGTGCGTGCTGTGCTGTGCAGGGAGTAGATCTAAGCAGTGACTTATGAGTCGACTCACAAGTCACTTCTGTGCAGGGAGTAGATCTTTCTAATAAAATCAAATCCACACCGAATGAAGCCCACTAAGTTCCTTGCATCTGCACACGCACCTCTATCACACCTCACGCTGGCCCACGCACAAGCCCACACGCCAACTCTTCCCCCTCTCCACACTTTTCCTTCCCAAGCAGTGCTTGCCTGCAAGTGAATGTCCAAGGTGATCGGGTTGGGCTCCTGGAGGTACGGCAGTGGCTCTGGGTCCTGTGCGGTGGGGGGCGGTTGGTAGGGTGGGAAGCGTGATTGGAGCGGTGAGGAGTGGTGGCAGCGACAGGGGTTATGCAGCAAAGCAGACGAAAGCAGGAAGGGAAGAATCACGCTGTACAGGAGTGTTGCTATGTTGAAGGCAAGGGACTAGAGTTGTGCATTTTGAGGAGAACTCTAGTTCTGCATTTTGACGCAGGGACTACAGGAGAAAACATATAGGCAACTATGTTGAACGGAAGCAACTAGAGAACAGATACAGAGGTGGAAGTGGGAGGGGTTTGAAAGTGGAGCTGGAAACGACAAGAAGGGCACCTGAAGGGGAGGGCAGAACCTGAGGGGGCGGGGAGCAGATGAAGGGGCGGAGAGCATCCATCGTGACGACCCAGGGGGATATGGTGGTGGCTGCATGAACATGGCTCGGGCGGGGGAGGAAAATAGGTGGATTTACGGCCCATGCAGTGAATACATAGGCGAGTAGGAATACACATGCAGGCCCGGATACACACTGTAATGTGCGGAACGCGCCATGCTGTGCCATACCCATGGCAGCTGGCAGCAACACTTAGAATATCAAACGCACGCTTATTCAAGTGTTGCTGCCATGCTTATTCAAGAATATCAAACGCACAGCCCCCGCCGAGTTCCAGTCCCCACTTGTACCACGTCCCCCCACATTGACACAGCACTCTAACCAAAGCACCCCCCTAACCCCCCCTCCACTGACCCAAGTCCCCCACCCCTTCACCACTCACCACGTCCTCCCCAACCCCCTTCACCACTGACCGAAGTTCTTTCCCAGGAAGGGCCCGAGTGGAACATACTCCCACCGCTGGATGTCCCTCGCTGCAGCCAAAAGGGGGAGACGAGCAGGTGGGGGGGGGGGGGGAGGGTGGAAGGAGGAGAGCAGTGTGAGAGCTGGGCGGGAGGGTGGGCGTCCGAGAATGCTGCTATGTTCACTGCATGACTTGTAGTTACAAGTCATTGTTCCTGGCGTTACATCTCACAATGTCAGTCGTTACATCTCACCGCTCCAGTCGTTACAGATGACCATGCCAAAGCAGCAGTCCAGCGCCCTCTCCACAGGAATGCTCTCGCCCCTCTCGTTGCCCGGCCCCATCAACACTGCCTGATGTGCCGAGGTGGATGAGCAGGGTGTGGAAGGGAGAGGGGTGGGTTGGCAAGGGGAGGGTGAGCAAGGGGAGGGTGGGCAAGGGGCAGACGGTCAAGTTGTGATACGCATCAAACCAAACCAGCGCCCTCTCCACAGGAATGCTGTCGCCCCTCTTGTTACCCGGCCCCATCAACACTGCCTGCGGCACATGGTGTGGGGAGGAAACGGGCGGAAGGATACTATGCTTGAGGCGCCCAGTAAAATACCTTCATAGGAATGCTCTCGCCCCTATCATTGCCTGGTCCAAATAACACTGCCTGAGACACGTGCGGTGGGCGGGTGGGCAAGGGTTGCGTTGGTCGGGCATGAGGCGCTCAAAACCACTTTCCACAGAAATGCTTTCGTCCCGCAGTTGCAATTGCAATGCTCATACCACTTTTGAGAGCACTAACAGAGGATGCAAGTGAGACTGTGCCACGCCCCACTCACCATCTCGAGCTCAAAATCAAGCTGCTGCGTGGGGCCGAAGAGAGGGGCGAGGGGCGTGGTAGACGAGGCCGGTAGCCCCAACTGACCCCTGTGTAGGGAGTGGTGGCGAGAAGAGGGACGAAGAAGAGGTCGGTGAGGGGTGAGGGAGGGGTGGAGAGTGGAGACGGAGAGGGGACGGTGCGATTTGAATCTTGAAAAATGTCTTCCCATTCGACCATCAGCTGCTGATGAATGCAGAGACGATTTGTGTTGCTGACGGTTGTGTGCACCAACACGTGGTGCCTGTCTGTTGGTCTTCCACCTGAATCACTGTGGTTTTATCTGAGCCACTGTGCTTTTCACCTGAGCCGCTGTAGTTTCCACCTGGGCCACTGTAGTTTTCACCTGCGCCACTGTGGTTCTCACCTGGGTCGCATGATGGGAGTACCGGAGACCACAACAGACGACGACCTGCCATGGTATGCAATGGGCATGTGCAACCTGGTAGGCCATGCCATGCCATGCCATGCCATGCCATCCCACGATAAGCCATGGCACACCAAAGCACAGCACGCCATGGCATCATGGGAAGAGACAAGGGTAAGGTGAAAACCATGGTGGCTCAGATAAAAACCGTCCACCCACAAGCGTGAGTGCGCATGTTGACTTGACTCGGGTCCCACCCATCCAGCACCACTCTACACCTCACCCCACCACCATCCACCCACCACTTCCCTGCCATCCCTAACCAGCGTGCCAACATCCAGCTCAGTGAAACCACGTCTCGTGTAGAGAGGTTGTTTTTGAGACGTCTCAAAAACACCCTCTCTACACGTGGCTATTCACCCCCAATCAAATCCCCTCTCCCCGCCCATGCCCCTTTCTCCCCCTACTTCCCCCTCCTCCCTGCAATGCTCACCACTGGGGCCCTGTCCCTCACCACTGGGGTGGCAGCTCGTTGCTGGGCTCGCGAAAGAGGTGACCCACGGTTTTGGCGTGGTGGCCGGTGTGACCCCTTCCCCCCCCTCCTTCCCCCCCCTCCTCCCCCCCCCTCCTCCCCCACCTCCTCCCCCCCCCTCCCCCCCCTCCTCCCCCCCCCTCCCCCCCCCCCTCCTTCCCCCCCCTCCTCCCCCCCCCCTCCTCCCCCCCCCTCCCGCATGCCGCTAACCACCACACCTCACCACTGCTTGGGCAGCTCATTGTCGGGCCCTCGGAAGAGGCGCCCCACGTTGGTGGCATGGTGGCGGGAGGCGTAGAAGTCCGTGTAATCGCCGATCACTGCTGGTAGTTCCATGCTCACACGCGCCTGGGAGGCAAGGACACACAAAGGGGGGAGCATAGAAGGGGGAAAGCACGAGGCATGGTGGCGGAAGGCATGGAAGTCCGTGTAATCGCCCACTACTGCTGGTAGCTCCATGCTCACACGCGCCTGTGAGAGATTGGGGAAGGGAAGCAGGGGCGATAGGGAGGGTGGTGCATGGAGAGCTTGGAGGCATGGTGGCCGGAGGCATAGAATTCCGTGTAACCACCCACCACTGCTGGTAGTTCCATGTGCACCTGTGCCTGGGAGGATGGGGATGGGGAGGGGGAAGGGTGGGTACACGGTGGTGGTGGGAGGTGCAGAATTCCGTGTAACCACCCACCACTGCTGGCAGTTCCATGTGCACCTGTGCCTGGGGCGTGGGAATGGGAAGCATGGGCGAGAGGGAGGAGGGGCGATGGCGAGTTTGGTGGCGGGAGGCGTAGAAGTCCGTGTAATCGCCAATCACTGCTGGCATCTCCATGTGCATACGCGCCTCAGGCATGGGGAGGAGGGAACATGGCGGGGAGGAGGGAACATGGCGGGGAGGAGGGAACATGGCGGGGAGGAGGGAACATGGCGGGGAGGAGGGAACATGGCGGGGAGGAGGGAACATGGCGGGGAGGAGGGAACATGGCGGGGAGGAGGGAACATGGCGGGGAGGAGGGAACATGGCGGGGAGGAGGGAACATGGCGGGGAGGAGGGAACATGGCGGGGAGGAGGGAACATGGCGGGGAGGAGGGAACATGGCGGGGAGGAGGGAACATGGCGGGGAGGAGGGAACATGGCGGGGAGGAGGGAACATGGCGGGGAGGAGGGAACATGGCGGGGAGGAGGGAACATGGCGGGGAGGAGGGAACATGGCGGGGAGGAGGGAACATGGCGGGGAGGAGGGAACATGGCGGGGAGGAGGGAACATGGCGGGGAGGAGGGAACATGGCGGGGAGGAGGGAACATGGCGGGGAGGAGGGAACATGGCGGGGAGGAGGGAACATGGCGGGGAGGAGGGAACATGGCGGGGAGGAGGGAACATGGCGGGGAGGAGGGAACATGGCGGGGAGGAGGGAACATGGCGGGGAGGAGGGAACATGGCGGGGAGGAGGGAACATGGCGGGGAGGAGGGAACATGGCGGGGAGGAGGGAACATGGCGGGGAGGAGGGAACATGGCGGGGAGGAGGGAACATGGCGGGGAGGAGGGAACATGGCGGGGAGGAGGGAACATGGCGGGGAGGAGGGAACATGGCGGGGAGGAGGGAACATGGCGGGGAGGAGGGAACATGGCGGGGAGGAGGGAACATGGCGGGGGGGAGGGAACATGGCGGGGAGGAGGGAGCATGGCGGGGGGGAGGGAACATGGCGGGGAGGAGGGAGCATGGCGGGGGGAGGGAACATGGCGGGGAGGAGGGAGCATGGCGGGGGGGAGGGAACATGGCGGGGAGGAGGGAGCATGGCGGGGGGGAGGGAACATGGCGGGGAGGAGGGAGCATGGCGGGGAGGAGGGAGCATGGCGGGGAGGAGGGAGCATGGCGGGGAGGAGGGAGCATGGCGGGGGGGAGGGAACATGGCGGGGGGGAGGGAACATGGCGGGGAGGAGGGAGCATGGCGGGGAGGAGGGAGCATGGCGGGGGGGAGGGAACATGGCGGGGGGGAGGGAACATGGCGGGGAGGAGGGAGCATGGCGGGGAGGAGGGAACATGGCGGGGAGGAGGGAGCATGGCGGGGGGGAGGGAACATGGCGGGGAGGAGGGAGCATGGCGGGGGGGAGGGAACATGGCGGGGAGGAGGGAGCATGGCGGGGGGGAGGGAACATGGCGGGGAGGAGGGAGCATGGCGGGGGGGAGGGAACATGGCGGGGAGGAGGGAGCATGGCGGGGGGGAGGGAACATGGCGGGGAGGAGGGAGCATGGCGGGGAGGAGGGAACATGGCGGGGGGGAGGGAACATGGCGGGGAGGAGGGAGCATGGCGGGGGGGAGGGAACATGGCGGGGAGGAGGGAGCATGGCGGGGGGGAGGGAACATGGCGGGGAGGAGGGAGCATGGCGGGGGGGAGGGAACATGGCGGGGAGGAGGGAGCATGGCGGGGGGGAGGGAACATGGCGGGGAGGAGGGAGCATGGCCGGGGGGAGGGAACATGGCGGGGAGGAGGGAGCATGGCGGGGGGGAGGGAACATGGCGGGGAGGAGGGAGCATGGCGGGGGGGAGGGAACATGGCGGGGAGGAGGGAGCATGGCGGGGGGGAGGGAACATGGCGGGGAGGAGGGAGCATGGCGGGGGGGAGGGAACATGGCGGGGAGGAGGGAGCATGGCGGGGGGGAGGGAACATGGCATGAAAAGCAGGAAGATCACTCAGTGCTTGGTTGGTTGGTTGGTTGGTTGGTCTGCAAGAAGACAGCACAAGCTTTCAAAGGCACCATAGATCCCACCTGAGCGCGGAACGCACTTGGTGGCACCCCACCTGAGGAAGCAAGGCCTTGGCGCGCAGAGGCTTGTTGTCTCTCAGTGCTGGCTCGTCCGCTGATGTCAGCAATGCCATGCCATGCGGTACATACATGCATGCATGGGTGAGGCAGCGATGCCATGCAGTGCACAGGCAGGTGAGTGGGGGAACGTTGCTGGTGAGAACAGCATAGATGCACGGCATGGCATGGCATGGCACTAAGTCATGGCCATGATGGCATATGCATATGCAAGGCACATAAGCGTGCACAGCAGCAGAACCACAATGGGTAAGTAAGCAAGGTTGCATGGCACTAAGTCACCAAGCTCAAAAACAGGCGGTTCCAACAGAAGCATCTGAAAATAACGTGGGCGTTTCTACCAGGTGGTTGGTCAGGTGGTTTCACCAGAGAGCAGGCGTTGGAGGGCAGTGCGAGTGCGTTGCCACACGGGGCGGCCCAGCGCCATGAACGCGTTCAGCGATGGCTGGAGGGGAGAGGTACGTGGAGTGTGCGGGGTGTGTGGAGTGTGCGGGGTGTGTGGAGTGTGCGGGGTGTGTGGAGTGTGCGGGGTGTGTGGAGTGTGCGGGGTGTGTGGAGTGTGCGGGGTGTGTGGAGTGTGCGGGGTGTGTGGAGTGTGGAAGAGAAAGGTGGAAAGAAAAAGGGTACTGCAGGTGGCCCAGCGCCGTGAACGCATTCAGCGACACCCGCCGTGACATAGCTTGACCTGTGCGACAATCTCGCCTGTGCGACTCTCTACATGGTGGAAGCAGGCCGTGCCTTTGACTTCGTCGCCCACGCCCCTCAGCAGTCCCGCATCCGCCACCCACCACCGACACCCTCAGCAGTCCCGCGTCCGCCACCCACCACCGACAGGCCCTGAACCTGCTCGCCGATCGTCCGTGCAATCTCTCACCTGTGCGACCCTCTCGCCTCCTGTGCGACTCGCCCG
This sequence comes from Closterium sp. Yama58-4, assembly GCA_947470075.1. Lineage (NCBI taxonomy): Eukaryota > Viridiplantae > Streptophyta > Zygnematophyceae > Desmidiales > Closteriaceae > Closterium > Closterium sp. Yama58-4. The sequence goes on along the minus strand of CANIUD010000686.1, from coordinate 673,722 downwards.
TGCGACTCTACCTGGTGGAAGCAGGCCGTGTCGCTAACCACGTCGCCCACGTCCCCCAACAGCCCCGCGTCCGCCACTACCGACAGGTCCAGAATCCGTAGTAGCTGTTTCATGAAAACTCTCAAGAAGCACCTTGACAGAACTCCAACTCAAAAGAACTATACCTGGTGGAAGCAGCCTGTGTCCTTAACTTCGTCGCCCACATCCCCCAGCAGCCCCGCGTCCGCCACCACCGACAGGTCCAGAACCTGCTCGCCGATCGCCACGCCCACTCGTGCCGAGCCTCCCGGTGAGGGTCGGAAGACGCCGAACGGCAGGTTCTGGATCGGAAAGTGGCAGTTGGGAGGCACGGGGACGAACGAGGCTAGCGGCACGGCCGCCATGATACCAAGTCGCGGCAGAGGGGCGCGCTTAATTTCTGAGACTAGCGGCTACTAAGCGACACAAGAGCAAAGGGCTTCTGGAAAGAATCTCGTTATAGGAGGAATCGCTATTCTTGATGGTCCTTCCAGCAAGGCAGACGGTGCCACCGCCTCAGTGGCTGGACGCAACGCAGTGGGTAAAGGCACAGGCAGCTGCTGTCACCGCAGTGACGGAGCTCGAATAGCGTTCTCACAGATGTGAACTGCACTGAACGCTCTGACCACGTAAATTTGCGAATCGGACTGCACTGAATCGCTTTCCCTGAAAATCGGACGCGCAATGTTACGATATTTCGACGACTGTCAGACTCGACTCTCGAGGCACAATCGGTTTGCTTGCTAGCGCTGGCCTTCTCAAGGCACCTCGAACTCTACGCGCCTGTTGAGCATTTCTGTTATCATCGTAGGATGTCATCGAAGATGTGGCCTTGTCAGGATGTCATGGTGTTCTCAAGGCAATGCGAAGGGGGGAGTGAATTCCTGACCTGGCACTGACTCGTTCTGACATCACTTTCGACGAGCAGCGCTGACGAGCAGAGTGTCGGACACCCGTCTATTAACGGACTCATTGCAAGGTAAAATATCAAGGTACACGTTACTCGAATCCTAATTATACAGGAAGAGACAAAAACAGAAATGTCAGAAATCAGTGTAACAGCCTTGAAGTACTATTGTACACACATTTGTTTGTCAAGGCTCCACATCGATTGGATCAAAAACCTTGACCCTCTCCGACCCATCAAATTATAAGCCGCTGAATTCCGGGGATTCACCCAACCGTCTCCATAAATATATGTGCACTTGTCTGCTCCCTCCACCTGATCGTAGTCATACCACGCCGTGAAGAGCGGATCCTGTGCTACCTCCGCTATCTCATGTGCGAATGTGGATAGAGTGGCGTCTACATTTATCCCGTTGAATGTGTCACTGCAAGGTGGGAAGAACAAGCATGAGAGAGGAAAGGAAATGAGTTCTGTGAAATAGGTTGGTGCTACTTCTGCCGTGCAACCCCTTGACTAAGTCTGGTGCACTAGGGCAGTTGCTGCATACGCATGAAAAGGCACCACCTCACCATAAGCATTGAAGCACTCAGTTCACACGGCCAGGAAAATCATCTAGAGCATGGGCAGCAAGAGGCTGCTCAGGAAATGGGCTACGTGCATTGCAAGTGAGTAGACGAGCTAGTGTGTCTCCGGTACACTGCAACAGTTCAATCATCATGGTATCAGTCCAGTGCATTGTAGCAAGTTACTCACTAGGGGAGCGGTCGGGTGCACTGCGAGGGGCAGCGAGCAGAATGCCCCGCGAATCCAAACTTGAGGGCCTTGCCCAGCGCGTCCTGTCCGTAGCTGTGGTAGCCGCAGAATCGCGTGCAGAACCCGTCCCTGGGATCGCTGCTCTTCACCTCCACCGTTGGATCCGTCATGACCATGTAGATGCCGTCCGTGTCGAATGGCAGCAGCTTGTTGCGCAGATGGTAGTTTATGACTGCAGGAAGGGCGACGGGGGAGGGTGGTTGGGAGGGGGTGGGTGTTGGGTGCAGGCATGATGAGGCGAAGCGAGAGGCAGGAGGCAGGGGACAACGAGCGTGCTAGAGTATGGGAGAAGAAGCGATTCGGCAGACAGTGGCCAGTTGGAAGAAAATACAGCAACTCCAAAAATGCGCTCGGGTGGAATATGAGAGTACTTGAGGTCTCACGTCCTGGCGATTCAGAGGCAAGGCGCGCAAATTTTCACAATGGCAACATAGTAGACCGTAAGGCGACTTACTGGCTACCACGTCCTTCTGGTAGTTGCGCAGAACCTTCCCGCCGCCCGACACGTAGTTCTTATCCAGAACCGACTTCCCCAGCGACACCGTCGAGCTCACGCGCTTGCCGTCCGCCTGCGTGCCGGCCGCCGTGATTCCCCACCACCGCGTCACATTGTAACGGTCAGCCGGCGTCTTGTATCGCCCCGATATAGAGTCGACGAACTTGTGAAACAGCTGTACGGTCGTCGCGTCCCAGTCGCCGTAGAAAATGAGGTACACTCTGATCGGCGACTTGGTCATTACCGGACCGCCATGGTACGTCACTTTCCCGCCTTTTCCGAACTGGCCGTTGCCGAATTTCATCTCCTGCGCGGACGCCAACGAAACCCTCCGCTCCTTCCCGAGCGTCCATCCGCCGTTCGGCCCGCCGCGCTTCTTCTTCGGCGGAATCCCGCCTCCGCCGGTGCCGCCGCCGCCGCTGCCCGTCGAGTTTTTGCCCCCCGGGGTAATCACGGGGAACTTTCCCGCGCCGCTGTTGCTCGACCCTCCCGACGCCTGCCCCCCTCGCTTTCCGCGCCCGCCTTTCCCCGGTGTGATATCGATCGGCGCTGCTAGTCTAGTCCCCGCCCCTCCGCTTCCCCCGCCCCCGCCGCTGTTTTTCCCCCGGTGATAAAACGCCACGCCCTTGGGAATGACGAGCGCATGCTCCTCCGCTTCCGTCCACGTCTCGCCACTCTCCTTCCCTTCCGCCGCCGCGTTCCCTTCAGCTCCTTTCAGTCTCCGTCGCCCCGCATGCGCGAATTCCGGCGATACGACTCTAAGGATGCGTTTAGGGACCGGTTCGGCGCGCACTATGAAGGAACCTTCGCGCTTATCAACCGAAACTTCACCTCGAAGGGCGGGATTGATAGGACGGGTATCTACTAGGAGGGTCCGTTGTTGCGAAGAGAGACGAGATGTTTGTAACCCGTCACGTCGTCGGTGTGCGTGCGTGTCGCGTTGTGGTTGAGACTTGGCGGAGATGAGGCAGAGGAATGCGCAGAGGAAGAGGAGTGAGGCGAGACAATGGGCCGAACGTCGCGGCATGGTGAGTAATAACTGAAAGCGGAGAGTAGTATAGGAACTGTCGTAAGAAAACGGTTGGCCCGTGCGTCTCGCCCTGGTGGATTGACAGAGAGAGTTGTGTTTAGCAGGGGGGAAGCTTGCGTCAGTGGAATTTGAGGCTGAGGAATTCGGAATTTGAAGTGAAGGCCACCGACCCTGCCTTGAAACATTGTTACCTAGGGCTCGACGAATTCAGCTTGCTGTTAGGTGGTGGCTTGAGGAAATGGGTCGAGGAACAACGGAGGCGCGATGAAGGTTGCACGGAAACTGGGTCAGGTGGGGGAGGGAAGGCATTGACCGAGAAAGGATGGCGCCTGCTTCTGCCTCTGTCAGTTCGACAGCGTGGAATATGTACACAAATCGAAGCGCCTTCTCCATGCCTAACGAGGCGCTTCTTTTTTCCCAACATCCCAAACCAAACCAATGCCCACAGTTTCGACTCTGGCCCAAGAGGCCATTTGAACCCCTTGAAGTACGGACGGTGGAACAGAAGTTGCAACTTTCAAACATGCTGCTCCACCATTGTTCCACCGACATCCCCACGAACACAAGGCCCATTTTAGATTATGGGTCTTTAATTCAGATATTGCACGTAACTCTGCATTTTTTAGGATTTGCTCTGCTAGTTAGCGTATTTACCGAACTTTCGGTTCCCTCGACCAGGTGGTTGGTTTGGTTGTGTGCTGGTGCACACAAATTGTTTCGCCGAAGGCGGAGGCGACACGAGTCAGACGGGGTCCAACACCATTGGCTGGAGAAACCCTTCACTGCCTAGCCAGTCAGCGGGGCTATGGCGAAGTGCGGGGACTTGGAGAGGCGTGGTGTCAGGCTTGCGGCAGGGCAGGGTGTTTGAGAACTGAAAATCCTCGGCAATAGACGATTCTTGTTAGCCTATGACATTTTTGATACGGATAAAGCATGTTATCGTCTCATTCTACATGAACATGCATAATATGCCAAGAAGAAGCACTTCGTTCACGGAGCAAATCAATGACAACAGCACCGTGTAACAGATACAAACCACGACATACCAGAGTGAACCGCATAAGGCGAAGAAAATCGCGATGTACCCTGCCCACCAACCAACCAATTGGGGAATAACGTCGCACAGGTCGCACAAAGATTCTGTACGGCATCACCGACGGCATTGTGCGATGACAGCGATGAACACCAACCACGAACCCCCCACCAGGGCTGTCGATTGGTCCCAGGCCAAAACTTGAGAGGCTGAGGTCCCCTGATTCCAGGCCTGCCATTACCGGGAAGTGGCCTTTTCCAACCCTTTAAAGCCAGGGTCTCAAGTACTACGAGTGTTTTGCAGTTGCTGTTGAAAGTTGGGCTGTGATTGGTTGGCGAGGTGAAAGGTTTGAAGTGGGGAGAAGCGAGGGGTGCGAAGCGAACGCAAATCGTTGGGTGTATCCGAACCTTCTAGGCTTGGAAATTTGGTTCGGAACCAAACCTAAAATGCCCCCAAATCATCGAAAGTCTCAACTACCCAGAAGTGTTGTGCAATCGCTTCTGGGGCACTGACGGGGTGTGTTGCACGCTGATTTTCCAACCCAACCAGAAAGAACTTCGTCTGCAATAACTAGGTAACCTAGCTTTAACTGCAAAGCAGTTTGTTGGAAACAGTAAATCCTAAGCGCCTCTGTCGTGTCGAAACATCGCACCAGAAGCGAAGCGAACTATATTGAGGCACACGCGAGTCAACCCTCGGAGGTTGAAAGAGGTTGCCGGAGGTTACGCGAAAGTCAAAGGTCAGCGACCTTTGACCTGACAAGTACAGCGCGACAGCAAGGACACACAACTGACTCGCTACAGAGCAGTTGCCCGAGTCGTCACTGTATCGAACCGCAACAGCAACAGTAAAGCAGTTATAACTGAATCCTTTCGTATTCCTTGTACTACTATATATTCTTGTATCTCTTTGCTATAATCAACTTACTTTGCTCTCACACACTAGTGCAAGGTGGTTCACAAGTCTTCATTAAACGCTTCCGCTATTACAATTGTTCTACCCCGAATTTACCCCTGCAAAAGATCCTAAGGGCCTTTTCTCAGCCCAACATGGTATGAGAGCTATCAGGGGAAATTCAACTACTATCAACACATTACAAGACATGGCAACATACAAGGAGAGGAGTTCCTCTAATGGTTCTCCCGGGACTACTCCTACCCCACCTCCTGCCTCTGGCCTGCAGACAGAGGAAGGAACTGCAACGGGACCAGCAGCGCCTTCAGCCAGCCAGCCTGCCAACTTCGACCAGAGTATGATGGAGAAATTCTTCTCCTTCATGTCGTTCTACGAGCAACACCAGCAGTCGGCACCTGCGCAGTCAAACAACAGCAACAACAACAACGTGACTCCAATGAGTCTTGACGGCTCATCATATGCACGTGGAAACCAGCAACAACCTACCTTTGCTCCGTATGAGCGCGGGTCCATTAGCTTCATGCCGCAGCCGCAAGCCCCACCTGGACAAGAAAAACCACTGGACGCACTACAAGTTCAATCGCAATTCGCGCACGTCTTGAAGCTACAGACATCAAGACCTTTTGACGGAAAAGACTTCTTTACCTGGTCGTTTGAGTTCGAGCTCATGATGGAAGGCGCGCAGATACTTGGGTTCTTCGACGGGTCTGTGCCATACCCAACCAACGGCACACAGTATGAGAAGCAGCAGTACACATATCAGTCGATGATGGCGTACACGATCCTACTGAGAAACATCACCCCAAGCCAGCAGCAGAACATTCGGTCTTACCGGGGATATGGTAACTCTGCCGAGCTCGCTTACAGCCACCTGAAGAACCTGTATCAAGCAACAGACAGCGTCAACCAGAGTCGGTTAATGGCGCAATTGACAAACGTCGAAATGAAACCAGGCGAAAAAGGAATGGCGTATATCAGCCGCTGTCGCGAACTGCGCGACAAACTCCTTCGATGCGGAGGATCAATAGCCGAAGAAGCCTTCGTAACAGTCGTCATCGGTGGCCTCGGTCCGCAATGGCGTTCCACCCGAGCCATCCTTCGAGCTCACGGAAAAATCTCCGAAGCAGCGCTCTGTGCTGAAATTCACGCCGAGCAGCAAGACATGGACCTGCAAGAAGAACGACACAAGAGAAAAACGTCAGTACCGGAATTCGCGTTCCACACTCAGCGACGCTACAACAACAACAACAACAACCGACAACAACAGAAAAACGTACCTCCGTTCTGTCACATCTGCAAGACGTCAGGGCACCCGCGCACACACTGCCCGAATCGACAATAGTCAACACCACAACAGCGACAACTTCGACCTTCAAGCAGCCAAGTTGCTTCAACGCAAGCGAATCCTACGACCCAGGTTCAAGCTTCAACAACATCAACGGGACAACCTGCACAAGGCGCAAGAAACATCGTCAGTTGTATGGCAAAACTGACCGACTCCTGCATCACCGAATCACCACCTCATTACTCACCGGAAGAACAGCTTGACAACAGCACGCCCCGCCGCGAGTCACTTCAGCCGAACCCGACATACGCCGCTATCGCCCAGAGTGAACCGTCCGGAAAGGACACATGGTTCTTGGACAGTTGCTGCGGACAACACATGTGTTCTTTAGGACGTTTCGTGCAACGAGAATACCAGCTTCAACGAGAAGTAGTCATCACCGTCGCCAACAATCAGAACCTGCGCACACGACGACAAGGCGTAGTTCAACTTCAGTCACGGGAGACAAACGTCATACTGCAAATGACGAAGGTCTTAATAGCAGAAGGACTCGGCTACAACTTACTCAGCATTAGTCAGTTGATGGCGAAAGGCATCCACCTCGAAGCAGACAGCACCGCTCAAGAGTTCAAGCTATACCACGGGAAAGGCGGCCTCTACATCAGAAAGGCGCTTCTCAAGAATAACGTCTTCGTTCTTGATTTCGTACCAGACCTTGGCACCGCTGACAGCGACGGCATCGTCAGCTTTGCTCCTTGGACACATCCTCCAGATCTTGACCCAGACTTCAGCCCCGGCGGCTTCTGGCACTCACACACCATCCATGAAGCAGAGAGAACAAGGGCGTTAGCAACAATTCAACAAACATCGGCAGCAGCAGAGACAACATCAGCAGCAGCAGAGACAACATCGACAGCAGCAGAGACAACATCAGCAGCAGCAGAGACAACATCAGCAGCAGCAGAGGCAACAACGCCAACAGCAGCAGCAACATCGACACCAATCGCCGGTCCTTCAACGGCACCAATCTCCATCGACGATTCGCCTCCGACACCCGCACAGCAGTTAACCCCGGCACCACGAGAAGTCCACCGAAGCGCTAACATCACCGCCGGCTTTTACTCAAACTCAGACATGTACAGACGCTCCCCCGGGCACCGCGCCAGCGAAGACATCTGGCACGCACGGATGGGACACCCAAGCAACACAACGTTAAACAACACGATAAGAGCAGGAGTGCTCGACAAAGACTCCCTACTACTGCACGACGGGAGAGAACTTCAACGAGTCAGAGGAACATGCTTCACCTGCCCCGAAGCCGACTTACCGCATCAGCCGTTCGTACCTCATCACAACCCAAGCGCACCTGCATACACACCACTGGAGAAGGTGTACAGCGACATCCTGTACAATCGCGCAACAGGGCAGGGAACCTACAATTACACCATCACCTTCATCGACGCCGCCACTCGATACGTCTGGCACCTCAACCTTCCAAGCCGCGACATGGCCTTCGAAGCCTTTGTCGCCTGGCTACCAGTTGCGGAACGAGAATCGCGAGCTAAGCTGAAAAGCTTTCAATCAGACGGGGGAGGAGAATACACCTCACAAAGGTTCAAGCAATACTTGGCGGAAAGAGGAATCAAGAAACTCATCTCCCTCCCCTACGCCCATCAACAGCAGGGTGTAGCAGAAAGGATGAACAGGACACTGCAGAACACCATGCGCAAACTGCTACGTGGCATGCGGCTACCCAACCACCAGTGGCCAGAGGCGATGGACCACGCTGTCATGCTGCACAACTTGCTATCCTCGTCGTCACTCCCGAACAACGCATCACCGCACCTGCTGTGGACAGGAAAACTGGGCAGCACAAAAATGTTACGAGTTTTTGGGTGCATGGTACAGTACCGACCCCCAGCTGCACGGGCCGGCCGATTCTCTCAACGCGCACAGTGGGGACTACACCTGGGCATCGCAAAACATTACAACGCGTGGAAAATTTTCGACGTCCACTCAAAAGAAACAGTACCAGCACGCGATGTCATCTTCTACGAGCGACTCACCCTCGACTCCTACCTTGCCAACTTGGCAGAACAGCGAGACCTCACCAGTGGATTCCGTGGAGACAGAGCCTTCGCTTCGGCAGCCGACGAAGCTGACCTGGACGAGCAGAACGTGGACGGAGCTTCGGAAGCAGCCGGACCTCTCCCCTACTGCTCCGTAGATATCCCAATGGACGACGACAATCCTCGCGAAAGCGTCAACGCCGAAGTCTTCTACGATTTCGCCGACACCGGTTACGTTACACCTGCACGGGTCAACACCGACGAAGCAGAACGCATAGGACCGAATTTCTTACCGGATCCTGAAGCAGGAGACGAAGCAGTTTATCCCGAGGATACCACACTCCCCCGCTACACACAGAGTGGACTGCAAATCCTCGGCCTCGTCACCGCAGTCCACGGAACGGCGCCTCCTAAGGAGCCTGCGACGGTTCAACAGGCCGGGGGAACATAGGGAAAAATGGCGTGAAGCCATGGACAAAGAGCTAAAGGCACTAGAGGAGCGCAACACCTGGAAAGTCGTCCCTATCGGCGTAGCACGAAACAAGACAATGCTCACTGGAAAGTGGGTCTTCCGTGTGAAAACAAAGGCTGACGGCACCATCGACAAGTTCAAAGCGCGCTGGGTCGTACGCGGTTTCGACCAGGAGCATGGACGGGATTTCACCGAAACGTTTGCTCCGGTCAGCCGCCATACTTCACTTCGCATCCTTCTCGCAATCGCCGCCATGAAGAAGAAAAAGTTGCGACAGATTGATGTCGCAAACGCTTTTCTCTACGCACCCGTTGACGCAGAGATCTTCGTGGAACTACCACACGGCTCCAGCACGAACTCCACGCACGTTTGCCAGCTGCTAAAATCACTCTACGGGATCAAACAGGCTCCGCGACTATGGCAACAGTACCTGCACGCACGTCTCATCCGCATCGGTTTTAAGCAACTCCCGCACGACCAGGGCATGTACCGGCTCACGAAGAACGACGACTACATCCTGCTAATCGTCTATGTAGACGACCTCCTCTACATCGGCTCCACCGACGGCATCACCACCTGGTTCGAAGGGGAGCTGCAGCAAGACCTCACTCTCACGGTCTCGTCTACTGTGACTCAGTACCTCGGTCTCAACATCCGGGAAGAAGACGACGCAATCTACCTCAGTGCCGCAAAATACGCAGACACCATCGCCAAGTGCTTCAACCTCACACCAACCGCCATCTCCACACCATATCGCTACACGACAGGAAACAACAAGGGAGAATCTACTCTACTCAAGCCTGCCGGCATTCGCGACTACCAAAGAAAACTGGGATGTCTTCTCTTCGCAGCCGTCACCTGTCGCCCAGACCTATCCTACTCCGCAAACCAATTCGCCACCCACCTCAAAAGGCCCGAAGCAGAACACCTAGGAGAGCTCGACCGCGCACTTCACTACCTCGTCAGCACCCCGACGATCGGGCTAACCTACCACAAGAACGCAACTACACCGACTAAGTTAATCGGCTACGTCGACGCCGATCACGCTGGTGACCCCGATAACAGACGCTCGCGCACCGGCTACATCTACCGTTTGGAACCTATCGGCCCTATCTCCTGGCACTCGAGTAAGCAAGCAGGAATTAATCGCCCTCTCATCAGCTGAAGCAGAATATATCGCACTCTGCTCAGCCACCAAAGAAGGACTCTACCTTCGCGAACTGCTGGAAGAAGCGAAGTTAGCCGAGTTACCCAACTTCACCCTGTTCTGCGACAACCAGTCGGCAATTCGCATCGCCAACAAAAGCGGCTTCGCGAACAGGACGAAACACATCGCCCTACGCTACTTCTTCGTGAAAGACGAGATCGAGAAGGGAAGACTTGAACTATCCTACTGTCCGACGTCCGAGATGGCAGCTGACTACTTGACCAAGAAACTCGGAAAGCAGAAGTTCGAGTACTGCATGCTGCTGACTGGACAGGGCCACGTCATCAGCAGCGACACTCCAGAAGCGAAGGGGAGTGTTGGAAACAGTAAATCCTAAGCGCCTCTGTCGTGTCGAAACATCGCACCAGAAGCGAAGCGAACTATATTGAGGCACACGCGAGTCAACCCTCGGAGGTTGAAAGAGGTTGCCGGAGGTTACGCGAAAGTCAAAGGTCAGCGACCTTTGACCTGACAAGTACAGCGCGACAGCAAGGACACACAACTGACTCGCTACAGAGCAGTTGCCCGAGTCGTCACTGTATCAAACCGCAACAGCAACAGTAAAGCAGTTATAACTGAATCCTTTCGTATTCCTTGTACTACTATATATTCTTGTATCTCTTTGCTATAATCAACTTACTTTGCTCTCACACACTAGTGCAAGGTGGTTCACAAGTCATCATTAAACGCTTCCGCTATTACAATTGTTCTACCCCGAATTTACCCCTGCAAAAGATCCTAAGGGCCTTTTCTCAGCCCAACACAGTTGACAGCTCCTTAGCTCACTTGAGACCCTGGCTTTAAGCGGCCGGTAAAGCACTCGACTCAGAACTTGAATTCAGGGCTACACTACAACATTCAGGGTAGTAAATTAGTACTCACTATATAATTTCAGCCACTATTATCTTGAAACTACTACCTAGTACCTACCTACCTACATTCTCAACAATACAATCTAAGTGGCAGGCCTGCGCCTCCTCTCCCCATCAAAGATGTGGTACACACCTGCCCAGTCCATGTCATAATCTAGCATCTTCACGGTCATACCTAACGTCGTTGAGAGCACACCTATCCCACGTCTTGATAATGTTTTGCCTAGAAAAGCCCCTCTCGCACTCTACTGTGCTGAGAGGCAAGACTGAGATAGCACGCCAGAGCTTAACAATGTTGGGATAGTCACCACGCCAGTCGGATGTGCGCAGCATGTTGGTCAAGCCCTGGTGAAAGCTCTGGTTCTTGAATTTCTTCTCGAGGGTGACGGTGAAGAGCCTGATCTCGGGCTCAATGTCCTCTGCTGCGACGCCTGCCATGGCCATCGGAAACAAAGCATGAATGAATACGTCATCTAGGTTAATAAAATGTCAGTGAGAGATCCCATTCTCAGATCGTGTGTCCAGAAACTGTACCTGGAAGCTGATGGTTGAACATCTCCAGAAGCTGATCCATGTGGGAAGAGAACCACATGTCCTGGTCACCCCAGCGATAAGGGTAGCTGGAAGAAACAAAAAACTGCACACCGACAAAGTGGCGGAGGTCCGCCATCCTCGTTGAGAGGCTCTTGATGTAGCGCCTCCGCAAACCTCCGTCCCAGGTCATAGCAGGCCGTGAGATCAGAGCCGCCTTCATCTTCATCATCGGGGTCGAGTTGCTCTTCGTGCAGCTCAAAGGCCTCGATCACCCGTTCGCCATCAGCGTTCAGCCCAGTCACGTTCATGTTGCGGTCCTCAGCATGGGCTTCCAGAAACTTCAGCAGCCTGGACTTACTGCCGCACCCGAACTTGGCGCCGGGCTCGATGTACCGCTGTGACAGCTTCGTCTTGAGCTTGTCGACGCGGTTCTTAACCTCTGCGATGTCGACCTGTGGAGAGGGTTAACACCGTTAGTCAGTGAGTGGTAAAATAAAGAAACAAAAGGAGCAAGTATCAACAGAACTAGGCAAGAATGAGTGCATTGAATGGAACAGTTGGGTACAAGTAGCAAACCCTAGTTGGGGTTGTACCCCATATTGGCTACCCCACTACAGCCTACCAACATATAACACATTACAATTTAACACACCCCCATAGGCAAAGTGGGGGAGAACAAAGGGTCACAAGACCAGTCCAGCAAAGCAACGCAAGCCCAGGGTGGATCACAACGTCACCACACTCTGAGCACAAGCAAAGGCCACAAGGCCAGTTCACATGCAGTGCTAGAGATAGTACAAGACAAGCAACACAGTGATCAAAACCTAGCAAGCAAGCAACAGGATATATATAAAGTACAGTACAAAGGTGGGGTGGTAAAACTGCCAGCCCGGCGCGTCAGGAACAAAGCCAAGGAAGACACAGGGAAGTGTGCGGGAGGAGAGCTTGTCCGCGGACGTATCGCGGACAAGGGCACGAGCACCCCACACCCGGAAGCGCGACGCATCGCCAACCTCCCCCGTCCAACGCAGTGTGGGCGAGGTCTCCGGCAAGGAGACACGGGGCCAGAGGTTGAGCTGATGCGCGGCGTACCGGACAGCAAACGGCCACAGAAAATGGGGAGCCGCCGCGTGGACCAAGGAGGTACGAGCGACCTCCATGACCAGGCCAATGCGGCGCTCAGCAATCCCATTCTGCTGTGGAGAGTCCGGAAGCGTGAAGGTCTGCTCGATGCCCTCCGCCTGACAGAAGGTCCTCAAGAGATCGGAGGAAAACTCACCACCTCTGTCAGAGTGCAGACGCAGGACAGGAAGATCCGTCCGGAAACGGCGGCGGAGCTGGAGACGAACTGTGCGGATCCAAGGGATCAGAACAGCAGGGACCTCACCCTTGGTGCGCAAGGGGAAGACCGTGGTGTAACGCGAGTAGTCGTCGACAACCAGTAAAAAGTACCGCTCACCGCCCTGGCCACGAACGCGGGCTGGGCCCCACACGTCCAGGTGGAGGGTCTGCAGAGGAGCCTCTGTCGGGGGGAACGAGGAGGAGTGAGGAGCGGCGCGCTGCCGCCCCTCGACGCAAGGAAGGCAAGGCGGCGCAGGCGAGGCAGGGAGGGGAGGGAGGGACCTGGGAAGACCAGACACAAGGCGGCGACGGTGCATGCCACGGAGGCGTGGCAAGGAGGGGTGACCCAGGCGATGGTGCCAGAGAAGAGTCTGGTGCGACAGGGAACGACACTCACAGGCGTGGGCCACTAGACCTGACGCGGACACCTGACCGACAGCAGCGACCTGAGGAGACGCAGTGGTCAGTGTGTAGAGACTCGACCCCGGCCGACGGGTAAACGTAGCCAGGTGACGGCCGGTCCTGGAGCACGTGCAGATCGCCACACGCTGTCCTCCAGGGGTAAAGGTGTCAACCCACTGATCCTGGATGACAGCGTTGCTCACCAGGTTCGTCGAGAACGAGGGGAGGTGGAAACCAGACAACGAGCCAGACGGAACCGCCGGACAAGGGAGCACAGTGGTGGACTGGGCAAGGACTGGGCCCCCAGAGGGGTCAGCCAAGGAGACTGGGACCGGTGCAGGAAGCGGTGTGAGCTCAGTACTGTCACGAAAGAAACAGCGGGAAGCACCTGAGTCAAGGGTGAAGGTGTGACAGGCCTCAGCCGGTGCGGTACCTGAGAGAGCAGTCTCTGTGGGTGCTGTACCTGAGAGAGCAGACTCGCAAACAGCCGGGACAGCACTGGAGGGAGCAAGTACAGGGGGCACCATACCAGAGAGAGCAGACTCACTAGTACCCAGGGCAGCGGGCTCTATACCTGGGTCAGGCGGCACACACAAGTAACAGTCTCCCTCGGCACTAACAGTCAATGCATACATGGCAGCAATAATAGCATCATAGTCAAGAGCAAAGATATCAACACCAGCCCTCATGAGCTCAGCCCAGCGGGGGCGCTCAACATCCTCGCCCATCTCCTCACGCCAAGCATCGTCAAGGCGGGAGAAGCAGCGGTACGGGGTGTGGAACCTCCCACACGTCTGTCCCTTGCGGTCACCTGTGCGAATGACATAGGAACAGCGGCCATTGCCCCCCGACGTCCCACGCTGAGCAAGCCACTCACGAAGCTGCTGGGTCGTCTGGGGACGCTGCTGCTGCTGGGAGCTCTGGCCCGAGCCAGTGCCTCCACTCCGACCTCCGCCACCACCACTACCTCCGCTCCGACCGCCACCGCCGCCGCCGCCACCGCCGCCGCCGCCGCCACCGCCGCCGCCGCCACCACCGCCACCGCTCCCTCCGCCGCCCCCGCCTCCGCTGCCGACCCCACTCCCACCAGCACTCCCGCCACCGCTCCCTCCAGCACCGCCTCCCCCCCCACCTCCCCCACCTCCTCCCCCCCCAGCGCCACCCCCGCCACCCTTGCCCCCCTTGCCCTTGCCGGTGCGGCGCCTCCCACCAGGAGCAGAAGCAGCGCCAGCAGACTCAGCACCAAGGAAGTCAACAGCAGCAGCAGTAGCGTAGGAGGGAGCGAGGGGAGAGGGAGAACACCCCTCAAAGATGGGGGTGCGAGGAGCGCCACGAGCAGCACCGACAGCTACAATGCTCTTTTCGGCCGCTAGCAGCTGCTCCTCTAGGAGGGCGACTGTGAGCTCAGTGGGACAGCGAGCAAGGAAGTGGTCTCGAACTGAGCTGAGGGTGTCAGGGAGACGGGTGACTATGAAGTGGAGTGTCCAGTACAGGGGAGGGGGATTCTTAGCGCAGAACTCGGTGGGAAGGGCGGCACGCAGGCGAGCATCACTAGTGCGAAGGTGGGTGATAAGATCGGCGACTGTAGCAAAGGTGGACAGCTCAGGGAACAGGTACGGCAGCATGAGGCGGCTAAGCTCGGCTGTGGCAGGCGAGGAGTAGCGAGCAACGACAGCATCGTACAGGGCCTTAGCGGATTTGCAGTCGCCAAAATGCTCGAGCTCAGCTAGCGGGAGGTGACTGCGAATGGCTAGGCGAGCAGCTGCGTCACGAGTCTGCCAGTGGGAACGAACACTAAGCTCAGCTGTGGCAGGGGGGGCAGGTGCAGCACCAGACGCGTAATCATAGAGCGACACATGCTCCTTGCTATCGCTCAGAAGGAACAGCTGCAGGTCATCCAGCCAAGTGGCGAACTTCACAGGGCGGCCCTCAGCATCGAACGACAGCACGCGGATGGAAGCCATAGCGACAGTGCGACTGAGTAGAGGAAGCTGCCACAGCGCTGCAGGTAGGTAGCTCGGCGGGAAGCGCGGCGGGCGGGCGACGCGGCGAGCGGGCAGTGCGGGGGGCGGGCTACGAAGCGGGCAGCGCGGTGGGCAGGCGGCGCTGCAGGCGGGAAGTGCGGCGGGCGGGCTGCAAAGCGGGCAGCGGGGCGGGCAGGCGATGCGGCGAGCGGGCAGCGCGGCGGGCGGGCTGCGAAGCGGGCAGCGGGCGGGCGGGCGACGCTGCAAGCGGGCAGCGGGCGGGCGACGCTGCAAGCGGGCAGCGAGGCGGGCGGGCGACGCTGCGAGCGGGCAGCGGGCGGGCGGGCGACGCTGCGAGCGGGCAGCGCGGCGGGCGGGCGACGCTGCGAAGCGGGCAGCGAGCGGGCGGGCGGGCTGCGAAGCGGGCAGCGGGCGGGCGGGCGACGCTGCAAGCGGGCAGCGAGGCGGGCGGGCGACGCTGCGAGCGGGCAGCGCGGCGGGCGGGCGACGCTGCGAAGCGGGCAGCGGGCGGGCGGGCGACGCTGCGAGCAGGCAGCGCGGCGGGCGGGCTGCGAAACGGGCAGCGCGGTAGGCGGGCGACGCTGCGAGCGGGCAGCGAGCGGGCGGGCGGGCTGCGAAGCGGGCAGCGGGCGGGCGGGCGACGCTGCGAGCGGGCAGCGGGCGGGCGGGCGACGCTGCGAGCGGGCGGCTCGGCGGGCGGGCGACGCTGCGAGGGGCGCGCGAGGGCGCTAACGAGAGGCGCACGAGGGCGCTAGCGAGGGCGCGCGAGGGCGCTAACGAGGGGCGCGCGAGGGCGCTAACGAGAGGCGCGCGAGGGCACTAACGAGGACGCACGAGGGCGTTAATGAGGGCGCACGAGGGCGCTACGAGGCTAGGGCACGGGGTAGCGTGGTAACCGCATGCGAGCGGTGGTGGGCCCTTAAAAAAACGGTCGGTAGGTCCTAGGGACCTCCTGCTCTGAATACCATATCAACAGAACTAGGCAAGAATGAGTGCATTGAATGGAACAGTTGGGTACAAGTAGCAAACCCTAGTTGGGGTTGTACCCCATATTGGCTACCCCACTACAGCCTACCAACATATAACACATTACAATTTAACAGCAAGTACCAAACACACACCCGGTTCTTCTGAAACGCCAGATTCAGGTTGTTGAGGAGGTCGAGGATATCGGCAAGGAGGTACAGCATGAAATGAAATTTGAAGCTGCTCCCAACCCGCCACATTTTCTTGTTCCCTCCCTTCCACATCCAAAGCAGGGACGGCAGAACATCGCAGAACCTCTGCACCGCGTCCCCTCGAGACAACCACCGCACGGAGAAGATCCCTTGGACCTCCTTGTTCGTCTTCAGGATCTCCTCTTGCAGATGCAAAAAGGTCTTGAGATCCACAGACGAGCGGCCGAGGTGCTCAGATGTCTTGCGGATCTGAGTATCAACCACGTTGAACTCAGGGATCTCCGTTGCCGCGTCCTTGGCGGCTAGCGCTTCCCTGTGACACGGGTATTGGCAAACACAAAGAACAAGACAGAGGTTATAATGCGCGGATTACATCACGAAATTAAACAACAAGACGGCAGTGCTCACCGATGGGCGACGCAGTGCACCGCCACAAGCCACGGGCATTTCTTGCGCAGCAAGGCGACCACGCCACTCCTCTCTCCCGTCATGACCGATGCGCCATCTGTGGAAACGCCGACAAACTTCTCCAAGGAGAGGTCTTTCTCCTCAAGGCAGGCCAAGATAGATGCGCACAGGGAGACGGCGTTGGCCTTCTTGACAGGAAGGTGGGCGAGGAACTGCGTCACGGGCGTCTCCGTCTTCTCGAAAGTGATGTAGACGATCAAGTGCTTCCCGTGAGCGCGGTCGGTTGACTCGTCGAACGAAAGGCCGTACCACTCGGAGGACTTGATGTCCTTCAGCTGCCGCTCGCTCAAGTGCTTAGCCAGGGCGCTTATGAACTCTCCGAACGCGTACCTGCAATGATATTTAAAAATATCATGTTAGTTCAGAGACTTTTAAAATTACCATTTTCGGGCCGAGAAATGCGCATACACACCTTGAGAAGTAACGGCCGTACGCTTCGTCGTTCTTGATGTCAGGGCACCCTAGATCTGCCAGGAAACGCACAAGGCTGGAGTACAGGACAATAGGAGCATCATGCCGAGCAATCCAGTACGCAGCCTGAAGGCACTTGATCACACGAGCCATTCGCGGGTCACGGCTCAGCATGTCGAGGAGACTGCGCTGCTCTGTCTTCGTCCCTTCAGCTAGTCGCGCGGCGGTCATGGCGGCCAGGTGCACCTTAGATTGATCGTGTTGCTTGCATGCTGTTCTCTGGAAATCCCGACCACCAGCACCACCTCGACCAAAAGGAGACTTGGTATGAGGTGCGTGTGTCTTGCAAACCTTGCACTTCATCCCGTACTGCATAAGCACTGGATGAAACTCCAGGGTTAGCCATGAATACTGCGACTTCCAGGCTAGGTTGAAGTGACGCGCCAATGCCTGCTCCGACGCAGGAATTGATACTGTTTTCTTCTTCTCCGCATCCAGGTTCGCCCGCCAGTCGTTGTCCGCGACAGGGTCCGGCCGGGGAGGCAAAGGCGTGCGCATCCGTTTCTTCGCAGGACGGGTCAGAGGAGTAGTCCCACCGAAGCTTATCACAGATTGGCGGAAGCGTGCGGGACGACCAGAACTCTTCGACTCAAGTGCCGCACGCTCGACTCGGGTTAACTCGGCATGCGTGATGTCAACGTTGATGTCAATGTCTAGGTAATTGTGCTCTCCGTCATCTTGTTCCTCCTCTGCTTCATCTTCTTCCTCCACGTCTAGGTCATCTTCCTCCTCGTCTTGGTATTCCACCTCCTCGTCGTCCGTATCATTGGTCTCGTTGGCATCCAAGCTAACCGTGCCAACCGAGCCACAAATACCAGCTAGAGCGTCGAGCGGGGAAAAATCGGACTCACTATCTGCCTCCATAGCTGGAGGAGTTACACCCAGCCTGCCGAGCAACCCCAAGCTGGATGAAGTGAAGAGAGGTGGGAGGGGTAAACCCTTAAATGGGTGGGAGGGGTAAACCCTTAAATGGGTGGGAGGGGTAAACCCTTAAATGGGTGTTTGTGAGTTGAGGGCGGTGGATGGAATGTTGAGGGCGGTGGATGGAGGTGGTCTGGACGTGATTCACGACACGCCAGGCCAATATGCCACGACTCACACGATTCACAAGGGCACCAACTCCACTCAAACCCAAGAGTGGTCTCCAGTGGTGGACGTGGTGGTGGAATGGAGGGAAGCTGGGTGGGCGAGGCGCAGGATGCTTGGGGGGGATGGGCACAACAGAGGGTCGTGGTGGGGGGAAGCAGTGCAATTGGTCAGCCATTCTATAACATATCCGATGAGTCACGCGAGTGCTCTGTCTGACTTGGCGGCAAAATGGGATGGATGGGATGGTGGGTGGGTGGGTGGGTGGGTGGGATGGGAAGGGAAAGGAAAGGGGGGGGGGGGGAGAAGTGTTGTGGAAGTTTCCGGGGAAGGCCCGAAACTTCCACGGGAAATCAGGGAAACCCCCTCAAGTGCCCCCTGTAAGAATCAGGGGAAGGCCCAGACCAGGCCCGTGAGAATTCAGGGCTCCCCAAAAAACCAACCCTTCGAATTCCGAACCTGAAGCAAAGCCAGACCTCAAAGCTTTTGTATACATTTGCTTCTACTGTTTAGGGTTGTACAGTAGCCAGGGTACAATTCGCCAGAGCGAAACATCGGAGGTTGGCGAGAGGCTTGGCGAAAAATTGCACCCCTGAGGAGTTCCTAACACGGAAAACTCCCGTCACCCAACCTTGCACTCACGCGTCTATTCCGAAGCATGCTAAGCGTCTAATAACGTAGGCTACGCATAGATAGAGGAACCGGGGCGCAGCAACATAATATGCGGAGCATCAAAACCGCCCAGTTGCGGAACGGGTGAGAAGAGTTTAGGTACATTATAGGCTTGTACGGTCGGAAAAGGACCATCTAACTTGCCCGCCAGCTACTTCCACCGTAGCGCCGTGCATCAATCCGACTCGAAGACGGAAAGGCCCTGCATTCATCGAGCGCGTCGTGTTCAGCAATTTCGTCTGGCCCGTCTAAGCCCTGTCAAGGGCGCCTCGACGGGATGCATCTCCACCCAGGGATTGATAATTAGGGGTCGACGAGCGAATCGCACAGTTCCATTCGCCGTTCGCCACGCCGCCACTCTCTACACCCGCTCGGTAGGCATTTCCCACTTAGCGCCTCACCCACTGCTCTGGTTTCCCGGTATGGAGCCTCGCGAGGCTTAGCGCCTCGCCCTCTGCGCGCCATGCCGCGCAGAGTATCACTCGCTGCGCGCCTCCCCCGCTTAGCGCCTGACCCGCTGCGCGCCTCCCCCGCTTAGCGCCTGACCCTCTGCGTGCCTCCCCCGCTCAGCGCGTGACCCACTGCGCGCCTCCCCCGCTCAGCTCCGCACCCGCTGCGCGCCTGTCCCGCGTAGCGCCTCGCCACCTGCGCGCCGTTCCCGCGTGTCGCCGACACCCTCTCCCGCTTAGCACCGCACCCGCTGCGCGCCTTCCCGCTTAGCGCATCCCCTTCCTATTACCCCTTCAAGCCCTCATTTCCCCCCCCTGCTGCTTATCACTACTCCCACTGCTCCCCTTCATGACCCCTCTTGCTGCTTATCCCTTATTACAACTGCTCCCCCTCCCCTCCTGCTGCTTATCACCTCCCCCACTGCTCCCCTTCTATTCCCCCCCTGCTGCTTATCACTTCTCCCACTGCTCCCCTTCATTTCCCCTCCTGCTGCTTATCCCTCCCCCCACTGCTCCCCCTCACTTCCCCTCCTGCTGCTTATCACTCCCCCCACACCTCCCCTTCATTTCCCCTCCTGCTGCTTATCACTTTCCCCACTCCTCCCCTTCATTTCCCCTCCTGTTGCTTATCACTTCTCTCACTGCTCCCCTTCACTTCCCCTCCTGCGGCTTATCACTTCCCCCACTCCTCCCCTTCATTTTCCCCCACCCCTTTGCTTTCTTCCACAGCCTTGTCTCCGGCCCCTACGCTTCCCGTTTCCCGTTGGGCATCCCTTGTTATCCCAACGAGAGGGAGTGTATAGCACTCCAAGACGGCTAGGCCGTGGTCTACCACAAGTGAGCTGCATACTTCCCCCTCTCTGCCAATCCATCCCCCCGTTACTGCCCTTCCCCGACTGCCATGCCGTTTCCCTACTGCCCTTTCCTTCCCTGTTATTGCCTTCCCTCCCTTCCCATTCCGGCTTCACATCATCCCTCCATTACTGGGTGATCGACACATTTTCCGATAGTAGATAACGTCGCACGACGTTCTATTGGTCCCCACACCCATCGTTGCCATGGGTCCATCTTATCCACCACACTTCTTCCTCACCCCTCCATAGCTCAAAGTAGACTCACCTCCCACGCCACATGATCTATAGGTTATTTTTGGAGCCCTGCATGCCCCAACACTCCCATCTGCCCGCCCCTCTTGTGTCTTATTTCATGAGCCCGCCTTGACATGGTCGATGTGACCGCGCATAATTACAAGCCCGCCATCACAAGATCTCTGTCCACCTTCTATTTCGTATCATCCATTCCATCTCCGCCGCGCGGATTTGAGGCCCTGCTTTTCCCCTCCATTCCCTCCGCTGTCCAAACTACGCAGGACTCGTAACGGGAAGGGCAGTTCATGGGGCATCCAAAGAAAATATCTGTGGAGTCATGGACAAAGAGGGTGAAGGAATTGGTGAAAGCAAAAGAACAGGGGAATCTAGCAATATCAAAGCACATGCAGATCCCTATTTGTTACTTGCGTTGTGGCTTGAGCACTTTGATGAGAGAGGGACGTACGGCGACGCTTTCAGACCTTGTGTACTTCCTGTTACACGCTGGCCCAGGGGCAACCGAGGCGCTTATGACCGCAGCAAAGAAGGCCGGTAAGTGACCATCTACTCATGGGCTGCCAAATTCCCAACATTGGTTTCGTCTATTAGCAATTATCACTGCAGAAAACGTGATCCAGAGCTCCACCATGCTCAAGATGGTGCCCTTTACCATTCATTCACCCAACGTACAGGTGCGGACGGCGATACGGCTGAGAAGGCAGTGCAAGGCTGCCTGGCAAAGTACGCTGGAAAGTTTCAGGGAAGGAAGGATCGCATGGCCGGCCCACCTGATGCCCTCGTGGGAGGACAGCCAGCTGCTATCAGGGGATTGGTATATGCGTTTTCCCTGGATCATGGGAGCGATGAGGAGACTCTACGACGCGACACCACCGTTTTCCGTCAGGGTGGGGCCCGTCGGGGTGCAGCATATGCTGAGCTAAAGCAAAAAGGTATGCGCTCCCAATCTACTTCAGCTACACTGCACATCTCGCAAAATTTCACCATGCAACATGGGCAGGTCCATTATGTCTAGCCTTCCCTATCCACTACATCACTTCCGCACTCAGGCGTTGGGATTTCCCCTTTTCCCTTTCCATTCCTTCTCTGCCCCGTCCACCCCCCGCCCCAGTGATGAGGCATGGTCATCGCACGTAATCAACCCTTTGGTACGGCGAGGCACACTCCATCAAACTTTGGCAGCTCACATAGTGTGGATTTTGTGTGTGACTTTTTTATCTGATCTCTATTACGTACAGCGGGAGAGGCCAACAGCGCTGCTCCCACGCCTACGGTTCGGGATGTTAGCGATGAGGAAGAGGAGCAGCATTACGTGGTGATTGAAATTGATGATGAAGTTCCGGTACAAGTTGGAGATGTCCAAGTGGAGGTCGATCTTGAGCTGGGAGGAGGGAGTGGGCCGCCCACTGCCACATCTGGCAAAGAGGACGGACACACACACGACGTGTAAGTGAAATGAGAGGTGACGTACTGGAATAAGCATATGCACGTGAAATGAAGCGTAAGAGGTAGATCATCTACAACAATCTAACCCATGATGGGTTTTGATAGGGCAAGTAGTACCCTAAAGCCCAGGCAGTCTTCACTCCCGCTTCAAATCCCACTCCACGAATCAATAACAGGTTATACACCCCATTTCTCCCACACATTAGGAACTCGCACGATCATGCGATACCGATCGAGACCTCGCCCGGGCGATGGCCGGCACTCCCAACACTTGACGGACTGCGGGATGTCGTGTGTTTGCTGAGCCCAGTGCACATCATTCGGTTCTTCATGGTGGTGACGCTGCATTGCACCATGAGCGGTGGATGTGGGGGCTCGATGCGGTTGCGCTCCTGGAAACTGTTGTGGGCGGCATTTGGAATGGTTTGGACCTGTGATAAGTGTGGAAAATCGACATCGCTGTGGTCGGTGGATCGTCAGCCATTGGGTTGCACGACCGACAAGCCAGGAAGGAAACGTCTCCCGTTGTTACAGCGCTTCCTTGCGTCTTTTGCTCTAGCGGGGTTTGGGTATACTGCGCTATCGGAGGTTGGTAGGAATCTCGGTATACCCATCCCATGTAAGAGAACCTTCTACAGGTACATGAGTGGGGTAGGTGGGCTATGGGAGAAGATCATAGAACATGCCAACAAAAGCATGGAGGTGGTGCGTGCCGCTATGTTAGCTCGGCGTGAGCGTGGTTTTTGGTTGTGTGTTGACGGGAGGTGGGGCCAACCACGAGAGGCGGAATGGTGTAGTGTTGCATTTATGGATCCCAGGTCACGTAAGATACTTCACTGTGTGACGGTGTCGAGATCCCTGCTAAAGGTATCGTCCACTGAGCTAGAGGGTCGGGCATTTTCTAAGGGACTAGAAGACCTGAATAATTGGGGGTTTCCGGTGAAAGGTATCATCACTGTTGACGGGGCGAGTTTCAAAGCCGTAATCATTAAGACAGACCTTGAGCACCAGATGGACGTGTGGCACAAAGGACGTTCGTTATCACGGAAGTTTGTGAAGCACTTTGTGAATGCACGAAAGGCCGCACTATCCACCAAAGACGCGAGCACTGCTGAGGATCTGTGGGATGTAAAGCTCGATGATCTCAGGGCCTGGTTGCGAGAACGTCCAGGTCATGGCTTGAAGGGTCTACATAGAGCGCCAAAAAAGGAACTGATTGGTGCTGTTTGTCGTGTTCGGGGCTGGACTTTTGTGGATCTCTCCGGCGATAGCTCGCCGTATTTGTACCCAGAGATGCGTCGTGTAGCGTATGTGCGGAGTGGGCGCAGTAGAGGTTCGACCTGCACCTCGTCTGATGCCATGTCGGTTGGTCCTGATGGATGTTGCACGGTGGAGGGTTTGTCACGGGAGGTTGTGGATGTGCCTGTTGCACAATCTCAGCACATGGAAGGCGGGGATAAACGGGTTACGAATGAAGCGTTGAAAGGGTTTGTTGCGATTGATATTTTGGATGATGGTATTACAGAGAGTACGGCGGATCCAGGAGGGGTGGATTTACAGTACTCCGACGTGAGAGAGTTGTGGGGATACGATCCACATCCAGAGCATGGAGTGCGGCCAAGCTCTGTGGTGTCGTTCTTCCTCATGCAGGCAGCTGCGTCAAACCATGCCGATGCAACTCGTGGCATGACGGGTGCCGCGACACGAACCAGCTCAACTTTGGGACCGCCAGGTGAGGCCTGAACATAGCTGGTCCTTGCAGTATTTGTGTTTCGCTTTGATTACATCCACAGCTCTAGTTTGATGCAATACAAGGGCCTCTGCCTTGAATTACACAATACCAAAACCCCCATCCCAAATCTGTTGTTTCCTAAGGTACTAATGGTGACAGCACCACGGTGGGAGGTGAGGGCAACACTGCGCCGTCCGGTGGACCACGTCGCTGGGTGAATAAGCGACCCCGCAGTGGGAAGAGGGGAGCAGACGATTCGCTTGATGAAGATGGCGAGGAGCAGAGTGGGGTAATCGAAGAGATGACGGTGGCACAGCGATTCAGCGTACACTTCCATCACGTGATGGCACGTTGTGCTACACTCTGGCGAGCAGGCAGGCCGATGTCGGCGCAGGACGTTGCTGATGAGATTGCTGTTGCAGCCGAGCATTGGGCTGGAGATCATTCACGCTGTGGGCGGGGTTCCGAGAGGCCAATATGCGTGAGAGAGAAGTGGGGTGCTGAAAGTGCATTGTATAAGCCTGGTTCGCGCACGCACCTTGCTTTCAGAAAGTGGTTGAGTGAGAACTGTGGGGCTGAGGAGATGAAACCATACGTGAGTGGGGAGTGCAATTGGATGAATGAGTCATTTCATTCATTGATTTGCAAGTACGCTCCGAAGCGCACCTTGTTTCGCGGAAGCATGCAAGCAAGGGTTGGATTGGCCGTAATGCACTGGAATCATTCTTTGGAGGGAGAGGTCCGAGCGACCAAAATCAGAATGCAGCGTGCAACTAGGGTCCGACGGGGAAAGACATCCCGGACCTTAGGCCTTATGGATTGGACCTGGGTGGACGATATAATGCGGGATTGGAACTGCATGACACATGACCCTGTGACGAGTCCTATCGGATCCAACATCGGTGCTGCTGCTCCTTCCACTTCCCAACCACCCAACAAGCGAAGGCGTACCATCACCAACGGATCATCTGAACCTCGACGTACACTCTTTGGTAAGTCCCCCTATATGTCTCAACGCGTATTTCGGTGTATTATACATGCAAGTAGACAGTACATTTGCAATGTTGTGAGTGTGCATAATAACTGCGGTTGTAACAATTGACCTCCTTTGGGTGTTGTTTGCAGGGGACGTCTCCAACGTCATATAATAGTACCTGGTGAGCAGCATGCAACATTGGGAGATTGCGCCCGTATGTGAGTTCCAGTCTCACCCATTCCATATCCATGGCCCCTGACTACCGCCCAATCGACGCCTCATATTCACGCCTCGTGGGTCGCACTACCCATCTACTCAAGTATGGATTGGTTTGCATTGCCTGCTGCATGCTGCGCCGAGCTGCATCCCTTGCTCTTTATGCGTCTGTGCAAGTGTTTCTATGCTGCTTTGGCCGATGACTACCATTCCAACGACCCCTCCTGCTCCTTCCTGGTGCGTCCCTCCCTTGCTACCCCTTTCTGCTGGGTCTGCCTTGCTGCTTGCTGCTTTCCCAATGTGGATCTGGACTCGCTGATAGGCACCTTGCCTTCCCCCCCCCACACCACTCTCATTGGCCTTGCACGGGTGTATCTGCACTCACTCGGCACAGGTCTTTCTGGTTCAGACTTCCACCGCATCCCACCCCTGATTGCATTCTCACTCAAACTGTATTACATCCAGCTGCGCTGCTGGAGCTTCCGAGGCTGGCTCCAAGCCAACGGACACGACCCGAACCTGCATGAGGCAACGGAGAAAAGCGGCAGGAGAGAGTGGGGAAGCGGGAAGCAGCAGGAGGGAAAGGATTAGAGCAAAAGGAAAGATGGGGAAGGGAGGAAAGAGGAGGAAGCAGGGGAGGATAGGGGAGAGTGGAAGGAGCAGGGGAAGAGAGAAGAGAGGAGGGAGAGGGAAACCAGGTGGGACATGGAGCAGTGGAGACGTTGAGGGTTCAACTGAGCATGCAGTACACTCAGGAGAAACTCGCCCTCTTGGGATCCTATGTGGGGAAGGTGAGACTTGCCCTCTTTCCTGGCCCTTCTCAGCCCGTTCCCACAAAATCAATTCCACCTCGCTTGCTTCTCTTCTCTGTGCCACCTCCCTCCCATCCCCTCTCTCCATCCCCCCCTTTCACCCTTCCACTCCTCTCCCCATCCATTCTTTCCCTTTCCCATCTTCTTCCTATCCCTCCACTCCCCATCCCCTCCTCTTCTCATCACCTCCTCTCCCTGCCCCCTCTTCTTCACATCCCCTCGTCTTCCTGTCCTCTTCCTGTCCCTTCCTTCCTCCATCCCAGCGCCCCTTCCCTCCATGTCCTCCCCTCCTTCCTTATTCCTTCCTGCCACCCTTTATCATCCCCACTTTCCTCCCCAGCCTCTCTTCCTCCTCTCCCTTCTGCTTCTCTCCCCCATGTCCTCCCTACCTCCCTTCTCCCCATCATCACTACCTCCCTCCCCCATTGCATTCCTCGCTTCCATCCTTCCTCCGATCCTCCTTTCTTCATTTTTACATTCCTCCCTTCATCATTTCTCAGCTGTCATTCTTTCGGATGCTTGCTTCCCTGCTACTTCACCCACGTCACATCTGACTTCCTGGTTTGTGTTCGCGCAGGTCTTCTCTGGATGTGGTTGTGATGTGTTGGCTGTTTGATACCAAACGACATATAGACGTGCCATGTATTGGATAGTTTTTTATGATACAGCATTATGTGCTTCAAAGCAGTTCTACACATGACCACTGCTTAGGGGTCCAACAACCATTATACTAGTGATATTTGTACGGTACAAGGGGAATAACTCATTTTTATATAATAAAAAATCTGGGGGGAATGTTATGTTGCTTCCCGGTTTTGTCCGCTACACTGCGATCAATATACCAGGCCGTGGTAAAGCCACAACATCTGCTGCTGGGCACATGTACCCTGCATTGGGGGATATGGTGAGACGGGGGGAAGAGAGGAAGCAGTGGGAAACAGAGTGAGCAGAAGTGAAGAGAGTGAGCAAGGGGGACGAGAGTGGGAAGAGAAGGGGGGGAGGGAGCACTGGTGAAACAGAATGAGCAACCCTAAACAAAGTGGTGGGGGGGAAGAGAGCGAGCTGGTTGGAAGATAGTGAGCAGAATGAAAGAGGGTGAGTAGCGGGGAATATAGTGAGCAAGGTGGAAAAAGAGGAGGGGGAAGAGTGTGAAAAGGGCGAAACAGAGTGAGCAAGGGGAAATAGAGGGAGCAAGGGAATGGGATGGGAGAAGGGGATGGGGGGACAACAGAATCTCAGGACTAGGAAAGGAGGGGGGGAGGATTACAGGTCAGGGGGGGAGAGCAGAATCTCAGGCCTGGGAAGGCAACACAGAATTTCAGGTCAGGGGGTGCACCAGCATTTTTCAGGCCAGGTGGGTGAAACACAGAATTACAGGTCAGGGAGGGTGAAACTAAATCTCAGGTCAGGGCAATGCATTGCGTGGAACCTGTGTGGCAGGGCGATGCCGCACTGGGCCACTCTACAAGCGACGGTCGTGTGATGGTGCCTTCCCTTGCGATGACGAGCGGCGGGGGGCGAGGAGAGACTTGTGGCGGACCGGCAGTTTCAGTGCGGCGTCCTGTCGCTTACTTTCGGGAGGCGCCACCTCTCGATAGGCGACGCCATGAGCGGGAGAAGGGGGGAAATGAGTGGGAGAAAGGTTGGGCATGACAGGGAGCAGGGGGGGAAATGAGAGGGCTGACGGATGGAAATGAGGAGAAAGGGGGGCAATGAGCGGGATAACGGGGGGATACGAGAGAGAGAAGGGGGGGAAACGAGAGGGAGAAGGGGGGGAAACGAGAGGGAGAAGGGGGGGAAACGAGAGGGAGAAGGGGGGGAAACGAGAGGGAGAAGGGGGGGAAACGAGAGGGAGAAGGGGGGGAAACGAGAGGGAGAAAGGGGGGAGATGAGAGGGAGAAGGGGGGCAAATGGGCAGGTGAATGGGAGGGAAACGAGAGGGGGAAAGGGGGGGAATGATGGGGAGCATCAGGGGAGAGGGAGAAGGGGAGGAAACGAGAAGGGGAAAGGGGGGACATGCGAGGGAGCAAGGGGGCGAATGAGAGGGAGAAGCGGGGAGAAAAAGGAGGAGAAGGGGGGGAAATGAGAGGGAGGAAGGGGGGAGGGGTAATGGGGAGACGGGGAGGGGAAACGGGGAGGCGGAAAGGGGAAATGAGGAGGCGGGGAGGGGTAACGGGGAGGTGGGAAGCGGAAACGGGGAGCGGGAAGGGGAAACGGGGAGGAGGGAAGGGGAAATGGGGAGCAGGAAGCAAAATCGGGGAGGCGGGAAGGGGTAACGGGAAGACGGGAAGGGGAAACGGGGTGGCGGGAAGGGGAAACGGGGAGGCGGGAAGGGGAAATGAGGAGGCGGGAAGGGGTAACGGGGAGGTGGGAAGCGGAAACGGGGAGCGGGGAGGGGAAACGGGGAGTGAGAAGGGTCGACGGGGAGGCGGGAAGGGGAAACGAGGAGCGGGACGGGGAACCGGGAAGGCGGGAAGGGGAAACGGGAACGGGACGGGGAAACGGGGAGGCGGGAAGGGGAAATCGGGAGCGGGAAGGGGAAACGGGGAGGCGGGAACGGGAATTGAGGAGGCGGGAAGGGGTAACGGGGAGCGGGATGGGGAAACGGGGTGGTGGGAAGGGGAAACGGGGAGCGGGAAGGGGAAACGGAGAGGCGGGAAGGGGAAACGGAGAGCGGGAAGGGGAATTGGGGAAGCGGGAAGGGGAAACGGGGTGACCGGAAGGGGTCCTGGGGATTGGAAAGGAGAAACGGGGAGGCGGGAATGCGAATTGAGCTGGCGAGAAGGAAGACGAGGCGGTTGCACGGGGTTGGAAGCTCCCGTTTCTGCTGTCGTTCGCGCACTCAAGTGCGGCTGCTGGGGCTAGTGCGGAAACGTGGTAATTAGGCAGGCGCGATAGGGCCGCGACTGTGATAGTGCGTGTTCGGCTGTTTGAGACGACACGACGGACGACGAGGAGAGGCCGTGAGAGGAGGTCCCGCGGGATCGCCGCGTGAAAGGGAACCACTGACGTTGGTTGAAGCCTATAATTACAAGAAAATGCCCCACGCATTTAGGTTTGTGACGAAAATTTGCAGAATTTGCGCTGGCTGTTGAGTCGATGTGCTTAGCTACGTAGCATGCCGGCTGAAGAGCGTGGTGGCGTAGATCTCACAAAGGCTCGATTTCGTATACTTTTGTCGATCCGAAAGTTTTGAATCACCAGCAAGTGCTGGGTGTCGGGGAGATCTCCCTCCCTTGTTCAGCGAGTGAACTTGCAGGTAATCGAGTTACCAATATTTCAAAATTTTAAAGTTTTGAACCTCCCTCTTTCAAATGTATACAAAAGCTTTAATGTTCAGGGCATTAAGGCCATATGCCCTTGAATCGACAGCCCTGCCCCCCACCCAGCGATATTCCCTTCTCGCAGTGCAACCACCACAAACACACCGCCGTGCTCACATTACGACATATCCTTCGTGCACCTCATCTTATCCACTCTGGCTCTTATTTATAGTTGACTGAACACCGTCCCCGCCGGCGTCGCGGGTCTAGGCCATTTGCTCGTAAAATGCTGTAACCCTTTTCATGCATGCGTAAAAGATGTCCAGTAACCGACAGATGGTTTCGCCTGATGGTTTCGCCGATTCTATCGCGAGCGACATGGCAGGGGCCATTTCCGTCGCCAGGCAAACATCTCCAGAGCAACACACGTTGTCCGCTTCTGACAACTTTGCTAACCCTAATGGTCTTGCCAGTGCTAGCGCTGGCGGTTTACCTTATCCCGCTTCACAGCAACGGTTTGTACCTTCAACGTACGATGTTATATCGGGTGCTCCAACAGGTTCTATGGAATACCCGACAGCAGGATTCGAAACCGAACCTCGTCGCTCTCCCCCCGATCGCATGCTTCCCGACGCCAGCCGCGGCAGTCCCGCAACTCAACGGGGCGGGGGCGGGGCAAGGCGCGGGGGAGGTGGGCTTGTTGGCGGAAGATACGGAGCAAGAAGTGGCGGTGTGGGGGATGATTATGGCAGGTGGGAAGGCGCTCAACCAACAGGGATGATTCAGCAGCAGCAGCCGCCGCCGCAGGCACGGCAGCAGAGGCCGCATCAGCATCGGCGCGCAATGTCCGTCAGCGCCGTTGGCGCGTTCCAAGGGGGCGGCTTGGATGGAAATGGATGGGACATGGGAATGGATGCGGGCGGAACCGCTGTTATTGCGGAGGACCTTGTGCGGGGGGTTGGCGCGGGTTCCGCCACCGCTGCTGGCGCGCCCGCGGGAAATGCCCGACACGGTCGTGGCAGGGGCGCTGGGGGGAGTCATATTGCGGTGTCTCCCCGCGGGGCTCCGCCGTACGCAGGAATGTCGCGCGGAGGGGGAGCTGGGGGAAGGATGGGGAGGGCGCAATCCATGGTCGCGGGAAGAGGACCTCAGGCTCGGCCCCATACCGGAAGCTCAGCTTCTGGGCCTTTTGGCTCGACAGGAATGGACTCAGTGAGACATGCAGGGATGAGCATCGGCGCCCCTGGTTCGGGGTCCCCAAACAACTTGCCAGGTGCGGTACTGAACCAAATGGGTGGGGCGGCACCGTGGCAGTCGAACCGAAGCATTTCCTTCGATGGGCCACGGGGGGAGAGCCCCGGTAAACCCACGCCTGGGTCGTTCCCGCGAAGCAACACCTCTCCCCTCCCCAGCCAAGTTCCCCCTGGGGGCGGCGCAGGGGGAGGGGGAAGCCCCAGTAGCGGGATGCGGGTGCTGGGAGCGGGAGGGGCGGGGATAGGGGGAGGGGGGATGGGGGCGGGGATGGGCATTGAAGAGCATGAGATGGAAGGGCAGGATGTGGAAGGGGGCGTTGTGGGGTGCGGCATGGGCGGGGGTTCATTGGCTGCCCAACACGCACAAATGCAGCACCTGCAGCAGCAGCAGCCACTGCAGCAGCAGTCGCCTAGGAGGCCAGTGCACCGCAGAACAGCTTCCACTCCCCCTGAGAATCTCGTGCCTGCTACAGCTGCTGCTGCCAGGCCCGCATTCGCTGCCCCTGCTGCTACTTCTGCTGCAGGCGCTTCTGGCTCTACTGCTGCTGCTGGTGGTGGGATGAGAGCACCCGGAGCGGCTCCCGGTGCGTATGGGATAGCAGCGTATCCGCAGTCGCAGTCGCAACAGCAGCAGCAACAGCAGCAGCAGGGGGTGAAGGGCAAGGGCGTAATGCAGGGGCAGATGCGTCGACCCAGCAGCGCATTGCCGATACAGCAGGGTTACCACCAACACCAACACCAACAGCACCAGCAGCAGTGGCAGCAGCAGAAGCAACAGCAAGGCGGGTACGACCACTTGTCTCTGGACCAGCACGATAGCTTATCAGATGATGACTCAGATAATGATTCTGATGACTCAGATGATGACCATGGGGAGGCAGCCGTGGCTACTCCCCTGCATGCCGTTCAGCCCAGATCTCTGTCCGCGGAGGGAGGTGAAGCAGGGGGAGGTGTCATTGGGGGAGGTCGGTCTGGTGCTGCTGAGGGGTATGGCCGAGGGGCGAGTGGAGTGGGGCGGGGAGGAGGAAGGGCAGCAGCGGGTAGGGGAAGAGGGCGGGAACCGATGGCAGGGGCAGGCAGGGGCTCAATTGGCCGTGGAGGAGGAGGAGGAGTTGTTATGGCGGGGCGAGGTTTGGGGGGAGCGGGAATGGGAGGGGCAGGGGCAGCAGCACAGCGGCACAGGCGCACACAATCAGATGTGGTTTTCACAGGCGTGCAAGGGGGTGGGCAGGGGGGCTTGCAGGGAGGCATGCAGGGAGGCATGCAGGGAGGCGGGCAGGGGATGCATCTTCAATCATCTGACGGCCCATACAAGCAGGCAGGTGCGCATGTGATGAAAGGGACGGGGAGGGGCGCAGGTGGGGGAATGGGAGGGGGGATGGGAGGTGCGACAGGGGCTGTGGGTGGAGCAGGAAAGGCTGGGGCGGTTGCTGGTTCTGGGTCAGAATTTGGGGGGTTCTATGAGAGTGCGAATGTGGGATTCTCGGGCGCACATGGCACGAAAGGCACGCAGGGCTCGCAGGGGATACACGGTCCACAGGCGTCCATGGTGAGTCCCCGCAGCCCTCGCATGGGTGGTTTTGCAAGAGCAGGCAGCGCAAGGCAAGGCGGAGTGCAGCAAGGGGGTGGCCACGCAGGAGGATACGGGTCGCACGCAGGGGGACCAGGGCCGCACCTAGGAGGGCCACAGCAGCAGCAGCGGCAGTCGAGCATGGTGCCTGTGAGCCCCAGAGGCGTTCCTCTTGTCAGCCCCAGGCACGGCACAGGCATGGCAGCAGCAGCAGCAGGAGCAGCAGCAGGAGGAGCGGCAGGGGGCGGGGGCATGCCTCCTCGCAGCCCCAGGGGCCTCGCCTTCCCTCTATCCGCGTCCACGCCCACCCATCCCTTCTTCGCCAGTCCCACACGCTCCTTCAACAGCCCCACGCGCTCCCTCGGCAGCCCCTCGCATTCCCCCGGGCCCGCACGGGGCCCCCTGGGCGCTAGATCCATCTTTGGAATTGATCGGCGCTTTGGCAGCTTTGTGGAGCGGAGCATGCGCGTGGGGGGGGAAGGCATGGAGGAGTTGGCGCTGGGGGGAGCAGCGGGCGGCGTGGGAGGGGTGGGGGGAGGGGGAGGAGGGGGAGGGGGGTTTCAGGGTGGGTATGGGCAGTGGAGGGGGAGTCCACCGGATGGGGCGCAGGGGGGGAGGAGGCGGTATGCGCTGCGATCGGGGAGTTTCATTGAGAGGCGCACTGAGAATGAGTGGTTTGATCACAATGCGTCTGGACCCTTCCCTGCTTCTCCTCATGCTGTTGGTGTTGGTCCTGCTGCTGCTGGTGGTGGTGCCAGTGCTGGTTACTTCAATGCTGCTGATGGTCAGATGGTGGGGGGGTTTAGAGGTTTGTCGCTGGGTTCTGCTGGGTCGAATGCTCTGGGGCGGGTGAATCACCCTGTGGGGCGTGCGACTAGCTATAACAGCAGCACGGGCAGCGCTGCCAGCAGTGGTGCCAGCTCCCCTGCTGCTGGTATTGCTTCTGCTGCTCATGCTGCTGCTAGTGGTGTTGGTAGGGCGCATTCAAAGAGAGCAGAAGGGATGTATGCATCTGGAGGGCCGAGCAGACTGAGTGTGGCACACAACGAAGGGGAGGAGAGGGTAGAGCGAGGGGGAAGAGCAGGAGCAGGAAGAGGGGGTGGCGGAGAACAGATGGAGAAGAAAAAAGCTGGAGAGAAGCAGATGAAGGGTTTGGTGGAAGATGGCAGTGGGAGAAGGGAGGGGAGTGGGAAGGGGAGGAGCCGGGGAGAGGAGCGAGTGAAGGACCTTCGGGCGCAGACGGATAGTGATAGCCACAGCGAGAGGGATAGGGAGAGGAGGAGCGGGAGGCGGAGGAGCGTCAGTAGCAGTGGAAGGGAGAGTGGTAGAGGAGGCAGGAAGAGGAGGGGGAGCAGGGGACGCAGGCGAAGCAGCTCCAGGAGCAGCAGCAGCAGGTCGCGGCGCAAAGACAGCTCTAGGGAGCGAGATGCCGAGCAGAGGAAGGGCAAGGGTGGGCGATCTCGGTGGAAGGACAAGGAAGGGCGGAAGGCGAGGGTGGGAGGAGGCGGGGTGGGGAGTGATAGAGAAAGTCTGACGGCGAGTGCGAGTGAGGTGGAGGAGAGGGACGTGCAGCGGTCCTCGAAGCGAGGAAGGAGGAGGAGGAGCCATCGGCAGTATCATAGGGTGGGAGGCAGCAGCAGGAGTCAGAGTGATTCCCTAAGTGGATCTCAAAGCAGGTCCAGAAGCAGATCTGGAAGCAGGTCTGAAAGCAGGTCCGGAAGCAGGTCCAGAAGCAGGTCTGGAAGCCGAACCAGGAGCAGGTCCGGAAGCAGGTCGTACACCAGCCAGTCCCGAAGCAGAAGCCGATCAGCGTGCGAGCCTGGGACCACCTCCCGTAGCATATCCCATAGCAGATCTCCTAGAAAATCCCGTAGCAGGTCCCGCAGTGGTTCTCAAAGCAGCTTCCGCAGCCATTCGTCGAGGGAAAAGTTGTCAAGCAGGCGAAGGCGTCACAGACGGTCTTGCAGCAGCCAATCAGAACGCAGTGTAAGCCCCAGCCAACGCAGCAGTCGAAGCCGGAGCAATAGCCACAGCAGGAGCTGGAGCAGGAGCAGTCGCGGGAGCCTGAGCCCGAGCAGTACAAGCGATGGGTATAGACGCCGCAGGAGTGACAGCAGGAGCAGGAGCAGGAGCAGGAGTGATAGTGGGAGGGCGAGCAGGAGCAGGAGCAGGAGCAGGAGCAGGAGCAGCAGTAGGGGCAGGAGCAGGAGTGGCAGCAGGGATAGAAGTGGTGAGAGCAGCAGCAGAAGCAGAAGCAGAAGCAGAAGCAGAAGCAGCAGTAGGAGCAGTGAAAGAGCGAGGGAAAGCCAGCGGAGTGAGGCTGAGGGAGGGACAAAGGGCTGGGAGGTTTCAGAAGGTGAAGCTGAAGAATCATGTGCAATCAGGAGAGGGGAGGCGCCTCAGCCAAAGCAGGTGGATGTGAAAGTGAGAGGGCAGAGTGCGAAGGGAGGGAGCAAGGAGAATGGAGCGAGGGGAGAGCGAAAACTGAGTAGTGCAGGGTCACGGACAGAGAGGAGGGAGCGGAGCGAGAGGGAAAAGGGGATAGCGGGAGAGGGAGGGAGGGAGTTGCGTACAGCCGGGTCTCGGAAGGAGAGGCGGGAAGGAAGAGAGGGGAAGGAGGGCGAGGAGGAACAAGGTGAGAGGAAACTGCGCTCTGCAGGCTCTAGGAAGGAGAGAAGGGAGGGAGGAGAGGGTGGAGGAGCGGACATAGTGGGGGGCAGGGAGAGGAAGCTGCACACATCAGGGTCGAGAAAGGAGAGGAGGGAGGGAGGAGAGGGTGGAGGGGACACAAAAGGGGGCGGGGAGAGGAAGCTGCGGAGTGGTGGTTCGAGGAAGGAGCGGCAGGAGGGGCATGAGATGCATGCGAGGCAGAGGGGGCATGGGGACGGCATGCGAGTGGAGGATGGGAGCAAGGCTGCTGGTGGCATTGCTGCTGGTGCTTCTGAGATCAGGCGCTCTGCTCCTGGTGCTGGTGGTACTCGTGCTGGTGTTGCTGGTGTTGCAGGGGGGAGTGCAGCCAGGCCTCACAAGCATCATCCTCACAGCAGCAGTCATCATTCTCACAGCAGCAGCCATTCCCACAGCCACAACCACTCCCACGCACACGCACACGCCAGTGACCACAAGGGGGTGACAGCTGGCAAGCGAGGTGCTGCAGAGACAGGGACAACCCCTGCCTCGGCACCTGCTGCCACCGCCGGTTCTTCCAGCTTTGAATGAGGCAAGGGGGACTGTAGTTGGGAAGGACTCGACGATGGCTAGGGAAGTGCTTTTAGAGAAGGGGGGTCACATACTTGTGAGCTGGTGCTGCTGAGCTGATGCTGCTGTGGTGATGCTTTTTGGGTTGGAATGGCCTGGTTCAGGAAGGACGCTGGCTGCCAGTGGACAAGGAAGAACCATGTGCGCCGCTCCTTGCTTATGTGTGCGTGTGTGCCTGTGTGAGAGCTAGATGGTACAGTGACAAATTGACCAAGAGTCTGTCCCTTGAGATTCTGACAAAATCAACCATCCTGCACAAAATAGCAGAGGATCAGGTGTATACATTCAATGCACAAAAATCTGCGACTAAACAGGGAACAAATTACGGTACGTCCAATGGGATGGACATCACCAGAGCAGCACAGCACAAGATCTGCAAACAGCATCTTCAGTTCTCCCGCCCGCCAAAACCAGGAAATTGGCTTGCTTTCCTCCAGCCAGACTTTTCCCAGAGGCAGCAAATGGAATTTGCCTTTGGCCAAAATAAACAACTCCAGCTGGTGCTTTATCCAGTGCGCAGAATGATGTGCACTCCGCTGTCCGTGTCCACAATGCCGCTCATCTCCCCCACATTGATCCCGAACGTCGCTTCCTCAAACGGTCTCTGCATCTGGCCTCCGCTGAACCAGCCTGAAAGGCGGGATCGGAAGGAAAGAGGAAGGGATGAGAAAAAGAAATGGTGAGAGAGGTTGAGAGAGAGGACGGCGGAGATTTCTAGACTGCACTAGACAAACACCTGTGGTTCCAGCAGTTGTGCTCGTACCTAAGGTCAATGCGTATGCAGCTACTATAACAGCGACTGCACAAATGTCGAAGGCAGTCGAAGGGTACTGTGGACATATGAAGATTCTCTCATAGTGTCTATTTCGTAGTATGTTTCGAACTACACCTCTATGACGAGCCCGCGATGTACTCCGATGCAACTGACGTACCCAGATCTCCATTGTTTCTGGCGGAGCTGCAGTGCGATTCAGTCTTGGCGACCTGGCCGAAGTCCAGCTCGCCACTGGCGATGCGTTCTCTAATCGCCAGCAGCTGCTGAATAGCCGCCTCCTTCGTCGTTCGCCCTATTGTCTCTCCATTGGGATCCTTCCAAGATGCCGGACGGCGAGAGCCTTGGTGCTTGATAAGAATGTGAGAAGCGCGAACTTGAGACATGGTTTCGGAGAACGGCTACGGTATGGCGGGGAATATTTGACGACACCACAGAAATCTGACTAAGAAACGTCCAAATTATTCCAGTGTTAGGACAACGGATATGGGTGTGACTGAAAAACAGCAATCTCGACACAGCAGGAATCTGATGGTTGTACACCCTGTTTCGCGCCACACTGACATTCGCCATACTGACAAGCCGGATGTACTGACATGAATGCGTCCAAATTGGTCCCAGAACATACCATATAAGCACATTTACCGTATACAACCGAACGCAAAAGCACGTTTTCTTCCATGAACCGTTGTTTAACGTTCTCCTGAAGTGCATTTCGGTTACAAGCACCAGCCCGCTGAATCCAAGCACACGTGCGCACTGTAGCCGGGGCTCCCGATTGTCCGAACCTCGAGAAACAGGGTGTAATGAAGAAACGCTTGCAAGGGGGGTCAAAATTGCTCACCTTCGGTCCAATAGAAGCAGTGCTGTGGGATCCAGAGCGGTTTATAGGCTCCACCGCTTTGGACCGCTACCTGCTAGTCTGAATTGTAAAATATCCCGAGGTCATACATCTCGGGAGTGGGTTGGGGAAGCCGCTGTGACTTGGCTATTGTACAAGAAAGTTGCCCTTCGGAATTTGTAGCGAATCCTCTCTTCAGCCAAGGAGGAACTAATGACCTGAGCATGTTCAGTATGCAATTGAGCAGTCTTCCTAGTATTCTAGCAACAGCTGGTGGTACAAGCATACTGCAGCTTACAAGGTAGTACAAATTAACAAAACAGAAGGCATAAAAACTGTACACAAAATGCATTATTACCTAATCTGTTACAGATTGGCCTTGCACAACTCCCAAGGCGTCGTGGGGACGTGGAGGGGGAATGAGCCCAAATGGTCCTACTTGCACATCAAATAGCCGGTTGGAGTTGCATGCAAGCATAAGAAAACTTCCATGCATAGTGCCTCGCTTTGATGGCAAGGGGGTGTAGCTGATGTACTCAAATTCCGAACCAAGATCCAAAATGGGTTGCTTGCCAATAACGCCAGGACCAATAACCTGTGCACCAGAAATGAAAGATAAGGAATCAGCTGTAAAGGGTCCATGATCCTGATGCAGCAATGCAGGTTAATGCTTCTTCCCAGTGCAAGACACAATGCTCATTCTACACTCTTGGTGCTCATATGCACGGACTATACTTCACAACTCCCAAACAGCAACATAACTGACCTCCTGTATGTTCCCGTCGAAGTCCTTAATAACCCACTGCCTGCTGACGAGCTGCACTGGCTCATTCACTCCCTCATTGCGAATGCGGACCTGGAGTGTGGGAAGTGGAATGAGGAAAAAAACAAAAAGATCTTGGTGTTTTTGCAACAAGGACACAAGCAGACAAGAAGTAGAGTGGGTGGGGGGAAGGGGGACTTGGAAGGAATGGAGAGGATGAGGGAGGAAGAGGGAGGAGAGAGGGGAGGGAAGGGGGCAAAGGAATACTTACTCGGTAGTGGTACAGAGCGCCGAAATGTATCTGGTCCATGACTTGAAACTTGCTCTGCACCTCCACTCGGACACCATGGCTCAAATTGTCACTGTGATCGGTGGCAGAGTGTGTCTGCAGCACTGCCAGCCGTCGATTCAACACAGCAAGCAGCGAAAGGGCTTGATCCAGACGTTGACCCCAGTCCTCCTGTCAACGTTCCGGAAAAGAATAGTGACAAACACGGAAAAACGGCAGGCGGAACGTGGAGGGTGAGTGAGATACTTTTCATGCAGAAAGCAGCATGAAGCTGTTCGGTATAAAGCTGTTCCAGTAATCAGAGAGGTTTCTCAACCTAATTCAAACTGAGCTTCACCTAGATTACTTACCTGGGCTTGCACGGAGCCTGGCTCTCCTGTAAGCGGCATTCGAAATTCCTGCCTTAGCAGCGTCAAGGAGGCGTCCCTGCCTCGCTTGATGGCTCGTAAAGCACCTGGCGTGTTGTCCTGCAGCCATGAAACCTCAGACTGCCATGTATTACGGGGATGGAGCGATGAGGAGTGGGGGAAAAACAAGCTATTGCCAAGGGAAAAGATGGAACGACATAGCCGAGCAATGTATTAAAATTACAGAACTACGAAACAAAACAGACGGACTTTGAGGGCACCCGGATTTGACATTCTGGGCGAAAGAAATCAGATTATGGGGACGAAATAGAGATACGACTTCAATTTCACAGGCACGAACCAGAGAGAAGACGTCGGTAGTCTTGTGTCGTTCTATTTCCGATGCGAGCCGTTTCGTCGCCGCGACTAAAGCTCGATATACTGGTCTAACAAGACCATGCCGGTCCGCCATATCCTCTTCAAAACTTGCACGATGTTAGGAAGAGCTGAAAGCGGGAACTGGAGCCTAGAGAATGGACGACAAAAAGCACTCGCGGTTTTTGCGTTGTTCTAAGCAGCTTTTAGACTGACGTCGTGTCCGCTTTCGGGGGAAAGAGAGCCATAATCGTATATCGGTGTGTGTCAACGGTCTGGATAATGACCACTTGAGAGCCACAGCACATTCACCCCATAAACTAGTGTCTCTACTTGTCCTTCTGCTCTGCCATTGCCAGTGGCAGACTGCCACCTTCATCTTTGAATAGTTCACATGGGTGGTGCGAAATCAGGCTCTTCCTTTGCGAACAATGTGCTTGCCATGGCGTACAGATGCTACTAGGTTAGCGAATGTTGACGAAATTGAGGTCAGTGTTCCTGCCAGTTTGAATCAGTGCGTTGCATGGTGTAGTTTCTGCGATGAGGTGAGCGCAACATTCATTGGTTGACAGCCCAATGCCACGTCAACGTGCCTTGTCAGGACTCGGGTCAGGACCACGATGGATACGCGGTGAAAGCATTTACTCATTATCGATTTGAGAGCCCCACCTATAAGAGGTCACGCTCCCTTAGGATCCAGTGCGAAAGAAATTCCCAATCTTCTGCTGATTTCTTTGCTTTCCCTTGTCCCTTCTACTCTTAGTTCTTCCAACTCCACTCTTCTTGACTCCATGCTTCTTTGTCCAACCACCCAGAGCTCCCTTCCTCTCTTCAGGCTCTGGCGACGATTTTATACGTTGTCGGGAGAAGCATGCTAGTAGTCGTTGCTGCTGCTTGACGTCCACAGTTGAGAGATCAAACCCGGAAGAAGCGGGAGAGCGAGAGCTCCCCAAGGCCGAACCGGATGGCTCAGTAAACTCCAAACACAAAACAGGCTGCTCAGTTGCCGGGGCTGCCTCGTCCGTACATTGTTGCACATCCTCCTCGTGTCCCTCACAAGCATCATCACCAACCGCCTCATCCCCACCTGTATTGATGCCATGCACCTGAGCAACCTCATCATCGTTCACCCCGCCACCCCATTCACCCACTCCAATCACCCCGTCATCCCCGCCCCTCCCATCACATCCTCTCACACACCCTCCCACGCCCCCATCATCCCTCCTGCAGTGCCGCACTGCACCCTCTCCAACCGCACCATCATACCATTCTGCCGCCTCTTCGCCTCCCTCCCCTTCTCCCCTACCATTTTCCATCTCTCTCGCCCCCGTACCCTCTCCTCTGCCCTCGTCCCTCTCCCCCCCCCCTCTCCCTCCCTCACTGCAACCACATCTCCCTGTACAACACCGTTTCTCCCTGACCTCTCTGCTTCCAAGTCATCCTCCCTCACAGCACTCCCTTCCCTCCCCGCCCGCACGCGGCCCCTCTCTCCACCACCCTCGCCAGTGACCCTCAACGTTGAGAAAGCCCTTGGCTCCTGTCCGCCGGTGGCACCAACTTTCCTCCGCTTCTGCACTGATGCATGTCCACTCTCACTCCCCGCCTCTCTCTCTGCCGCTTCCTCTGCCTCGTCAGCATCGCTCTGCATCCCTCTCAGTGAGCTCGCCACTCCTCCACCACTCGCCCTTGCCTCCCAGGTACTGCCACCATCTGCTGCTGTGCAGGACGAACCCACTGTCACCGCGTCCACACCACTTCCCACCACATCCACACCACTTTCCACCACCCCCTTTTCTCCACCCATTCTCTTCGCCTTCCGAAACTGGCTCTCACTAATATCCCCATCTTCCATGCCTGTGCGCTCATTCCTCACTCGTCTCTGACCCAGCATCCTCACTAGAGCCCCTTCAACAGCACCCCTCTTGCTGTGTGAACCCAGCCGTCCTCTGCTGCCCCTCACTCTTCCGCCTCCTCTTCCTTGTCCCACTGATTTCCTCCTGAAATCTGTCCGTTCCCCTGTCCCTTGTTCCCCAATTCCCCGCTTTTCTGAACCACGCTCCACTGTTTCCTTCTCCTCTCCAGTACAAGCCTCGCCTTGCTCTTCTATTCTTAATTTCTTACTCTCACGCCGCCCCACTCCTTCACAGCCCTCCTCTCCCTCACTTCCCTTCCCTTCTTCCACTCCTCGTTTCGTCGCCCCTCCCCCACCCATGTCTTCCTTCTCCCTGACCTCCCATGCCCCCCCTTCCATCAGCTCTCATCCCGCATCTTCTTGCCTCTCCGTCTCTCCTTGCCTGTCCGCCTTTCCTTCCTTCTCCATCACCTCCTCCCCCTCGCTATGGGCCACTCTTCTTAACGCAGAGCCTCGACTGAAAGCTCTCAGCAAAGGGGAAGACGAGTCACGCAGTGCTGCAGTGCCATGTGCTGGGCTGCGTGCAATGGGCACACCATGGCCTGACGCATCAGCTGCTGTGCTTGCAGTGCTTGCATGGCATGGCAGGGCGGCATGGCATGGAAGGATGGCACGGCTGGGAGGAGGTGTGGGCGGTGCGTGGCCAGCAGCAGCTGAGCGTGCCGTTCGGCGTGAGAACATCTGATCGATTGACTGCATACCCTGGTGTTCGTGGTTGTGTGTGTGCGGAGTGCATAGGATGAATAAAAACGGATTGGGACGAATTAAAATAAGATGCAATCGAGAGTGCTGAGCGCTTTAAAATAGTTAGCTTTGGTGCGAAACTGGAATGGAGGGATGGGGCTATGTGACAACATGCATACCCATGCATGCCCATGTATGGCTACGACGAGCATGCAGGGTGGGTGACCACCTGGGAGGTGGTGCGGTGCCTGCCTGCTTCTCAAACCCACCTTCACTCTCAGCTGCTCAAATCCCGAGGCTGACAGCGCCAGGCGAGAGCAGGGCGCCCACGCTGACGAAAGTGGCCGGGGAGGGTGAGCAGGGAGAGGGAGATTGCTGGACTGGCGCGTTGAGGGATTGGTGGTGGGATGGTTGGCCTCCTGGTCTTGGTGCTGCTCACTGGACTGCGGATACTGGCCCTGCTGTTGACCATGTTGACTGTTTTGACTCGCTTGACTGGCACCGCCTGCCAGCAGAGTGAGGCCGGCAGTGCAAAGCAGAGCCTGCAGCTTCTGCCTCTCCTCCTCCATCCAACCCCCCTCCCCTTCACACGCGTCCTCTCTCATACCCGCACCCGCACCCACATCCTTTGACCCGCCTTCCACTCCCTCATCTTGCAGAGCCCCCAGCCCTGCCCCCTCTTCCACACGTGCGCTTCTTGAGGGTGCTTCCCCGCCCTCTGCCTCCTTCTCATGCCTCACCTCCTCCTCCTGCCTCACCTCCTCCTCCTGCCTCACCTCCTCCTCCTGCCTCACCTCCTCCTCCTGCCTCACCTCCTCCTCCTGCCTCACCTCCTCCTCCTGCCTCACCTCCTCCTCATGCCTCACCTCCTCCTCATGCCTCACCTCCTCCTCATGCCTCACCTCCTCCTCATGCCTCACCGCCTCGCCAAGCCCCCCTCTCCTCTCCTCAACCTCCTTCCTCGTTTCCTCCTTCCGCTCCTCGCCCCACTCCTTCTCCCCTTCCCTGCACCATCGGTTCACAAACCCCTCGATCACCCTCTCAATGTCTCGGGGCATGCCACACGACCGTGACTTCTCCCCTCCTCCGCCTCCTCCCCACCCACCACTGCCGCCACCACCGTCACTGCCGCCCCTGTAGTGCAGGTGCAGGGAGCGCGGGCAGCGTTTGTTGTCCTTTGCGTCCTTGAGCATGCGAAGGGAGAGATCCTGAGCCAAGATGGCCATCCAGCGACTGTCACAGGGGCGGAAAGGAGGGGTGGAGGCGGGAGGGGGGTGAAGAAACCAGAAAGGAGAGGGACGAAGTCCAGTGGGTGAAGTAGACACAAAGGAGGGGAAGGGAACCAAGAAAGGGGTATCCTCATCAGGTGGGTAAGACCAATTTTTCGTGAAAAAAGAAAGGCCTTGATGAAACGAATATCATGTGGCCTTACCGACCACAGGCTCTCACACCCCTCACTTCGTAATGACGTGGAATCACCAAATGCCATCCCATGCTGACGTGGAATTACCAGATGTCATCCCACGATGACGTGGCATTGAAGGACTTGGCTGCAAGCATGGACTTGGGCACACCCTTCTCCTCCACTGCACCCCGCAATGGGGTTTGGGACGGGAATGGGGACGGGTGGGTGGGCGATGGAGGGGAAGGGAATGGAGATGGGTGGGTGGGCGATGGAGGGGAAGGGAATGGAGATGGGTGGGTGGGCGATGGAGGGGAAGGGAATGGAGATGGGTGGGTGGGTGGGCAATCGAGGGGAAGGGCACGCGGTGTGCAAGACACAGATCAGCACAGCACAGCGCACAGGCAGGGGAATGCAGGAAGTGCAAGTACCTGCAGGAATGAGGCAACAAATCCAACTTGCCTCGCAGAAATGAACGGAAGGGGAAAAAAGCGTGGGGCACACCTGGTGTTTCATCCAGCCCTCTCACAGCCCTCCACACGTAGTTCCCGAGCCTTTCCCCGAACCTGGCTATGAGGTCTGGGAGCTCCAGCGCCTGTGCCTGGCCTGCGGTTGCACAACCCATTGCCTGCAACTCCTGCGAGAGATTCGCATTACAGGCCAGCAGGACTCAGGGGAATCAGCATTAGACCCCATTTCTCCTCCTATGATCAATCAACTTCTCCCTCCCTCCTCACCCCACAAGCAGCCCAAAACCCACCTCGCCCCTCCCACCCACCTCGCCCCTCCCACCCCACCACCACCTCACCCCACCAGCACCCAACCCCACCCGCCGCACCTGCCCCAGTTTGCCGCCCAGATTGCGGATCTTCTTGAGAGGAACGTCCTCCATCAGGGCAGGGACGGCACGAGGTGGCACCTGGGGGAGAACGGGGAGGGAGGAGTGGGATACGGGACAGAGGGTGTACAGTGCGGTGCAGACTGAGTTTGGAGGGTGACAGACAGAGTCAATATTCACAGAGCATTGGACAGTGCACACTGAGAGCAGACGCTACCATCAGCTCACCACGGTGATCCCAAAGGGCTTGGTCAAGGCAGAGGCCATCTTGGCGAGCAGCTTGTAAGTCGACACTCACTCAAGATGGTGACCTGTTCTCACCTCACGATGACTCGAATCAACTCAAAAGATACTCACCACGGTGATCCCAAACGGCTTGGTCATGG
This sequence comes from Closterium sp. Yama58-4, assembly GCA_947470075.1. Classification (NCBI taxonomy): domain Eukaryota; kingdom Viridiplantae; phylum Streptophyta; class Zygnematophyceae; order Desmidiales; family Closteriaceae; genus Closterium; species Closterium sp. Yama58-4. Next base: position 629,778 of record CANIUD010000686.1, on the reverse strand, counting down.
CGGAGGCCATCTTGGCGAGCAGCTTGCAGCGCGCCACTCCCACGCTCACCGTGTAGCCCAGCGACGATAGCACTTCCTGTTGAAGACGGTGAGCTATCACCACTCCTGCCTGCAGCCTGGCGGGACAGTAGGGAGGGACAAGAGAGGGGGGGGAACGGAGCGGGGGTGTTTACAAACACTCTTGCAGCGTGCCATTCCCACGCTGACTGTGTACCCCAGCAAAGGCAGCGCCTCCTTCAACAGACGGTGGGCTACCACCACTCCTGCCTGCAGCCTGGCAGGACATACGGGAGGGACAGGGAAACCGCACACCTTCTACCCTGCCATACTTGCTACCAAGGTGAACGCTCTAGCAGCGAGCACAGAGGAGAGGGGGTGATAGGTGAATAGAGAGCAGATGAAGACGGAAGGAGAGGGGTGCCGCACCTTTTTTCCACAATGTCCCGTGCGTCCAAGGGTCCCTCCCGCACCACCAGCCGTGCCTTGGGAACCGCCAGTGCTGATCCTCCGCTCTCTGCCCCTGCATGCTCTCTCTTCGTCTCCCCCACCCGCTGCTGCACCCCATCCTTCCCCTCCCCTTCCTCCCCTAAACCTTCCCCATCCGTTCCACCCCTATCACCACCTCCCTCAGTTTCCTCACCCTTCACTTCAGGTGCATCCCCTGCCTTCGCCTCAGTCCCACTCCCTGCCTTCGCCTCAGTCCCACTCCCTTCCTTCACCTCAGCCCCACTCCCTGCCTTCACTTCAGTCACACTCTCTAACAGCGCCCTCCACTGCTCCTCCCAGACAGCCGCCGGGGAGGTGGCACCTGTGGCGTCGCGAGGCTCATCTGGTGCAGGTGGGACTGCAGGAGGTGGGCGTGAGAGCATGGCATCCACCATAGCAGACACGTCCATGTATGCCTCATCAATGCTCGCGCGCTCTACCGTGGGGCATACGCGGCGGAAGGCAGAGAACACGCGCTGAGAGGCGGCACGGTAGCGCTCCAATGAGACCTTGCCTGCATTGCGGCCTGCTCCTGGCGCCCCCCCCACCGTCTCCACGTGTATCAGCTGCAGCTCCGGACACTGCAGTACCGTGGTGGGTGGGGAGGGAGGGCGAGCGAGGCGAACTCACAATGAATGGCATCCCATTCACAAACACGCCGTGCATGCAATTCACAGCACAGCACAGCACAGCACAGCACAGCACAGCACAGCACAGCACAGCACAGCACAGCACAGCACCGCACAGCACAGCACAGCACAGCACAGCACAGCACAGCACAGCACAGCACAGCACAGCACAGCACAGCACAGCACAGCACAGCACAGCACAGCACCGCACCGCACCGCACAGCACAGCACAGCACAGCACAGCACAGCACAGCACAGCACAGCACAGCACCGCACCGCACAGCACCGCACAGCACAGCACAGCACAGCACAGCACAGCACAGCACAGCACAGCACAGCACAGCACAGCACGTCCACCTTCCTTGGCCTGGTCTTTTACGAATTCTAAAAAAATGCCTGATACATGCGGTGCATGCAATGTATCCCAACCCATAGGCAAGTGTACCTTCTGCTTGGCCTGGAACACGCGGTTGTGCCTCTGCACGCCCCTCGTCCCCACCACACAGGCACACTATGCTCTTGCATGCGCACCGTGCAATGCACAGCCGCACAGCACACACGCGCACAGGCGCACCTTCTGCTTGGCCTGGAACACGCGGTCGTGCCTCTGCACTCCCCTCGCCCTCGCCGCGTAGTTCACTGCGATCAAGCCCTGGCGGTGAGAGAGAGAACGAGCAAGAGAAAGAGGCAGCGACTGGAGGCACGATAAAATGACTCGTAAGGCGCCTCAACACTTGCTTGCGGAGAGAGCAGAGATGATGTGTGAGTCGCCTTGTAAGGAGGTTAGAATGGTTCACTGTTAAGAGTCTTTGCTCAGGCACAGACAAGCGAATGATGAAGGTGTGATCATAGCGTGGAGGTGTGGTGAATGGAGGCATGGCGTGAAATGTGCACGTGCACGTGACATAAATTTGAACGATGGATGGAAGCACTGTCCCCTCACCTCCCACTGCTGCACGGCCAGCGGCTTGTCCCGGGGAATACCAAGCCGCACAGCCTCCACCTGTGAAGCAGGGTCACATGGATGGGGTCAGACATTCATAGTAATGACAAATGCCGAAAAGACACTGTGTTAGACCGCACAGGCGGCAATAGAAACATTAGGAGTCGCAGAATGGAAGGAAAAAATCGAACAGCGAAATGTTATCGGATTGGGAAATGCAAATTACAGACGCGTACTACCCGCTAATACCATCTAACTAGCCCATTCGCCACCAAAACTCAAATCTCGCCAGAGAATCTGCGCGATCGCGAAATAATATAAAGCGCACCGCGGCATAGAAGCAGTCCAGGTCCACGTGGAGGATGACGTGGCCATCCGACGTGGACGAGCTCTCTTTCGGCCGGTCATTCTGACTTCTCGCCATAACCGGAAATCGGTTAGGACTTCAAGAATCACCATACCTGTCCTTAGCGAATGACTCGGCGCACTTTCTAGAGAGCATCAGGAGGAACGACCCAGCAATATCGACCTAGAAATTGGTTTCTGACTGACAGCCATCAAAGGAAGAGTGCGGTTGACGCTTCGTAAGGGCTGCGACTGAACATATTACAGAGCAGTTCGATTGGAGAACGAGGTTCTATCAAGTTCCGCTTGCCTCAACAATTGGTCTAGTAGAAATGCAAATCAAATTTGCATACTCTCATTTGCCAAAGGAGGAACTATTGAATTACCCTGAATGGACGATCTGGGTGCTAATAAAATTTTGGCATTTTTTTCCAGGAGATTGTAACAAATCTGTTTCTTATCACCCTATAACACTATTTTTACCAGCTTAACGTCATCGCCTGGATATAAAACATATAAGTCTTATCATATACACTAAAAACAAATGAAACGTTTGTCCTGTTTTTGAGGCGGTTTTGGGTGTTTTAAAAATCTTATAAATGGACAATTTTTAGATGTACTCAATAGCATTTACAAATGTTGAGATAGTAAGTACGATGAGGAGCCATAGCTAGGGTTGACCTAGCTAGGCAAGAGAGAATGAAGCAAAGGAGGGGTTGCACTAGCAACAATGGTGGTACAAATAGCTAACCCTAGAAGGGTTGTACTCGCTATAGAGCACCCCACTGCAGGCTAGAGCATAATATTCTGACACACCCCCATAGCCAAAGTGGGGTGTAATCAGCAGAGCAAGCAAAGCAGTACAAGCTCAGGGTGGATCACGATTGTCAAACATTGCATGTTTATATTGTGTAGGCTGTAGTGGGTTACACCTTAGGGGGTACACAAAGTTAGGGTTTCCTACTTGTACCAAACTCTGTGCTAGTTCATTCCATTCCTGCTCAGTTATTTCTGACATGGTTTCAGAGCAGGTCCTTCGCTAGGACTGTTCTTAGGGCCCACCGACTTACCTACCTGCTTACCTTCACTTGTTTCCGGCCCCGCTGGCCCCGTCGATCTAGCACGATCTAGCGGCCCTGCGGCCCCGTCGAACTTTTTTTTTTTTTTTTTTTCCTAGCGGCCTCTCACGGCCCCCGTCGCGTCGCCCCTTAGCGCCCCGATCGGCCCCGTCACGCCGCCCGCGAACCGCACAGCGCGCCGCGCTCACAGCCCGCGAACCGCCCACGCACAGCCCGCGAACCGCCTGCGCAGCCCGCGACCAGCCCGCGCAGCCCGCACACAGCCCGCGAACTGCCCGCGAGCAGCCCGCGACCTGCCCGCGAACCCCCGCGAGCCGCCCGCGACCCGCTTACGCAGCCCGCGAGCAGCCCGCGCAGCCCGCGCTGAGCCTGCGCGGCTCGTGCGCTGACCGCCGCCGGCCCGCACGCTGCCCGCACAGCTCACATACGGCCCGCGCGGCCCGCGCACTGCCTGCTACCGGCCCGCCGCTGCTGAGCCCGCCACCGCCCGCGCACCGCCGCTGCTGAGCCCGCCACCGCCCGCGCACCGCCGCTGCTGCGCCCGCCGCTGCCCGCGTATCACCGCTGCTGAGCCCGCCCCTGCTGCGCCGGCTCTCGCTGCCGCCTGCTGCGCCTGTGCACCACTGCAGATCCTGCTACTACACTTCCTGCTACTGCTGCTTGTGCGCCACTACAGTCCGTAGGCCCCACCGGCCCCGCTGACCCTGCGCACGCCTTTTCAGTGACTTTACTGCTTCTACTACTGCCGCTGTCGCTATGGCTAGTCCTCCTGTTCTAGCTTTCGACGCCGAGGGCCGTCCGGTCAAATTCGAAACCTGGCTAGATGACCTGCACCTTTTCCTACAGCTCACTGCCAAGGAAGATATTACTCTGTACGACCACGCTCTCGGCCATGCGACCGCCCCACTCACTACTGCCCCCCCAGCTGAGCGCTCACAGTGGCAGACCCGTGACGCGCACGCTCGCTTTGCTATTCGCAACTCCCTGCCACTAGATGAGCGCGAGCACTTCGGCCAGTGCAAGACTGCTAAGGACCTCTACACAGCTGTAGTGGCCCGCTACTCCTCACCCGCTTCTGCCACACTAGGCCGCCTCACTCTCCCCTACCTGTTCCCCGACCTAGCCTCCTTTCACACTGTCGCAGACCTCATCACCCACCTTAAGACTAGTGAGGCTCGCTTTCGCGCTGCCATGCCTGACGAGTTCCTCGCTAGCAACCCCCCCCCGCTCTGGATCACTCTCTACCACGTTGTCACCCGCCTCCCTGACTCTCTGCGCCCTGTCAGGGACCAGTTCCTCTCTCGCTCCCCCACTGAACTCACCGTAGACCTCCTCGAGAAGGAACTGCTTGCAGCCGAGACTAGTATCGTCGCTGTAGGCACCTCTCGTGGCGACCCCCGCGGCCCCTTCTTCGAGGGGTGCTCCCCTTCCCCCCTCCTCCCCTCTGTCGCCTCTGCTGCTGCTGTCGACCTCCTTGGTGCTGAGAAGGTCGGGGCTGCGTCTGCTTCAGGCGGACGACGCAGGGGCAGGAGTGGCAGGAGTGGGGGTGGTGGCGGAGGAGGCGGGAGTGGAGGTGGTGGCGGTGGAGGTGCGACTGGAGAGGCTAGTGGCGGCAGTGGTGGAGGTGACAGCGGCGGTGGGAGTGGTGACAGGGGCGGAGGTGGCATCGGAGGCGGAGGTGGTCGTGGCAGCGGCAGGGGTGGAGGTGGCCGGGGCGGAGGCGGCGGGGGTGGTGGTCGTGGAGGCCCGGGGGGCGGTCAGAGTCAGCAGCCTGCCCCGACCCTTCAGGCCGCCCGTGAGTGGTATGCGCGGCGCAGCGTCACCTGCCAGTACGTTATTCGCACAGGTGACCGCACTGGCCAGACGTGTGGGGGGCCGCACCAGACGGAGCGCTGCTTCGCCCGCCTCAACGACGCGTGGCGCACCCAGTTTCCTGGTGGGGGTGAGCTGCCGCGCTGGGCTGAGCTGCTCAGGAAGGGTGTTGATATTTGGGCACTAGACTTTGATGCTATCCTCACTGCCATGTATGCGATGTCTATTAGTGGAGAGGGTGCTCAGTACTTGCGTGTTCCGCCCGACCCGGGCATTCAGGCCAGCCCCGCTGCTGCTCTAGGTGCTAGTGTGTCTGCTCCCACAGGTACTACTGCAGCTGCTGCTCTAGGTGCTTGTGCGTCTGTGCCCCCTGGTACTGAGTTGACTGCAGCACTGCACACCTTCACACTGGACTCAGGTGCTTCTCGCTCTTTCTTTCGTGACCGCACTGTCCTTGAGCCTCTAGCTCGGCCGGTTGCTGTCTCTCTTGCTGACCCCTCTGGGGGTCCGGTCCTTGCGACCTCCTCCACCACCCTTCCGTGTCCAGCGGTTCCGTCCGGCACGCTCTCAGGTCTCTACCTCCCCTCGTTCTCCACGAACTTGGTGGCAGGTAGTGCGCTCCAGGACGGGGGTGTTCACCAGTTCACCCCTGCCTACGAGCGTGTGACTCACTGCACATGTGCTCGGACGGGCCGCCACCTAGCTACTTTCACTCGAGAGCCGGGGTCTGACCTGTACACACTGACCACTGAGTCCCCTCAGGTAGCTGCGTCTGCGTCAGCGTCAGGTCAGCTGTCCGCCCCCTGCTCGTGTCGCTCTCTGGCGAACGACACCGTCCTCTGGCACCACCGCCTTGGTCACCCGTCTGTGCAGCGCCTGCGGGCCATGCACAAACGGGACCTTGTTGCTGGTCTTCCCAGGGTACTCCCTCCCCTTCCTGACTCCCCTGCTCCTGACTGCATTCCCTGTGTCGAGGGGCGGCAGCGCGCCGCTCCTCACTCCTCCTCCTTTCCCCCGACGACCGCTCCCCTGCAGACGCTCCACATGGACGTGTGGGGCCCAGCCCGCGTCCGTGGTCAGGGTCAGGAGAGGTACTTCCTGATAGTTGTTGACGACTACTCGCGCTACACCACGGTCTTCCCCTTGCGCGCCAAGGGTGACGTCCCTGGTGTTTTGATCCCCTGGATCAGCCGAGCCCGTCTCCAGCTAGGCGAGCGCTTTCACTCGGACTTTCCTGTCCTGCGCTTGCACTCTGACAGAGGTGGTGAGTTTGCCTCCGACCTCCTGGCAGCCTACTGTGCTGAGCACGGCATTGAGCAGTCGTACACGCTTCCGGCCTCTCCACAGCAGAATGGGGTTGCTGAGCGCCGCATTGGCTTAGTCATGGAGGTCGCTCGTACCTCCCTGACCCATGCGGCTGCTCCCCACTTTCTGTGGCCGTTTGCGGTCCGGTACGCTGCGCATCAGCTCAACCTCTGGCCCCGTGTCTCCTTGCCGGAGACTTCCCCGACTCTGCGGTGGACGGGAGAGGTTGGCGATGCGTCGCGTTTCCGGGTGTGGGGATCCCGAGCTTTTGTCCGCGACACGTCTGTGGACAAGCTCTCCCGTCGCGCTCTTCCCTGTGTCTTCCTTGGCTTTGTTCCCGACGCGCCTGGATGGCAGTTTTACCACGTCACCTCGCGCCGGGTTCTGGCCTCTCAGGACGTCACTTTTGACGAGTCCGTCCCCTTCTACCGCCTCTTCCCCTACCGCACTGCCCCGCTCCCCCCCCCGCCTCTCTTCCTCGCTCCAGGTGCTGAGGTACCAGACCCCCTCCCCCCTCAGGGTGCCGCTCCCTCAGGTGTGTCCCAGGTAGACCCGGGTGAGCCTGTCGAGGTAGCTGTTGACTCGAGTCCTGCGTCTGGGGGTGCTGAGCCTGGGAGTGCTGCGTCTGAGGGTGCGGAGCCTGGGGGTGCTGAGCCTGGAGGTGCGGAGCCTGGGGGTGCGGAGCCTGGAGGTGCGGAGCCTGGAGGTGCGGAGCCTGGAGGTACTGAGCCTGGGGGTGCTGAGTCTGGACGTGCTGAGTCTGGGGGTGCTGAGTCTGGGGGTGCTGAGTCTGGGGGTGCTGAGCCTGAGCGTGCTCCACCTGGAGGAGCCCTCTCCTCCCAGCAGCTGCAGGAGAGGTACCTCGAGTACTGCCGCCTCCGGAGAGGTGCTTCTGGAGCTCGTCCCGGTACTTCCCCTCCTACCCAGGAGCTCCCCCCCATTCAGGTGATCCGCGAGTGGTACACGCGGCGCTGCAGTCTTCGTAGTGGTGCTCCTGGTGCTGCGGACCCGAGCGGTGGTGCTGTTGCTGGTGCTGAGGACCCGGACGCTGGAGCTGCTGCTGGTGCTGAGGACCCGGGGGCTGGAGCTGCTGCTGGTGCTGAGGACCCGGGCGTTGGAGCTGCTGCTGGTGCTGAGGACCCGACCGGTGGCGCTGCTGCTGGTGCTGAGGACCTGACCAGTGGCCCTGCTGCTGGTGCTGAGGACCCGGGCGTTGGAGCTGCTGCTGGTGCTGAGGACCCGACCGGTGGCGCTGCTGCTGGTGCTGAGGACTCGGGCGTTGGAGCTCCTACTGGTGCTGAGGACCCGGGCGTTGGAGCTGCTGCTGGTGCTGAGGACTCGGGCGTTGGGGCTGCCACTGGTGTCCCTGCTGCTTCTGGAGACGCTGCGCGGCCGCGACCGTACTTCGTACCGCTCCTTCAGCAGGTTCTTGGTCAGGCTCCTCCTCCTAGTCCTCCTCCCTCCGTCGAGTGTCCTCTGCCTGTCCAGCCGCAGTCACAGTTACCGCCTGCCTCGCCTCTCCCTGCTCCCTCTCCTTACGCTGGTCCCACAGGAGGTCTTACAGAGCGTCGTGAGCCTGAGTCTCGTCCTGCGTCGCCTGTTCGTACTGCTCGCACTGGTCGTCGTGTCCCACGTGAGCGTCCTCCTCCTGTCCCTGGCACTCACTACATGACTCTGCGTCCCTCCACTGCTCCGCAGCGTGTCCCGCTGCCGTCTCCTCCTGCGTCCTCTCTTCCTACTCTTCCTGACCCGGAGTCTGACTCCCGTCGTGCTGCCAGTCCCACTGTTACGCGTCTCCTCGCTACAGTTGTCACTGACCCGACCTTTGAGTCCTCTGCTGCGTCTGCTCTGGTCGCTGAGTTGGTTGACTTTGCTGCTCGCTGTCGCCTAGACTACGCTGCCAGCCTTGTCGCTAGGTCTGAGTCTGCGTCTGCCTGTCCTCCGTCCGTCGGGGGTGAGTGTGCCCTCGGCACGGACGTCCTTGAGGACAGACAGGAGGAGTTCCACTGCCTTGCTGCTGCTTTGCCCCGTCTCGTGTCCTTGCTAGTTGCCCCTGAGGGAGACCCGGATGCACCAGACATCCCGACCCCACGCTCTTACGCTGAGGCGATGGCGGGTCCCTACTCCTCTCAGTGGCAGACAGCCATGGACGCAGAGATGGCCTCCTGGAAGTCCACAGGCACCTACGTAGACGAGGTTCCCCCTCCTGGGGCGAACATCGTCAGTGGCATGTGGATTTTCAGGGTGAAGCGGCCGCCGGGTTCTCCGCCTGTCTTCAAGGCGCGCTACGTGGCTCGAGGCTTCAGTCAGCGAGAGGGAGTAGACTTCTTTCAGACCTTCTCCCCCACCCCGAAGATGACTACTCTTCGGGTGCTGCTGCACATAGCCGCTCACCGCGACTACGAGCTTCACTCTCTTGACTTCAGCACTGCTTTCTTGCAGGGCAGCCTGCACGAGGAGATCTGGCTGCGCCGCCCCCCTGGCTTCACTGGGTCAGTTCCTCCTGGCACCCAGTGGAGGCTTCAGCGGCCGGTCTACGGTCTCCGCCAGGCGCCACGTGAGTGGCACGACACACTGAGGACGACACTTGCGGCTCTTGGGTTCGCTCCCTCTACTGCTGACCTGTCGCTGTTTCTACGCACCGACACCTCGCTGCCGCCGTTCTACATCCTCGTGTACGTCGACGACTTGGTCTTTGCCACTGCTGACACCGCGGCACTCGCTCACGTGAAGTCGGAGCTGCAGAGGAGACACACGTGCACAGACCTGGGTGAGCTGACGAGCTATCTTGGCTTGCGGATCACCCGGGACAGAGCACGGCGCACCATCACCCTGACTCAGTCACACATGGTGCAGCAGGTTCTCCAGCGCTTCCGCTTCACGTACTCCTCGCCTCAGTCCACTCCTCTGCCTACCGGTCACTCGCTCTCAGCTCTGCCTTCGGATGAGTCCGTAGAGCCGAGTGGCCCGTATCCAGAGCTTGTGGGCTGCCTCATGTACCTGATGACCTGCACTCGACCTGACCTTGCATACCCTCTTAGCATCCTAGCACGCTATGTCGCTCCTGGCCGTCACCGGAAGGAGCACATGGATGCTGCTAAGAGGGTGTTGCGCTACTTGTGCAGTACGTCGGGCATGGGGCTTGTGCTTGGAGGGCGAGACCGGGTTGTTCTCACAGGGCACTCAGACGCTTCTTGGGCAGACGACCAGGCTACTCAGCGGTCGTCCCAGGGTTACACCTTCAGCCTTGGCTCTGGCTCAGTTTCTTGGCGTTCTACTCGCTCTTCTTCTGTTCTCAGCTCCAGTTGTGAGGCTGAGATCTACGCCACAGCCATGGCTGCTCAGGAGCTACGCTGGCTGACCTACCTGCTGACCGACCTCGGAGAGCGGCCTCGTTCTCCTCCAGTGCTGTACGTCGACAACAAGGCTGCCATTGCCTTGTGTGAGGAGCACAGACTGGAGCACAGAACGAAGCACATCGCTCTGCGGTACTTCCTTGCTCGAGAGCTGCAGCAGCGTGGTCAGCTTTGTCTGCGTTACGTGGCCACGGAGGCCAACACTGCTGATGTGTTCACCAAGGCGCTTCAGCCTTGTGACCATCAGCGCTTTTGCACTCTGCTAGGCCTTGTACCTACTGGGCCTCACTTGCTTACCTCTTGACCTTGCTTGTACTGTGATCACTATGTATATATGCCTACTTGTTTACTTTTGCTAGGTTGTGATCACTGTATCTCTTGCTTTGTTATAAACCTGCATGTGAACTGGTCTTGTGACCGCTTGCTTGTGCTCGGAATTTGTGTGGAATCCTTGAGATCCACCCTGAGCTTGCTTTGCTTTGCTTTGACTGGTCTTGTGACCCTGTGGTTGTCTCCCACTGCGCCTATGGGGGTGTGTCAAACATTGCATGTTTATATTGTGTAGGCTGTAGTGGGTTACACCTTAGGGGGTACACAAAGTTAGGGTTTCCTACTTGTACCAAACTCTGTGCTAGTTCATTCCATTCCTGCTCAGTTATTTCTGACAACGATGTCACCACACATTCTGAGCACAATGAGGAGAAGCAATAGTTTAAAGTTCACAATTATGAGCAAAGCTAGAGGCAGTCACAGAGGGCAAGTGAGGAGGAGGAGGGCTGGCGAGAGGAGAGTAGATTAGGAGGCGACGACTGAAGCTGCAGACACACGGGCAACAGACGGCTCTGGTGCGACACAGTGGCTACCGGGAATGAGTGCCCCGGAGTACAGGAGTAACAGGCTCCGCGGCTAATACGCGCGGCAGGAGCAACGGACCCACAGGCGACGGCGCAACCGGCTCTCTGAGCTACCGGGAATGAGTGCCCCGGAGTACAGGCGCTGCGTACGACACGACGGCAACCTCCGCTCAACCTCCCCCAACAGTCCCACACCCCTCGACACACACCCCCTGCTTCAAACCCTAGCTCCACTCCCACGGTACCCCCCTTAAACCCCAAACCCTAGGCTCCCACACACCACCCCCCTCAGCGGCAGCTGTAGCAGAGGGAGACGAGGGAGGAGGAGGAGCAGGGGGAGTAACTCACAACCGACACCCCCATAGCCGCCACCCCCACACTCCTCACCCCCAAACCCTAAAACGGGCGGAACGGGGGAAGGAGCGCGGGGGACGGCGAGGGGGACGGCGCGCGGCCCCCAGGACGCCACCACGGGGCAGCGAGGGGTCGCGCGCGGCTCCCCAGGGCGGCGCGACGGGAAATCGGGGGCCGCGCGCGGCTCCCCAGGGCGTCGCGACCGTCGACGGGGCAGCGGGGGGTCGCGCGACGGGAAATCGGGGGCGCGCGGGGGTCCCCCACGGTAGGAAACCGCCGCGCGCCTCGGGGCGCCCGGCGGACAGGAAACCGCCGCGCGTCCGGGGCGCACGGCGGGTAGAAAAACCGCCGCACGCCCCGAGCGCGCGGCGGGATGAAAAATCCGTCGCACGCCACGGGGCGTGCGACACAAACAGTAGTAGGAGCAGCGGAAGACTGAGGTGGTGGGGCCCACCCACAGGATCGACCCAACTGGATCGTCCTGCTCTGATAGCATGTTGAAAGTTAAGAGGCTGCCTAGGCTAGGAGAAACCCTAGCCTAGGAGCATAGGTGGGGTAGAACGTAAGTAGCGAGAGGAAATGCAAGGCAAGAAAAGGGGTTCACTAATGAGAATTGTGAGTACAAATAGCAAACAGCAACACAAGGAGGTGCACCACCAAACATGGTGCAATATCTACACTACAACTGCAAACTATTATATAAAATATGCAAACATATTTTGACACGCCCCCATAATTGTTTGCAGGAGTAAGTGTAAAACGCCCCCTGATGGGATACACCAGAAGTGCAGCGGAAGCATAAGCAGGCAAGAGCAGAAGTAGCCGGAGCAGAAATGGCAAATACACCTGTAGCCAACCCTCAGCCAAGGCAGAAACAAAAACAGGTGTAGGGGCGGCAGGTCGCCTGAGGAGCAGGCTCTGTGGCTGCAACGTGCAGCAGGACAGCAGCGGCTCGACGGCAGCACCTGCAGGCCCCAGCAGCAGGCAACAGAAGCAAAGGCAGCAAGAGGCAGGTTGTGGCAGGGGCGGCAGCTGGAGGTGCCACGTCAGCAGCGGGCGACAGCAGCAGATGACCGGCTGACTTCCGCCTCCCCCTCACTCTTCCCCCACAGCGCCACGTGCAGCAGTGAGAGAGAGAGGAGGGGCGGCAGCATGTTGCTCACACCCGCCACCCCAAACCCTCCCCCCCCCCCACTGCTGCAGGCGTAGCAGGGAGAGAGAAGGGGCGGCGTGTGGTGGCGTAGCGGTGTGGCGCAGCAGCAAACAGAGTGGCGACAGCCACCCTCGCGTCTCCCCTCCCCCCACCCCGCCACCTCCTCCCACAGCGGAAGCAGTGGCGTCGAGAAGCGAGGCGCCCGCGGCGACGGGAAGCGGGGCGCTCGCGACGACGGGAAGCGGAGCGCCCGCAGCGACGGGTGCTGCAGGGCTCCCGCGGCGACGGGAAGCGGGGCGCCCGCGGCGACGCGCAGCGGGGCTCCCGCGGCGACGGGAAGCGGGGCAGAAGGTCGACGGGCAGCGAAGCGCCGCACGGGGCTCGCCTTCGCGGTCGTCGTGGGCGTCAGGCTGAGCGCCTTGACTAGCGCCTCGACGGGCGCGACGGGTGCTGCGACGTGAAGCGCGACGGGGAGCGCCATGGCTAGCAGTGGGCCCATTAATAAGAATGTCCGCAGGAACGAACAGCTCTGATACCATGTTGAGATAGTAAGTACGATGAGGAGCCATAGCTAGGGTTGACCTAGCTAGGCAAGAGAGAATGAAGCAAAGGAGGGGTTGCACTAGCAACAATGGTGGTACAAATAGCTAACCCTAGAAGGGTTGTACTCGCTATAGAGCACCCCACTGCAGGCTAGAGCATAATATTCTGACAACAAAGTTTGTAGAAACCACCCAAGTGACAAATTCATTAAATTCGGCCGACCTTGGGGGTGATGCATGCATCACCATCACGTGCCATGTGGGGGAAGCAACAAAGCTGAATGTGCTGGCAACATCCCCCCCTCCCTGCTGGAAGATCCCCTCCATTTATAAGAAAACTCCAAACCCTAGTCTGTTAACAATTAGATACAATACATGTCTTCATTTCGTCACTATCTTGGGTGGCTCATGTTAAAAATACCCATCAAAGCCTTTTCCGTTCGGTTCGTGCTCAAGCAAAAGTTCGGCGCCTATGATTCTGGCTGTTCTTGCCAACAAATGCTTAGAATGCTTCTCGGGGCTACAAACGTCCGAAACGAGGGTTTTTCTTGAATATAAAGACGCCATTTGTGAGTTCGCGGACCCGTAATTATGCTAGAAAGTGCCTGGGAGTGAAGAGAGAGCGATTGGTTTGATACCTCCTCGACGGAAAATTGCCTGCTCCATGATCTGCACTGGTGCAGCTGTTTTCGCTTCTCGAGGCTACAAACGTCCGAAACGAGGTTTTTTCTTCAATGTAAAGACGTCATTTGTACGTTCGCGGACCTGTAACTATGCTGGAAAGTGCTTGGGAGTGAAGCGAGAGCGATTGGTCAGGGACCTCCATGACGGAAAATTGTCTGCTCCATGATCTGCACAGGTGCGGCTGTTTTCGCTTCTCGGGGCTACAAACGTCCGAAAGGAGGTTTTTTCTTCACGTTAAAGACACTGTTTGTGAGGTCACGGACCCGTAATTATGGTAGAAAGTGCGTGGGAGTGAATAGAGAGCGATTAGTCAGAGACCTCCACGACGAAAAATTGCCTGCTCCATGATCTGCACAGGTGCGACTGTTTTCGCTTCTCGGGGCTACATACGTTCGAAACGAGGTTTTTTCTTCAATATAAAGACGTCATTTGTGAGTTCGCGGACCCGCAATTATGCTGGAAAGTGCATGGGAGTGAAGCGAGATCGATTGGTCAGAGACCTCCACGACGGAAAATTGTCTTCTCCATGATCTGCACAAGTGCGGCTGTTTTCGCTTCTCGAGGCTACTAACATCCAAAACGAGGTTTTTTCTTCAATATAAAGACGTCATTTGTGAGGCCGTGGACCCGCAATTATGCTGGAAAGTGCCTGGGAGTGAAGCGAGAGCGATTGGTCAGGGACCTCCACGACGGAAAATTGCCTGCTCCATGATCTGCGCAGGTGCGGCTGTTTTTGCTTCTCGGGGCTACAAACGCCCGAAACGGGGGTTATTTCTTCAATATAAAAACGTCATTTGTGAGTTTGCAGATCCGCAATTATGCTGGAAAGTGCCTGGGAGTGAAGCGAGAGCGATTGGTCAGGGACCTCCACGACGGAAAATTGCCTGCTCCATGATCTGCGCAGGTGCGGTTGTTTTCGCTTCTCGGGGCTACAAACATCAGAAACGAGGTTTTTTCTTCAATGTAAAGACGTCATTTATGAGTTTGCGGACCCGCAGTTATGCTGGAAAGTGCCTGGGAGTGAAGCGAGATCGATTGGTTAGGGACCTCCACGACGGAAAATTGCCTGCTCCATGATCTGCACAGGTGCGGCTGTTTTCGCTTCTCGCGGCTACAAACGTCCGAAACGAGGTTTTTTCTTCAATGTAAAGACGTCATTTGTGAGTTCGCGGACCCGCAATTATGCTGAAAAGTTCGTGGGAGTGAAGCGAGAGCGATTGGTCAGATACCTCCACGACGTGTCAGAATGAACAGGCAGGAATGAGTGAACTAGCAGCATGCAGGAGTACAAGTAGTAAACCCTAATTTGGGTTGTACCCCATATGGGCTACCCCACTACAGCCTAGACAGTATGCAGCACATATGTTTGACACACCCCCATAGGCAAAGTGGGGGAGAACAAGGGGTCACAAGACCAGTCAGGGCAAAGCAAGGCAAAACAGGCTCAGGGTGGATCTCGAGGATTCCACACAAATTCCGAGCACAAGCAAGCGGTCACAAGACCAGTTCACATGCAGGTTTATAACAGAGCAAGAGATACAGTGATCACAACCTAGCAAGAGTAAACATGCAGGTATATATATATATATATAGAGATCACAGTACAAGCAAAGTCAAGAAGTGAGCAAGTGAGGTCCAGTAGGCACAAGGCCCAAAAGAGTACAAAAGCGCTGATGGTCACAAGGCTGGAGCGCCTTGGTGAACACATCAGCAGTGTTGGCCTCAGTGGCCACGTAACGCAGACAAAGCTGACCACGCTGCTGTAGCTCTCTAGCCAGGAAGTACCGCAGGGCGATGTGCTTCGTTCGGTGCTCCAGTCTGTGCTCCTCACACAAGGCAATGGCAGCCTTGTTGTCGACGTACAGCACTGGAGGAGAACGAGGCCTCTCTCCCAAGTCGGTCAGCAGGTAGGTCAGCCAGCGAAGCTCCTGGGCCGCCATGGCTGTGGCGTAGACCTCAGCCTCACAACTGGAGCTGAGAACAGACGAAGAGCGTGTGGAACGCCAAGAAACTGAGCCAGAGCCAAGGCTGAAGGTGTAACCCTGAGACGACCGCTGAGTAGCCTGGTCGTCCGCCCAAGAAGCGTCTGAGTGTCCAGTGAGCACAACTCGGTCTCGCCCTCCAAGCACTAGCCCCATGCCCGACGTACTGCACAAGTAGCGCAACACCCTCTTAGCGGCATCCATGTGCTCCTTCTTGTGACGGCCAGGAGCGACATAGCGTGCAAGGATGCTAAGAGGGTATGCAAGGTCAGGTCGAGTGCAGGTCATCAGGTACATGAGGCAGCCCACGAGCTCTGGATACGGGCCACTCGGCTCTACGGACTCATCCGAAGGCAGAGCTGAGAGCGAGTGACCGGTAGGCAGAGGAGTGGACTGAGGCGAGGAGTACGTGAAGCGGAAGCGCTGGAGAACCTGCTGCACCATGTGTGACTGAGTCAGGGTGATGGTGCGCCGTGCTCTGTCCCGGGTGATCCGCAAGCCAAGATAGCTTGTCAGCTCACCCAGGTCTGTGCATGTGTGTCTCCTCTGCAGCTCCGACTTCACGTAGGCGAGTCCTGCAGTGTCAGCAGTGGCAAAGACCAAGTCGTCGACGTACACGAGGATGTAGAACGGCGGCAGCGAAGTGTCGGTGCGCAGAAACAGCGACGAGTCAGCAGTAGAAGGCGCGAACCCAAGAGCCGCAAGTGTAGTCCTCAGTGTGTCGTGCCACTCACGTGGAGCCTGGCGGAGACCGTAGACCGGCCGCTGAAGCCTCCACTGGGTACCAGGAGGAAACGACCCAGTGAAGCCAGGGGGGCGGCGCAGCCAGATCTCCTCGTGCAGGTTGCCCTGCAAGAAAGCAGTGCTGAAGTCAAGTGAGTGAAGCTCGTAGTCGCGGTGAGCGGCTATGTGCAGCAGCACCCGAAGAGTAGTCATCTTCGGGGTGGGGGAGAAGGTCTGAAAGAAGTCTACTCCCTCTCGCTGACTGAAGCCTCGAGCCACGTAACGCGCCTTGAAGACAGGCGGAGAACCCGGCGGCCTCTTCACCCTGAAAATCCACATGCCACTGACGATGTTCGCCCCAGGTGGGGGAACCTCGTCGACGTAGGTGCGTGTGGACTTCCAGGAAGCCATCTCTGCGTCCATGGCTGTCTGCCACTGAGAGGAGTAGGGACCCGCCATCGCCTCAGCGTAAGTGCGCGGGGTCGGGATGTCTAGTGCATCCGGGTCTCCCTCAGGGGCAACTAGCATGGACACGAGGTGGGGCAAAGCAGCAGCAAAGCACTGGAACTCCTCCTGTCTGTCCTCAAGGACGTCCGTGCCAAGAGCACACTCACCCCCGACGGACGGAGGACAGGCAGACTCAGACTCAGACTCAGCAACAAGGCTAGCAGCGTAGTCTAGGCGACAGCGAGCAGCAAAGTCAACCAACTCAGCGACCAGAGCAGACGCAGCGGCGGACTCAAAAGTAGGGTCAGTGACAACTGTGGCGAGAAGACGCGTGACAGTGGGACTGGCAGCACGACGGGAGTCAGACTCCGGGTCAGGAAGAGTAGGTAGAGAGGACGCAGGAGGAGACGGCAGAGGGACACGCTGAGGAGCAGTGGAGGGACGCAGAGTCATGTAGTGAGTGCCAGGGACAGGAGGAGGACGCTCACGTGGGACACGACGACCAGTGCGAGCAGTACGAACAGGCGACGCAGGACGAGACGCAGGCTCACGACGCTCTGAAAGGCCTCCGGTGGGACCAGTGTAAGGAGAGGGACGAGGAAGAGGCGAGGCAGGCGGTAACTGTGACTGCGACTGGACAGGCGGAGGACACTCTACGGAGGGAGGAGGACAAGGAGGAGGAGCCTGACCAAGAACCTGCTGAAGGAGCGGAACGAAGTACGGTCGCGGCCGCGCAGCGTCTCCAGAACCAGCAGAGACACCAGCGGCAGGGTCCTCAGTACCAGCAGCAGCTCCAACTCCCGGGTCCTCAGCTCCAGTAGTAGCTCCAACGCCCGGGTCCTCAGCACCAGCAGCAGCGCCACCGCTCGGCTCCGCAGCACCAGCAGCAGCTCCACCGTCCGGGTCCTCAGCTCCAGCAGTAGCTCCAACGCCCGGGTCCTCAGCACCAGCAGCAGCTCCACCACTCGGGTCCTCAGCACCAGCAGCAGCGCCACCGCTCGGGTCCTCAGCACCAGCAGCAGCTCCACCACTCGGGTCCTCAGCACCAGCAGCAGCGCCACCGCTCGGGTCCTCAGCACCAGCAGCAGCTCCAAAGCCCGGGTCCTCAGCACCAGCAGCAGTGCCACCCCCAGGGTCCGCAGCACCCGGAGCACCACTCCGAAGACTGCAGCGTCGCGTGTACCACTCTCGGATCTGCTGAATGGGGGGGAGCTCCTGGGTAGGAGGGGAAGTACCGGGACGAGCTCCAGCAGCACCTCTCCGGAGGCGGCAGTACTCGAGGTACCTCTCCTGCAGCTGCTGGGAGGAGAGGGCTCCTCCAGGTGGAGCACGCTCAGTCTCAGTACCCCCAGACTCCGCACCCCCAGGCTCAGCACCTCCAGGCTCCACACCTCCAGGGTCCGCACCTCCAGGCTCAACACCCCCAGGCTCCGCACCTCCAGGCTCAACACCCCCAGGCTCAGCACCCCCAGACTCAGCACCCCCAGGCTCAGCACCCCTAGACGCAGGACGAGAGTCAACAGCTACCTCGACAGGCTCACCCGGGTCTACTTGGGACACACCTGAGGGAGCGGCACCCTGAGGGGGGAGGGGGTCTGGTACCTCAGCACCTGGAGCAAGGAAGAGAGGCGGGGGGGGGGGGAGCGGGGCAGTGCGGTAGGGGAAGAGGCGGTAGTAGGGGACGGACTCGTCAAAAGTGACGTCCTGAGAGGCCAGGACACGCCGCGAGGTGGGGTGGTAGAACTGCCAACCAGGGGCGTCCGGGACAAAGCCAAGGAAGACGCAGGGGACAGCGCGACGGGAGAGCTTGTCCGCGGACGTGTCGCGGACAAAAGCTCGGGATCCCCAGACCCGAAAACGTGACGCATCGCCAGCCTCTCCCGTCCAACGCAGTGTCGGAGAAGTCTCGGGCAAGGAGACACGGGGCCAGAGGTTGAGCTGATGCGCAGCGTATCGGACTGCAAACGGCCACAGAAAGTGGGGGGCAGCCGCATGAACCAAGGAGGTACGAGCGACCTCCATGACCAAGCCAATGCGGCGCTCAGCAACCCCATTCTGCTGTGGAGAGGCCGGAAGCGTGAACGACTGCTCAATGCCCTCCTGCTGACAGAAGGCCTCCAAGAGGCCAGAGGAAAACTCTCCACCTCTGTCAGAGTGCAGACGCAGGACAGGGAAGTCGGAGCGGAAACGCTCACTAAGCTGGAGACGAGATCTGCGGATCCAAGGGATCAAGACATCAGGGACGTCACCCTTGGTGCGCAAGGGGAAGACCGTGGTGTAGCGCGAGAAGTCGTCAACAACAATCAGGAAGTACCTCTCCTGACCCTGACCACGGACGCGGGCTGGGCCCCACACGTCCATGTGGAGTGTCTGCAAAGGAGCAGTCGTCGGGGGAAAGGAGGAGGAGTGAGGAGCGGCGCGCTGCCGCCCCTCGACATAGGGAAGACAGGGAGGAGCAGGTGAGTCGGGAAGGGGAGGGAGCACCCTGGGAAGACCAGCAACAAGGTCCCGTTTGTGCATGGCCCGAAGGCGCTGCACAGACGGGTGACCAAGGCGGTGGTGCCAAAGGACAGTCTCATGCGCCAGAGAGCGACACGAGCAGGGGGCGGACAGCTGACCTGACGCAGACGCAGACGTAGACGCAGACGCAGCTACCTGAGGGGACTCAGTGGTCAGTGTGTACAGGTCCGACCCCGGCTCTCGAGTGAAAGTAGCCAGGTGGCGACCCGTCCGAGCACATGTGCAGTGTGTCACGCGCTCGTAGGCAGGGGTGAACTGGTGAACACCCGAGTCCTGGAGCGCACAACCCGCCACCAAGTTCGTAGAGAACGAGGGGAGGTAGAGACCTGACAGCGTGCCGGACGGGACCGCAGGACAAGGAAGGACAGTGGAGGAGGTCGCAATGACCGGACCCCCAGAGGGGTCAGCAAGGGAGACAGCAACTGGCCGAGCGAGTGGCTCAAGGACAGTGCGGTCACGAAAGAAAGAGCGAGAAGCACCTGAGTCCAGGGTGAAGGTGTGCAGTGCTGCAGTCGACTCAGTACCAGGGGGCACAGACGCACTAGCACCTAGGGCAGCAGCCTCACCATCACCTGGGGTAGCAGACACGCGAGTACCGGGAGTGGTAGCCTCACCTGCACCGAGGGCAACAGACGTACTGGCACCGAGAGCGGCTGCCTCACTCACAGAGCGACTACCACTACGGCCACCCCGACTGCTCAAACCTGCGTACCACTCACGAGCCTGCTGGAGCAGAAGAGGGCACGGCTGCTGCACCTGTCCACTACCTGAGGCTCCCGAACGACGGACGCCAGAGCGACTACCACTACGGCCACCCCGACTGCTCAAACCGGCGTACCACTCACGAGCCTGCTGGACCAGAAGAGGGCACGGCTGCTGCACCTGTCCACTACCAGGGGCTCCCGAACGACGCACGCCAGAGCGACTACCACGCCGGCCACCCCGACTGCCCAAACCGGCGTACCACTCACGAGCCTGCTGGAGCAGAAGAGGGCACGTCTGCTGCACCGGTCTACTACCAGAGGCTCCCGAACGACGCACTCCAGAGCGACTACCACTACGGCCACCCCGACTGCCCAAGCCGGCGTACCACTCACGAGCCTGCTGGAGCTGCATCTGGCCACGTCAGGAGCAGCAGCAGTAGCGGCAGCAACAGCAGGAGCAGTAAAGGCAGTAGCAGCAGCAGTAACGGTAGCAGTGCTAGCACGGCAAAGCTCACCAGTGGTTGGTGCGGCGGGCGCAAGACAGTGGCGACAGCGTGGCCGCTGCAACAGCGGGGCGGGGCCAGGTCGTAGCAGGGAGCTCCGCGGCAGCTGCTGCAGGGTCGGCGGCGGCTGCTGCTGCAGGCTCGGTGGCGGCAGCTGCTGCAGGTCGAGCGGCGGCTGCTGCTGTAGGGTCGGCGGCGGCCGCTGCTGTAGGCTCGGCGGCGGCTGCTGCTGCAGGGTCGGTGGCGGCTGCTGCTGCAGGCTCGGCTGCTGCAGCTGCTGCAGGTCGAGCGGCGGCTGCTGCTGCAAGCTCGGCGGCGGCAGCTGCTGCAGGTCGAGCGGCGGCTGCTGCTGCAGGCTCGGCGGCGGCTGCTGCTGCAGGCTCGGCTGCTGCAGCTGCTGCAGGTCGAGCGGCGGCTGCTGCTGCAGGCTCGGCGGCGGCAGCTGCTGCAGGTCGAGCGGCGGCTGCTGCTGCAGGTTCGGTGGCGGCAGCTGCTGCAGACGAAGTCGAAGCCGCGAAGGGGCGGCTGAGGGATCGCGCGCGGGCGGCTAGCGGGTCACGCGCGCGAAGAATCGGCCGCGCGCGGGCGGCTAGCGAGGCGCGCGCGCGAAAAATCGGCCGCGCACGGGCGGCTAGCGAGTCGCGCGCGTTAAAAAACGAGCCGCGCGCGGGTGGCTAGCGGGCTGCGTGCGCGCGGTAGGTAGAGGCGCACGAGGGCGCTAAGGCGCACGAGGGCGCGCGGTAGGTAGAGGCGCACGAGGGCGCTAAGGCGCACGAGGGCGCGCGGTAGGTAGGGGCGCACGAGGGCGCGAAGGCGCACGAGGGCGCTCGGTAGTGAGAGGCGCACGAGGGCGCACGATAGGTAGGTAGGTAGGTAGGTAGCGGTGGGCCCTAGGAGCGGTCCTAGCAAAGGACCTGCTCTGATACCATGTCAGAATGAACAGGCAGGAATGAGTGAACTAGCAGCATGCAGGAGTACAAGTAGTAAACCCTAATTTGGGTTGTACCCCATATGGGCTACCCCACTACAGCCTAGACAGTATGCAGCACATATGTTTGATCTCCACGACGGAAAATTGCCTGCTCCATGATCTGCACATGTGCTGCTGTTTTTGCTTCTCGGTGCTACAAACGTCCAAAACGAGATTTTTTCTTCAATGTAAAGACCTCACTTGTGAATTCGCGGACCCGCAATTATGCTGGAAAGTGCCTAGGAGTGAAGCGAGATCGATTGGTCTGGGACCTCCACGACGGAAAATTGTCTGCTCCATGATCTGAACATGTGCGGCTGTTTTCGCTTCTCGGGGCTACAATCATCCAAAACAAAGTTTTTTCTTCAATATAAAGACTTCATTTGTGAGGTCGCGGACCCATAATTATGCTAGAAAGTGTCTGGGAGTGAAGATAAAGTGATTGGTCAGATTACTCTACGCCAGGAAATTGCCTGCTCCATGATCTGCACAGATGCGGCTGTTTTCCCTTCTCAGAGCTACAAACGTTCAAAACAAGGTTTTTTCTTCAATGTAAAGATGTCATTTGTGAGTTTGCAGACCTGCAATCATGCTGGAAAGTGCCTGGGAGTGAAGCGAGAGCGATTGGTCAGGGACCTCCACGACGAAAAATTGCCTGCTCCATGATCTGCACAGGTGTGGCCGTTTTCGCTTCTCAGGGCTAGTCCGAAACGAAGTTTTTTCTTCAACATAAAGACGTCATTTGAGAGGTCGCGGACCCGTTATTATGCTGGAAAGTGCCTGGGAGTGAAGCAAGAGCGATTGGTCAGGGACCTCTACGACGGAAAATTGTCTGCTCCATGATCTGCACAGGTGCGGCTGTTTTCGCGTCTCGGGGCTACAAACGTCCGAAACGAGGTTTTTTTCTTCAATGTAAAGACGTCATTTGTGAGTTCTCGGACCTCTAATTATGCTGGAAAGTGCCTGGGAGTGAAGCGAGAGCGATTGGTCAGGGACCTCCATGACGGAAAATTGTGTTAAACTGTATTATGCTTGAAGGGCTGTAGTGGGGTAGCCAATATGGGGTACAACCCCAACTAGGGTTTCATATTTGTACCCAAACTTCTGTTAGTTCAATCATTCTTGCCTAGTGATTCTGATATGGTATTCAGAGCAGGAGGTCCCTAGGACCTACCGATCGTTTTTAGGGCCCACCACCGCTCGCATGCGGTTACCACGCTACCCCGTTCCCTAGCCTCGTAGCGCCCTCGTGCGCCCTCGTTAGCGCCCTCGCGCGCACCCTCGTTAGCGCCCTCGCGCGCACCCACGTCAGCGCCCTCGCGCGCCCCTTCGTTAGCGCCCTCGCGCGCCCCTTTGCTAGCGCCCTCGCGCGCCTCTCACTAGCGCCCTCGCGCGCCCCTCGCCGAGCCGCCCGCTCGCAGCCCGCCCGCCCGCTCGCTGCCCGCTTCGCGGCCCGCCCGCTTCGCAGCCCGCTCGCTCGCTGCCCGCTTCGCGGCCCGCCCGCTTCGCAGCCCGCTCGCTCGCTGCCCGCTTCGCGGCCCGCCACTTCGCAGCCCGCCCGCCCGCTCGCTGCCCGCTTCGCGGCCCGCCCGCCTCGCAGCCCGCTGACCCCGCTGCCCGCTTCGCGGCCCGCCCACTTCGCAGCCCGCCCGCCCGCTCGCTGCCCACTTCGCGGCCCGCCCGCATCGCAGCCCGCTCGCCCCGCTGCCCGCTTCGCAGCCCGCCCGCCCGCCCGCTGCTCGCTTTGCGGCCCGCCCGCCTCGCAGCGTCGCCCGCCCACCGTGCTGCCCGCTTGCAGCGCCGCCTGCCCGCCGCGCTGCCCGCTTTCCGGCCCGTCCGCCGCGCTGCCCGCTCGCAGCGTCGCCCTCCCGTCGCACTGACCGCTTGCAGCGCCGCCTGCCCGTAGCGCCAGCCTCGCCCGCTGCTCTCTATCCGTGCACAGTCGTCTTCCCCTGCTGCGGCAGCTTTCGTTACTCTGTCACACTGTCGCTATGGCTTCCATTCGCGTGCTGTCGTTCGATGCTGAGGGCCGCCCTGTGCGTTTCACCGCTTGGCTAGATGACCTGCAGCTGTTTCTCCTGAGCGATAGCAAGGAGCATGTGTCGCTCTATGACTACGCGTCTGGTGCTGCGCCTGCCCCTCCTGCCACAGCTGAGCTTAGTGTTCGTTCCCACTGGCAGACTCGTGACGCAGCTGCTCGCCTAGCCATTCGCAGTCACCTGCCGTTAGCTGAGCTAGAGCATTTTGGCGACTGCAAATCCGCTAAGGCCCTGTACGACGCTGTCGTCGCTCGCTACTCCTCGCCTGCCACAGCCGAGCTTAGCCGCCTCATGCTGCCGTACCTGTTCCCCGATCTGTCCACCTTTACTACAGTCGCCGATCTTATCACCCACCTTCGCACTAGTGATGCTCGCCTGCGTGCCGCCCTTCCCACCGAGTTCTGCGCTAAGAACCCCCCTCCACTGTACTGGACACTCCACTTCATAGTCACCCGTCTCCCTGACACCCTCCGCTCAGTTCGAGACCACTTCCTTGCTCGCTGTCCCACTGAGCTCACAGTCGCCCTCCTAGAGGAGCACCTGCTCGCGGCCGAAAAGAGCATTGTAGCTGTCGGTGCTGCTCGTGGCGCTCCTCGCACCCCCATCTTTGAGGGGTGTTCTCCCTCTCCCCTCGCTCCCTCCTACGCTGCTGCTGCTGCTGTTGACTTCCTTGGTGCTGAGTCTGTTGGCGCTGCTTCTACTCCTGGTGGGAGGCGCCGCACCGGCAAGGGCAAGGGGGGCAAGGGTGGTGGTGGTGGCGCTGGGGGGGGAGGAGGTGGGGGAGGTGGGGGGGGAGGCGGTGCTGGAGGGAGCGGTGGCGGGAGCGCTGGTGGGAGTGGGGTCGGTGGTGGAGACGGGGGCGGCGGAGGGACCAGTGGCAGTAGTGGCGGCGGCGGCGGTGGCGGCGGTGGCGGTGGTGGCGGTGGTGGCGGTGGCGGTCGGAGCGGTGGTAGTGGTGGCGGCGGAGGTCGGAGTGGAGGCACTGGCTCTGGCCAGAGCTCCCAGCAGCAGCAGCGTCCCCAGACGACCCAGCAGCTTCGTGAGTGGCTTGCTCAGCGTGGGACGTCGGGGGCCAGTGCCCGCTGTTCTTATGTCATTCGCACAGGTGACCGCAAGGGACAGACGTGTGGGAGGTTCCACACCCCGTACCGCTGCTTCTCCCGCCTTGACGACGCTTGGCGTGAGGAGATGGGTGCGGATGTTGAGCGCCCCCGCTGGGCTGAGCTCATGAGGGCTGGTGTTGATGTCTTTGCTCTTGACTATGATGCTATTATTGCTGCCATGTATGCATTGACTGTTAGTGCCGAGGGAGACTGTTACTTGTGTGTGCCGCCTGACCCAGGTATAGAGCCCGCTGCCTTGGGTACTAGTGAGTCTGCTCTCTCTGGTATGGTGCCCCGTGTACTTGCTCCCTCCAGTGCTGTCCCGACTGGTTTCGAGTCTGCTCTCTCAGGTACAGCACCCACAGAGACTGCTCTCTCAGGTACCGCACCGGCTGAGGCCTGTCACACCTTCACCCTTGACTCAGGTGCTTCCCGTTGCTTCTTTCGTGACAGTACTGAGCTCACACCGCTTCCTGCACCGGTCCCAGTCTCCTTGGCTGACCCCTCTGGGGGCCCAGTCCTTGCCCAGTCCACCACTGTCCTCCCTTTTCCGGCGGTTCCGTCTGGCTCGTTGTCGGGTTTCCACCTCCCCTCGTTCTCGACGAACCTGGTGAGCAACGCTGTCCTCCAGGATCAGTGGGTTGACACCTTTACCCCTGGCGGACAGCGTGTGGCGATCTGCACGTGCTCCAGGACTGGCCGTCACCTGGCTACGTTCACCCGTCGGCCGGGGTCGAGTCTCTACACACTGACCACTGCGTCTCCCCAGGTAGCTGCTGTCGGTCAGGTGTCTGCGTCAGGTCTGGTGGCCCACGCCTGTGAGTGTCGTTCCCTGTCGCACCAGACTCTTCTCTGGCACCACCGCCTGGGTCACCCCTCCTTGCCACGCCTTCGTGGCATGCACCGTCGCCTCCTTGTGTCCGGTCTTCCCAGGTCCCTCCCTCCCCTCCCTGCCTCGCCTGCGCCGCCCTGCCTTCCTTGCGTCGAGGGGCGGCAGCGCGCCGCTCCTCACTCCTCCTCGTTCCCCCCGACAGAGGCTCCTCTGGAGACCCTCCACCTGGACGTGTGGGGCCCAGCCCGCGTTCGTGGTCAGGGCGGTGAGCGGTATTTTTTGCTGGTTGTCGACGACTACTCGCGTTACACCACGGTCTTCCCCTTGCGCACCAAGGGTGAGGTCCCTGCTGTTCTGATCCCTTGGATCCGCACGGTTCGTCTCCAGCTCCGCCGCCGTTTCCGGACGGATCTTCCTGTCCTGCGTCTGCACTCTGACAGAGGTGGTGAGTTTTCCTCCGATCTCTTGAGGACCTTCTGTCAGGCGGAGGGCATCGAGCAGACCTTCACGCTTCCGGACTCCCCACAGCAGAATGGGGTTGCTGAGCGCCGCATTGGCCTGGTCATGGAGGTCGCTCGTACCTCCTTGGTCCACGCGGCGGCTCCCCATTTTCTGTGGCCGTTTGCTGTCCGGTACGCCGCGCATCAGCTCAACCTCTGGCCCCGTGTCTCCTTGCCGGAGACGTCGCCCACACTGCGTTGGACGGGGGAGGTTGGCGATGCGTCGCGCTTCCGGGTGTGGGGTGCTCGTGCCCTTGTCCGCGATACGTCCGCGGACAAGCTCTCCTCCCGCACGCTTCCCTGTGTCTTCCTTGGCTTTGTCCCTGACGCGCCTGGCTGGCAGTTTTACCACCCCACCTCGCGCCGGGTCTTCGCCTCTCAGGATGTCACCTTTGACGAGTCGGTCCCTTTTTACCGTCTCTTCCCCTACCGCACTGCCCCCCTCCCTCCCCCGCCGCTTTTCCTTGCTCCTGGTCCCCCTCCGGTAGACCCCCTTCCCCCTCAGGGTCCTGCTCCTTCAGGTGTCTCTCAGGTAGACCCTCCTCCCGTCGCTGAGCCTGTCGAGGTCACAGGTGACTCAGGTGCTGCTGCGGGTGGTGCTGCTGGGAGTGCTGAGCCTGGGGGTGCTGAGCCTGGGGGTGCTGAGCCTGGGGGTGCTGGGCCTGGGGGTGCTGGGGCTGCAGGTGCTGGGACTGAGGGTGCTGGAGCTGAGGGTACGGTGCCTGAGAGTACGGAGCCTGGGGGTGCTGCGCCTGGGGGTGCTGAGCCTGCGGGTGCGGGGCCTGGGAGTGCTGGGACTGCAGGTGCTGGAGCTGAGGGTACTGTGCCTGAGAGTTTGCCGCCTGGGGGTGCTGAGCCTGGGGGTGCTGCGACTGGGGGTGCTGAGCCTGCGGGTACTGAGCCTGCGGGTACTGAGCCTGGGGGTGCTGCTACTGAGCCTACGGAGCCTCGGGTTACTGCGTCTGGGGGTGCTCCGGTTCGGGGTGCTGAGCAGTCTCTCACACCGCAGCAGCTTCGTGACTGGTACGTCCGACGCTTTCGCCGTCCTAGTGGCTCGGCTGGAGTTGGGGGTGCTGGAGCTGCTCGTCCTGGGGGTGCTCGTACTGGGGGTACTGGAGCTGCCGGGACTGGCTGTTCTGGGAGCACTGCGACTGGAGCTGCTGGAGCTGGGGACTCTGGCGCTGGCGGTGCTAGCGGAGTTGGAGCTGCCGACTCTGGGGGTGGCGCTGCTGCTGGTGCTGCGGACCCACCTGGTGGAGCTGCTGCTGGTGCTGAGGAGTCGGACGGTGGAGCTGCTGCTGGAGCTGGGGACCCGGCCGGTGGAGCTGCTGCTGGTGCTGTGGACCCGGACGCTGGAGCTCCTACTGGTGCTGAGGACCCGGCCGCTGGAGTCCCTTCTGCTGGCTCTGGAGACGCTGCGCGGCCGCGACCGTACTTCGTACCGCTCCTTCAGCAGGTTCTTGGGCAGGCTCCTCCTCCTTGTCCTCCTCCCTCCGTAGAGTGTCCTCCGCCTGTCCAGCCGCAGTCACAGTTACCGCCTGCCTCGCCTCTCCCTGCTCCCTCTCCTTATACTGGTCCCACAGGAGGTCTTACAGAGCGTCGTGAGCCTGAGTCTCGTCCTGCGTCGCCTGTTCGTCCTGCTCGCACTGCTAGTCGTGTCCGTCGTGAGCGTCCTCCTCCTGTCCCAGGCACTCACTACATGACTCTGCGTCCCTCTACTGCTCCTCGGCGTGTCCCTCTACCGTCTCCTCCTGCGTCCTCTTTGCCTGACGTTCCGGACCCTGAGTCTGACCGGTATCGCGCTGAGCACCCTACAGTCACGCGTCTTCTCGCTACTGTTGTCACTGACCCTACCTTTGAGTCCTCGGCTGCGTCTGCTCTGGTCGCTGAGTTGGTTGACTTTGCTGCTGCCTGTCGTCTAGACTACGCTGCTAGCCTTGTTGCTGAGTCAGAGTCTGCGTCTGTCTGTCCTCCGTCCGTCGGGGGTGAGTGTGCTCTTGGCACGGACGTCCTTGAGGACAGGCAGGAGGACTTTGACTCTCTTGCGGCTGCTGTACCTCATCTCGTGGCCTGGTTGCTTGCCCCTGAGGGAGACCCGGATGCACTAGACATCCCCACTCCGCGCACTTACGCAGAGGCGATCTCGGGTCCCTACTCCTCTCAGTGGCAGACAGCCATGGACGCAGAGATGGCATCCTGGAAGTCCACAGGCACCTACGTCGACGAGGTTCCCCCTCCTGGGGCGAACATCGTCGATGGCATGTGGATTTTCAGGGTGAAGCGGCCGCCAGGTTCTCCGCCTGTCTTCAAGGCTCGTTACGTTGCTAGAGGCTTCAGTCAGCGTCAGGGGGTCGACTTCTTCCAGACCTTCTCCCCCACCCCGAAGATGACCACTCTTCGGGTTCTGCTGCACGTTGCTGCTCAGCGTGACTACGAGCTTCACTCTCTTGACTTCAGCACAGCGTTCCTGCAGGGCAGCCTGCACGAGGAGATCTGGCTGCGCCGCCCACCTGGCTTTACTGGGTCGTTTCCCCCTGGTACCCAGTGGAGTCTCCGCCGGCCAGTCTACGGTCTCCGCCAGGCGCCACGTGAGTGGCACGACACACTGAGGACTACTCTTGCGGCTCTTGGGTTCGCGCCGTCTACTGCTGACCCGTCGCTGTTTCTGCGCACAGACACGTCGCTGCCGCCGTTCTACATTCTCGTGTACGTCGACGACTTGGTCTTTGCTACTGCTGACACTGAGGCACTCGCTCGTGTGAAGTCGGAGCTGCAGAAGAGACACACCTGCACTGACCTGGGTGAACTGCGTAGCTACCTTGGCTTGCAGATCACCCGGGACAGAGCTCGCCGCACCATCACCCTGACTCAGTCACACATGGTGCAGCAGGTCCTTCAGCGCTTCGGCTTCCAGTTCTCCTCACCACAGGCCACACCTCTGGCTACCAGCCACTCGCTCTCAGCTCCACCTTCGGACGAGTCCGTAGAGCCGAGTGGCCCGTACCCAGAGCTTGTAGGCTGCCTCATGTACTTGATGACTTGCACGCGACCTGACCTCGCGTACCCTCTTAGCATCCTTGCTCGTTACGTTGCGCCTGGGAGACACAGGCGAGAGCACTGGGAGGCTGCTAAGAGGGTGCTGCGTTACCTGTGCAGTACATCAGGCATGGGGCTGGTGCTTGGAGGACGCGACAGAGTTGTCCTCACTGGTCACTCGGACGCCTCTTGGGTGGACGACCTGGCTACGCAGCGGTCGTCACAGGGTTACACCTTCAGCCTTGGCTCAGGTTCTGTCTCGTGGCGGTCCACCCGCTCTTCCTCTGTTCTCGGCTCTAGTTGTGAGGCTGAGATCTACGCCACAGCCATGGCTGCACAGGAGTTACGCTGGCTCACCTACCTGCTGACTGACTTGGGAGAGCGGCCTAGTTCTCCTCCAGTTCTGTACGGTGACAACAAGGCGGCTCTTGCCTTGTGTCAGGAGCACAGACTGGAGCACAGGACGAAGCACATTGCTCTTCGCTACTTTCTTGCTCGAGAGCTTCAGCAGCGCGGTCAGCTTCGACTTGTGTACGTGGACTCGAAGGCCAACACTGCTGATATCTTCACCAAGGCGCTCCCGCCTAGTGATCATCAGCGGCACTGTACTTCTTTAGGCCTTGTGTCCACGTTTCCTCACTTGCTCACTGCTTGACATTCTTTGTACTGTACTTTATATATATCTTGTTGCTTGCTTGCTAGGTTTTGATCACTGTGTTGCTTGTCTTGTACTATATCTAGCACTGCATGTGAACTGGCCTTGTGGCCTTTACTTGTGCTCGGAGTGTGGTGACGTTGTGATCCACCCTGGGCTTTGTTTTGCTTTGCTGGACTGGTCTTGTGACCCTTTGTTCTCCCCCACTTTGCCTATGGGGGT